>OZ010666.1:26763034-27481638 GCA_963932185.1 Troglohyphantes excavatus | reverse complement strand
GACTATTGAATTTGAAGACAACGTCAAAATAATTTATCTGGACGAGTCTTCAAAATTAAATTAACTCAATATGAATATAGTAACATTTCGCTTCGCCTTGTGTTTGGATTCAGAAAATATATCCTCAATGATTTTATTTATTGAGAATTTCTGAATGTGGAGTTTGCAATAGATGACTGGGTGTCGTATGTTACGTATTTAACCTATAAATGCGTTGATATTTTTGTTCATATATTAATATCGCATGCTTCAAAAATTATTGAAAAATAGCAAAAGTATCCTACAATTAATTTTCTTTAAAATGATTTTAATTTTGTAAATAACAATCAACAGAAAGCACAAAATCCTTAAGATGATTTATGTTAACTGTTCAGTTATACCATTCATATAAGGGTTTATTTTGGGAGATTTCGAAGAAAATTTTGGAGGGCTCAACAAACGCAGCAGTCTTTTACTTTAAAAAAAAAATAAGAAAAAGTATGACATGACTAAAAGGTCTTTCAAACAACGGTTAAGTTGATAAACGATGCTAGGTATTTTTTAACCTTTCAACAGGGGGAAACGTAGAATTCGCGTTCGAAATATGTTTTAAAATTTATCGGGCCATATTATTATAACGAATATAAACACATTTATCACTTAACTATATAACAAACTATTCCGCGATTTTACATCGAAATATCAAAAACTTGAAAGCGGATGAGGGTTAAAGTTCCTCTATTCAAAAAGAGTCTAGACTTCTCAGTTGATATCTATTATTTTAGTTTACTGACACACTCATAAATTCAATTATAAACGACGCATTTTTTATCCCCGCCTTTTTATAACAGAAAAACTCAGGATATCGTATTCCATTTTCGCTTCGTGCTCCAACATCCACTTCTTTCTGGTAGTTGTGACCTTGGTTTCGAACTCAATCACCGCCATATTTGAAACGGCGCTGAAAGAGATTATTAAGACGCCTTTTTCTCCTGACAGTTTCGCGAAAACATAAAAATATATAAAAACATATCCCGTCAGAAGGGGCTTCGAAGAAGGGAGGGGAACTCGTTCGCGATGTTGAATTCACGTACGGGGATTTATTTAGTTTTGCACTTGACGGTGAAAAAACATTCCATCGAATATAAAAGGGAGAATGTGACGAGAAATTTATTTAATGTTTTCCGTGTAATGAGCTATAAAAACACTAAGGAACGTTTAACCCTAAAACGGTACGGTGGGGTTCGGATCCGACCCAACGGTTAATTTTCCCTTATCATGCGACAGCGTGATTTCGAGCTCCTTAAGCTTTTTTTTACTAACTTCTAAAACTAGGTATATAAGTAAATTAAGTAATAGAACTTAGTGTTCACATAGTTTTAAAAACGGGCAGGGGGGGATTTGTAAAAAAGGGCACTTTTTGTTAAGTAAAAGGGCACTTTTTGTTATGTAAAAGGGAACTTTTTGTTATGTAAAAGGGAACTTTTTGTTATGTAAAAGGGCAAAGGGTACGATTGGGATACCAAGGCAATCCTACAGACCTACGTTTTACGGATTTTTTTTTTAATTACAGGGCGCAAAGAAAATATTGAAAAAAGGCAGGGCACATTTTTCACTTCTAAAAAGGGCAGGGCGCATCGGCACTTACAAAAAAAGGGCAGGGCGCGGCGCCCTTTGAAAAACGCATAACAGGAGCATTAATAGAATTTATACAACATTCCGTCTCAATCTCTTACAATATATACAACATCCTTCTAACTTCTCCTTAAGCGGGGATTGAAAAACGCTATATAGCTCTTCTTGGAATGGCAACATCAAAATTTGTTTACAAAAATCTGTTGAGTCCGCATTCGTATTTTGCCATTGGAGGAACATATTTCGTCTAATTCTATGGATTAAAGAACTTCATAAATACTAATTATATAAAACAAAAAGTCCATATATAATAATAATAAAACGGTATCTTACTTGATGATACAATGGTGAAAAACGAAAGCAGCAGCACAAGTGCAAACAACGGTAAGTGCTTTGTCCTCGACATCGTGCTAGAGCTTTTCCATCAACAATCTAACCTATACAAAAAATAAGGTATGGTAAGTTCACAAACAAGAAAAAAAAAATACAAAGTGTTTTAACTCTACAAGAAGGTAAATAACGCTATAATATAATTCCCAAAAGTAAATATTATAAGAAAGAAATACAGGTTTCGTAACACTTTTTACATTTTTCCCTAGGGGGGAAAAAAAGAGACCAAACATCTTAAAAAAAGGGACCTACAAAATTTAAATCCGCCTTAAATTTTCTATTAACTAACGCCATTATAAATATTGCACAATAAAACTATTAACATTAATAAAACAATTTGTTAAATCTCATGAATATTTGAAACTTGAAACCTTATGTGAATGTTGATAAAAATTATAAGAAAAAAGCAATGGAGCAAAAAGAGATGTAAATAAAAAAATAAGTTATTTTCTGTCCGTTTTAAAGAAAATGGTACGTTAAATGTAGGTAAGCTATTTCTGAACACTATACCAGTTTCTGAATATACCGTCTATGCTTAATTTGGAAAACTTAATTTCATTTTTTTTTAAACTATATAGCAATCAACTATTTCTAGCATTATTCCAACCAAATTTGAAGAAAATCCGAGCATTATGAAAAAAGTTAGTAAATTTGTACGAAAATTTTTTTAAAAAATTCATTTCATAATAATCTCAAGTTAATTGTAACTTTATAATTTTTTTAATTTAACTCCTTACTACAGGAAATGTCTATTTTTCAAATCAAAAGTAAATTGAACAGTATTTTCTGAATTAGAATATGAGGTAATGGAAAATTATGTACCTAATTCAAATTTACACTTTCACCTGCTATTTTTCAATCTTCAAGAAACAAGCTCTTCATTTGCATTTGTTTTTGATACAATGCCTAAACGAGATCCAGTGGTCCTGGAAGGACAGTTTACACTTAGGCCCACATTAAACACCAATGCGATTAATTGCATTTGTAAACACACAACAGCAAGCCTTTTTCTGGTTTAATGATATTTCGAAAGTTGCAACACCCTAGCAGCAGATTCAACACAAATACGAACATGAATGTTGGTTCTTAAAATGACCATTACAAAATTAAATAAATATTATACTCCGGAGAAAAGGATCAGTCGTACATGTCGACATATATAATGAGCAGGTTAAATTTTTTTATCTTACTTTAATTTTAAAACTAATATTTTTCACGTTGATTCTTAAAATGACCATTACAAAATGAAATAAATAAATATTATACTCCGGAGATAAGGATCAGTCGTACATGTCGACATATATAATGAGCAGGTTAAAAAAAATATCTTATTTTAATTTTAAAACTAATATTTTTTACGTTGATTCTTAAAATGACCATTACAAAATGAAATAAATAAATATTATACTCCGGAGAAAAGGATCAGTCATACATGTCGACATATATAATGAGCAGGTTAAAAAAAATTATCTTACTTTAATTTTAAAACTAATATTTTTCTTAGCAATCATGTTGCAACATGTTAAGGATATAAAACTCTTATTATGTATATCCATTAGCACCAATCAACAAATTTGAAATACAAGGATTGAAATTCATTTTTAAAACCAAAACCATTTACCAAGGACTTCTTGAAATAAAATTAAAGTATAACGAAGCAACTATCTCTACTGCGTTTTAAGTTAAGGGATTCGTAGGAGCGAGCAACAAATGCATTTTTAAAGCAGTAGCCATTCTAATTTTTTTTAAAAAAAAAAGCTGTAAAGTATTCAAGAATTTCCAAGAAAATAAAGTTTATTCAAACGAAACCAAGTCTTGGACAGTCCCCTATCGTGTTTTGGAAAAAAAAAAAAAAATGGCACAGGAATCTGTTTTTTCTGTCTCTCGACTGTGTAATAAGCTGCGTCGCTTCAGCAACTCAAAAACGTTCATGGAAACTAAAAACAAAATTAATTACCCCTTTCCTACAAAGCCATTTATCCCACACCAAAGCGATCCATTCCAATGTAACGTCAGAAACCAAAGCACAAAAAAGAACCGAACCAGCTAAAATAAGCAGCGTCTTTTCCCACTCCAGGCAACCAAAGGGGTATAAAAAAATTGTTAAAACAGCCGGAAAAACGGCGTAAAAAAATTGTTATAGCAAAGCTCCGAATGTTTACCGTGGTCATTCAGGCCAAAGAAAAGGGGGGACCACAGAAAGGTAAGGTTCAAAGCCAACAAACGTGTCGGCGCAGTGGAATGCAGCAGTTGTCCAGATTCGACATTTAGTTACTGGAGGAAATGAAGCATATGCATAACATCCTCTTTTAAACTCGATCGGTCTTGCAAGTGTAAGCATTTCTCTTTTTTTATTCGAAGCCAGTGTACGATTATTCTAATTAGAATTCTCAGTGATTTTGCTCATCGAGTTAAACAATAAAACGAATTAACCTTTTTACACTTCAATTAATTGAGTAGAGCAACATATTTTTAAGTGTTCATAGCAAGCAAACTGGCTACGTGGCTCAAATGTTAAAACTTTTTATAGTTTTTTTAATATATAAGACACGATCTAGTATCTGCAAAGTATATAATTAACATTTATTACAATTGGTATAACCCAAAAATACAGGGGGTGGTAAACCCGGGCCTAGAAATTATGCTTAGCATTGAATTTTAAAGAAAACAAAATTTAATATACGCATCCGATTTTAAAAACGCTAGGAAAACAATGTTGTTTTCTAACATTCCTAGGTAAAAAATGACTTTGGAATGTCGAATTCTACGTTAAGGTGAGAACATTGAAGTTATCGGCTGCGAGTTTTGGAGATTAAGAAACATACATGCGAAACTTCGCACCATTTGCCCCCACTTATGAAGCTATTTCCCTCGAAAATATTCAGATATTCTTTTTTAATATGAATTATGTTTTCCATAAATAATTTCTTTAAAAACATTAGAAGCAAAATGCAAAAATAACATATGCCTGTTGTTGGTTATCAAGATTTGTATATAGCCCCATGAAATAAATTTTAATAACAAAATTCGAACGTTTTGACGCTTTAATAACAATTCGAAACGTTTTGAAAATTTAATAACAATTCGAACGTTTTGAAAATTTAATAACAATTCGAACGTTTTGACGCTTTAATAACAATTTGAACGTTTTGAAAATTTAATAACAATTCGAAACGTTTTGAAAATATAATAACAATTCGAACGTTTTGACGCTTTAATAACAATTCGAAAGTTTTGACGCTTTAATAACAATTCGAACGTTTTGAAATTTTAATAACAATTCGAGCGTTTTGACGCTTTAATAATAATTCGAACGTTTTGACGCTTTAATAACAATTCGAACGTTTTGACGCTTTAATAACAATTCGAGCGTTTTGACGCTTTAATAACAATTCGAACGTTTTGACGCTATTAATATATTTCTACCATTTCGACAATATTGTTAAACAATTACAAAAAATAAGAACAAGAAAAAAAACCACGTGATATTGATCTTCGTGGGGAAAGGCCTAATTTCAACAGACTTGCTGATAGCAAGTTACCACCAAGACCTGTGGAATTTTTGAACCCCACAGCCCGCTCAAGGAGCAGGTACCCCGTGATTTAAAAAGTGCACCGATGCGGAATAAAAAGCTCGACCCCTATACTTTAGTTGACAGTTACTTCCCCGAACCTCCCCTTTCAACGCAGTCCCCCCTTTTTGTTCCATTATGCGCCATTCTTCTGTTCGGGGCCCGGCCATCTGCAAGGCAGTTCCAAAACATGCCATTAGATAAGTGAAATATAGTTCCGAGTATGGAGCGATTTTTAGAGCCCTTTTGTGAGGACAGAGGGGAGCGCGAAGATGGGAGCATAATTTGCTGCAGAGATATTTCCTTTTTTTATTTATTTATTTTGAAGAGGATGCCATTTTTATTCAGTCGCAAGGGACAACACGCGATATTTTTTGGCATTTCGTGAATGGCATTCTACGGTTTGAAAAGCCCAGTTTAAAAAAAAAAAAAAACTCCTTTTGAGATACTATGGGATGTGGAAAGTGTAATTCGTGACTTGGCTATCAATTGGAGAGATCGAGGTGGATAAGTTTTTTTTTTTCACTCTCTTTCAAATTGCTTTGGAAGCATCTGGGAATTTGAAGGAATCGTTTATCTTTTTTCGATCTTATGGTAAGGAATGTACAGAAACGAAAAAAATTACCTTCAATTTCAGGTATTTTTCTAGTTAATCAGTAAATAAAATGACATAAAACCTATTTGATAAAAAAAAATACAAATGAATACAGTTTACTTAGTATGTGCATTTTGACAATTAAACTTCAAATTAGGGTAAAACATAAAATTATACGATCATTAAAAAAAAAAAAAAGACCGTAAAAATTTAAGGTATAAAACAACCTTTCGTTAGCAAAGTACATACGGGGCGTAGATGAGGGATCGCGGCGTCAGACGAAACAGCTTGTTTATCTTCCTTCTGTTGACGACCAAACCCTATCAATACAATCTGTTGAAATGACACTCTTCCTTACTCCGACCTCTTCCCCCTCCTTTTTTTTTATTTTATTTAAATTCGACTGCTTTGCCACGGGTTATATATATAGGTATATATACGGATTTTAAATTAAACAACTATTTTAAATAATAATTTAAAAATGAATTTAAAAGCAAAAAAAAAAATTATCCCATTGCTACAGTAATTTATTTATACAATCCGCTATTTTCATCTAAAAATGGTGCAAAACTGATCTAGATAAAAATAAAACCTTAAGATCTGGTTCAAGGGGTGCCCTGTAGCTTCTTTTGCACAGGGCACCCGCATATACTACAGGCGGTCCTAGTTATAAATGAAAAGTTTTAACAAGGGATACGTTAGGGAAAAAAGATTGAAAAGCACTATGCTAGCGTTAGGGCTCCTATTTTTCGATTGCCATGAAGGGATAGGGTTTCTGTAGGAACTTATTATACAACTTATAATATTAATTTGGCTTTGAAAATAGGTAATCACAGCTTAACAAGAAAATAATATTTGTTGCCGATGTAAAATTGATAAACAAAGTTCAAATGTTATTTGTGTCTTATTATATCATTCTAGAAAATTCAAAGCACAATTAATAGTTATTGTTAATATAAAAATAATGGTCAGCTATCTGTCAAATGTACCGCGACCTAAGTGTAATAAAGTTGCAACTACCGGAAAGTTAGATAAAATTAATTACCGACTAGTATACTAACGATATATCAGGTACACATACACATACTCTCTTTCTGGTGAACTTATAAACTTGACCTTATTTTAATTTAACAATAAAAAGTGTTCATTGTATTAAGTTCAAAATTCCTGTAATTTTCAATGCAATGAGTCATCAATGTTTGCTAGATTTGATTGACGCAGAAAAATATGCTTTTGGTAGGTTACATAAAATTAATTACAGGGTTGCCAGTCAACATTAAAATTCTTCGATTTTTCCAGAGAAAAAAAATTCCAAAATGATAAATACAAGAAAATTAAAGTAAAAAAAAAAATTATAGTCTATAAAAATTAAATGCTTAAAACAAATATCAAATGTATAAAAAAAAAATTAAGAAATACTAATTTTTACACATTTAAATTTTTATAACGAAAATTAAATTTCGATAGTATGGAAAAGACTATAACAAAGCACTTTCAGCTAAAAAAAAATGTAGAAAATTTCCCTGACTTTTTCAGAAAGGTTGAGATATTGTTAATTTTCCCTGACAATCCCAGGTGTGTAGAAACCCTTTAATTAAAATAATGTTGGAGTGAAATTATTTTAATCTGTTGAATATTACAAAAGTATTACAGGCGAAGCTTCAGCTTTATTTAAAAAAAAAGGGAAAAAATTAAAGAAAATATGGAAGGAGGAAAATAGGGAAATATACGGACTTTCTCGACAACTTTATGGCCATGTATTCTTTCTGTTAGTAAAAGGAAATTCAATTGGATTAAGATTGCAATGTTTCTTATTCAACAACCACAATTTTTTTTTTAAATTGAAGTGCACATAATTTTTTGCGAACTTATTTAAAGAAAAAAAAACACTGAACATATTTTTTGGGAATGTCATTCGAAGCAAGAACTCTTGCACTCTCAACATAAAAGAGAACTTTTCTGCTCGAAATCATCTTTCAGCAATCGCTTTGTGCCCCATCTGTTGGAAGATATTCGCGAAATGGCATTTAAAAAGCGTTTTACAATCTTTTTCCTGTTGGGCCAAAGAACTCAACACGATAAGCATCTGCTTCAACACTTTGACGGAGGCCGTTTGTGGAGGCTACAAAGGTGCGTTCGAACAGAAGTGGGGACGAAAACTGTCACATTTTCTAAAGAAAAGGAGGGGGACTCTTGATGATTGTGCCCGCACGGCAGGGAGTCGCTCTATTGTAACTCCAGTCTTCAGCAAGATTTTTCAAAGAGGGCAAAAAGAAATCGGTAAAGCGGCTGTGTCAGAGCACAACTAGAAGTATTTTCGTGAAACATCATTTCATCAGGTTACTAAAAATGGCCACTGTGACGTCAGATCACAGAGCAATGATACAAATCAATACTTATATATAAGAATGGAGTGTCTGTCAGTGGAATCGAACAAAACCCCTCATTTTGAGTTTTCTCCACGAATTAGAATACGCTGATTCCGAAAATCACAATTAAAAATTTTTTGTCTGTCAGTCTGTCTGTCTGTCTGTTTGTCCGGATTTAACTCAAAAACTACTGCACGGATTTTTATGAAACTTTTACCATTTGAACAAACTTTTCTTAGTTTAAAATCTGCACTTTGTTTCATGTAAATATCTGCAACCATTCAAAAGTTATAGAACTTTTTCCATTTTCTCTAACATTACGCCTATGGGAAATTTACATCTCGATCTTGCCTTCAAAACATTATTGTTAAAAATCACCTTGGCCACCAAAAATAGTTTTCGACAATACTGAGATAAACGATTCATTTTGATTGGCTGATGAGTAAATGTCATCAAATGAATTAAAAATGTCGCCAAATGAATTAAGAATGTCACCAAATATTGCCAAATGAATTAAAAATGTCGCCAAAGGAATTACAAATGTCACGAAATATTGCCAAATGAATTAAAAATGTCGCCAAATGAATTAAAAATGTCGCCAAATGAATTAAAAATGTCGCCAAATGAATTAAAAATGTCGCCAAATGAATTACAAATGTCGCCAAATGAATTACAAATGTCACGAAATATTGCCAAATGAATTACAAATGTCGCCAAATGAATTAGAAATGTCGCCAAATTAATTAAAAATATCGCCAAATGTTGTCAAAAGAATTAAAAATGTCGCCAAATGAATTAAAAATTTTACCAAATATTGCCAAATGAATTAAAATTGTCGTCAAATGTTGCCAAATTAATTTAAAATGTCGCCAAAGTCTGTCTGTTTGTTCGGATTTAACTAAAAAACTACTGCACGGATTTTTAAGAAACTTGCCCCATTTTAACAATATGGTCCCAGTTTAAAATCTTCACTTTGTTTCAGGTGGATATCTGCAACCGTTTAAAAGTTACGGAACTTTTTCCATTTTCCTATACTTTATTCCTATGGGAAATTTATATGTAGATCTTCCCTTCATAACATTGTTAAAAATCACCTTGGCGACGAAAAATATTTTTCGACATTAATGGCTGCCTTCTATTATTGCGATGTTTCATTGAAAAGCACATTTATTAGGCAGCAGATTATAGGAATTGGGCGTTAACTTAAACCTCGCCAACCGAAGGAGGAAGATAAACCACCAGTTTCGTCTGACGCTACGGGTATCTATGCATGTCCCGAACATTTATTTATTTCAAGATCTAAAAAGCGTCGGTGCTTAATTTCCTATCCAACGCTATTACATTTATGCCAACAGTGCTATTTGTTACGAAGTGGAACGGTGCTACAGCTTCGGAATAGGTGCTCCTAAAAGTGAACTTAGGTTTTCTATATTTATACCATGTTGCTTATTTGAAATGTTTCACTTCAGACTAATTTTATTGAAATTCAGAAATGATTATTTGAAATGATTTTGATTTATAGAAAAGTATTGCCTGTTAATATTGATGTTGGCATATTTAAAAATTTTCTATTTAACAATTCTCTGAAATTTCAGGGTATACAGTTATACAGTTATTCAGGGTATACAGTTACAAAATAAAATAATTCTTTATTTTTCTTAGAAATAGTTATTAAAGACGACACCAAATCTCCGGCCACCAATTGGCACCCAAAAAACTTCGCCAAATACAATAACTTATTTCCATTTGGTAGAACAGAATATTTTTTAGCTTCGATATGTTATTGTATTATCAGTACTAAAAATAATGAATGTGAAGTTTAATAATTGCATTTTTTTGTAACTGGGGTTATTTTTTCAATAAAAAACATATATAAAACTTTTTTAATAATATGAGCATTCAACGTCATTTGGCATTCAAACAACATCGCCAAGTGTTTTATTTTCATTATCTGCAAAATGCATTATTTTTAAAGACATCATATTACAGGCTTATATGAGGAAAAGCGTTTTTAATTATTAATTTTTGGGGATTTTTATATTGCAAAATATAAATATTTTACAAAGTTCTATGCGGTTTACAGTTTATACGCAGTCGATAATATAATTTTTTTTAAATAATTGGTTAAGATATCTCCATAACTACTCAAGTTAATTGAATAAATTTAGACAGGGTATGGAGAGCGATATTCGACTGGATGCGCTAACTAGAAAAGTCGCGCACAGCTCTTACTTCACACACTGACCACGTGCAACGCCGGGCCATACTGCTAGTAGAGGAATAAAAATGCTGATTTCCGTATGTGCATCATTGAAACCACGTGATTTGTGGAAATGCCAATTCATTCATGCGCCAATATTACTTGGCGACTTTCAGAACTAAGCGAGATCGAAGTATTGTAATATGGTTTGTGTTTAAATATCGTTTTTTTAACGAATTTTATTGGCACAATTTAAGGGAGTTTAACAGATATATTAAAGATATTTTTCTTATTTTGTACTTTTGAAATAATTGCGTTACGTTTTTATGTAAAAAATTTACCATAAGCGAAGTTCTTTCAATTGTTATTTTGTATAGATCAATAAGAAAAAATGAACAATAAAACCGGAGAAATATAAAGATTTTCGTTTTTTCGAGTATTGAACACAAAGAAAATTATATTTTCGTTTCGTTAATGAAGAGGAAATATTTAGCACAAATTGTTTGAAAATAAGTAAATACCTACATATATGTTAAGAAGTTGAATACGGACAGAACGCCTTATCACCAAAAAGAAGAAAGTGCGCCAAATTTGGAACTCCTGCAGATGTCTGAACGCCAAATGTGGCAGCGCTAAAACCACGTGATGTTGGTTTTCTTTTTTAATGTTGACACCGCAGCCTTACGAGAGTCTGGCATTGAAGGCGCTCTCTATTTAATATAACAACTATCTGCGTCAGATTGTTTACAGGATTTATATAAGGCAAAATTTCGGTCAACTCGTTCAAATTTGTTTGCTGAAAACAGTTTTGTGAGGCGTTACCCCCACTTAATTGAAGTCGCGCTGCTGAATAGGGATTGGTCCCCAACAAATGAAAGATAAAGAGATGCGCGCCAACACAAACTTTGCCACAGAAGAAAGATTAGTCTGTTACGTCTGACTCCGAGAGTCCCTATCCACGCTCCGTGCTTGCTATTGTTTTTCTCAAGATTTTACGCGCATCGGTGACTAATTTCTTATAGAACGCGATCAAATATAAGTTAATATTGCCACTGTAACGGAGTTATAGTGTCGGAACGGATCCCCTTAAAAGCGCAACAAAGGCGGTGTTTCTACCGTGATATCCCATGTAAAAAACAGAGGGTAAGAGAGAGAATTGTATTCGTAACAAACTTTTGGCTTTTCTTAAGGTTAACAGTGAAAATACTTTCATAGCGTCCACAAAGTTAAGATAACTATTTCGCACTGGCGTTTAGAATGGATCGAAACGACAAAATGGAATTTAAACAAATAGCCAGCGAATTTAAGAAGAGACAGAAAAACCCTTCGTTTTGTTTCTTTGTTCTAAAAGACGACTCACGTAGCGTTAAATTGCGAAAGAGTCACAACCGACTGAGATTCCCCCCCCCCCCCCCCCCCCCCCCCCTAGTCTCTTGTTTTATTTATTTTAAGCTCGGACAAGAAAACCAAGAAGAAGAAAGAAAGGAGAAAAAGAAGAAAAAAAAACGAACACAGAATGTAACACAAAAGAATAAACACCCCGCACTCCCTGGAAATTTGCTTTTTCGGAACCTAAAAAAAAGGGAACCTATCTCTCTCGCTACAGCCTTATTACCTGCAAAAGATTCCACAAGTCATTTGGAAAGAAAAATAACGCTTTTAAAAAATGGAGCCGAAACCAATAAATAACATAAGAAAAAAGTGCAAGGAATTCGCAACAGTGAACAGGTCTACTGACTGAGTCACGGTCGCACCCCCCCCCCCCCCCCCATTGCGTGCGAACACTGGATGGAATGGCCCCCCCTTCTTGAAACCGGATCTCTACAATAACCCAGCACCCATCTGTCTAATAATTCCTTTCTCATTTATCCAACCAAGGAGCTGGGCCACTACAGCTGGGCCACTCCTCTGATATAATCCGGTGGACCTATTTGTTTCTTTTCTCTTAATCTTTCTTATCTCTACATAACTATGGTTGGAGACACCTGGTATTTGGTTGATGGCTATATTCGCGGTGTTGAGAGGAAGAAGGAGGGGGTCATTTATCTTATTTCTTCGAAGATTCAAAAATAATATCATGGCGAGGGGAGAAATTGCCGTGTCGGAAACTTCAGTGGGATACGGCGTAAAATAAAGGGACCGTTCCTTTTTTTTTTCAGGTAACGATGGTTTGAACCATTATCTCAAAATCGTTTTCATGTTCTCACTACTAAAAAGTTATTTGTATAAAGGTTAAAATATTGGTGAATAACAAATCGCGTAGTCTATCGAAAACCACTAAGATCATGTGATGTCACTTACAGGAACCGTCTTACAAGTCTAAGAGCCCAGGGCAAAATTGCTCAATACTGAAAATAAAATGGCTCAATTTATGTACAAGCACACAATGCAAAATAACAAAATCAACCAGCTTTAATACAAGTGTAAATACCGGAAAACACTTATATATTTAAAATTACTAATTATTTTCCTCATAATTCGAATTAACGTTAATGGTGCCTGACTTCCACCCAGAAGAGTTTCTTCATACATTTCTCATTATGCACTTTTTTCCTTTTTAGGTTTCTTTTAGTTGAGCCAGATGGGTATGCTTTACTTCTTTTATAGCAAATTCGTAACTATTACACTATCATATAATTTGGAAAAGGACAAATGTAACCGTAACACAACAAATCCACATAAAACAGTACGTTTATGGTCTTGGTCATGAATTTGAATTTTGCAAGTGTTCCAAAGGGCATTCCTTTGATGAAAGTGATTTAATTGGATAAAATAATAGAAGTTTTGGAAAATGGGGGCCCTGGGCAAGAGCCCCGAAGGCTATGCCATAAATCAGTCTCTGGTCACTTATAAAGAAAACGTCATATGAAAAAAATCATAAGAAAGCATCGAAAAATATATGACTGGATAATGTCTATTTTGACGAAAAACTTTGAAGAAGAAATTAGATGATTAAAATTATATATAGTACTTATTTTCTGCTTTGCATCCTTTAATCAGTTATGTTAATTGCAAATGTCCCAAAACTAATTTCGCATGTTTTGGTGTTTGCGAATAGTAAATAAAGCACACACATGTGTGGACTATATTATGTGCACTTAAATTTTCCATACGGCCTGCTGGGCCTATAGTTTTTTCTACTCGGTCCAGCCCAGCTTTTGTACGATATTCGGCATATAATTTTTGTAATTAATATTCACATCGATTCAACTTCAATGTGAAAAAGATTTATTAAAAAAATTATTTATTTGTTTGTTTCGACCTCAAAGGGGAGGGAAAATTATATCTTTGACAATGAATGGCAATACAACTCGGCACAAAAATATCATTAGTAAAAAATATATATATTTTATTTTTGGAAAATAATAATTAAATATTTAACGTAGGGTAAAATATTTATTAACAAAAAACACTTTTAGAAAGTTCAAAATTGCGATTTGCAGTGTAAATGCGTAATATAAAACCGGTTATAGCAATTGTGCAATAATTTCTGCAAATTCTAATGTTATTATTATTATTGAACATTGCCCCCAGCGAGTTCAGAGTAATATTCATTTCCTTTTAGTTCCAGGTCTGTTTAGTTGATATCGCAAAATTAAAAAGAAAAAAATAAATAAAATGTTTCTAAACCATTAAATTGCTGGAAGAAAAATAAACGCTCCCGAAAGCCAGTGGAAATTCTAAGAAAGTTCAAACATAATGCAATATATCGCATACTTTAATTTAATAATCAAAAATATTTTCGAAATTCGTTCACACAACAAAATCAGATCTGGCTCTCCGACCACATTTCCAATAGAAAGAAACCCCATTTCATTCCACACGGGGAAAAAAAAGAAACCGTCGCGATGAAGCCGTTCCCAGGTTGACCAATGCAGGCAGAAAATTATATACCATGAAAAGGTATACATAAATTAGGCATCAAACAGAATTACCGAAGCAAAAAATTTAAATAGTCATCCGCAACCTATAATTTCGAGCATTCATACCGAAAAGAAGAGGGAATTTGAGCCACGATTTCGGGGAGAAGCAAATAAAAATCACTAAATTTCGAATAAACCACTCGAAGATTTCCAAGAAATGTCTGCTCTCGAAAGTCATTTCGCTGACCCAGACAATAACACTCGATAAATAAATAAAATCAGACACGGTCAGTGGTAAAGGGTTCGAACAATCCTTTCCAAACAAAAGCCCTGCAATGGCAAAACAACTTGATAACAAAAGTCTGGTGCCGCCTAATAACAGACCACGGTGTACTTTTCTGTCCCCGGCACAACATAGGAGCAGGTTGAAGCGTCCACAAATCCCCGCTTTCTGTGTAGGGTAAACCATTTTAAAAGTTTACCAAGAATCTAATGGGGCGGGGGGGTAGGCGGGGGGGGAGCATCCAGGTAATCTGTTTGTTTTTAAACGAAAAAGAATGGAAGCGTAAAAAGAGATTGAGACTTTGTACTTGAAATCAAAGCTGGACGTTATTAATAATATTTAGGCATCACAAATTTAAGCACGCCAGGTTATAAACAAACTAATCTGTGTGTTTTTAATTACCGCTCTCTTCCAAGATTTGCAGAGCCTCAGTTG
The DNA here is from genome assembly GCA_963932185.1 of Troglohyphantes excavatus. Taxonomy (NCBI): domain Eukaryota; kingdom Metazoa; phylum Arthropoda; class Arachnida; order Araneae; family Linyphiidae; genus Troglohyphantes; species Troglohyphantes excavatus. The sequence goes on along the minus strand of OZ010666.1, from coordinate 27,466,317 downwards.
CTCAGTTGGTAAGGCGTTCAGCTACAAATCAGAGGATTGGTGGTTCGAATCCGTGCAATGGACTTGACATAGAAAAGTAAAAAAGTAGTGATCTTGCGATCGGAGGGTTGCCAGCTTCGCTACAAAATTACTAGAAAGTCGTCCAGAATATCCAACAAATTATACTGGCGTGTATACGCGACTGGTGCACGATAAATCTGATCGGGGTCCAAAGTCCCGACGTCTATTGAAGGCGTTGGGTGTCAGTTCAGGTGTTTCCTCGTCATCTGACCATGGTTCTAAAATAACGAGGTGCATGTATGAATGTGTTCCCGGGTCTTTCCTTCGAGATAGACCCTGAACCGTCGCCAATAGCCCACTGTGCAGCTCTAGTGCGACGTTAATTAACAAAACCAAACCTCCAAGATTTGCCAGATTTTGATATTGTCCGAGTCACTGAACTCAAATATAATAACTGGAGTGAAGACTCTCAGTGGGGGAAATGTACTTTGCCGTAGAGCGCGGGGTAATACAGTTCCAGCACCGCCATGTGTGTCTTATCTCCAGTTTTTATTTAGCTCAGTGGCGATGCCATGCGAAAAAAAACTATTTATTTCCCTTACTGGCTCAAAATTTTAAACTTACTCGCTGAAAAGGGTTTAAAGCGGTCGCGCACGCTTAGTCTTCTATCCAGCGATTATTTGAGTTCAGTGGTCCGAGTTGATACGAATTATCCAGTAAAGGATTGTAATGTTGTTCAAATGGTACTGACTTCAAGAGATCACAAATATATATTTATAAAAAAAATCCCTTTAACTAAAAGTGCCACCCAAATCACATTGAGGTTATAGAAAACACTTATTTTTATGCATTATTTAAGTGCTTTCTATACTTAAATAATCTTCAAGGGGATAAATTAATGCAGGACATTGAAGCGATTTAGTTAAATGCATCTGTTGTTGGTGCGCCATTTACTGTTCATCAAATTTGTTTTTATTGACATTTTAGTTTTTAATTCAAACCCAACGAAAATATTTTTCGGAACCGAAGATTTTTTTTCAATCCGAACAATAAAATCGATTTGAAATGTGCATTATAAAAAAATTAAGCTAACTAAATGTGGTAATTCAATTATTGTGCCTAATCCAACAAGCAACAGCGCGATTGTTTGTAAATTTAAGGAAAATGCTTTGATTGGAAAATAAAGATAATGGTTAAATTGAGCTGTACATGCGTTTAGCAACATAGAAAAAACTAGAACATTTTAAGGGAGACACGAGCCCCAAATCCTAGTATTTCTATTAATGAATTTTTTAGACTCTTTCTGAACAAATAATCAATGAAAAAATAATAATATTAAAAAAAATTGATTACATAATGTCAAAGTATATATCAGTGGCGGCCCGTGGTCGAAAATGTTAGTGCAGCCGAATTCATGTGAATCCCCCCACACCCCCACCCCCTCTCCCCTATTTTCCAAAAACCATACATGAACGGAAATTCTTTATTATTCACTACTCAAATCAAAGTTTCCTTTCAATTTTTACAAAATGATAACATGCGAAAAAAATAGAAAGCACTTACTTATTTTTTTGAAAATTAAAGCAATCCTGCTTTCTTTTAAACCTGCAAATCGGTCGATTTTAATATTAACTTACATAACGAAACAACAGCAGGACCATGTCCTGAAACAACAGCACACAGTAAATGTATCACGAAAACCATTTCCGTTGTGAGATATTCTCGTAAGTTCTCGTTTTATCCATGAACCAATCAGCATATCGAACCTCAAGTGCAGCTAAAACAAGAAAATCCATTTCGGCTGTACCTTCCACAAATGCATCAGTGCATTAGCATGGGGGCAATCCCCATACTACGTAGAGGTTGCCATGGCAACGATGCAGCCGATTTCGAATTTCGCTTTTTAGCTGCAGTTTGATTGAATGGAGTTTTTTCCCTCCTGAATTGTGCATTATGGTAACATGCTTGCTATTTATCGGAGATTTTATTTACTACCGTAGAAATTTCATTTTCAATTCTAATCTTCATTTAAGAAAATTAGAAAATATCTGATTTTAGTTTTAAAATACACTAATGAATTTAGGTGCAGCCCGGCTGTACTTGCTGTAGTGGGCGAGCCGCCACTGGTATATATATAACACAAACCTAGGGAAATATTTTTTTTGTTGCAAATTTGTGTATCAGTTGCTTTCAAAAAAATATTTTATGTTCGTAACTTAAAAAAACATTTACATTTTTATGTTCATTAATTCGTAGAAAAATAATTTATAACTTAATTTATTTTTAAAAAAAAGCTCTTCCTACGTTTATAAAACAAATATCAAAGTTTCAAAAGCCGTAGTTTTAAGTAAATTCTTTTATAAAGCAGCAGCATTTTAAAGATGACCACAATCCCAAAAAGTTTTATTTTGAGTAAATGACGAAAAGTAGGTAAGCAGGTGGTCATAAATGGAATATAAGCATGCAAAAAACATATGTTCTCTTTCTTCTTTTGCTTCGAAATTTTGCACACAACTTTTTAAATATGTAGAGTATCGTTTTAAGAAGAAAAAAATACGTAATTTCGGACTTGGATCTCCCTTAAAGTAGCAAACTACGTATTTACACGCAAGATATTTGACTTGCTTTACACCGTACAAAGTTGTTAACGCATTTTTTACACATCAAGATAGTCCTTAAATGCAAAGCAAGTATGTATGGCTCGTTTAAAATTTAAGTAAAAACCACTCATTTCGTGGGCGTAAAGTTGAAATGGATGTACTTGGAAAGCTGCTGACAGTGAACAAGTCCTCGAGATAGTCGCCTGCATGAATACTAAGTATTCCATTAAAAACTGTTATTCAAGTATGTAATTGCAAACCGGCAATATCACGAAGAGAGAATTAGAAAATATGTATGATCTTTTATTTGTAAAAAATTTTTTTAAAACTGTAACGGGAAAAAAAATCAGTTTTGTAATTCGGTTTTTAAGACTTTTATTAGTATAAAAAAACCATCAGATTAAATTCGCAAGATAACAAGAGTTTTAAGGTTACCACTCAAAATTATGAACGAAAAATCCTGACTTTTCTTAACTTGTTTAAGTTTCTTCGAATGTTTCAAACTCTAAACCGACATTTGTGAGAGAAAAAATAACGTCCTTTTCTGTATTGGAGCCCCTTTAACCCTATGCACTCCAAGAACTCTTTGCATTTTCCGTTCTTTCTATGGAACAGTTATTCATCCTTATGTTCTTTCCCTATAATTTGTTATGCTTATAGAAAAAAGAAACATAATCTGTTTTGGATCTGCAAAAGAACGAGTTTAAAAAAATATCGATGTTTTTTAAACACAAGATCATGCTGTTCTCGTTGATTTAAAAGAACAGGGAACCAAAAGAATGAGTCGTTATGTTGTCGCCTGAGCGGCTAAAACCCGTACAACCTGCTAATATAAAAATAATCAAAGAACGCAATTACGTTTATAGCTAGTATTTCTAGGGAACGATTAAATGCGTTCCATGAAAACTTTTTTTAAAAAATCACCCATAAATTGAAAAAATGAAACCTTTAGTCAAACAAGCTTTATGAATATATCAATGCACACAAAAGCCCAAATAAATCACACACTAAACAAAGGGGTCAATTGACCATAACAAACACGACGCCACAAACCTCATTAGCCGTAGATCATCAGTCAAGACAAGAACAGTGGCCGTTTAAGAAAAACACAACACGTGCTTTGGTAAAAGAGAGAGAGAGAGAGCATTGAAGAGAAGAAAGAACTTACGGTGGCTAGGCAATAGGCACACACATCTCCAGAGAGTTAATTGCACAAGTTGTGACGGCCGGTTTCCAATTAAATGCCCTTTTGTCACGTCCGTCACGTGGTGGTAGCAATTACATTACCTCAGCTGCCACTGTCGGACGCGTGAGTGGCAACAGACACGAAATACAATTCTGTTGGAACGTCTTAAAATATGTAATTGGTTATATTGAAGTCTAAAAAGTTTTGTGGCCAAGAAAGATAGTAACTCCCTCCCTCAATCTAAGCTAATAGAATGTTAGGGTACATCAGGAAAAGTATTTCATCAAAATCTAAGGATATTATCTTGCCATTGTACAGAGGTTTGGTAAGGCCACATCTTGAGTATGCTGTACAGTTCTGGTCACTATATCTTAAAAAGGACATTGAATTGTTAGAGAAAATTCAGCACAGGGCTACTAAAATGGTTCAAGGGTTTTCAGGCATGAATTATTAAGATAGATTAAGAATGACTTGAATATGTATACTCTGGAAGAGAGAAGGGTTAGGGGAGATTTGATTCAACTGTTCAAATTTATCAAACAAGGAGATGTGCAGGGTTTAGATTTTAATATGAGTGATAGAACGAGAGGTCATGGGTTTAAGTTAAACAAATCCCATTTTAATCGGGAAGGGAGAAAACACTATTTCTATAATAGGGTAATAGACAAATGGAACAACTTGCCAGTGAATATTGTTAATTGTAAAGGAGTAACGGATTTTAAGAAGAAGTTAGATATGCATTGGGGGATAGTTAAGAGGTACTAGATGGACCAACCTTGTTGGGCCTTGAGCCTGTTGTTGTTCGTCAATATTTGTATTTGTATTGTTGATAAAGATATATACGCACAATTACAAATTAGTACGATTTATATGTCTAAATAAGTGATTCCCAGCCTTTAACTTTTATAACCGCCATAAACTTTTTTCGCTGAAAATTTCTTATAATGCGTTAATTCGTGATTTGTGTGGAATATAGGAAATTGCATGCTCCAATGTAAACTTTGTGAAATCTTCTGTCACAGTAACAAGACTTTCGCAATCGGAAAGTTCCGAATGCGTCTCATGTCCCTTCTCAACTGGGAATTTAGGTGACAATTCTTCAAAAATCTACATTCACATATATTTCCAAATATACTAATTAAAAAAAAATTGTAAAATGGGAATTTATACTCAAACTTTCAAAAGGCAGCAGTTCAAACAAACGTTTTGTCTTTATGGTTGATTTCTACATTTTAGTAATAAAACTTTTGTTCTTGTTTATTAACCCAGATTCTTTCCTTTTTTTAAAAGACTATCGATTGTGTTGCACACAAAGGCCAATTTCCTATACTTTAGTTTCTTGAAACTGCTCACATTAATCTTTTTACACAATGGAATCAATATAGTTATGAAGAAACTATGACCTGAATGAAATGTAACACTTAAATATAAAAAAAAAAGCCATAAAAAATTAAATTATAGCATAACATGTATGAAAACACCATCATTGATCATTTATTTGCATTCATTTTCCCAACAGACTAATTTCTAACATTGCGCAGTTGTTTCTGAAATCATGTTATAAATGCTTCAATTTATAAAAAGGAAATTATATCGAATTTGTGAAGTTTTAACGTTACGAAAAGCACACTCAGATTATATTTGATGATTTCGTATATATATATCTTAATGCAAATACAATTTGCTGTCCTGGCAGTTACGTAAAATTATAAAGAAAAAAATATTTTCGTTTTTCTTGTTTAGAGCTGCGATTATTTAAAAGGTTTTATTAATTAAATGTCAAATTCATATATTTTCATCATTTCATTCATCCTTCAAATGTTATCTGCTCTTTCTTAAAGAAGTATTTTACCCTACGAAATGAGCCAAGCGTAACCTTGCTTCAATTCATATTTAAGCACTTTTAAGTTTTCTTAAGGACCATTGGAATGGAAATAAGGCATTCACAAGTACTTCTTAAAACTACTTTAGACCCTCGGTATAACGGCTATCCCTCCCAACATTGCAGTAATAGTCTACTGCGGCGGTTCCCAGTTGGTGATCTATGGTCCCCTAAAAAATAATAAAATACATTGAAAAGTCTCCCTTGGTTACTTTTCTGAAAAAGCGATATTCGGAACACTAATAACACGTGGCAATTACATTGTTTAAACGAGTATCAATTGAACAAGTAAGAGACTAAAAATAATTAATCTTCTTATTGTAGCGTTATTTTTTCTATGGATTTATTGGGTAGATTTATGTCCATATTCTGAGTAACAACTGTTTAAAATTAAAGGTAATTATAAAATTAAATTCATTTTTTTTTTTCGATTCATTTTTATGTTCAAACAAAATTGAAACGTATACATGCCCAAAAATTGTTGGACTTCCATAGGCATATATGAAAAAAAAAAAGGGGTCCATAGTTCTACTTTTGCTTTAACTAGTGGCCCGTGGCTTAACGTTAATTGGGAACCGCTTGTCTACTGTATATCGAACAGAGGAGATTAGCAATCACGGGCCCGGTGTGAATCTAATAGCGGCGCCCCTTTAGTTCTCCATCGCAAAGTTTATAAATAAGTTTTAATAAAAATTATGATACTTATTAAAAAGTTTGTCAGATTTTCGAAGACCCAATCAAGATTTTTTTTTATTAATTACAAATGTATTTGACAATTAACAACAAGTATTAAATGCAGCAACATTTCATTTGCGAAGAATATGTAAGACAGCTTATTTACGTAAAAAGTCAGCATTTTGTTGTTCGTTTATCCATTTTTATAGATAACTATTCAAGATATGTTGAAATATTGCATTGTTACAGTTACTGCATTACTACAATTAGATCTTAGTAATAAGACACATGGATTGGGTTAAGGGGTGGGAAAGAATGATAAGGGATTATTCGAAATTCCATGCAGACAGTGACCTCTGTCTTTGAAGGTCCAAATATTCAAAAGGCAATAGCCCAATTGCGGCCGAAGGGAGCCGGGTTGCCATATTCTCAAAGAAGAACACAATTGTTTATCGCCCAGACAAAAGGTTGCCATGGGCCGCAATTGGAACCTTCCGATTCAAAATTTCATCAAGCTCGGAATAAAATTGAAGATTTGTATAAAAAGAAACCCACAAACAGACACTCTTCTTTAGATATATAGATAATACTTATCCCCTACTCCCACTTTCTAGTATCACTGTGACAATATCGAATCTCCAATTGATACCGAATCAAAAGAAATCGATACCTATTGATTTACTTTCTTGAAATTAACATCGCAACCAAGATACCTATGACGAATAGCCGACCGCAATTTGGAAAGGACCCCCAAAAGCAATCTTAAAATTCCGGTTGAGGTTTACAGCTGCGAAACTTTTTCTGCTTCTTTTTGATCATTTCAGGGAAGGCTGTCTGCGGCAACTAATTGCACGGAGATTGGAGAGGGAATGAAGATTTAATCTTCCTTTGTCTCCCACTAAACAAATAATTGTCTCGGACATCAAAGAAATCCAATTTTAACAAAGAATGAGGTCCTCCGTCCGATTTGCAAAATAAAATTACAGTTTGAATAAATTAAACCGTTCCGAAAACTGTCTTTATTTGTCGGAAGAAATCGGATTATTTCGCGGAAAAAACTTTACGGAGAATATTTTTTTTTTATTTCGAGTTGCTTTTGATTCAGTCTCTCAAATATTAATAAAGAAAATTATTTCATTCAAATACCTTAAGATTGCATCTTGCGAGTAAATATATATATATACATATATATATTGTACGCAGTAAACTTAAACGATACCTTTTTTTTTAAGTGCTGCGGTATTCTAAAGCGAAAAAAAAATGACATTTTAAATATCTCGTTGAAACATTTTTTTAAACTTTATTATATTAGAAAAAAAAATTGATTTTAGTTTCAAGAATTATATATAATTTTTTTCTGAATAACAGTAACACGAAGCATTCCATTTACAACGGAACATCAAAACGGGCACAGATATATTCAACAAAATTTTTTAATTTTTGTAAAATCTACCACTAAACTTAAGAGTTATTTTGAATCCATTGTTTAAGAGAACTTCCGATCAGTCAGTTTTGGTATGTCAATCACCTTCCTTTCGGGAAGTCGGTTTGAGAAACTCGCATTAAGGTAATTTTTCGAAAACAGCTAAAACATTTAGAGCGGCCATTTGGGGCTTCGACAATTTCATCATTTTGTGAAAACGCAGTTTAAAGTAAAAGCACAAAACAGCTGATTCTTGAAGTAGTTTATTCTTACGCCGCTAGATCTCGTCACATTGCAGTCATTTACTTGTACCTCTTTGCCACCAAAATTTCATATGTGTTAACTATTCATAACCCGCAAACTCTTATTTTAAAAAAAGCGGCGGAATTTACCTTTCCCGATATCAAAATGTGTAGGCATATCGAAATAATTTGAAACCCACGTGATCGATAATATTGCCACTTCATTACGCTGCCCACGAAAGGAATCTAGTTACCTTTTCTTAACCCCCCCCTAAAGAAAATCGAGGAACAAGAAATCGATGACGCTATTACTCATTTTGTGCGCGTCACGCCTTCCTTATTAATCACATCTTTAAAAACCGAGCGGTTCCTTTCACAGATCAGAGAAAAAAATAAAAACAACAAGAAAAATGTCGGCGATACTGCGGCCCACCCGACCCAATCTGGTTTCTTTCCATTGGCTTTCATTTACCAGAAGGGGCTCGCTCGCACGATGGCAATTAAAATCAAGCTTTCTATCCATCTCAGCGACATGAAAGCAAAATGCGGGGGAATTTTTTTTTCTTTTTATAACAGGCCTGTAACTAGAAAAACTTGCGAATGGTCCCGTCTTAACACGTCATCTGTGGATTGCATCCTGTCAGATGCGTTTCCAGTCTCCACCCATAACACTGCTTGGAGCGAGTGAAAAAAAATGGCGTGGAGCTTAAAATCTTTCGGAATAATAATAATAAAAAAATGTAATAAGAAAGCAGGTATAAGAAAGCGAAGCTTGTTGAGGTAAATAAATTATTTCCATCAGCCAATGAATCCAATTGATTCAAACCAGCAAAAGAATAGTATATAATGTCCAGCAACAGGCAGGAATTGTTGGGAAAGAATTTGTATTTTCAAAATAATAAAAGCAATGTAATAACTGGAAATGATCCGAAAGGAATTTTAATAGCTAGGAGCTACGCAAAAAGTGATGGATAGCTTCATTTGAAATGACAACTTGCAAATTGCAATAAACACTGTGTCCTTCCAGCTACACTTTGGGAAACCCTGATCGGAATACGAACGGTTTCGCAGATTTTAGTAAACCTTCGACGACCCAGGAATAATAGTGTTTCGCCGTGATCGGTCCGAAGTGCGAAAAAAAAAATTATTTACATCTGTTTAATTATCATTAAATTATTTAGGTCGTTTGTGTACATTATGCACGACCCGAGTGTCGAGATTAAAATGCTGGAAGAAAAACAAAAGCATGTGAAGCAGATGATTGGTGGAATAAACACAACGATATTTTTTATTAACCAATCACATAAACATCTGCTATACGTGCCTTTGTTTTTCCTCCAGCATTTTAATCTCGATGCCGACATGTATTGCTTTTGGCTCAGTTTTATTTTTCTATTTTCTTTTGAAACCCATTTTAAATACAATCTCTTTTAAAATAGAAAGTTATTTGCAAGTCAAAGCGGTTAAAAAGCAAGAGCAAAAACTATTTGATTGGCAATATAAACATTAATTCTATAAAAAGAAAATATAATAGTTATATACATTTAATATATCTACAATGCTATGGTCATACAAAAAACACCACTAAATCGCTTTAAATTTAAAAAAAAAATTGGGGGTACAGTATGCCTGCTTCCACATTGGCTTCAACGCGACCGTAGAGGAAACAAGCTTTGAGCCTTCCAGAAGTTATAGTTCGAGTTCAGTGAATTAAACCTTATTCGATAGGCAGGTTTCCTGGGTGTGCAAGTGATGCGATACCCTCTTAAAGGCGCACATGTGGGTGAACACGTATCAACATAAACAGGAAAGAAACTATCTACATTAAAAATGAATATTAGGGGTGAAAGGTCGTTTCCTGGGGGTAAGGGGAGACGATGACACGTATGAAAAAACCCTGAAAGTTGGAATCCGGATGACAGCTGGTAGATTGGTAGAAGATTCCCAATGCTCATTAGCTTCTGATTATGATATTAGTCCCACAAGAAATTGATGTATATTTTTTTAAAACAAATTTCTTTGAATTTTTTTTTTTTAACGCGCTAAATTTTTATAAAATTGTTTATTATTATTAAAATTTGTATTATAATTATTTTAAAATTAATGAAATATAAAAAAAAATGAGGTAGTCATATTTCAATAACTAATCGTGGGAATAACAATATTTTACCAACGTTTGCGAAACATCAGTATTTTCGTAAATAACTAACTAATATTAAAAAGATTTGGTTTATTTATAATACTTTTCAGATAATATTATAAATAATAATTTCAGATAATATCATGTAATGAAAATTAAAAAACAAACTAAGCACTTTTGTCTTCTTTTAAGATTGGTAAATTACATTGCAAAAACAGTAATTGTTCCCCGTTTTTCGGTAGAATCCGGTTGCGTTTCTTTTCATAAATTAACCCTGCCTCTCAGAAGAGTCAATTACTCTATATACTGCTGGTCGGTGAAGAAATGTATTTTTTTTTCACTAATTTTGATTAAATTTAAGGAAATTAGTTGCATTGATTTTCACCAGTTGAATGGAGATGTTTTTTCTTAGAAAACTAGTTTTAAAAGATAATTATCTTGAAGTAGAACTGATTCATCGATATCATTATTGTTATCTACATCCACTAACTTCTTGGAAACAATCCCAAAAAGTATTTTTTTTTGTATGTGATTCTTTTTGAGGAATTCAGAAGTAAATTGCATTATTCTTTCATCAATACGAATATGGAAGTTATAACGACTTCAGTATGTTCTTCATCAAAAAGTATTTGGAACTGAGAAATTGGGCCCAATTGAAATGACATAACTAACAATTAAAAAAAAGAAAATATTTAATTATCAAATTAAAATATTGATACTGAAATTGAAAATTATAAAAAAAATAAAAGATTATTAATCTAAAAAATAAATATATATATACGGACGCTGGATATCCGGCCAAATTGATATCCATAATCACAACTTCAAACAATCTATATGCAAAAGTTTAATATAGCCCAATCAAGAATGGATTTTGATTGCTTCATTTAATTGTTTTAAAAGAGGTACAGGCTCTAAAAAAATGAAACTTTTCAATGACCTCAAATCAATAATAATTAGTAAAAAAATACTGATAGGCAATAAATTGTTAAAAAATTTCTGGCAGGAAGTTGGTAATTTTTTTTTTTAACTTTGGCAAATTAAACTAAATAAAGTTTATTAAAAATAGATATTTTTTAAGTATAAAAATTTAGAACTTAATATTAGAAATCTTTAAAAAAAATAACCATAATCTGTATTATATACTAACTGCACTTTTGTAAAACCAAGGTTCACCAATTGTATAGAGTGCAGTTATGAGAAACACTGCTCACAAAGTTTCAAGTCATGAAAGTATTGAATATGAAAATACATTAGATTTTTTTTATTTAAAGATAAGTTAAACCTGATTCCTTTTTCAATATTATTATTTATTTATTTTTACTTTTTTAATTTGATTATTAGAATTTTGAATTTTACTATCTGTAATTTTTTTTTTTTTGCATTTTAAATTTGCTTGAATATTAAAAACAATTTATTTCAGTATTTGAACTTTAAAAAAAAAAAAATCTAATATAAATATACTTTGTAACTTTAGAAACATTTTTTTTATAAAAAAAATTCTGAACCAAAGCAGATAGTTTTTAAAGATAAGTTTTAACATCTATATGAGCTTTTCAGAACAGTTTCTTGGTAAACATATACACTCAAGATTCGGATTCAATTTGTAAAAATAATCGGGGGTTTTTTTACAGAAGAATTATAAACGGAAGTTTTGATTTAATCCTTTAAATTTATAGAAAAGATTCTTGGAAATTTTTCCCCTGGCTGTTTATTAGTTCAAATAATTAATTTGTAATAATGTGACTTACGTTTTAACAAATATTATTAAAATTTATATACAGCTTTGATTTTTGCTAAGAGTGTAGTATTCTAATCTGCAATCAGGATTGTAGTAATTTAAATCAATCGATTTTTTTTAAATCAATTATTTTTTTAATCATTAATTTAAATTAAATTATTTCAGATATGAAAAATTATGTGTTTTAATGGAACAGAATTATGTACTCAGCTTCAAAAAGTGATTTCCTTTTTTTTTCAATTATGTGTATTTCATTGAATTGGTGCAACTAGTATATTTCATCTTTATTTTTAAGAATACATTGAAAGCAAATTAGATTTTAGATAGCCTCTTATGAGGAGCACATTAAAATGCAGAAAGTGAGATTCCTTCCCCCTTATTAATATTATTAAAAAAAAATCACTGTGAAAAGAACACACTCATAATGAAAGAACACAGTAAAATGCAGAACATGTGATGTCTATATTTAATATTAAAAAAAAATTGTAGCTAAATAATTGTGTGAACATATAACGTTTCTATATATGTTATCACAATATGTAAAAACATGTTATGTTATGTCCACAATTTTTTTTAGATCTGTTAAAATATAATCTCATAAAAAAAATTCATTAAAAATGTTATAATTCAATTCTTAAGTAAATCCTCTTATGATATGATGTAATCTCCACTTTCTGTTTCATTACATGTGTAGGTGGCTTTATGGCATGGGATAGGTTCTTTTAGTTTCGTTTTTATTCGTAATAAATAGACTAGCCTAAAGCTGTGATGTTTAAAAGGGAGGAAGGACTGACTATAAGTTTTTGCTTGACTGTAAGTTTCAGAGTTCAATTCATATGAATTTTCTCTTCTTAGCCTTAAATAATTCAATTGACCATAATCTAAAGTTTTTATGTTTGAAAATGGTGAGATGTGGAAGGAAAATGCGCCGTCTTTGGAATTATTTTGAGGAGTTTCCCAATGTAGATAGTAAAACTCGTGTCAGAGCTAATGTATATACATATTTTTAAATATATATTTTGTAAAACATATATAATTAGTACAAATATATTGTTTAAAAAAATTAATAAAATTTTTAAAAAATCAACAGTTCTAATTCTAATAGATCACATTTTTTAGTGGATACAACACAAAGATCACACAAGATGGGTCATTAAAAATTCTCAGATATGAAGTGGTTGCGCCAGTGACCCATTATAGACTACTCCCCATTTCCCCTAGCACCTGTGGTCAATTGTAGTGTAGCCATTTAAACACTTTTCATTTGTGCACTCTTTGTTTAATGTTCCAAAAAAAGCAATTAATGCGATTTTGAATATTGAAAATTGTATTTACTTGTATATAGTAGCTTTAAAATGGGATGGAATACTTTAAAGTCGAACTGTTATGATGTAATTTGGAACCATGGTCATGTAAACACAACATATAAGATGGTATTTCACCTTCTGAAATTCCACACTATGACCAACATGAGGACATTTCAACTAATGTCAGATTTAACATACCAGACCATAGCAAATTTTTCTAAGGGAAATAAATGAGGATGGAAAAACCCCTCAAAATGATTCCAAATAAAACCCCTTTTCCTTCCACAACTTGTAATTTTCAAAAACAAAATTTTTAAATTTTGGTCTTATAGTCAAGCAAATTATTTAACCATAAGAAGAGAGAGAAGCTTCAACTCCTTTCTTATGAGGTGAACTCTGAAATCTGTTTCCTTCCCTTTTCAAACATCACAGCTGGAGATTAGTCTACTTACTAAGAATAAAAACAAAACTAAAAGAACCCATCAGATGTAATAAAACCACCTGCACATCTTATGAAACAGAAAGTCGAGATTATGTTACATCACATCAAAAGAGAGGATGAAATATACTTAATTGATTTATAATATTTTTAAAGAAATATTTTTTTACTGGTTAGATTAGTTAATTATAATCCAATAAAAAAAATTTTTTATGGGATTATAATTTAATAATTAAACATGGATAAATAAAATTTAAAAAAAAATTGTGAACAGAACATATTTTTATACATTATAATAATACAGTAGAACCTCATTATGCTTATAACGGACCGTTAAAAAAAATTTAATCCGAAAGATTGAAGAGCCATCGAACGCCATGGTTCAAGACCATTTAAATTTTATCATTCAATATAATAAACAATCGCCAAAAATGTATTTTGCATATTATGAACACTTATGTCAGCTTTGTCAGTTAATATCTAAAGAAATAAGCAGGAAACTGAACCAAATATTTTTCAAATCAATGGATATAAGCAATCTATATGAACCATGACCTTCTTGTTCTAAAGTGTATAGGCTATTTTCCAATTTAACCTGCGATGTTGACGGCTGCTTTTTATTAGGAATATAATAAATCTTTTTATAGCTAACTATTGTACTTTCAGTGATATACTACACCCTGTTGCATTACACCCCTATCTTTATATATAATTATTCTCTTAAACGGTGATTGAAAAAAGTTGTTTTTCTCTACGCGGAATGGCAACAGTTAGATTGTTTACAAAATTCTGTTGCGCTCGCATTTTTATTTTGCCAATAAGTAAGCCATTTTGACGATTAACCCCTTCAATTCATTGGTAAATAATTATTTTGATGATGTCAGCTTAAATTAGGAAGAATATAAGCCTTATTAAATTATTTGTTATAAACCGGACAATCTGTAGCTTCTATTAGTCTGTTCTAATGAGGGTATACTGTATATTAAAAAAACATCTTCTGTCCACAAAAAATATTCCTCTTTTTTTTTTAATATTTAAAATAAAAACTCTCGCACTTTATGACCATGTTTCTTTCACAATGTTTCGGTTTGTTTTATATATATTATTTTAATATTTAGGGGGGGGGGGGCATCTTATTTTCTGAATTTTACTATGATGTTCATAAGACATTTATCTAAAACCTAATTTTCTTTCAATATATTCTCAAAAATAAAGATATGAAACATTGTGACAATTCAATGAAATATTTATACTAAAAAAATTAAGTAATTTTTAAAGCTACATAAATAATTTCATTCGATTAAAACACATAATTTTTCATATCTAAAATAAATATGTTCAAATCAGGGATTATTTTTAATGTGATGATTTAAATTACTACAATACTGGCAGATACCCTTACAAAAACTATGTTACCATTTTAAGGCGATCTATTCCAACACCATAACTCCATGGCAAATAGCATGATTGATATAAATGCGCTCTTATTAAATAGCAAATTATGCGCAGATGCATGTAAAATCTTCAATAACGGTAAGCATTAGGGGACGTAAAGGGGTTTCGTCAAAAACACAACAGATTGTGTATCTTCTTTCTGTTGATGAGGTTTTTATTGTTGAACAAATTATATTTCTATAACCTGCTGAATTTAAAATTAACTGCTTTAAGTATCAGGATAGCAACACTATGTTATGCTTTTAGAGTGATTCATTCCGAGACTATAATCCCATGGAAAATAGCATAATTAATATAAATTTGGTCTTGTTCGATAAGAAACCATGCGCTGACGTATATAAAATCTTAAAATATAGCTGATGTGATGTTGGTTTTCTATAGCAAAAATTGATAAAGCTTGTTTATCTTCCTTTTGTTTGCAAGCTGTTCGTTGACAGACAATTCCTATAATCTACTGAAATGATGTTACACAAAATCTTTCTGCCTGTGCTCCGACACAGCCACATCTTATTTATTTCCCTATGAGAATAATCTGTGAACTTTCATAATAAGTTTGTGGATCTCATGTTTGACGATAATCATTCAACACTTCATTACAGATATTGGGAAAACCACCAACCAACACTAAAAAGTTATCCTAGGTAATAAAATTGTATTACTTATGTCATAAAAATTTCTTTCATATATAAACTTTCAAAAAATGTCATCGAAAAATACTTTTTGGAAAGTATTATCATATTATAGTTCTCATATGCTGCACGTTTAAAAATATTAAATTCATACTATAATGCCCTATTATCAACTCAACATTTATTCTTATTGACAATGAAATAATGTCTTGCACGAGAAAATATGACGCTTAATTCTGTTGTGCAATGGCTAGATTCGGGCAATGTTTCAATGTATACATTAAATTTTCATAAGAACGAAAACATCTGAATTTTTTTAAATTTTCGATTAGCCAATACAATGAATGTACACTCGGAAGTCAGAAAGTACACTCCGGACATGGACAGCACATTTAGCACATTGTAAGTAGTACTCGGGATGTGGCATTGCAAGATAAAAAAAAGTATAGGTACTCAGAACTTCAAAAGATCGTACAGAAGTTATTGCATGTATTATAAAGTTCTGAAAACAAAGTATTCGGATGGACCTGTTGGCTAACTGGGCTATTAGCTACACTCTTATGCTATCACCCTTATTGGTTCCCTGGTGAGCTTGCATTGTAGGTTTTTTTATATACAATAGTCACCATATTAAAATATCTTATCTTCATTTGTCTAAATATGAAACCTCAATTTCTAGGAATAATGTAATAAACTTTTCTCTAAGTAGCCTCTTCTTCAATTTAAAAATGTCTTAAAGCATCCATGCTTCGCAACTAACTAAACAAATGTAAATTATCTGTTTTCGGAGAGCAAGTTTTTGGGATACAGCGAGGATAAATTTAATTAATAAGAATATTGGTTACCGTTTTCTGAATTGAACCACGCGCAACAATACTCGGTTCGAGACAACCAGGAACAAACTCGCAACCCTCCGAGTACCTATGATTTTGTTGTTGGAATGATTAAATTATGTTACAAAATTATATATATTTTTTTTTATGATTTTCTGTGAATTGTAAATTCTGTGAATTTAGAATATTAAATTTGATTGTATTTCAGCATCTTTCACAATAGAGCTTTCGCCTTTAGTTAATGTGTAAATTATCAGTTAAAATTTACGTTACGGTCCACCTGATATTTTTCCAAATCTAGTTACCATTTTCGGCAACCCTGGAGGGGGGAAATAGAGGAGTTCTTTGATTGGCGACAAAACTGCTATTTTTCGCAAATAGCATATTAGCATTGATAATATCGCCTTTTTAGAAAAGTCATATAGGGGCACCATACAATGCATTTTAACCAATGGTCCTTTGGAAGATAAAACTTTGATTACAATTTTAATTATGCTACTAAAAAAAAAAGGCCATTTAAAAGTTTTATTTTGAATGTTCCTTCCGAAACAGAAAGACATTTTGGAACGGAAGAGGTTATTATGCAAGGTTCAATTCATAGAATGGATACCAATATTCTTATTAATTAAATCTATCGCCAAAATTTCGATGCAAAAATATTCTATTCGAAAAAAGATAATGTAATTTGTTTTAGTTAATTACATAACATGGACACTTTAAAACAATTTTAAATTGAAGACAAAGCTTAGAGACAATTCTAAATTACATAAGTATTACGAAAAAAAAATAGATTTTTCAGACAAATGAAATTAGAGCTGCCCCAGCGTAAATGTATTAGATGAGATATTCTAATACAAAGACTATTGGATATATAAGAAACCAAATTTTTTTCGAAAATTTAAGCACATTTCTAAGAAACTAGACATTTTCTCCTTTACCCCTAACTATAGATAAACAATTTATAAAACCTAAGAAAAATTATTTTTATAAAAAAAATTATCTTTAAAATACCATATAAAAATTTAAGTTTTACATATTTGTTATTAAGAAATTTGGCGGAGCGATTTTATTATAAAACAATGAAGAATTAAAATTTTCATTTGTAAGGACTTTCTTTACACTCCCGACACGGTATAACTATGATTTACTGTTTTCAATAACTTTTAATCCGCAATCAATCTTTAAAAAATATATATAAGGAATAGAAATAATGTTGTTTTACGGACACATGTAAACCACATATTCCAGAAAACAATGAGCTATTCTGATCGCCAGAGTTAAAAATAAATGATAAACAAACGTTCCATTCAGAACGGATAATTGTAAACAATGTCCATTCTTTCTGGTTATAACACACAATCGGATCGGGAAAGCAACGTAAAACACCCAACTGAATTAAAACCATAAATTAAATTCTAAAATCTGGTACTTACCAATAAAAAAAAGTTCACAAAAAAGCGACTTAAAAAAGTTCAGATGAGTATTCCTTCAACAGTCGGCGTGCAAGTAAACAACCAAACGGCGAATATGCAGTAATAAAAAGCACACAAAAGTCCTTAAAAACAATATAAAAACGATTATTTTTCCAGATCGGTCAAACACTTTAACTTGAATGTACCCCTGGACTAGCCGATGACATCTCGTTTCTTAAATCCAAACGATTCTTAATCCGAGGCCCACACTATTATCGGCTGCAAAACTTTCTAAAGAGTGAAGACGCTAGACAAGAGGCGAGGTTGGTCGGTTCCCCACTCAGACCTTTTCTTTTCTTCTTCACCTCACGTGCAGCATTTCTAGCCTGCAGGCTTCTTTCCCCTACTTCACTCCCCCCCTTCCTACTGCCCATCAACATCCGAGAATTCTAGGGTTGCCGAGAAATAGGCGGTTCTTGCAGAAATTAGAATTCTTTCGGTCGCCAAGTTCAAGCGGTGTCACCGCGATTGTCGCCTTCACGCTTCATCTGTTATTCTCAAGTCCATTGCTTTCGTAACCTTTGGGCAGCATCGTGAATGTCCTTAAACAGCGGATTTGGGGGCACGCAGTAAAATTGTGAAGGGATTCGATGTCGGAAATCCCTTTTATTTTTAATGTTATTTATAATTTCGTCAGTGAAATGCATGCAAAATTTATTGCATGGTTAATAAGATTTTTTTTTTAATTTTCAAATATTTCGGGTTTTATCTCTCTCTGAAATTTTAATGCGTTTCAATCTGGTTTATTCCAAATGGAGCCATTCTTCATGCGACTGATACCAAAGCAGTGGCGGACTGGCCATTGAGTTGATCTGGAATTTTCCCGCGTGGCCGGTTAATATTTTTAAAATGTGGCCGGTGATTTCTTAAAAAGTAAAAAATAATTTATTAAAAGCCAACACAGGTTTTTCAATAATGTTTTAAATTTGAAAACAGGAAGCCTTGATATCTCTAAGAAGTCTTAATTATTTCCTTATTTGAAACTACGTTCCAGCGGTGGCCTATGGCACTGCGGCCAACGTGAAGTCAGTTTCAAAGGCGTCGAAACGTGAGAGTGTAAAGGAGAGGCCGCAAGGCCCAGCCCCCACTTCCTTCTTTTGACCAGTGCTTCGGTGCTTCTCGGGTGAAAGAAGGAAGCATTTTGGTTGAACAGCACCGTTGTAGGCTTCCTCTTAAATATCTTACAAATCTATTAAAAATTCCTATATGATAATTAAAAATATTAGTTATCAACTAAAATATTAATACATTTTAAAAGCGTTTAATAAATTCTAAAATCTTTTAATATTTTTTTTTAATCTTTTAATACATTTTTAATATTTAAATAATTTTCAAAATATTTTAATAAATTTTAAAAGATATTAATAAAGTTTATATAAAGAGTTAAATATTGATATTATTTATTATTTTGTTTTCAAATTATGGGCTCATTATTTTAATAACAAACATTAGTTTCAAAATTATTTTTGGTGGCCGAAATTTAAAATTTTCCCAGGCCGTTTTTGTGTGCCAGTCCGCCCCTGTACCAAAGACACTTATCCAGATCGAAGAATGGGATCAAAATCTACGATTATTTTAAATTTGTGGTTAATTAAATCGAGTTTTATAGTGTTTACATGCGGCCTTCAATATTAAATGAAAAATTTAGAAACTAAGAAAACATTTTTTTAAAAATAGAGTAACTATATGGCGGATAATCAAACTTTTATTGTTTGTTTACTGAAGTTGCTACCCTATTCCCTAAGAAAAGAATTTTTTTAAATAAGTAAATTGGAAAAAAACTTAACATATATAAAAATAGTTAGGTACGTCGAATTGATAAACATCCTGAACCGATATAAGAAAACATTAAAAAAAGTCAATTCTCTGAAAATTGGTTATAATAGGTTCGGGGTGGATGGCAACTTCTGATTTCAAGACTTTAAATCTTCGATTTCTCTCTTTATTTTTTTTTTGGGGGGGGAGCAAAATTTGAAAGAACGTATTTTTACAAATAACTGTCTTTCTACAGACTTTTTTTTTTAATGCTTTCTTTTTACAAAGACATAATAAATGCCACTTTTCCTTTTTATTGAGCAATTAAATAGCATAGATGAATAATAATGATTATACATTTTGTATCGTTTTGTTTAATTGTATTGTGATACATAATTTAATTAAAAATGTATAAATCTTAAAAAATGTCAGTTTGAAAAAAAAAAAAAAAATTCAAATAAAATCAGTTTTATTATCTCTTTTTTACTTAAATTGGGCTCTCTCTTTTTTCCGGCGTCCCAAACAGCCCAGGTTTGGGAGAATTAGAATAAAAAAATATTTTGTAAATAGTTCAACAGATATAATTACCTACACAACAATCTTTTTATTGCATTCCAATTAGACCTTTCTTTTTACTACCTCAGCACATACATTTATGAGACTCACTTTCAAAATACTACAGAGCAATCATTTAGAAAAATTCTTAAAAATCCACAAAAAGCATAACGATCTACTACTCCCCCACAGGGGGATAACTGTTTCCCAACAGGTAAAATATTCGTATATTTCTTTATCCACATTTTTATATTTTTTGTGTTCTCCTTATTTCCAGAGCCCCCCTCATAACGAGATCCTTGATCATAAACAACGGCAGTCTTATATCATTGGGGAAGAATGAACCGAAAAGAGAGGTGCCACTGTGTCTCAGAAAAAGTCCTCAGAAAAAAAAAAGTGAGAAAACTCTTAGGCGAGCATAAAAATACCGCCTATATTTCATGCGCTTTCTTCGCCACAAAGGTAGGGAGAAGGGCTGCCACCTACTCAAGAAGTTTCGAAGTCGCCAAACTGATGAATAAACAGCCAATTTTTTTCAGTCGCAGAATTTCTTTTAACTTTTTGACAGACAGTAGTGATTATTACTAGCGACTTCTAGAAGAACGGGAAACATGTGTTGATGTATAAACTTTTTTATGTATACAAATAATTCCTTGTAGATGGTTGGTTTGGTTTGTTTAATTAACGTCGCACTAGAGCTGCACAGTGGGCTATTGGCGACGGTTCGGGGCCTATCTCGAAGGAAAGACCCAGGAATGATGCCCCGTATTTTTGAACCATGGTCAGATGACGAGGACAACACCTGAGCTGGCACCCGTCGCAACCTCAATAGGCGTCAGAACATTGGACCCCGATCAGTTGCACCAGTCCCGTATACACGCCAGTATAATTTGTTGGATGTTCTGGACGACTTTCTAGTATTTTTGTAGCGAAGCTGGCAACCCTCCGATCGCAAGATCACTACTTTTTTACTTTTCTTTGTCAAGTCCATCGCACGGATTCGAACCACCAATCCTCTGATTAGTAGCTGAACGCCTTATCCACAGAGCAACTGGGGCTCAATTTTTGTAGAAGAAAATGTTATACGAAATACAACTTATATTGTTCGACTTAACGGTTCAATTCATATTTACAAGTGTTATATTTAAAAAAAAAATACATAAAAATAAAACAATATAAAACACATTTTTTTTTCAATAAAAGTTTAGCCATAAAATTGTAATTTCAATCAGGGGCTTATCCAAGGCCTGATTATCGAATAAGCCCATTGTTGCAAACCGGCCCACTTGGGGCATGATTCACTGTGCTGAGAGGCCCCATTTGGGTTTGGAATGTGGCATCTTCCACTTGAAAAGTTTCGGTTCGGATTTCGAACAGAGAGAGCACCAGGCCGCCATTGAGTATGGTTGGATAAAAATCAGCTCCTCCACAAAAAGTATTGTTTGGGAATGTAAATAAAAACTAGTTAAGTTTTTAAAAGATGTCTCTTCTCCTTGAGTCTTCCGAACTACAGGAAATGCATCGAACCTGGTAGGTTTGCATTTGCATTTACAAAATTATGGCGCCCGAACAGGGACTCGAGGAAAAAGAGACAATGGAATCTCTCAAACAAAGACGCACAGCCGTGCGAGGTTCATTCACAAAGGCCGTTAAGCTCTTACGTGAGCTTATAACGGAAATGGCTGAAGCCGTGAATGTCCAAATAGCTTTGAAACAGCTAGAAGAAAAAGCCAAAAAACTCTTTGCCCTAGACGTTGTGTTCCAGGAACTCCTGCAGGATCAGGAAGAGGGATGCAGCCAAGAAGACTTCAATAAAGAATGCTATGCTGCCGAAGTATATGAAGAGAAGCTTATAGCTCCTCTTCTCCTTGAGTCTTCCGAACTACAGGAAATGCATCGAACCTGGTAGGTTTGCATTTGCATTTACAAAATTATGGCGCCCGAACAGGGACTCGAGGAAAAAGAGACAATGGAATCTCTCAAACAAAGACGCACAGCCGTGCGAGGTTCATTCACAAAGGCCGTTAAGCTCTTACGTGAGCTTATAACGGAAATGGCTGAAGCCGTGAATGTCCAAATAGCTTTGAAACAGCTAGAAGAAAAAGCCAAAAAACTCTTTGCCCTAGACGTTGTGTTCCAGGAACTCCTGCAGGATCAGGAAGAGGGATGCAGCCAAGAAGACTTCAATAAAGAATGCTATGCTGCCGAAGTATATGAAGAGAAGCTTATAGCTTGCCGTGTCCGAGCTACAATACATCTAAAAGAATTGACGATCTCGTCGAGGGATGGAGATCGCGTTCGAATCCGAGGAGATTCATTCCCGGCCGCGGTTGTGACCCACTCAGCCGATTTCATCCCCCCCGTCCAAGTATTGAAGGTCTCGACGACAGATGAAGATGCTATTCGAATCCGAGACGATTCCTTCCCGGTCGAAGTAGCGACCCCCTCAGCCGACTTCATCCCCCCCGACCCAGTGCGGCGAATGCCGGAAAGGCTTGTGTATGATGCAAGTTGTAAACAGAAGGGATTATCGTCTCCGAATCAATGTTTGGAAAAAGTGCCAAACCTTCTACTTAGTGCATCTGATAGTGTAAACTCGGGTAAGTCAATAACTTATCGTCATACAAATGTTTGTTTTGGTGTAAAATGCTCACCATTTCAATTAAGTGCCACCATAAATCATCATTTGAATATAGTGCCCCGTGATCTTTCTCCAACTGCCAATCATCTAAGTGTTGATGATTGTATCCCAAGTTTTAGTGACTTGGAGGTCACTGGAAGTCGTCCATTCTATTTGATGGACACTTCTACAGCTGTTAGAAACAGTTTCTACAGTTTTCGGAGTACGATGACCGAGTGGTGCACATTAGTGATAAATCGAATTAAATACATTCTTTCTGTGACTGATCCTCCTCAGTTCTGGCATAATATACCAGGTGTATAAAAAGCTGCCAACCTCATGTCTCGTGGTTGTTCAACTGAAAAGTTGAAACAATTAAAATGGTGGGAGGGTCCATCTTGGCTCTGAAAGTCAGAATCCAAGTGGCCTTCTAGTGTAGATATTCTATATGAAGAGATAAGTAGTTCCGAGTAACTAAAAAGTGTTAACTGTACATAATGATGTAGTGAAACAAATTGTATTATGAATATGTCTCTTCTTATTTAGAAATTTAAGACTCTTTGTATCTCACAACAAACTCTATCGCTGGTAACGTGCCAAAGTGGACGAACTGTGAATGCACCAGATCATATGAGATATTAAGCAAAAAACTTTAGAGAATTAATATTTAGAATATTTTTTTCAATTTATACTTTTTTTTGCATTTAAATTTATATGTATATATATTTTGGCATTAATTAGTAGGCATTCTTTTAATTAGCAAATAAGTCATTGTTTTTGTTTTCAATGAACAATATGTGTGTATTTGTATATATTTTTGTATCCTTTTTGTATATTTGACTTTGCTTTTGTGGGGAGAGCTGTAGTAAGTAAAATTTGAGTTTATAAGTTTAAACTCAAAGGTGGGAGAATGTTGCAAACCGGCCCACTTGGGGCATGATTCACTGTGCTGAGAGGCCCCATTTGGGTTTGGAATGTGGCATCTTCCACTTGAAAAGTTTCGGTTCGGATTTCGAACAGAGAGAGCACCAGGCCGCCATTGAGTATGGTTGGATAAAAATCAGCTCCTCCACAAAAAGTATTGTTTGCGAATGTAAATAAAAACTAGTTAAGTTTTTAAAAGATGTCTCTTCTCCTTGAGTCTTCCGAACTACAGGAAATGCATCGAACCTGGTAGGTTTGCATTTGCATTTACAAAACCCATGAAGCCCGGGCTTACACTTAACATTTTTCAGGCGTCTCCAAATCACATATTTTATATAAATATTTAACATAGTTTGCTACTAAATTTATCTTAAAAAAGTTGTATTACAAACTTCATTTTTAAAAACTTGGGATAAACTTGCGTTAAATTTGTTCGAATATTGAGAAAAAAATTATTAAAACTAGTTCCATAACAACTATTTCCAAACTAATAACTAGTTCCATAACCAGAATACTTACCAATATTTAAATAAATGTTAATCAGCCGTTCTGATAATTAGGGATTATTCGTTAATTAGCAATTAGTTGTTAATTAGCGATTGTTAAACATCAATAATTTGTTAATTACAGAGTTAATTCCATAAATTTCTTAAGAAATTAACAATTTTGTTATTAATTAAAATTGGGATTAACATAATTTTCATAAATTTGAATGAAAAACAAATTGTGTGCCTAAGATATTTTTGGGGATATTGGAGAATTGTGAGTGACGGTTTTTGCTCTTTTGAAAATTTTTAATTTAATTTGGAAATTCATTTAGATGTCTATTTACAATTTTTAATAGGATAAGGATCGTAGTTGCTCTGAATGCATGAGAAGTATATGAGAAAGGATAAAATTCTTTTCATAAAAAAAATTCTTTGATCACGTTGGAAAATTTGAAAGGAAATTTTGTATTTTCTTATTTCGTAGGGAAATATACGCAGGTTGAAAGTGAAACAAACGCATGGTGCAATGAAACATAGCACGTTGCTAAGGGAAACATTCTATACTAGAACCACTATATCTCGCTTGCACATGCATAAAGCATGAAAATAATGACAAACTTTGAATATTGTATAATTTTTTTATCTCTGTTAAGAAATTCGGGAAATTTAATAAAATTACAAAGATTAAAATGCCTTGAAAGGTGTTTTTTTTATCAACTCCAACTTGTTACGATTGTCTGTTTTTCCTCAATTAATTCAAGACTGTCCGTTAGAATAGGTCAAACTCTACACAATAAGCCGCAAAACCTAATGCATCGGAAACCATTAACGCACTGAGCTCACTCTTGAGGATGGGTGTATAAAAATTATATTTACAATGTTGACACGCAATTAAACATAAGGGAAAATAAGATAGGTAAGTTATATTGCTATTGCTTGTGCATGTAACATCAAATTAAATATTATTTATAAACATTCTTTTTCTTTTATAACTGCGTATAAATAAAATTTCAGATATTACTATTACACGTGCATCGGGTACCGCAGCGTCAGACGGAACTGCTTGTTCATTCTCCTTCTGTTGACGTGATTTTTGTTGGTGACCGATTCCTATTTCGATAATCTGCTCGAATGGTGTTAAACATTTCTCTTATGCTCGTGCTACTTCACAGCCATATCCGAGTTTTTTATTATAATATATCTCAAACAAGAAACATGTTTATATATTTCTACACTTGACTCTGAAAAAATATAGGGGTCTACTCAGATACACCCAATCCCCATTGCCTGCCCTTCCATTAAAAAATTTAACAATTAATATATAAATAGATTAAAGAAAGTTAAATTAATGAGGGTCTCCGTAACGAAATGGTGACTAAAATTATAAGTATATAGTATTAAAGCCAATTCGGCAGTATTTTGCCAAACCTGGTAGCACTGATTGAAGAGTTCGTTTGGCGCTCTTCTTTCCCCTCCCAGCGGGATACATCGCCAAATGTTATTCGAGGAATACCGCTTCCTTCCCCACTCCCTCGGATACATATATAATAAGTGAGGCCGGGAATGGGAAGTGGTGGGGCCCCGCTACAAAATATACGGAAGAAAGATACAGAAAATATGGAACATTTTGTTCTAATCGCAAGAAAGCATTCAAAAAAGTCAATAAAAGCGTTTTAAAAAATATGTTAGGATAAAACTGTTAAAAGTGAAATCTTGTACTCTGAACCCTTTCTGTAAACCCCACGAGTTATAAGAATAAACGGAAATCAAATGTAAAAGTATTTTGTTATTCACACAGTGGCGCCATCTGTCGTTTGATGAAAGTACAGTGCTTTTGAAATTCGAAATTGATAAATGATCATTTAATAGAAATTATACAAAATTAAGAAAACAAAATAAATTTCATGAAAGTCAATTAATTTTTTCCTAGTTTTTGATTATTTTAAATTGTTTTCACATCCACAAAAGTCCTAACATATTTTTAAGTCAATTAATAGTCAATTAATTTTTTCCTAGTTTTTGATTATTTTAAATTGTTTTCACATCCACAAAAGTCAAATACAAGAAATTATTTTCTCTAGCCGAAGTTGATAGTCTTCAGTTTTCTGAATTATCTTTTTACTTATTTAACTTCGGCAATGCTAATATAATTAGATTATTTGTTTTTAAACATATTTTTTAGATAATCTCCTCCGAACATGAAATAATTCACGTTTAGTTTTAAATGAATACAATAACCTACACTTTCATGTTTCTCTTTATGCCTTCAAAGTAAAACAATCCATTTTGAAAAATCTCATGTACTAGAGAGTCGCGAAACCCCCCTATCACCTCCTTTAAAATAATGAGAATGAGCCTACTTTTGAATATGATATTAAAAATCAAAACCTATAAAAGCGATTAAAGACTATAATACCAACATATTTAAATAAGAAATTTATGTAATTATTGATACGCAACTAATTGATAATTAATTAGATTAAATGCTAATTAGCGTTTTTTTTTTCATATTGGTAAATATTATGGGAATGTAACTAGTTCCTAAAAAATTATTTGGGGGGGGGGGGCATAATTTTTAAATTGCTGCACCACTGTTTTAACAAACCTAAATGTTGTATATAACATTAAAAGCTCTTGATAACAAAAACCAATTGTAAAAAGCCCAGCCAGGCACCAACCTGCATCATTCGGAGCCCAAAGCACAGTATGAATTAAAACAATATATATACAAATAAATATACAGAGCAAAATAAATTGCTTATTTTATTTCATAACATTTTCATTTTATTTCATGAAAAGTTTTATTATACTAGGTAAAACAGATCATGTTTTCTAAAGATTTAATTACATTTTATTTATAGGAAATGAAACACAGATTCATTTAAATATTTTTAAAGATCGAAATGGGTACAATAAAAATCTCAGATGACAACGTTTTGGCATATAAAAATAAGGTTTTTTTCTACACATTTTTGCAGCGTAACTACTACTAACATCTTCGAATTCGAATACTAAACATTTTATTCCCCCAAATTTAGGGGCCCCCAAAATAAAATTACAGGGCCCCAAGCATGTGCTTTGCTTGCCCGTGCTAAAATCAGGCCCTGAGCTCATCAGATCTAAAGACAGTAAAACCTAATTTTTAGGCACAGATTCCTTCGATTGCTTCGTTGAAAGGCCAAAGTGTTTTCATAAATATTATGCAGTTTCGTGACCCGAACTTTACTTAGATAACATTTTATACCCACATAAAATGATTTTTATCTAAAAAGAGAGAACTCACCGACAGGAGCAGTTAATGCACTTTGGCGGCGCGTTTCATTTTTTACGATAGTACCTTAGGTCGCTTTAAGGCACGTTGATTTCGTGACACTTGTACCGGGCGCTATCCCCACAAAACGTTGAGCACGGTGTCACAGAAAATGTGATTGCACAAAATATGATATATAATGTTACTGATAAGAACATTCTATGTTTCACTGCAAAAAAAGGTACTTAAAAATGAGTACATGAATATACTCGTTTTTCTTTGAGTACAATTGCATCGAAGAAGAGCGTTGTCGTACTTAAATTAAAGTAATTGTACTTTCTCAAAATTGAGCCGTGTGATTAAATATTGCAAATCTCGGCTGCTGTTCAAGCCATCTTAACAAAGTCACTTCTCAATCTTAAAATAGCTGTTCAGTAGACTTTGATTTTTTTCCCACGTTGTTTGATGTCGATTGCTTAAATTTAAACTGAGTTATTTCAACTGGATTATCTTCGCATTCTTTTGGCACACCTTTTTAACATTACTTATGTTTAAGACATCTTTACGTCGCCCTGGTAGGTTAATGGATAAGGTTCCGGACTGCGGTGCCTTAGGATCTGGGTTCGATTCCTCGTAAGTCTTGGTTGTAATTGTCGATATTTAATGAAAGTGATTTATGAAGGCAACCTATGTAGGCTAGTATCTGCTCTTTTATTCATTGTACTCATTTTTAATTACATGTCTTTTCAAAATTGAAACTTATGTAATCGGAGCCATGATAAGCTACGAATGTATTAAAAAATGAGTACATTATACTTATTACTTACCTACTTTTATAACAGTGTGATGTACAAGTCAAGTCCTTTTCTTCTAGTTATTTTTCAATCGGAGCTACAACAATTTATTTTTTTCAGATAATTTTACTACTGTGATGCAAATGTTATAAGTAATGTTTAATCAGGAGAATAACACTTTAGACCCCCAAGGCCTGCGATCTCTAACAAATCCCTTCCTACTATAATAAAAGGTATACGACTGCAAAAGGATTTTGTCTAAAATTGCTATTACGACGCGGGTTATATTTCGGATTTTTTTTATAATGATCAAATAGTCTTGTATCAAAAATCGTTCAAAAATACGAGGCATCGTTCCCGGGTCTTTCCTTTGAGATGAGCCCCGAACCGTCGCCAATAGCCCACTGTGCAGCTCAGAGTGCGACGTTAATTAATCAAACCAAACCAAATCAAACCGTATCGTAGTCTAATCACCTGTTTATCACGCATTTAGATCTTGTCTCTCTTGCTATTTCTTCGCCATTTTTTTAAATGGTCAAATGAAATATTCTTTGACACCCAAATTATACCCTATCTTATCAAAAAGGTGATTGTAATTAAACTGGCTGCGCCTGATAACACGCAGGAGGATATAAAGAAGGATTTACTTGATAGTGAACTTCAATTTGATTACAGCCCCAGTTGCTCAGTTGGTAAGGCGTTCAGCTACTAATCAGAGGATTGGTGGTTCGAATCCGTGAAATGGACTTGACATAGAAAAGTAAAAAAGTAGTGATCTTGCGATCGGAGGGTGGCCAGCTTCTCTACAAAAATACTAGAAAGTCGTCCAGAATATCCAACAAATTATACTGGCGTGTATACGGGACTGGTGCACGATCAATCTGATCGGGGTCCAAAGTCCCGACGTCTATTGAAGGCGTTGGGTGCCAGTTCAGGTGTTTCCTCGTCATCTGACCATGGTTCTAAAATAACGAGGTGCTTGTATGAATGTGTGTGTGAATGTGTATGTGTTCCCGGGTCTTTCCTTCGAGATTGACACCGAACCGTCGCCAATAGCCCACTGTGCAGCTCTAGTGCGACGTTAATTAACAAAACCAAACCAAAAATCAATTTGATTATAGAACGTAACAGATTATCTACGATTAAAAATGAGCTTTTGTCTTATTAAGATGATTATACGCATAGTAATATGTGTTAGTTGCTCCTAACACAGCAGTCTTTTACATGTGAGTCACAATGGACATCTTGACCTGATTCAAGTGATAATAGATAAAAGTATTACATACCTAAAATACTTAAATACTTAAAAGTTAAGATCTATTGAACAAAGGAGCACTTTGATTCTTTTCTTATATTCTAAAAAAAAAAAAAATGGCAATAAAATTCAGGGCCTATTCTAAGAAAAATTTAGGACTGCCGATAAGCAAAATTTTTAGGCACCATTTTATTTGTTAAAAAATATTTTAATATATTTTGGATTTGCACTTTTTTCTTCATTTTCTTAAGTTTCTAAATATATTACACTGGATTCAATTTTATATAATCTATATCCATTTTAATTGTGAACAGCATTTTCTAAAAATTTCTGTAGTAATTTAATTTATTCAGGAATCCTTTGATCAATTTGGAGAACTCAACATGAAGTAATATAATGTCAATAAACGCTGGAATCGTCGTCGTCTATCATGTTGCATAGGAAACCTAATGGACTGCAAATGCCGACTTTGATGTAACCTATCTGTATTAAATAAACTTAATAAAATAAAAGATATTCAGATTTCCCAAACCAATTCAATTGTTTTTTTCGCCAAGTGGATTAAGGCGTCAGCTGGGAATCCAAGGGTATACGGTTCAAAACCTTGCAATGGACTAGACTAAAGAATAGTAAAAAGTAGTGATATTGCGATCGGAGGGTTGCCAACTTCGCTACCAAAATACTAGAATGTCGTCCAGAACATCCACAAAAAATTAACGGCGTGTATACGGAACTGGTGCACGATAAATCTGATCGGGGTCCAAAGTCCCGACGTCTATTGAAGGCGTTGGGTGCCAGCTCAGGTGTTGTCCTCGTCATCTGACCATGGTTAAAAAATACGAGGCATCGTTCCCGGGTATTTCCTTCGAGATAGGTCCCGAACCGTCGCCAATAGCCCACTGTGCAGCTCTAGTGCGACGTTAATTAAACAAACCAAACCTAAAAATATCCAATAAATTATACTGGCAAGTACAAATTTACACTGCGTGGTTCAAAAATACGAGACATCGTTCCCAGGTCTTTCGTTTGAGAGAGGGTCCCAGTAGCCCAGTGGATAAAGGCGTTCAGCTGGTAATCAAAGGATTGCTAGTTCGAGCCCGTCGAATGGACTTGACAAAGAAAAGTAAAAAAGTGGCTATCTTGTGATCGGAGGGTTGCTAGCTTCGCTACAAAAATACTAGGAAGTCGTCCAGAACATCCAAAAAAGTTATACCGGCATGTATACGGGACTGGTGCACGATAAATCTGATAGGGGTCCAAAGTCCTGACACCTATTGAAGGTGTGTCGTTCCCGGGTCTTTCCTTCAAGATAGGCCCCGAATCGAACCGTCGAAAATAACCCACAGTTCAGATCTAGTGCGATTTTAATGAACCAAAACCAAACCAAACCTTCGAGACAGGCATCGAACCGTGGCCAATAGTCCATTGTGCAGCTCTAGTGCAACGTTAATTAACTAAACCAAAAACCTTATTTTGTCAATTTCGTCTTACCTACAATTCGGTTCGCCTTGGATTGTGCCTCTCAGATATAGCGCAGAAGCTTTGCATTGTTTTAAAACGATTTTGTGTGACCCATCCTATCACGGCCAAATTAATCATCAAATATATTTGTAAAACTCGGAATTACTCTTCGTACTTCTTAGCACTAAATAACCAAAGTTTAAAAAAATATAACATCCCGAATGTATTTTTCTATTGAATATTCCTTTACAAGCCGACTTAAACAAACTTTTTAAATAAAACAACATTCAGAAATTGGCAGTTTCATGGCTGGTTGGTTGTTTATGGTTTTATGGCACTGATTCCTCCTGGCATATATTTTGCCAGTGTAAAACTAATTAAGAAAAAAGTAAACGTGCGAAGAAACTGGTTAAAGCAAATCTCAGATAAGAAATAATGGCATTTTCAAACCAAATACTGTGTGAATAAAAACCAATATTTTTCTCAACTCAAGCATGCATCTAATAATATTATAAATGATAAAATTAATTGAGAAAGATCTAAAGTGCTAAGCAATTCATTAACGTTATCTCTTTTTATAAGGTTTTATGCCTTTATATATATTTCTAGTCTTAAGCTAAGGATGTTTGCATAAGATTCCAGAAGAAGTTTATGGAGTTCTCTAATCTTGGATCACACTGTTAAAAATAGGTACTCAAAAATAAGTAAAATGTACTCATTTTTCAGTACATTCGATGCTTATCATGGCTCCGAATACATAAGTTTCAATTTTGAAAAAATATGTACTCAAAAATGAGTACAATGAATAAAAAGAGCATATGCTAGACTTCATAAATCACTCTCAAATAAATATCGACAATTACAACCAAGACTTACAGGGAATCGAACCCAGATCCTCAGGCACCGCAGTTCAGAGCCTTATCCGTTAAACTACCAGGGGGACTTAATGAAGTTATAAACAGACGAAATGTTTAAAAATGTGTGCCAAAAGAATGAGAAATAAGATAATTGAGTTGTTAAAACTCAGTTTCCATTTAAGCAATCGACATCAAATAATGTGGAAAACCATCTTCTGAACAACTATTTTAAGTTTGTACGGTCGCTTTATTAAGATGACTTGAACAGAAGCTGAGATTAGCAATATTAAATCACGCTGCTCATTTTTTAAAAAGTACGGTTTCTTAAATTTGAGTACGTCATCGCTCATTTACAATGCAATGTACTCAAAGAAAAACGAACAGGTTCAGGTACTCATTTTAAGTACTTTTTTTTTACAGTGCATGTAAAGTTTACAATACCAACAAAAGAAATAATAATATGAAAATTAGAATTTAATACGTAGAATCTTTAAAAATCGGCCATAAATTATTTTTTAACGAAACATTAGTTTTCGACACTTCCAAATACCTTAGAATCGTAAAATTTTGCGGACTGATAGGGTTTACTATACCAAAAAGGGAAAAATTCTGAAAATCTAGAATTTTGCACATCGAGACCTTAGAAGTTGCAATTTTTTTACGGAACGTTAGTTTCTGGGCATTTCTAATTATTTTAGAATCGTGAAGATTTTCAATACAAAAACAAAAGAAAGAATCTGAAAGTCTGAAGTTTCGCACGTGAAGCATTTAAAAGTTGGTTGTTAATTTTAAAATACTTAAATTTGAGTACGTCATCGCTGTTTCATCGCTGCAATGTACTCAAAGAAAAACGGATAGGTTCTGGACTCATTTTTAAGTACCTTTTTCATTTTGCAGTATGCCTATGCGTAATTTATTTTTCTAATTTGAGTATTATAGCTAGTTTTTCCAAGTAAAATTCCCTAAAGAGGAAGCGATCAATCCTGTTATCTTTATTTATTTTCTATTTTCTGTGGGTAAGTGAGCGCGCTTTGTTTATAAACTGCGAAATCGGTAATAAACAACGAAAATAGCAACCAGAATCCGTTCTTCCCGAACTGCTTTTCCCCAGCGGTCCATCAAACAAACTGCACCTACATTTAATTATAGATCCCTCGTCAACAGCGCTTAGTGGCTAATTCGAAGACAACAGATAAGCGTCGCTAAGTGAAGCAGAACAACAGGCTCATTCTTTAAAGATTTGTTCGTTCTTCTTCATAGGTTGGTGGACCACTCCGTGCATCCGCCACGAACCGTGAAAAATTGGTCAAGTAGGGGGAAAGAATCGTAACAAGCCGCTATGACTTATACCACGGGCAGGTGTGGTTAACCACGAACGGTGGTATTTGTGAGTTAGGACTATTTCGGTTATTCTTGTGGTAATGGTCTTGTTTCCGCGTCGTCTGTGGCTCCACGGGAGGTGTTGGGAGTTTCTTTTTTCTTAATTGTGTTTTTCTGCACCTTTGGGTTGTCGTAAATCCAGTTGCTAATGGTGGACTGGGAATTTTTTTCTTTAGTTTGTTTGATTTTTTTTTTTTGGTAGATGGAAGTCGTAGAGAAAAAGGTACTTCATGTACTAGTAAAAATATGATCTTTGTGAAGGTATGCTGAGAGTGTGTTAGGTTTGGTTTTTGTTAATTAACGTCGCACTAAAGCTGCACAGTGGGCTATTGGCGACGGTTCGGGTCAATCTCGAAGGAAAGACCCGGGAACACATACACATTCATACATGTACCTCGTTATTTTAGAACCATGGTCAGATGACGAGGAAATACCTGAACTGGCACCCAACGCCTTCAATAGACGTTGGGACTTTGGACCCCGATCAGATTTATCGTGCACCAGTCCCGTATACACGCCAGTATAATTTGTTGGATATTCTGGACGACTTTCTAGTATTTTTGTAGCGAAGCTGGCAACCCTCCGATCGCAAGATCACTACTTTTTTACTTTTCTATGTCAAGTCCATTGCACTGATTCGAACCACCCCAGATAGCAATTTAAGCTTGTTTCAACATTGTTCTTACCTTGTCAACGATAAGTGTAAAGGCTGTCATAAGACTGCCGGTGACAAGGCTGAAACAAGTGTGTGACAAGGTGCGCTACTTGACAAAAGCAAACAATACGACAAGGGTGTCGTGCAAGCATACGATAAGTGTGTCGTGCAGGCATACAACAAGGGTTGTCGTGCAAGCATACGACAAGGTTGATAATGAAAATGTATCCTTTTCGTTTATAAGCGTACGAAAAGGTTGACAATGAAAAGGTTATTCGAAGCTTTTTCTTGCAAACATAAGTTAAGTGAATGGCTAACTGCAAAAAGGGAATTTCCAACATTGTATTGTAGATGTCCCCTTTTTTCAGTTAGCTATTTGTACGCTATACTCTCCAAATATTTTTTACATATATCAAATTGACTTCTTTTAAGGTTAGTTGATGTACATGTAAAAATATTCAACATAATATAAAGAATTTTCATAGTATTTATAAAAAAAAAAACTTGATGAAACAAGGAAAGATATTGCGACATCTAAAGGAAAATCTGAGAATTAAATACATTAACTGCAATCATGCTCATAAAAGCAATAACGTTAAAAAAAAATGTAGCTTTTTACTTTACATTTCAAGCAAAATTAACATACTAATGACCTATTATATTTATAACTTTCCAAGTTTTATTATGTCTGTTTAATAAAGATGATTTATTTTCTCAATAAAAAACCTTAACCTTAGAGGCCGATACAAAACGATTAACATGTTAAAAATTAGAGGCATTTTTTTACATATAATTTGCACATGTATATTTCTTTTTGTACATTAAATACTATACCTAAATGATTCTAACTAAAAATAACACAAACACGTTACATATTTTTTAATTTAGTTTTTTTTTTTTTTATCTGAAAACAATTTTTTTTAATGGATAATAGAATTTTCATCTGACTGGCAAGACACTGCTTTCTCTGCATTAATTTTTTCTCCCTGTAAAAATAAAGGCATAGTTCAAGAAAATATAACCAAATATTTGTTTTAATTATAACAAAAACAAATTCAATAATGGAATCCTTTGGCTGCAGAGGGAGGCAAACCATGGAAAGCATTTTTAATTTCGGACTATTTTAAGACTGAACAGAACATATATCCCATAAGATGACTAATGCCGTTTGAATAAGTGGTAAATGTGCATATTTGATATTGTATTCTAGTCAAGTTACATAGCACATAAAAATATAAGTTTATCAACCCTGTATGTGCCTATATGAGGCACTCCGAAGCATAGTGATACGAGTAAAACAATTTCCAAAAATGGGTTTACACATTTAATATTATAGAGGCAGACCATTTCTACTCGAAACAAGTTCAATACAAATAATTACTGAATAATTTTGCTCTTTTTACACTAATTGTTACACTCTGTTACTGTTATTTATGTCAACACAAATTTTGAATTTTATTATCTAAAAATTTCATTCGTGCCACTTATTTCATTACGGCTCGACTGCTTTACATAATTCATTAAAAAAATATTAGAGTAAAAAATTTAATATTACAAATTCAATATCTATTGGTATCTTAGTATATATGCTCATCATCCTAGTCAGTGGCAAATCCACGATTTAGTTTCAGAAGAGGCCCAAGCAATTTTTTTTTTAAGAAAAAAAATAAACTTAAATATGTATTTCTAAATATATTATTAACCTGTCTATTTAATATTAATAAATTTAAATCAGTTATAATGAAATACAAATTGATAATGAATTGGGATACTTTAAAGTTACAGCTTTAATATTTACACCTGGAGAATTACCTTAATTAAATAAAAGAGTGCATGAGCACTAAAGTATGTGAACTCAATAATTATTAATTTGAGGGTTGGAGTATTATGCAAGTTATTTTATACTTATTTCTGTTTTACATAACAGAAGAAGGTAGTGCATTTCACAAGTACAAATAAATATGAAAATGAAATAATTTTGGGATTGAAGTATTAAACACTTGGATCTGAAATGAGGAATGGTTTTAGAGTTACTTGACTAGTACAACTTTGATATTCTATCAGTGTGTATTTATTCGTCAAGAATTAGTAGTTTCCAATAAAATTCAAAGTGAAATAATTTTATAAGACTTGAAATAGAATTAAAAAATAAAATGACTTGGAGAAATCTAAAAAACTGTTTTATCTCCTGTATAAATTTTGGAGAGGGCTTGATCTTGATAGTTCTCATCTGGCTATACGACTGATTCTAGTAAGGATAAATGATTCAACTTAACATATGCCTACATCTGAACTCAATTTAAGTTTTCTGAAATAATCGATTTAAATAAAATATCTATACCATGAAATATGTGATGGAGAAAAATTGGAATAAGATATGAATTTTTATTATAAGTCAATAAACGATGCAGGACAAATACTTATAACATGGAAATTTATGAACATTCTTAACTGAAAGTGAATATAACAGTTAAATATACAACTTATATATATATATAATGTTATCATATATACAAAAATTTGCAAATCAGAAATAAAGAGAAAGGCAGAGATAGGTTTTTTTGGTACTTCTCTTCTAAACGGCCTCAAATAGTCGCCAAGCGAAAGTTTGTCGCCGTATTGATTATTTAAAATTTTAATGTTGCCACTCACAAAATAAAATGTTAAAAACAGTCGTAAATGATTTACGATTAGATGACGTCAAAAAGTATATTCTAAATTATAGACAATAAGTCGCACTTAACCTGTGCAATGGGCTATTAGTTACGGTTCGAGGTAAAGACTTTCGCTCGTCAGCGGATCTGGATGTATTTTCAAGTGTACATCAAACGACCAGACTTTTTTTCTGATCTTTATGGTTACTTAAGGAGAAATGCACAATTACGGTTAATTACTCAAACACTGTGTCTTATTTTCGAACCACGGTGGATGACATTCACTGCGTAATGGGCTAGTGGTGACGGTTCAAAATTATTTCCGAAGGATTTCTTTAAGGTCTGCACGATTGAATAAAATAACGTCGCACTTGAGCTCCACAATGGGCTAATGTCGACGGTTTAGAATTCATCTCGAAGCTTTGATTTGGTTAATTAACATCGCACTAGAGCTTCACATTGGGCGGCAGTTCGGCGCCTATTTCGAAGGGAACAATGTCTCGTATTTTTGAACCACGGTCAGATGGCGAGAACATCACCTGAGCTGGCAATCCTTCCGGCATTCGTTTGGGGCATTTCTATGGCACTCTTAAGCGCACACGCGTATAAAGTCACAGGCTCCTGCCGTCGATTTTGTGGTCTCCGACCTGTGGCCTCCGACTACTCAGGATCACATCCGTGACCCCCTCCGGGCTGTCGATCATGGTGCTTACAGGCAATCCTCCGGGCCGTCGTTTGGGTCATTTCTATGGCACTCTTAAGCGCACACGCGTCCCGCGCGCTTAAAGTCACAGGCTCCTGTCGTCGATTTTGTGGTCTCCGGCCTGCGGCCTCCGATTACTCAGGATTACATCTATGACCCCCTCCGGGCAGTCGATCATGGTGCTTACAGGCAATCCTTCGGGCAGTTGTTTGGGGCATTGAGACAGCACTCTTAAGCGCATTCTAAACAAATTTATTTTAATAGCTATCCTAACAATCAAACATCTTTCCAAAATTATAAAAAATATTCACCAAACCCAATTTAAAATCGTTTGAACCAAACCCATAATTTCCAAATTTAAATATTTGTAACTATTAAATAGTTCGCATAGTCGTGCAACCAATCAGAGTTCGTTAAACACTTATATATTCTAACCAATCAACAATCGTAAGGCAATAGACGTTTAATGTCAGATTGCGAAGGAAAATGCGCACGCATCCAATGCACGTAATCCAAACAAACTTGTTGCAGGAAGAAAGTAAATATATAATACGAGGCACCCGTTTCCGGATCTTTCCTTCGATATAGGCCCCGAATCGTGGCCAATAGCCCACTGTGTAGCTCTAGTGAGACGCTAATTACCCATACTAAAATCAACTCCAAAGAAATTGTGTTTTAACTATTTTGAGCAATGACACTAAAAAAGGCACGTTCAGTTTACTCTCCCGTTTTTATTTAGCTCAGTGCACTCAATCATCCAATCAACTGAAACGCGATCTTTTGTGTATGGTAATCCCTAAGGTAAACAACTTTAGCGCATTTTCGCTCGTTGGCATACGAGGCCGTATAACCGAAAAGAACCGTTTTTTTAATTGAAATAATTCAATTTAAATTGAAATATTTAATTGAAATTAACACATTTTTTTAATTGAAATTAATTAATTAGGTATCCATCCATGCACGTGTTGTCATCAATATAGCAATGTAGAACAAAATCAACCTTATTTTCAAATTAGAAAAAACTGTAACGACTGGTAATGTAAATACAGAACATGAATTAAATCAAAATATCTAACTTAATGCAAAACAAAATGGTGGATATTACTACAATGTAAACAAATGACAACTGGTTTTCCAGCATCATTGAAAAATATTACAACTTACCTACAATAGATTTAAAACAAGCTTAAAATAAAACAACATTTAAACATTCAAAAATAAATTAAAAACATAATTTTTTTTAAACATTCAAAATACAGAAAGAAGCACAAACTTACAATATGGTTAAATTTTTGTCTTTTAAAAAAAAAATTCATATTCTGGCCATTTCTTTTAGGGCTAACGAAGAACACTCTGGAGGTTTCTTTAAATCTTGAAAGAATTTTCTTCTGGAATGCTAAAAAGAAAATGCATAATATATATAAACAATATAAGATTTCACATCATATCTGAATACCTAATTGAAATTAAGAACTTTAATACATTTATGTAATAGTCTTCAGTTCTTGAGGAAATTAAAAGATACCTGTCAAAAATATTTAATTCATAATTTTTTTTTCAACAATATAACAATAGAAGTTTTTTATTTAGTAGGAAGTGGATTGTGACAGAAAGGGATTTTTTTTTTATTGTCCTTCTCTTCAGATGAGTAAAACCTTTTCTTTAAAAGTTGACATTTGTTCACAATTCTGTTTCATACTGTATGTCTGACTTATAATCCGTGTCAACTCATTTGTTTCTTGCTTCCTCATATCAATTTATAAATGAAAAATTATTTTATTTTAATATTTAAAATTTAAGCACACATCCATATGGTTGGTTAGAAAGAGATTAAAATAGGATAAATATATTGGTCTTTACTGCTTTATGGTGCAATATAAGAAATAAAAAAAAATTACCATTATTGAATTACTTTAATCCTTTATAAATATTCAACCACCATCAAATGTTCCCAAGAAAGAATAATGCAGGACACAACTCTTCTTCCCAATGCTTTAAAGAAGAGACTTTGCAGAAACAACAAGTTTAATGAGGACCTGTAAAACAAAAAAAAATGCTTTAAAGGCACTACATGAATTTTATAATTTTAATTCAGCATAGTTTCTTCAAGATGTGTTCTAATCTAAAATATTTGAGAAAAAGATTTGTCAAAAGTATTATCACCAAATTGATTAATCATAATTATTTCGATTTTTAGTTGAAAGCACCTTTTAAATTCAAAACAACATGCAGATTTGATTACTGCAATGTATCAACAAATCTAATCTATCAATAATAAGTCTATGAAACATATCCCTTTTTACATCTTTAAAAAAGGTACATATATTCTGCATCATGGTTCATAGAGATTAAAAAAGTAGAAATTAAATAGTTTTAAGGACTTGTTGCAACTTTTTAAGGAATTCTTAGCTTTAATAAATTAAAGATCAAAATTCAAATGTGCCTAAAGGTTCAAATTCAAAAACCACTACAAAAACATAATTTCATTTTTATTGCACTTGATATCATAACTTAAATGTACACCTTAAGTACCTACAGTGTCACCAAATTTAAATTCTTTACTAATTGAAATTAATATTTGCAATTTTATAATTTAAAGATTTTAAGGGTTCTTGATTAAATAGGTACCTACCAAAAATATAGTTCTTAAGGACGATGCAAATAATCGTGTAAGAACATTCAGATATATTTGAATTGGAAGATGTAAAGAGGGATATGTGTTATGTTAAGTCTATGAAACATATCCCCTTTTACATATTTTAATTCATTTGTGAGGTGCATATGCATGTACAAAATAACTTAATTTCAGACAATATAGACTAAAGAGCTGTTCTATAAACATGTGACCCTGGCTTAGCAACCGCATCTGGCATGGTATAGATTTTTCATGGGGTGGTTCAGTGACTGAGTAACTCATTCTCTCCCCCCCCCCCCAATTTTTTAAAAATTATTAATTTTTATTCAAGTAAACAGGAATACATTGGCATA
The DNA here is from genome assembly GCA_963932185.1 of Troglohyphantes excavatus. Taxonomy (NCBI): domain Eukaryota; kingdom Metazoa; phylum Arthropoda; class Arachnida; order Araneae; family Linyphiidae; genus Troglohyphantes; species Troglohyphantes excavatus. Next base: position 27,425,954 of record OZ010666.1, on the reverse strand, counting down.
GAAGTATCGAAACAGCTACATTTATCATTTATTTTTTCATAAAATCATTACCAATATCAGTTATTAACTGTTTTTAAAATTAGTAAATATCACTCCCTAGTTATGAAATAAATTTAGAGAACAGATTTAAATTTTTAGATTGCTTGTTTAAAATAATATATGGATCCCGTTTCAAAATCTTTTCCCTTCGTCGCTGAAATTCAAATGTTATATAATGAAACACGATGACGTCATGTTACGCATATTTTTAGATAAAAATAACCTCAAAACATGTTTATGACGCCTTTTGAAAACTATTTTTCGGGATAGGACCCCCGGAAAATACCAAGTATTTCCTCATGCAACTCAACAAGAAGTATTATACTAGAAATTGAAATTTTTCTAGATTTTTAAAGTATGTTTATGATTTTTACAGTAATTCGATTTTTAATTTTTTTCTTCTCTTGACTTTCAATGGGAGGGGTTTGAATCCTGAACCACCCACCCCCTTACCAACGTGCCTGGCATCTGGTAATGACTAACAAAGTTTTGTGGTAGACATAGAACACAGCTTCATCTGTAGAAAAAACCTCAACTTCCATTGCAATCTTTCGTACAATTAGTATTTTTCAGCAATTCAGAAATTTATTTTTTAATTTCTGTATTTTTAAAAACTTGATAACAAAAGCTTATAAACTATAGAAGATTGGTAAAAAGAAAATACACCTTATTATTAGCAATTGGGGCATCCACGTAATTTACACCTGGGGGGCCCATCGATGAGGGTGTAATGGCGGAGGCACTCCTACATGATCTGCCGATTATTGGTCACCTCCTTCACGTAGGGCCTGTAGTCGTACATGCCCATGTAAAAACTAAGAGAACTCGACCGTTTGGAAGAATGCCTGGAAAAGGACAATAGACTTAAATGGACAAAAGATTATTACGGATATTTATAATTTATAAGAAACATGTAATAATTGATTTATATCTTTTATTGAAATCCCCTCTAACGCTTAATGATAGAGTCAAAGTCCTGCCAGAAGTACCTTCCGGAAGCACATTTGCACATGCCCTCCAACTAATTACTGCATCATGCAGGCAGGACACCTGTTTTGTATTAATTTTGAACTTGGAATCAGGCATTCAAAAGCGAAGCTGTGGAAAACACTACTGCTGACGCACACAAAGTGGACTTTATCGGTTTGCCTTTGTAAGCTTGGAAACTTTCAAATTTTCGTAATAAAAAATTTGAATAACAGTTTAAAAATTCTAATTGTAACTTAACTAAAAAAATTTTACAGTTGGAATTTCTAAACTTTTTTTTTGTGTCAACTCAGAAAATCTTATAAAACTTCTATGCGATCATAAACGCAAGTCCTATCGGCAGTACAATGCATCCTTCCAGAAGGAGGTTCTATCATTAACTCTATAAGTGGTGTGGATGTATAGTGGTCCATGAGTTTTTTTCCAGCAATTCACAGAATTCAAAATAAAAAAATACTTAATTTTTAAATATTTTTTCCAATTTTAAACATTAAGGGTATATTTTAAAAGTTAAAAAAAAAAGTTTACAAAATCCATGGGAACAGATGTACTATAGGACATTTGGCGCGTTTATTTTGTTGGCGACGAAAAAAGTCGCAGATTGAAAGTCGGCACAAGAATCGGAAAATATCAACAATGCCAGGTGGGGTCGCCATACTAAAAATTTATCGCTCCTATAAAACACTCCAAAAACAACTGGCGCACCAAATGTCCTATACTACATCTGTACCAATTCATGTATTAAAAAAGTAAATGAAACTTTCTTGCACTGAAAATCACTTAAATTTTTTTTATTATTTTTCTCGCCGCTTAAAGTGTTCAGCGATTGTAATGTTTTAATTACTCACTTGTTTTTAAAGAAATAGCCTTTTTTATGAATTTTATATTGGGTTGTACTGTTGGAAAACTAGATACGAAGAGATCACCAATTACAAGTTTTTTGGTTATCGGTTCTGCAGATAAATATATAAGTATTAATACCTATATAGAATTGTAGGTGGAAGGGATTGGTAGTTTTGATTTGAAGCTATTCCTATGTGGATCATACAATCATATTTAAATGTTCATTTGGTATCCATATATAAGATTCTTTTGTAATGTATCTATAAAATACTTATTATTTTGTAATATTATCAATGGCTTAAGCAAAAACATTATATGCATTAATACAAACAAATTCTAAATGCATAACTTAATATTATGCTGTTCTATAAATTAATGAAATATATATCTAAGGATCATAAAGTTATCATTTAAAAACTACTATCTCCAACTTTTGAAAACATTCCAAGTAAACATTGCATTCCCCACTAACAAAACATCAACATTGCATTGACTACACTTTACAAAATAACATTTCATTCACTAAATTTGTTATAAATAACTTTGACAACACTTACTTTTTACAAAATGCATAAATTTGTAGCCCTTTTTTCTATAAGGTCAGTACAGAAATCGATTGCGATAATCAACAGATTTTACTTGCGAATAATTTAAGTAATGCATTTATGTAAGCAACTAAATAATCCGTAATTCCCGCGCGTATTGTCGCTGTCGGCGTTTGATTAACTCGAAACGTTGCCAAGTTGACAGAGAAATTGAGGAGAGAGAAATGTAAATAACCTATTCCGATCAATTTATATAGATATAAAAACTATTAATTAAATATGCAACTTACCTTCCTAGAAAGATTCTAAGCCTAACAAGCAATGGGTGAAAAATGTCGGCCGATACGCTGAAACTGAACCACATAATCTCGAATGTAAACGTGATAGAACGAGATGAGATTACACTTTTCATTGACAATCAAGTGTAAATGAAGTGACAACGTTTTCCACGTTTTTCGTTGACAGCCTTGTAAGTGACAATCAAGTGTAAATGAAGTGACAACGTTTTCCACAGTTTTCGTTGACAACCTTTACAATGACAATCAAATGTAAATGAAGTGACAACGTTTTCAACGGTTTTCGTTGACAACCTTTTCAGTAACAATCAAATGTAAATGAAGTGCCAACGTTTTCGTAAGCAAATGTGCTATCTGGGACCAATCCTCTGATTAGTAGCTGAACGCCTTACCAACTGAGCAACTGGGGCTCAGAGTGTGTTAGGGCAAGCCCCTTAGATTGAAAAGTCAACTGAATTTATATGAAGGATCCAGATCCAGGGGAAGAACAGTGAAGGGTCCATCTGGAGTTAAATTTGCATTTTTTTTTTCATCTTTACTTAGTATTTTTATCGTATTTAAAAACATTTATTCTTCTCCTTTCATGATACAATGAAAGTACGTAGTAGAATACCCAGCCAAAAAAGTCAGAATAAATCCTTCATCAATATAATGAAATTGAAGGTTTTATGCAGGAAATTAAACGTTTAAGTTAAAGGTTTTTGTTTCCAATTCCTTCATAAAAATTATAAAAAAAAACATTTTTTTTTTTTTTAAATTTTGAAGCATTGAAATTATTGAAGGTAAAATTAAGACTTTTAAAAGGTTTTACACAATAAAATTAAAAACTTTAAAAAAAAACGGCAGTTATTTTGTTTTAATATCCTTTATAAAACCTTCATTTTCGCAATTTTAATGAAGGTTTCATGCTAACTTTTTTTTTTACTGAACAGCTAACCTAAGGTTTTGAGATCTCTATTTCTAATAATTAGGGATGAAACGGATATCCGGTAACTATCCGGCCTATCCGACTGATTTTTAACTATCCGGTAAATATCCGATATCCGGAAGTAAAGTGCCGAATATCCGATTTACCAAGCCGGATATCCGGATGAATAAAACATTGAAGATTTTTTTTTGTGGCAATCAATTATCTTGGTTCTTGCTTTAAGTATTTTCCTGAAAATTCTACCAATGTAATCACAGTGTGCAGATTCTCCCTTGAATTTTTCTCGGGCTATTCAGGTGGGCAAGGAATGTGTTTCGGACTCAGACGCGGTGAGTCACAGAGAATAAATAGCAAGGAAGATATGCTGCACACATTCGAAACACGCTACTATAGTACGCAACTATAGTGGAGTATCTTCGAGTTTGAACAATTCACATAGGGGGTGGTGTGTACAGTGCATAGCTACATCTCTGTTCGTTGTATATTAGAATTTGTTTTATTCTCCAGTCTAAAAGTTAGTTTCAACATTTAATTATGGAGCAATTTAGATCAGCAATTCGAAAATATTTCAAATTTACATTTTCAAACGCATTGTACAACACAGATCTGGCCGTTTCAAAATCTGTACATGAACAGTTTATTAAAGAACTGTTAAGGTGTACGTACACACTTGAATATTTTTTTTTAATTATAAATTTAAAACTCTAGTTTTTACATGTATGAAAACACTTTAAAAATCACGATGCATTATAAAAAAAATCAATTAAGTCAAATGCTAATTAGCTAATTATAATTTTTTTAAAACATGATTATGCAAGTTGTAATTCATCTAGAAGCATAATTTTTGTTGGAATTACTTGAAGTATCTTTCATAAAGTTATGACCCTCTAAAAAGTTCATAGCATTAAAAGTTTTTTTATATAATTTTTTTACCTCAAGAGTCCTTAAAAAAAAACCTTTTTTTCAAATTTTTAACATTAAAATTCTATTACATTTTTTTTAACGAATCGTTATGGTGTAGGGTTATGACATCCCATAACTAATATAAAGTTGAATTTAAAAATAAATTTCTCAAACTTTTTAAAGCAAACTTGAGTTATTAATGTTTGGAATGAAAGGGCATATGGTAAAAATACAATTATTCAGGAATTGAGTTTAAAGTGTACAAAACATACGCCCATTGCTAGCAGCACTCTAGAATAACCCTTTGTAAATAAAAAAGTTTTTTTTTAATGTTTTTTTTTCAATCTTGGTATAATATTAATATTCGAATTACATTTGTAGGATTTATGGAAAATCTTTTTTGATTGGGGTAGTAATAAATAAACTTTCACGTGTGCCATTATAGTTAAGTACGAACAGTAAGAAAAAAATTATCTCAAGTAAAAAATATGGACATAAAAAATAATAAAAAATAATAATAAAAAAATAATAAATAATAAAAATAATAAAATATAAAAAATATAAAAAATATATTAAATAGTATGTGAGTAGATTTGTAAAAATACTTAATTTTTTTTTATCTGCAATAAACAATAAACTTTAAGTAGAAATTCCAGAAATATATATAACGCTGAAAGCTACCTGAAACAGCGGTTTTTATGACCATTTGCAAACGACATAAATATATTCATTTATTACAGCCTAATTTTTTACAGATTCCAGAAAACATAAGGAAATGAGGATACCGAAATTTTGACGGTGTAAATTCTAAGGATCTGAAAAAATTCAATTTAAGCATAAAACAATTTTTAATCTGGTCGTTTTGGTGCAAGACAGATGTTTAAAAATAAAATATTTTCAACTTTTCACTTGCAAATAAAATTTCTTCATGCTCTCAATAATATTTTCATAATAAGCTAATAATATTCATTGAGGTAAATTTTAAATAATATGTAATTTAATGAAAGCTTTAGTAATCAATTTCTAACTAAAAATATTAAATTTTGCTATTTATAATATAAGTTTAATTTTTAAAAAATAAATAATTGAAATGACACGAACCGCACTTTCATATTAAAAAGGAAAATTCTTTTCTAAAAAGAAAAATTAACTTATTTTATAAAATTAAAAAGTTTATTTTTCTTAGCTTCTTTTGAATTTTTTAAAGTCGTTTTTCCTACTGATCGGTTAACTTTACTTTAGATTAGTTAGTAGGTTTTAGATTGGTTGAATTTATTTTAATTGCTTTCTGTAATTGAATAAATACTTATTTTACAAATCTTTAAATTGCGAATTAATTTGAAAGTTATATATACTTTTAAAATATATAAATCCCTTTTAGTTTGTTTTGCTACTGGAAACTTGTTGCTTAAATCAATTGATCGAATAACAGTGTATTTACAAACAATGGATAAACTTAAATACAAATTGGCTTACAAGTATTGAGAAGAAAAAAAAACGAATAACAAAACCTGATTTTACTGATCTTTTAACATATCTCATTCGACGCAGAGCTTTACTTTGAGAATTTATTTGAATGTATTCAAGTATCATAACTTCAACTAAAGTAATTTCAACATGTTTCGCAATTTTCCTATTTATAATAAAAAAGTTAAAATCAGAATTCATTTTTTAATACTTTTGAAACATCTTTACAAGAAATTGCAATGCAGTTGGTGGTGTCATCTGGTATTTCGTATAAGGACTAAAAAGCTACGGGGAAAAAATCATTGTGCACCCATTTTTTTTGTTGTTTGAAAATGAGATTTGTTCTTTACGAACAACGACCGAAAAAGTTTTATTCTTTAAAATTAATCTTAACCAGAAATTATATGTTTTATAAAATAATATAATGCACTGACTGTCTTTGCTGTCTAAGCCCTTTGTAATTGATTTTTGAACCTTCAAAATTAAGACTTTTGGGGAAAATGGACTTTTGTTATGATCGTTTGTAGCAGTGGCGGCGATTGGGTGCTAAAAGTGAGGGGGCAAGATCAAATGTGTGGGGGGGGGGGGGGGGGGGGGAGTTGAAAGACACAAAAAATTGGACTCGGGCGACCTTGACATTTTTTTTCAGAAAAATAATACTTATGTTCCATTTCCGATAATATTTTTTTTATAACGAATGCATATATTAATCTAGAGGGAGAACAACTGAACTGTTCATTCACTTCAATATTGTAAATAGGATAGCTGAAAAATTAATAAATATATGTATATGTAACAAAACGTTTTCACAATATAGGTTAAAAAAAATTCGTAGTTTTTTTTTCAGTAGCTATTTAAACACTTGCTACTGAGACATCACACTTCAAATGCCGGCTAGCCTTGTTTCAGTATTTATGATGGCCGATGGATACATTCACTTGTTCAGTAAATGCGTTTATCGTCTGTAGTAGTGGATGGGGAGGGGGAGTTGGGGTACGAAATTTTTCCTGGTTTTGGCAATGGAGTAAAACAATTGACTTAAATTTTATTTTTAAAAAGTGATATACTAAAAAAATGCTGGGGCAACATCCGAAAAAAGTGCTGGGGCAACCGCCCACCCGAATCGCCGCCACTGGTTTGTAGTAGTCATCATCCTTCAATTTTATATTCAATAATTCGAGAGGACTTCTTGCACATGAGATCTCATGGGTTATAGGCAGGGACCGACTTACAAGTTTATGGGCCCAGGGCAAAAAAAAACATTCGGGGGGCCCTCGACGTACCTTGAAATAAAACATTCTAGAATGCAATTCGAAACATGACATACATCAAGAACGTGCAGGAAATATGAAAACAATTTAATTGAATAAAATAGTAGAAGTATTTATTAAAAAAAATTATTAGTTTAGTAAATTTATTTTTAACTTTTTCAAACTTTTTTAGCCTTATAAGCATTTTTAGGGGCCCTTTAAAAATGGGGGCCTTGGGCAAGTGCCCCGAATGCCCTCCCGTAAATCAGTCTCTGGTTATAGAGAGTTAGTTAGTAGAGAAAAACCTACTCTAAAAAAAATATATTGATTTGTTTAGTGTTTAGGTAATACAGAGGGATATATGTTTCATTTTCACCAATTAAGAGCCTTTGAATAGTTGATGGTTTTTATGATGAGTAGAATTGCTATTTGCAAGTGGAGGACAATGTATGAAGAAACAGCTGTGGTAAATAATCGAACTTTAATGCATAACAGGGCCGTTACACAATATATATATTTTTGGGGGGTTGAAACACGAAATTTCTCAACTTAACGATTCAAAATTCTCACCTCAACTATTCGAAATTCCCAACTAAAAAGTGCTGAAAATTCCTAGTTCCAACTTATCCGACATTTTTCATCTTTTTATTTATATATATTTTAGGTAATATTAAAAAGTTCTCTCACGAGCATTGATTTGTTGCACCCATATTCCAATGCAGTGTCCGTTCTGTGGTCTAATTTAAATGTAATCATACAAGTTGGGCGATTTCTAATCTTCCCCAGCTTTCATTTGTTAATAATATTAATTTTCTTCAGGCATAAATTTTCCCAACTCGGGGTTTTTAGAAGCTGAAATTCTCAATTTTCAGGGTTCCTCTGTGCGACGGGCCTGAATGCATATAATCTTAAGAATTTTGTGGATTCTATTGATTATTATTAAAATTAGCTTAGTTTTAGTTTGAATGTACAGCACTTGACATGTTTTCAAATGTGAGTTATAACACTACAGGTACAAACTTAAAATTAATACAAGAATCAACGATACTACTATTTCACTTGTTATTCTAATTGTAGAGCATGAAAATTACAAAAAAAAATTACAAAAAATACATTGAATGGTTAAAATATTCTCTGAATGCTAAAAAACTTTTCAATTTTTTTTTTTAAATTATAACTAAATCCTGAAATGTTGACTAAATTTTTAACAGATTCCTAAACTTTTTAATAATATTAACCAAAAAAAACCCACAGGATTTTTGAGTTTGATTAGAAACTTAAATTGTTTACAAAGATTCTAATACAATTTCCCAAAAGAGTTCTTTATGCATCTATTATTAGAAAGCAAAAGCAATAATCATTGATAAGAAATTAATTTAACAAACACATACAATATTAAAAAAAAAAACTTTTAATAAAAATAATCACATCATTTACATATCCTGTACGCTCCACAAATATGCTTCTTCTTGTCCAGCTTTAGTGGAGTTTATTTTCTCGAAATATTTCTTCTCAAATCCGTTCGATCTGTCCACACCGTCCCACCTGTAGCCAGGTCTCAGCCCGAAGCGGTTTGGGGGTGGGGGAGGACCGCTGTATTCTGGCATTCCTGAAACAACAATCAAGAATGAACAAGTTTGCACAAATACAAAGGCCAAATGTGAGTAGTTAATGTTCATGGACTGCTGATTGGACATTTGGATAAATGGTGCTGAATTACCTCTCCCTTCTCAAAGATCACAGGATATATATAACACACACATAAAAATTAGGTGTGTTTTTTAAAAAAGAAGTGGATTTCCAGAAGAGTTTTACATGAAACGTTATTTCGACAGATTATAAAAATAGGAATTAGCCCCTAAAGAAACTTCACCAACAGAAGGAAGATGTAAATAAGCCACTGTTGAGGTTGTGAGCTTCAATCCACGCATTGTATATGTTTTACTTTATTCCAATATTTTAGATGCATCAGTACTTTATTTCCTATTGAACAAAACTAAATTTATGTCGATCATGCTATTCGTTAAAGAATTACAATGTCAGAAATGATAGTTCTAAAAGCTGAACATGGTGTTTATATCTCGATATCAAATGCATCTGATTTGAAAAGATGTATCAAGTCAAATTCATTTAATAAATTTTATAAAATAAAATAGATTTTGTTGTATTAATACATTTATGGTCTGCCTGAATGTACTCTTAAAGCTGGATGACAACTCTATAAAAAAAAATTGTGATTGATTGGAAACTTAAACTGTTTATATAGGATTCAAATGCTATTGTAAATAAAGACAAATGCAACACCAATACTTTAACTGTCAAGCTTCTTGAAGTATGTGTGAACTGCAGGTTTTTATGCATGGCACTAAATTATATTTCAATTAATAAAGCAAATGCGAAATATTAAACTGGTATTAATACGATCGAAAAAAATAAACAAAAAGAAGAGGTGCATAAAAATAAAAGCCTGGCAAATGTGATGGGATACATGTGTTTTTCATCAAAATAATACATATTTTGGCTGTTGACAGCTGATATTTTTGGCCTTCTCAGAACCTTAAAACAGACTGCTCGAGAAATAAAAAACTAATATTTGACTGTTAATTTTTTTTAAACAGCTGTTAAAACGTAAAAAGGTCTTAAATCTTCTTCTTCTTAATTAATAAAGCTGGTCTAACAAATAAAGAAAAAATCTTCTATTACAGTAATAAATATCCACATATAAATTACAGGAATTTTGCAACCATTTAGTGAGGAAAGCTGGTCGAATAAATAAAGAACAAAATTCTATTACAGTAATAAATATTCACATATAAATTTACAGGTGGCTGAAAAACAGATAGCCCATATTAAATAATTACGGTAAGACTAAACCTTTAAGTAAAGCTTTGAACAATTTTAATAAACCTGGAGAAACATACAAAACTGAGCAGTGTTTAAAGCAAAATATGAAATAATCACTACCTACAGAACATATACACAATATAACCAGAAAAAAAATTGATAACTTTTAAAATAAGTAAGCAGCTCTAAGGAATTGATGACCATTGTCAGAGCCTGATTTAGAAAGCTTAGTACAAAGGCACAACATCCCTCATGAGTGTCTTTCTGGTACAGAAAATTATCTTTAAATTAAAAAAAAACATTGCAAATTAAGTTTATTTTACATCTAAAAAACAATGCAATTATAACATTTTAGGAAAAACTGTTTGAAAAATTGCAATGAAAATAACAATACATTTTTCAATGTTTTGGAGACTTTTGCACAATGTAGGCACAGCTAAATAAAAGTTAAGGAAGCTTGAATAATTTAAGTCAAGCTGTCTAGCATGTTTATTCTGGAAAAGCGTGTACAGCTTCGAGCATGAATGGCCAGTAGTAGAGAGAATATGACGTCATAATCATGAGGCAAACATCTCAGACCAAATCGTTACAAACACGTGACTTCTTTTCAATATTATGAATTAATAAGTACTCGCGATTGGCTGATGATTTGGGAAATGTGTAACAGTGAAATTTTATGAATGGAATGACGTCATTAGTCATGTGTTTGTAGCGATACATGTTGACCTTACTTTGATGTCAGCGAGATGATATTCCGATGTTTGCTCTACTATGAGGGATCCATGCTCGAAGGTGTACAGTGACAGGGGAAAACTAGATATATGATTCAGAAATTTTTTTTAACAAAAAAAAAGCAACATTTTTTCCCCTAGGTTATTTAAAATAATTACAAATGTTTTAAATTTTCTTACTGGATGCATCCTCTTTCTGTTTTTTCTTTGCCATGTATTCAGCCATCGGATCTTCAGCAAGTATTTTGGACTTGAGCATCTGTTCCAGATCATCGTCGTCACAATGTCTAGCTAACGGTTTAGACATTTCATACAAATCTTCGGAAAACTTACTCTTCCTGCCCTCCGTTTGCTCAATCCTAGAAATAAAAAATTCATTCTAAAAACAAGAAACAAAGTATGAAGTCATAATAACTAGACAGATTAAACTTGAAGAATGATCCAGAATTGGAGATAGAATGGTGCCAGTATAAAAATACAAACACAGACTTAAAAAAAGTTTTTGTAAACTTAAATGATCTAAATATTATAGCAAACCAAGGTATGTTTAATGAAATGTTTCAGGCTTGTTTCTTTACAAAAAGTGCTTCATTACTTAAAAGTAGAAATACTTATATATTATTGGTTTGTTCAAGCTATTTACTTCACTCTCTGTATTAACAGCGATTGTGAAATGTGGTATAAAGTACTTGACTTGCACAGTTATTACCAAAATTAGACAATCATTTTTTTCTCTCTCAAAGCAGCTTTATATGGAAGGAAAAGCAGATTAACATTTTTATTTATGAATGGCTAAAGAAGGTATACTCGGGGACAACCTATGTTGAACCTGAATGCAGAAGCTATGAGATGTATAAATATTTAATTGCTTTAGGCTCAAGTTAGGTTGTCCCCGAGTATAGTTGTTTCGACATTTAAAAAATAACAGAAAAATCAATATTAAAATAGAGATGGTGTAATATAATTTTTATATTTTTAATACTGGACTTTTAATATAGTGATACAATGAACCGAGAAGATATTTTTATTATATATAAATTATTATTATAGGTTTGACAAAGCTGGTTCTAGATTCAGCAATAGGGTTCAAATGTATTTTCAGAAAATAAAAATAAGGAGCTCCTAAGGACTGTTTCAAGGACCTTAAAATCAATTTATATGGACCTTATTTATTTATGTGTTAAAAAATAATTTTATACAAAAAATCATACACATTTTTGAAAAGTTAGCTCAATAGTCGTACGAAGAATTGGTAAAAAAATATTTAAAAAATAAATACGTAAATTAATATAAAAGAAGAATATAAATGCAATTGGTTAAAAGCTATTAGACGTTTACTACTCAGAATACAAATTTGTATTTAAGGAGCCTTCAGTAACTTTAAAGTTCGACCCTTTGGGCAAAAATAAGTAGTTTCTCAGGTATATTATAAGGGCCCCTATAAACATGAAACGAAAATAAGGAGTTTTTAAGAACTTCTAAGGACCGTACGAAACCTGTGTAATGTATGGCAGATATTTTATAAACAACCATTTCATATAAGTTTATTTTATGACTTCAAAGTTTGTAATCTTAAGTTGATTTCAGGACTGAAATTACATATTGATTCAATTATACACAGATTTTTATCAAACGTTAATTTACTTACAACATGCTATTTACATATATATTATAAAATATGTAAATGCAATTGTTGATATCTTGAAAAACAAGTTTTTGAATCCATGAATTATATTTGCTACTTTGTACTTATAAAACAAATATGCATAAATAATCTAAACAAAAAGCATAACATTCCAAGAGCTTAGGCAGCCAATAACAAAATCAGTAAAGTGCAGTTCAAAATCATTAAGTAATGTCAATTCCGAAAGACAAAACAACAATTTTTAAATGTAACTGAATTTTTATTACAGTTACTCACCCTTTACCCCATTCAGAGTACTTTTTCTGTTTTTCAGAAAGTTTTCTTTTTTCTTCTTCTTTTTCATGATCTTCCTCCTCCAGGTTACGTCTCTTTCCAGTCTTCCTGTCTCTAACAATGGTTTCCGCATTTCGGCCAGACAATTCAGCACCCAACTAGAAAATAAAAATGAATTATAAATGATAACCTAAAATTAAATTATAGGTTATATTTATGCACTTGAATTATCAATTCCTATCCTACTACACCCTTTAATTTTCTATTTTTTAAGTTTTTCATATTTTAAATTCAGTTAGTCTTTGCAGATTTTAAGTTTGTAGTTATTTTTATTTTTTATTCCATTTATTATTTTAATTTAAAACTGCCATATTTAAAAAAAAAAAAAAGTTTATATCAGTTAACCAATTTATTTACTTTCACATACAATTTTAAGGTATTGTCTGTTGCTAACTAAGAATTGTTTAAATGCTTTTAGGCTTGTTGAAATTAGTCATAGATCCTAAAAATAAAGGGCAAAATTTATTACTATACTTTATTAACCAAATTACTTAATCAAAAGCAAAAAAACAAGTGGCACTAAAATTTTATTTATTTCCTGTTGAAAATTGTGGACCAAAATTTTTTATTGCCTCACATAATGAGAATTTGATTACATGCCTGTATCATTGTCACTTATTTTTTTAATTATTAAAATGGGGGAGTTTCACGCTGAGAAGAAGACCGCTGTTCCAACCGAACATGGAGAAAAATCCACGACTCCTAAGTAGTTCCGTAGTATTAGCGGGGAACTTCAGTTCCTGTATTATAATTTTAAGTTTTGTCATTAAATAATACCTCAATATAGAAATATTTACTTCTTACACTGAGACAGATTGCACTCATCATTTATGAAGCATTTTTTTTTATTTTTCCGTAATTCGTTGTAATTCTAATTATAAGCAACTTATATACAGATAAAATATAAGTATTTATGTATTTAAATTGATTATAAATACAATAAAAATATTATTTACTTGACAAAACTAATATAATAAACAAACTTTCCCATAATTGCAAGCGTAGCAACGAAACAAACAAAAGCAGAGTTGTCTGCTGTATGGAAGAAATCAAAACTACTAGTAAGTTTCCCACTTCATACGTCACATGATACTCCCACATTGATACTCCCCCATTGGTAAATTTATTATTACTATCAGTTTAACAGCAAAAATTATTTACTTCAATAGTAAAACAATTTTTATTAACATAGTTTAGAAATATGATTTCTTAAATATAAGGAACTAGTTTTGTGTTGTAACTAAACTTACTTAATTAACAATAAATAAAGTTTTGGGTAAGCAATTGAAAATTCAAATAAAAAAGCAACAATTCAACAAGTTCATAGTATTAGATCTTATCTGAACTTCTAAGATACTAAGCTTGTATGTTAAATTTATACATTTTTATAAAAGTAGACATCTTATAAAACATTATACAAACTTTTTCCATATCCATCTTCTCCCTACGACGCAATTCATGAGTTTCATTTATAAGACCTTCTGAATTCTGTAGGCCAGCTTTCAATCCAGAAAGAGTTTTTATTGGGCGATTTGCTTTATCTAAAAACAAATTTAAAGTCGCTTAAACAAAAATGACAAGAAACAAAAGTGCCACACAAAAATGACCAAGAAAATATAATTAATCTAGACGAATTTCTAGTTAAATAAACAATCATTTAATTAAGGATGTGACAAATAGTAATTTGGTTGAATAGCCAAATCGACGGTAAGTCGAATAACGACCTACCGCCGTATAGGAAAGTGAGTCGCGTCGATCAGGTCGTTTGTTAACCCATTTTCCCTCTGATCTTTATGCCGCTTTAAGGGAAATGTCACCCTTGGTGATAGGCAGTATGCGCTTCCACCCCAAGAATTCTACAGGAAATCAGCCTTCGTGGATAAATGACATAACATTGAGTAGAGAAAGGTAGGCCGCGTCAACCAGATTGACCATTTAACACTCTTCGTCTGATCTTCCTACCAAGTGGTGTTCAAAGTGTTCATGAACCAATTAGTACGGTACAGTGTGGCTTCTACCCGATAGCTTACTTTTTCTATATAAGATATAAGTAAAAACTCCGTCAAATTTCATCTTCCTGGATATACAGAAAATTAAAGAATTAGTGATGAGTCAGTGGATAAGATAAGTGGCAAGGATTTTTACTTTTGGCTGTTAGAGTTCGAATTTTTGAAAATCATTTCTTAGTGAGCAATTTTGGCTTAAAGTGTACCTCCATGCCAAATTTAATTTTCATAGTTGTTGTAGTACGGAATATCCCGTTATCTAATCATATTTTCACCATTTTGACATATATTTTATCATTTTTTGACAATAATTTTGGTACAGATGAAGTATAGGACATTTGGTGCGGGATGTTTTTTTGGCTTGTTTTATAGGAGCGATAAATTTACACTATGGCAACCCCACCTGACGTTGTTGGTATTTTCCGATTCTTGTGGCGACTTTCAATCTGGCAACCCTGTGCTATGTTTAAAGGAAATTTTTCGTCGGAAAAAAAACAAAAACATGCCAAATATCCTATACTACATCTGTTCCCAAATCACATGGGATTACTGAATGTCTGCTAACATAGTAAGAAGATCAGATCAGCAAAGGAAATATGAAGACATACAATAACAAGATGTAATTAAAATAGGTTGGGAACGACAATTTGAATTTGTAAGAATAAAGACATAGTATAAAAATTCCGAAATTATAGCAGGGTGGATTTTAAGCAATACTTGTAAATTAAAATGAGAAATTAATAAAAAGTATGAAATTTAGCTATATGACATGTTTTTGGTTGTTTATACACGTTAGCTACTCTACATGGTAAATATCCTTTAAATTCTCCAACAAGTATAAGTGTATAATTCTCCTATTTTTTTTAATTAGTGACATGATTGGGTAGGCTGCCAAAAGTCCAAACAGCGTTTAAAGTTTGCGACTCACTTTGGCTATAATGCTGCCTGCCTAAATGCATAAAGTGTGATTTGAGTGTGTCAGTAGCTACTATCAGTGTGTACATGAAATACAAATATAATAAATGTAATTACAGTCAAACCTCGGTATAACGATCCCTCGGTTGTAACGAACTTTTCAATTGGTCCCAACCGAACTCCTATGTCACTAATGTATTTTCAAATGCTTATAACGATCGTCAAAAGTAAGGAATTCGGATGTAGCGAACTAAAATTCACACTTTTCCAGTTTAGTTTCAGGTTTTTCCCAAAAATTTTACTCGCCCCGACCACATTCCTTACCCTTTGTTCCTTTGACAGAAGCCAGGTTCCTCAAAGGTGACAATAGACTCCCCTGTTAACCCCTCCCCTTCCCCCGTTCAACTGGTTTAGCATACATTCTTTGCCTATTCCTTTCATTCTACTGCTGAAGATTATTGTTTAACTTGTGGACTTCGCGTAGGTTTAAAATCGCTCCTGTTTGCTACTTTTCCATGAGGATAAAGCGAAAATTATTAAGAGAATAGAAAACGGTGATTATCGTTTATCTACAGATATTGCATTCGAAGGGGATGTTAGTTCAGGTCCTTCAATTTCTGATGCTAAGGGTAAGGCAGCTGTGGACATTTTGCATAATTTCTTTGCAACAGAAACTGTGGATAAGAATGTAATGGACTCTTTTGATGCTTTCAACAAAAAATCAAAACTTCTTTTCATACTTTAGATAAATAAATTTAAGTAGTAGTAAAATTAATTTTATTGTTTTTTAAAAACAAATATTTCTTTTACTTTATTATTGCCCATTACTAATTGCCATTCAGTGTTCAGTGTAAGTAATTTGTTTCGCACAAAACGTGTTTAAGGACTTTAGGAAGTTTTTATATCGTCAATTTTGAAAATTCGGATATAGTGAACCCTCGGCTATAGCGAACTTCTGAACCAGTCCGTTGAGGGTTCGTTATAACGGGGTTTGACTGTATAATGAATGAAGAATCTTCTACACTTTTTCTGCTAATACTAATGTTTGAAATGAATATACATGAAAATAGTGTATGTAAAGGAATTATTTTTTTAAACCAGTTGTTCCCAACCCCTGGTCGCAAGAAGGTTCTAAATGGTCCACGGAGCCATTTCTGATTTACTTTTTCAAAAATGGGAGGTGTGCTTAAAAATGAAATGCATTCCTTTTTTACTAAAACTAAACACATCTAAATTGAATTCAAAATTTATGTGCTGTAAAGGTAACAAAAATTTATCACTATCTTAACTTTTGCATGTGCTTAGCGATTAACAAGTATTGTTGTATTGATAAAACATATTATGTGAAAAACTGTAGACTTTTTTTACTTACAAAATAAGGATATTTTTAATAAACGAAATATATTAAGTACATAAGTCTCCTTTTGAGATTATTAGAAGGCCACGACTTGCTGAATTTTTAAATTGGCGGTCCATTGACAATCTAAAGGTTGGGAACTACTATCTTAAACGCATCGACTATTAGAAAACAACATTAAAAATACCTCTTGAATTCTGATGTCTTTTAGCATCTTTTCTAGGTGGAGACAAATCACTATCAGAACCCCTTGTTTTTCTTCTTGGTGATGATTCTTTTCTGCTTCTTCGTCTTTCTGGTGAAAGATCGCTGTCTGAATTATTCTTTGCATTTCTTCTGCTTTGGTCTGTCCTATGCACCTTACCCTTATATTCCTGAATAGAGCCATGTTTGTTATTATTTCGGCGAGGAGGACTCATATCACTATCGGAATCATGTTGGCTTTTGTTTTTTGCTGGTTTTTTAGGATTCCAAGGAGGTGAACAATCGCTTCCTGAATCGTGACGAGCCTTGATTGGATTCTTATTTTGTGAGGTTGAGCATCTACGGGGTGGCGAACAGTCACTGTCAGAATCCATTCTTGTTCTAGAATGTTTATTTTGTGGCAGGGAGTCATTGTCCGAGTCATTATGGTTTCTTTTTGATGCAGAATGTAATGAGCTCTTAGTATGATCATCTTCACCTAAAATGTAAATAAAAATACCTCAGAAAATTTATGTATCACATATGATTTTGTAAGAGATCCCTATTCAGGGGTCACACAAGGCTGAGAGTGCCAAATATTAAAAAAAAAAATCGATTAAAGTTTATACTATGTATTTTTTACAAATTTAATATTTTTAAAATGAAATAAAATATAAAATTTTTAATACATAATTTCTATGATAGTCTTTATTTCTACAGCTACTTTCTTATTTTATAGAGGATATGTATTTTGTTTTTTTTGCTACATTCACATCAATTAAAAACTTTATAGAGACAACCAAACATTCAAACAAATTCATACCTGCCTTGAAAACTTGCTTTTTTTTTTTTAATTCAAAGAATGAATTTTGTTTTATTATGATCTAGATGTTTCATAAATCTAATCCACTGACAAATTTAATATGGTATAAAATTTACTTAGTATTTTTGTCATACAAACGTATATAAAATTAAGGGCAGCTTAATATTTTGATAGTTAAAATTTGAACAGGATAATTTCTCGTAGCATTTTAACTTAAATAAAAAAATTAATATTTTGAAATTTATAATTCCTTTAATATCATACATATCATGTAAGTATTGTTTGATGTTATTCAAGTGGTGATTTAAAATAGTTAATTAATAATTGAAAATAAAGTTTATTAATTTAAAACGTTATTAGATTAGAAAATAAATTCTAAACAGTTTATTACAATTTCTACAACATTGAATAGATTAAAAAAAAAAATGAAAGATTTGAAATGTTATATAAGTATTTGAAAGCATACTTGCTGAATCCAATTTTTTCCATCGAGATGCTTCGTACACCTCTTTCATTTTCATTTCCACAGGTCGTTCATCAATAATTTCCGCAACTAACGGAGCTTCATCGTCATCATCTTCAACTTCATCCCCAAATTTAATTGCTTTTACATCAATATTTTGATCAACAATCTTTATCCTACAGAAATGAGTTCCATAAACAACAATAAATATAGTTATTAAGAAATTCTAGGGCTAATTATAATTTAATTATTTAATATTGTATATTTAAAGATATAATTCAAATCAGTAAGATAAATACTAATATGGGAAAATTCCTAGTGTACGGTGCCCCGTTGTCGCCAAGTCCAAAAATTGGCGCCAAGGTCAAAAATTAAGTTTTTTTTGTCGCCAAATTAAAAAAAAAGGTTGCCGTACATCATGATATTGCTAAGAATCTCATGAAATAGGGTTGCCAAACTATAAAATTCATCGCCCACCAATTGTCGCCAAATCGCATTTGGCGGGGGCACCGTACACTAGGAATTAACCCTAATATGAAGTACAAGTGAGCATAAATTCAAGTTTTAACATTTGTAAAAAAAAAACTTTTATTTCATTAAAACCTTTTTAGTTGTAATATGATCAAATGCTGCATATACTATTACAGGCTATGTCACATATACATAAAAGGTTTAATAAAATTTGTCCTGCTATGAATAAATTTAATTTAGAAATTAATAATGTTTCATTTTATATTTTACAAGTATTATTATACTGTAGCCACGGGTTGTTTAAATTAAAGTTATACTAGAGATACACAATGGGCTATTAGCATGGTTCAGGAAATGTATTTTAAAGAAGAATCCATAAATGATCTCTTTGTAATTTTGAAAAATGGTCAGACAATGAATTGAGCTGGTATCCGACTCGCCATACATGACCATGGCTAAAATGATGTCATTTTTTTCCACAACTGATTTAACGTGACCATACCCATCTAAATGCTGGATAAAGAGTATTGGGTAAAGACTTACAATCATAGGCGGATTTGGCTGTGTTTTCAAGTAGACGCCAAATGAACCGATACGGAGCGCACGCCTCTTTCTTTTCTGATGTAAAGGGTTACTTCCGGTTAAATCAACAATTACAGTTAACAACTTGAGCGTTGTGTCTTATTTCCGAATCACAATCGGATTATTGATTGGTTGATTGATCGGATGACTTCTACTGTGTAATGAGCTATCGGTGACGGTTCAAAATTCATTTCGAAGGATTTCTATTACGTCTGCACGATTGAATGAAATATCGTCGCACTTTAGCTCCACAATGGGCTAATGGCGACGGTTTAAAATTGATTTCGAAACTTTGTTTTGGTTAGTTAACATCGCACTAGAGCTTTTTATTGGGCTGTTGGCGGCAGTTCGGCGCCTATGGCGAATGTAACAATGTCCTTTCGGGCTGTCGATCATGGTGCTTACAGGCAAATCCGGCCGTCGTTTGGGGCATTTCGATGGCACTCTTAAGCGCACACGCGTTCCGCGCGCTTAAAGTCACAGGCTCCTGCCGTCGATTTTGTGGTCTCCGGCCTGCGGCCTCCGACTACTCAGGATCACATCCGTGACCCCCTTCGGGCAGTCGATCATGGTGCTTACAGGCAATCCTTCGGGCAGTCGTTTTGGGCTACTCATCGCTTTGAGCACCGGGCAATGGCGAAATGTTTCAAAGAACAGCTGTAACCAAAAAATATTTAGAAACAACTATGTACCCTTCCTAATACTCCTACGCACACGATGTCCATTTTCACCTTCGTTTCGACACGTCCACTGCCACTTATCATTCTTCACATGCACACTTTTTACCAATTTCATTTCCGTCTTACACACGGGACATTCATAACTCGTTCCTAACAAACCCACCTTTTGACATATTGCTAACATCATCTTTCAAACTATCAACATACATCTGATAAAAAAAAAGAATTTATTCTTTCAACTAAACCACATTTGCTAGCCATACCAATAAGCAATAAAGGGTACTTACATTAAACAACGATATAAGCAGTTTAAAAATCTACTTAAAAATTCCAACACTAACACCGTCCGAATTCTATTCGAATAGAATATTCTTATTCTTAATTCTTCCCGCTAAAACATCACGTCACTCTTTAAACCAATCACGGAAATTCTTAAGCCCGGAAGTCACGTGACCTTCCGAACCAATCCCGCAAATTCTTATCCTTTCATATTTGTAAACAATCGTCCCTTTATTCCCATATTGAGAAGTGAATCGCCCGAAAAAGTCGCCAAAAGCTACCCGCCTATGATTCTAAATCCCAACCGAGTATTGAACTCTCCAGTCGCAATCCTCCAAAAATAATATTATACCTAATATTCTTTTTATAATACTTTTTGTATGTGCAAAATAAAGAATTAAAAATAAAAAGAATTGTACAAGCAAAGTGTGACAGTATAAAAAAAAATATTTTTTAATTAAATTTTAGGGAGATTACTTAATTAACTTTAAATAAATCTTTATAAAAATACGAAGTGGGACTTTTACCGAGGAATAAGTGAACTGGGCAGCTTAGGTTTCTTTTTGCGTTTTCCTTTCTTTTCACCTTCTGTATAACGCTTTAAGTATTCTGTTTTTGATTTAGATATA
The DNA here is from genome assembly GCA_963932185.1 of Troglohyphantes excavatus. Classification (NCBI taxonomy): domain Eukaryota; kingdom Metazoa; phylum Arthropoda; class Arachnida; order Araneae; family Linyphiidae; genus Troglohyphantes; species Troglohyphantes excavatus. Next base: position 27,404,755 of record OZ010666.1, on the reverse strand, counting down.
TCACTGGCCATGATGATTATGCAATGTTGAAATGACAAATTAATTGCAAAGGAAACAATATAAACAAAGCTTATATTTATTTTATGTCTTGTTTGGACTTGCTGGTTTGTATCTGAAGCATAGCCAATTTGGGTTTATTTGGTCCCTTTAGCGAACTTATCAATGCACTTATATACTATACTTATATACTTTAAACTATTAACTAAAATTAACAATTAAGTTGATGCTATCAATTTCAAATTTTAAAAGCACAGACGTAATTCAAACACAATTTCTTTTACAAAAAAAATATACTTTTTGTCAGGATAATAACAACTAAACATATCAAGTATTTATTTGGCGGGAATCGCTGTTTTTGTTACAGAAAGAACAAGAACGCGCGTTCGTCACAACACAGCGCTTCATCTGTTACATTTATAAAAAAGTTTTTAAACAAACTTTTGAGTAAAAATGGCTGATATTGATGTCGATCAACGTCTAAGAGACATCCAGAAAGAATACCTTGATTTCCTTGATGATGATGTAAGTGTTAATTTTTATTTGTTTACTGATGTTTTCTAAAGGGATATTTCATTGAAGTAACTCTTAAGCACAACCTTACAATAAGCACTTGGTGATATTTTTTTTTTTGATAAATTGTAATGGTTAAAATTTAAATTCAGCAAACGATTTTGTGGGTATAAGGCTTTACCTTAAAAGAAGACTGAAAAATTGCTAAATTCTTCAAATGCAGTTGTTGGACCATAATTTTTTTCAAAATTAATAACTGAAGAAAATGTTATTAAAACCTATTGCTAAAATGCATATTAGATGTTGCAGAACATCTTTTTTGTTCACATTGAAACCAAAACAAACTTTCGTTTAATCCGTCTTGTTGTGTCCCCCTTGGGGTTGGGATGTAAATTATGGTACAGATGTAGTATAGGACATTTGGCGGGCAAGTTTTTTTTGGCGTGTTTTATAGAGGCCATAAATTTATAGTATGGCAACCTGACATGGTTGGTATTTTCGATTCTTGTGGCGACTTTCAATCTGGCAACCCTATGACGTCATAGCTCTGTTTAACAGTAATTTTTCGTCGCCAAAAACAAAAATCCGCCAAATGTCCTATACAACATCTGTTCCTAAATTATAATGGTTGAAAGTTAAATTAAGTTTGGCGGCACATTGTCAATAAAAAAGCTCCTTTAATTCCCCCTGCATCAGCGTTTGACGCAGTGGGGCCAGATTTGGCGAAAAATCAGGGTATTGCAGTAAGACATATTAACCAAACTTTGTATGGGTTAGAAACTTATTCGTATTGTTTTCAATGAATTTGCTATTGTGTTTTTAATGTTATTGTATACTTATCAGGATGAACAAGGGACGTACAATCAAGCAGTGAGGGACATGATTAGTCGCAAAGATAGAAGGCTAGTAGTCAACGTTAATGATTTACGAAAGAAAAATCCAGTTCGTTGTCAAAGGTAAGTTCAAATTCAATGTTTTAAAAATATATAAATTCACTTGTATTAGAACTGGTTTCAGTAGTAATTTCTTTGTAATTTTTTTGCAGCTTATTAACTGCATCGTTTGAAGAACTTGTTGCATTCCAAAGAGCACTGAAAGAATTTGTTTCAGCAGCTGATCCAGAATATACCAAAGATGCTGAGGAGTTCTTTGTTGCTATGGAAGGAAGGTAATGTGGTTATTTTAATTTGTTTGTAATGTACCAGTATAAATTATTTTATTTTTGTAATAGCGTTTTAATTAGGGATGAACCGGATAGTGGTTTTGCCGGATACCGGATATCCGGCGCACATTACAAACCGGATATCCGAACTGGATTTTGCCGGATATCCGATCGGATATCCGGCAGTTTATTTTTTATGAAAATAACTTCTCATACACACTAGAAAAAACGGAAATCAGTCAAAAATTGAAAAATATTTTTTTATTCTGTAATATTTTCAAATTCCTTATCTTTAAAGTGATACCAAAATTGAATAAACATAAAAAAAAGAAAAAAATACAAAGGGTTATTCTAGGGTGCTGCTAGCAATGGTCGTATGTTTTGTACATTTTACAACTTGATTTCTGAATAATTGTAATTTTACCATATGCCCTTTCATTCCAAACATAAAAACTCAAGTTTGCTTTAACTTTTGAGAAATTTATTTTTTAATTCAACTTTATATTAGTTGTGAGATGTGATGACCCTCCATCATAACGATTCGTTAAAAATATAATTTTAAAGTTAAAAATTTGAAAAAAAGTGGGTTTTTTAAAGTCTCTGTTGGTTAAAAGGAGAATCTGCATACTGTGAATACATTGGTAGAATTTTCAGGAAAATACGTAAAGCAAGAACAAAGAAAATTGATCGCCACAAAAAAAAATCTTCGATGTTTTATTTATCCGGATATCCGGCATAGAAAATCGGATATCCGGCACTTTACTTCCGGATATCGAATAGTTAAAAAGCAGCCGGATACCGGATATCCGTTTCATCCCTAGTTTTAATTGAAAGTTAAACATCTAGAATGTTAGAATTTTTAAAAATTATCAAGTGTTTTGCAACTGTGCCTTTGAATGTTAGTGAATAATGAATTCTTAGTTATTTTTTTGAAATGCAGTTGAAAGTAAAAAATAAGTTTTTGGTAATTTTGCAATGAAAATCCTTGTTAAAATGTAGTGAAAGGTCACTTTTTGTGTTTTTTATAAAAAGTTAATATTCGCTTTGTTAACTCGTTCTTGGAGATAAAAACTTGATTTGTCGCTATTAAAAAAACTAGGAGGCTCCGCCCCCTGCTCCGCTAACGCTCCGTCAACCCCCGGAGGATTGCTACGCAATCCTCATAGGTTTGCTCCGCAAACCACTTCTCGCTTCGCTTGCTAAAAGTTAGGACACAATAACAATCTGTCCTAGTAACAATACTTATTTTAATCATATTACCAAAAACTTTAAACGTTGAAACTTAATTTAAATTATAATTCATCTTGGCATCATTGAAACTAAATTTAAATTATAATTCATCTTGGCATCAATACATTTTTTCGCCATGTAAATCAATATAAAATCATTTAATTTAATTTCTTTTAAACTACAAATGAAAACAATGGAACCACTGGCAAGCCATTATTTATTATTTTATTTCTACCATTATTTAGTATTTTCCACGTTATTTTCACACCTTTCCTGCGTTTTAGTTTAATTTTTAACATTATTGGTAGTTTGTTTTGGCATAATTGACGTTAAGCTTACCATACTCTTGCCTACCAGAAGTGTATATGTAACTAAGTTATACGTCATAAAAATGTAAGTCATAGAAATCTAGTTTTCAAAACTGCCAACAGATGGCGCCACATCAATGTTCCGCTCATGTAAAATTTATATAAGTGTTTTTCAAAACTTCTATTTTTAATGTAATAGGGTTTATATTCTTCCTAATTTAAGCTGACATCAACAAAATAATTATTTACTAATGAATTGAAGAGGCTAATCGTCAAAATGGCTTACATAATGGCAAAATAAAAATACGGGCACAACAGAATTTCGTAAATAAACTAACCGTTGCCACTCAGGTTACAGAAAAACAGCGTTTTTTAATCACCGCATAAGAGAAATATATATAAAGATTTCCACCTTTTTTCCTTTGCAGGGTTACCAAAAAAGGTTAACTGGCGTAGCAAGAAATCAGCGAGATTGTTGATACAATTTAACTCAAAATCCTTTGGATCAAAATGTGATTTTTACACAAACCAAATAGTGATGATAATCTATTTTTAAAATTAGCACAAACTTTCTTATAATGATCATCAATTGATATGGAACTAAAAGTGCTAGAGAAACTAAAGATTTAAAATAATAAAAGAGTATATAATGTAATTGAGAATATTAAAAAATTACTCCGCTAAATAGAATAAGCGGCAATCATTTAAAAATTGGGTACTTTTTCATTTCACCATCTCAAATCTCGCCAAGCAGACTTTTTTGGCGACAACACACAGTATACATATAAAAAAAGGTTAATAAATGGTAGTTCTAAGAAATTTTTACTTTGGAGTCATAAACATTTTAGCATCGTTTAATTTTTTTTCAAATGGGTCATTCGTTTCCCTTCTCTACATAAAGCGGGGGTATTCCGTTTGGCGTCGGTTGTATAATTTTTGGCGACTTTATCGCTTGTGCCGCCGAAATGGAAAAGTACCCAAAATTGTGATAACTATTTTCAAGTATGCTGCACACACTATGCTAATTTATGTATTACATTAAGTGATAGATAGGAAATTATCTTAATAATCATATCTTGTAAATAGAATGCAAACTAATTTCTTGAAATAAAATCATAGGAAATATCCGTCTAAGTTATGAATTTAAAGTTCAATTTCATGAATCCATTATCTACTGATAGTTACTGCTATCATCCTGGGCACTATAAAACTAGGATATATTGATAGTTGTATATCCAAAACTTGTCTACAGAAGCATTTAAATCAGAAGCAGGTATAAATTATAATTGATTTGTCTTTATTTTCTACAGCTTTGGTGCAAAGCATGTCACACCCAGAACTCTTGTATCCAGTTATTTGGGTAATGTTGTTTGTGTCGAAGGAATAGTAACCAAATGTAAGTCCAGTTAAATATTGTTTTTATATAACCTTAATATAAAATATTGGATTAAATGGTCTTTATTGGAAGTTTTATATATATGTTTTAGGTTCAATTGTGCGTCCAAAAATAGTGAGGAGTGTTCATTATTGTCCAGCAACAACTAAGACCATGGAGCGAAGATACACTGATTTAACAACATACGATGCGTATCCGAGTAGTTCTGTGTATCCAACTAAGGTAAAGTGTTTCTTTTGATTTTGTTATTTTTACAGACGACTATTTTAGTCGTTAAATTATCAGTCAATAAAATATAAATGATTATATTTATATAAATCCAAAAAATAATAAACAAAGGTTTGTTTTATTTTTATCGGGTACTTTTTTTGTTAAGTTTTTAAATACTTTCTCTTAAAAAATATAATTTATTTATTAATTAAAATACTTAAATTATTTAAATATAGTGTAGACAATATTGGTGATAGTTTTAACATATAAATCATAGAAATGTTGATGACTTCTGTTTTAACATGTGCAAATTAGGTTTTATAAACAGTTCTTGAATATTTTTGGAAATTTTCCAGCACTATGAAGAATTTCATTAAAAAAAATAAATTACATTGTATTTAATTATATTCCTGTAAATGCTTTATTTTGACTAGGTGAAATTTGATCTTTTTAATTTTGAAAGTTCTTTGTGAAGATTTAAAAAAAAAAAAAAATTGGCTTAATGTAGCTTAGTTTTTAAAATGCTGAATTTTATGAGTTATAATAAATGGACCAGATCCACTAAAGTTGACACTATAATGGAGTTTGTAATTTTGATTCATTATAAAAATAGGAGTTGCTGCTTGTTTTGTAAACTTTTAAGAAGTTAGCAGATGAGCACAAGTAGCATCCTTCTTCCTTATCCTTCCAAAATTTTGTATACTCAATCAATGATCTGATGCATTGTAAAAATACAATTTAAGGTGTACGTATACACTTGAACATTTTTTTTTTATTTATGAATTTAAAAATCTAGTTTTTTCGTGTAGGAAAACACCTTAAAAATAGTGATGAATCATTTAAAAAAATTCTGAAAAATATAAAATACAAATTACCTAATTAGCATTTTATATGTTAATTAGCATGTTTTTTCAAACGTGATTACGCAAGTTGTAATTAATCTAGAAGCATAATTTTTGTTGGAAATTACTCGCAGTATTTTTCTTAATGTTATGACCCTCCAAAAAGATTACAGCATTTAAAGTGTTTTTTTAAATAATTTTTTACCTCGACAGTCCCTAAAAAAACACTTTTTTATTCACATTTTCAACTTTAAAATTCTATTAAAAATTATTTTTTGAACGAATCGTTTTGATGGAGGGTCATAACATATTACAACTAATATAAATTTAAAAGAAAACATAATTTTCTCAAAATGTTTAAGCAAACTTGAGTTATCATGTTTCGAATGAAGGGACATATGTTAAAAATACAATTCTTCAGAAATCAAGTGTAAAGTTTACAAAACATATCGCCATTGCAAGCGCGGCCATAGAATAACTCTTTGTAAATAAAAAAGTTTTTGGAATATTTATTCAATCTTGGTATCATCTGAAAGATACTGAATCGGGGAATACTATAGAACCAAAAAATTATTTTGGAAATTTTGGCCGATTTTCGTTTTTTATAGTGTGTATGTACACCTTAAGTTTAAGAAATTGCTTAAAGTACTGAGGTCAAAAGTATTTTTTAGTATTCAAACTCGGGAGTTTCGACTTTTTCTAATGAGCTTATTCTTTACAGGATGAAGATGGCAACCTTTTAGAAACAGAATTCGGACTCTCAGTGTACAAAAATCATCAGACCTTTTCGATTCAAGAGATGCCAGAGAAAGCCCCGGCAGGTCAGCTGCCCCGAACCGTTGATATTATTGCCGACAATGACCTGGTGGACACCTGCAAGCCTGGCGATAGAGTGCAGATTGTTGGAATGTTCCGCTGCCTCCCGAGCAAAAAGATGGGTTACACTTCTGGAACTTTTAGGTAATTTATTTTATATTGAGGTATGAGTTAACCTGATGAAGCGTTTATAGGAAATGTTAAAATTTTAAAGTTCTTTTCTCTGCAAAATAGTTTACTTTATATTTCCAGTACATGTATATTATATATATTTAAATTTTTATTATTTTGCTAGATATAGCTTCCAAGAAACACTCCTATGCATTAGATTTGAAAACTATTTAAGCGTCGAATATTTTTACGAATTGAAAGTTTAAGTGTATCGCTAAAAACAATGGAAATCCATGGACGTCATATGTCTCCAGGCTCTATTCAGAGGGTTAAAATAAAGTTCTATATGGATTTTTTTTCTCCATATTTTTCAAAGCTGCAAAGGTACAGGCTAAAAAATTTCTGTCTAAAGACACTTTGAATTGAAATGGAAAGTATGACTATGTTAAGTGTTGTTGTTGTGAGTGAAGTGACTGGGTTATAAAAAATGTATGCTACAATGCTAATATGGTTGGCTAAAAGTTAAATATGTAAATTTAAAATTACAAACTTTAGAAATTTTTAAAGTATGTATACATTTGAATTTGTTTAATAAGTTTTAGTTGTATCGTAAAAAGTGTTACAGTTAATTATAACACCAAAATACATTATTTATATATTAAGCAGCATTTAAAGTACATTCAGCATCTTATGAAATAGTGGTTATAGTAATAGTATCCTCACCATCCAAATCATTATAGGTTTCTTTTAAAAAGTTTTTATGTTCATTGCAGCATAATTTTGTGGTAAAGTCACATGAAACATTTTTCTACTCTGTTTCCTGGCCAGTGAGTTTGGGGTTTTTAGTAGTCCTCCGTTAAATGCATTAAATTTCTTCCTAATAATGGGCAATATTCAGTACAATGTATCGCATTAAGTATAATCAACTTCTGCACTTATTAAGCAAACTTAAGGAATGAATTAGTGTTATGTTGAATGTTGTATTGCATCTAAAATTGCCAATTACATCACTATGGTAGATTTTCAGTCAAATCAATAAATGTTGATTATTTATAATTAATTTTTTCAGGACGATTCTCATTGCTAACAACATCAAGTTGCTCAGTAAAGAGGTGTCTCCTCAAATTTCTGTAGATGATGTCAAGAAATGCAAAAAGTTTTCAAAACAAAAGGTAACACACTGAAAGTAATTTTAAAGACAATGAAGTTCATTTCAATAATTCATTTTGATAGTATTCATATATATTTTTTGTTTTGTTTTTTCAGAATGTGTTCGACATTCTAGCTCACTCACTAGCGCCTTCCATACATGGAAACGAGTTTATAAAGAAGGCCATTTTATGCCTGTTACTGGGTGGAGTTGAAAAAGTTCTACCCAATGGTACAAGATTAAGAGGGTAAAGAATTAAAAATGTTTTAAAAAATCCTTTTGCTAGTTTCTTTGAAGTTTATAATATTATTTTTATTGGTATTTGAAAACAGATTGCAACATATTTTGTGAATTTACGCATAATTTTTTGTTAAACCTGTTCTGGGAATTAAGTCTTAAGATAGTATAAGTTAAACTAGCTGGTTTTAACATGATTAATAAATACTTAAGTGACTTAGCTGTTACATTTTTTTTTTCACTTGGCATTATGTACTTATTTTTTTTTACATTGGCAGTTTTTATATCCATATTATTTTTTTAAACTTAAATTTAGACAACTTATGTACAGCAACTAAAGTATAAGTTATTGTACTATCTTATTACTTAACAGGCACGTAGGTATAGATATTTCATGGGAGTGGTTCAGTGACTAAGTAACTTATTCCCCCGCCCCCCCCCCCCCCAAAAAAAAAAAAATTACCTCCACTTTCCTCCACTCGTTTTTTTTAAAAACTTATTAATTTTTATTCAAGTAAACAGTAATACATTGGCATATAAGTATTGAAACAGCTACATTTATCATTTATTTTTCATGAAATCATTACCAATATCAGTTATTAACTATTTTTAAAATTTGTAAATATCACTACCTAATTATGAAATAAATTTAGAGAACAAATTTACATTTTTAGATTCCTTGTTTAAAATAATATAGGGATATCATTTTAAAATCCTTTCCCTTCGTCGCCAAAATTCAAATGTTATATAATGAAACACGAAGACGTCATGTTACGCTTACTTTGAGATAAAAATAACCTCAAAACATGTTTTTGAAAACTATTTTCCGCAATAGGACCTCCTGAAAATACTAGGTTTTTTCTCATGCAACTCAACAAGAAGTATTATACTAAAAATTGAAATTTTTCTAGTTTTTTAAAGTATTTTTATGATTTGTACAGTAATTCGACTTTTAATTTTTTCTTGACTTTCAGTGGGAGGGGCTTGAACCACCCCCTTACCTACGTGCCTGTTACTTAATATATGAATTAAGAAATGTTAAAATTTTTAAGAAATCCTTGGAGAAAAAAAATTAAACTAGTATGCATATAAGCTACAGTTAAAGGAAAGTTAGCAGAAGATATTTTACTGCTCAGAGTAGTAATGAAATAATCTGTGTCATAGCCATGTGGAAATGGGAAAAAACATGTTTCATTATATATAGTGATCTTTACTTTTTAATAACTTGTTTTATATTGATGTGAAAGTTTTTTGATCCAATACCAATTCCATATTTGAAAAATAGGTACAATTAAAAAAATAATAGTGTATGTTTTTGCAGCTGTACATTATATCATCGCCTCAGAGCAACAGTAGGATATGAGCAGAAACAAAGTGGCCTATAAAATTGATTTTAAAATTTGCTATTTTTTCAATGCTGAATATTTAAGGCTGTAGTTCAGGGATTTCAAAGAAGACATACAAATGTCCGAGTGTTCCACTAAATAAAGGCACATTTGCTAATATTAGCAAGACCAAAAACTCATTTTCGTTATTTTTAGATGTCTTACTGTTGGACAAGATATATTGTGGATCTTGTGTAAAACATTTTTAATTATTAAAAAAGGATTTCTAAATGTGCCAAAACTTAATTGCAGTGACATAAATATTTTGCTACTTGGGGATCCATCAGTTGCGAAATCTCAGCTATTGAGATATGTCTTGCACACAGCACCGAGGGCTATTACAACCACAGGTAGAGGATCATCTGGTGTTGGTTTGACGGCAGCTGTTACAACAGATCAGGAAACAGGTAATTTTTTTACACGTTTAGTAAAACAAATTATGAATTTAGACTTTTCATTAACTTTGCACAGGCTTATATTTATACGACTACATTGTACATTTGAATTGTAAGATGTCACAGCATTCTTTAATATTTTGTTTTTATATTATTAATGCTGCACATTTTCTCTTGTTTTATCTTTTAAATATTCTATAAATATAATTTTTGTTATTTACAATAAATTGTAGAAAAATTGAAACAATATAACATAAGTTTACATACATAAAAAATATTGCAATAAAAATGGTAAAAAACAATTGAGCATAAAAAAAACTCCTCAAAGATTAGTCCTAATAATGTTTATAAAAATATTATTTTCCTGTATATTTTTTTATTTAACAATTTTCTTAACATGAATGCATTGAAAAATGAATCTATTGTATCTCTAAGAGAATTATTGATATATACTGTATTTTTAAAATCTATATGTTTTCATGTTATATAGGTGAAAGGAGGTTAGAGGCCGGTGCCATGGTGTTGGCAGATCGAGGTGTGGTGTGCATTGACGAGTTTGACAAAATGTCCGACATCGATCGAACGGCTATTCACGAAGTCATGGAACAGGGCAGAGTCACGATCGCAAAAGCTGGAATACAAGCGAAACTGAATGCCCGATGCAGTGTTCTAGCAGCTGCAAATCCTGTGTATGGAAAGGTAATGCATTATTTTGAAAACTGTCCTGAATATTTAAATGTTATTTATATTAAATCTTAATAATTTTTTGATTTTGAGGAACTAACTGTTTGTTTTGAAGAACTAACTTGTGTTTTATTTATTTAGTTGATTGATGTTAAAATGTGTTATGGTTTAAATGTTCTTTTTCTATTTATTTTTAAATTTTTTGATTTGGCTTAAACTTTGTGTGGGTTATGAGTTTTTATGATTCTGTTTTCTTTGGCCCAAATGTTAATTTTATCTGAATAATCATTTACTATTTAGTTACAGATATCTAAAAGCTATTAATAAATTCACACCTTATGTGTAGTAAATAGGAATATTTACATTCACAACTAGTAATATAAGCGCAACTAGTGATATAAACGGATTATATGTTTTATGGGAAGCTGTGCAGTGCATATTAAAAATATTAATGATTAAAGATTTTCAAGACTGAGTATTTTTCAACATCTTTTAAACTTTATTACAAATGTAAATTAGAGAACAGGTTTAAATTACTTCACTAAATTAAAATAACAGATTAAAATTTCATTGTTGGAGCTTGGAACAAACAATTTTTAACTACAGTAATCATAAAGTGAATATATATGCAGAAAATAATAATAAAAAAAAATAATAGTTCTAATGAGATCATTTTCTTAATAATCATGAAAATATCAAAGAATTCCACACTTTATTTTAAATGATAATTTAAAGAGTTGTAGCTAAATATTAGCTCAAATATTTTGTATATCTGTTGCTTGGAATTGGGAGGACCAATGCTAATTTTATCAATTAAAACATATTTTGAATATATAAATTTTAAAATTCTAAATTAAATAGAAACCAATGTCATCAAGCTCCTTTAACCCTGCAAAAAAAAAAGTTCCACGATTGCCATAATATCGCCGCAAGGATGAGCCATCTTTCTGAAAACTGTCAATTATGACATTGGTCCTTTTTATTACAAGCCACAGATAGTATATGTATTTCTGTTTTGAGTTGTATAACAAATTTTTGTTTTCTATCTTTAAACATGTACTTTTTGTTTTAGTATGATCAATATAAAACACCCATGGAAAACATTGGCCTGCAAGATTCCCTGTTGTCACGTTTTGACTTGTTGTTCATCATGTTAGATAAAGTGAGTGCATTTACTATTTTGTTCAGTCTTTCAATTGCAATATATACATTTTTTTTAAAGCTCTTTTAATCATAATTTACACACTAATATTTCATACACTCAACCAGATGGACCCTGAATACGACAAAGAAATTTCGGATCATGTTGCCCGAATGCATCGATACAGAACGCCTGGGGAAATGGATGGTGCTCGTAAGTAAACATTTAGAGTCGTTTTTTTGTTGTTGAAATATTTAATGTGCTACTGGGAAACCCGTAAGGCATATACATTAAAAAAAATGTTGAGCAGCCTGTTTCAGGAGTCGAACCAGCAATCTATTGCTCTAAAGTCTTGCACTCTATCACCTAAGTCAGTTTTTCCTAAGTGGTGGTCCACGGTCTCCCGAGGGTCTACGGGGTTCAACGAAATATTGTTAAAATATATTGAATGGTCGCACTTGGCAACTTTTCTGAAACAGGTTTTTTTTTTTTAAGATGATGAACTAATTGAATTTTGGTTAACTGTCCAAAGTGACCAGAAACAACTAGCCGATAAATCTTTGAGTTATTTGAATCCTTGTTGCACAATTTCTAGATGTAAACAAGCCTTTTCTACATACTGTTACTACATGAAAAAAAATTATGGTAACAGACAATATTCATGCTGATTTAAAAGTGAAAATATCCAGCTTGCAGCCAAGTTTGGATGAGATTATGAACCCAACTATTTCTATATCTAACTATATCACTTGTATTTCTATTCACTATTTCACTTGTATTTCTATTCACTATTTCACTTATATTCAACTAACTATTTCACTTATCCCAAACAGTTCAAAATAAGTGCAGTAACTAACTAAAGTGACTATTACTATGTGTTTTGTGAATGTTAAATGTACAAGTAAGAGAAGTCTGATTGTGGTGTTATATTTCCAATGTATTGTTTGGGTAAATTTATGTCCATATGTTATGAGAAAAGCAGTTTAAAATTATAAAATTAATTTTGAAAATGTTTTCTTCTCTTCATTTTTATATTCAAACAAAATTGAAATGTGTATATGCTAAGAAAGTGGATGGATTCCTATGAATATATATGAAAAAATGGAGTCCTCAGTTTTAGCTAGTGACCTGTTGCTTTATTCTAATTGGGAACCTCTGCTCTAGACATTACTATAAACTCTTTACGTATTTGTAAAAGTCAGCATGTATACAATATAGTAGATTTGTTTTATTATAGTAATATATTTGGTTAAAAACTATGATATTTTTCTTTGCAGCTTTACCAATTCATTCAGCTGCTGACTTCCTCGCAACGAAGGACCCCAATGCGGAAGAGGAACAAGAAGAAAATACACCTATTTATGAGAAGTTTGATGCCTTGTTACATGGCTCTAAGGCAAAAACGTAAATATTTTTTTATTCATAGTACCTCATTGTTGCTCTTGTGATAATACTTTGGATTGCTAACATGGCTTAAACAAAGAGCTCATTCTTTTTTTACTCTGTTGATAAGCCTTTATATCAAAACTTTTTTTCACAAAGAAAGAATGCAATTTTTAAGTTCTCACATAATTTCTTAGCCAATATTAATTCTCAAGAGAGTCCTAAGTTTTCAGAGATTATAATATAAAATTAAATATTTTTTTTATCAAACTAATTAAGTTTATAAAGCTTTGCTTATTCTGCTATTTTGAATAAATTTTTTAACTTAAATCGAAATCGGTTGCTTTTTTCAGGGACAAAATCGTCAGTATGGAGTTTATGAAAAAATATGTGCATTTAGCCAAAGCTGTGAAACCTACTTTAACCGTAGAAGCTTGTGAACGTCTCTCGGAAGAGTACTCAAAGCTTCGTGCATTCGAAACGCAAAACACTGACATTGCTAGGGTAAGTACTTGAAATTGTTTGTTGTAAATCTTATTTGATCTTGTCCATATAATGTCCAGGTTTTGACCAATTTGTTCAGTTGTATAATTTAGCTTATAAAACTTATGCTTTCTAAGAATTGCCCCATTTCTAAAAATGTACTATTTTAACCAACATTAACCATTAAAACAGCAAAACCCTTTAAAAAAAATATTTGTTAGACTTTATTTCATAAAACTGGAAATATTTTAAAATTAAAATAAAGTTTCAAAATATGTATTATTAGCACATTAAGCCTTTGAACTCGAGCCATCAAAGCAACAACCTCTTCATTTGTTCCCTATTTTTCAAATTGAATGAGAATTGCATGTTCTTGGAACATAAAAAACGCTTTTTTTCATTAGCTTGTTTATCTAAAATTCTTTGTCTAAAAGTACGACAATTCAAATTGAATAAAGTGCGGTAATCGAAATTATTGCATAATTCGGATAACTTTACAATTTTGTTAGTGATCAGATGGTTAATATTGAATTACTTATTTCAGACTCAACCAGTGACACCTCGATCGCTCGAGACGTTGATCCGTCTCTCCACTGCCCACGCTAAGGCTCGCATGTCCAACACCATCACTCTCAGGGACGCTCAGGCTGCTATCGATTTAGTGCAGTTTGCCTACTTCAAGAAAGTCATGGAGAAGGAGAAGAAAAGGAGGCGCCATGAAGATAGCTCCGACGAGGAAGAAACTGAGGAAGCTCCCCAGAAAAAGTAAAGTTCAGGGATTTCTTTCTTTGACAGTTATGTTGTATGCCATAAATTAAAGCTCCTTATTCTTGAGCTTTATTTAAAATAAATTATATGTAATAGGTGTTGAAAGCTGGGAATTTTCAAGAACAAAATGGCTTCCATCATTAGCAGAAGGTTTTTTGTGCAGAATATATCACTTAAGCCAGTGGTTTTGAACCTTTAGTCTCTTGCGTACCCTTTAATACCCTTGACCCCATCCCCACAATAATCTGGAAACCCTAAAAGTTGGGAATTTCAAGTTTTAAAAATCCATGAGTTTAGAAAATGTTGGCTAGAAGAAAATTAATATTTTTAGCAAATGAAAGCGAAAACTTGGAAGGTCATCAAGGGAAGATTAGAATTGCCTATATTTTTCTAACTTGTAAGCTTAAACTTAAATTAGATCACAGAACTAACAGTGCAAAAATGCATGCCACAAATCAATACTAATGAGAAAACAGTTTAATGCTACCTAATCTATAAAAAAAGGATTTTAAATATGATGGTAAGTTGGAACTGAGAATTTTTAGCCCAGTTTAGTTGTGAATTTCAAATCTTAGGTTTGGGAATTTTTTGTATTTCATCCTCTCCCCTTTTTTCTTACAATGTGTGGGTATCCAAGATAATGGAATTTGCTATAATATCTAGTGAAAAACTAGAACCTTAAATTGGCTAGATGTAAAGTTGAGATGCAAATATGTGTCTGCTTCTTGTGAATTACTCTACAGTAGTTAACCTTGAGATTTATTTCAATTTTTTTTTAACCTCGTTGAAGTTAATTAATAACTTATTCACCAAGCATTTTATAACATATAATTTCTATTAAATTTTAGGAAGCAGCCCAGAAAACAGCCAGGTGAAGAAGGTTATGATCCATACGATTTTGAAGAAGATGGCTCAAGTGGTGAGGATTTTTTATTTTTGTGGTATAATAACAGTTATCAATGAATTTCTGTTTTTAAATTTACCTAAAATTATTGTTTTCTATAGTTTGGATGTTAATTTTTTTGTTTGCCTATTATAAATGGATGATAGAATATGCGCTTATCCAAGCATGCTATTTTTCTGCGAATTTCATTTTATTGAATGACTTAATTTAGCTGATTTTTTTCTTTAACAAATTGCATGCATGTCTGGCTTATTGTTTGAGTTTATTGTAATTTCTTTTTCATATTTTCTTCTATAGTTAGGTTTGGCAATGTGGAAAATAATAATTATGTAGCATGCTTTTAAGTTATGCCAGTAATAATATAATCTTCTGAACAATATGCACAGTCTTGTTGTATCTTATTAAAGTCAATGATGAGAAATAATCTGTGTCTCTCACCTAATATCTGTGACTGTATACATATAAACTTTTGTCTCTTTTAGCTACACCAGGCACATCTTCTGAGTTAGCGACTGCATCTCAGTCAAAGGCCTCAAGGTCCTCAGCAAGTGCTTCAGAGAGTATGTTGGAAGAACCTAGGTGAGCCCTTTTTATGTGAATTTTTCAATTGTAGATTTTTTTACAAGTTACAACTCTAGTTTAATATGCAACAATTGTTTTAGTGCTTAGACATCTGGATTCTTAATTACAATGTGTTCGATTGGTTAATGAGCTATCCCACTGAAACCGATTAATTTTTTTAACAAGGGAGGGAGGAAATAAAAGGTTCATTGTGAATTTCATATGAGATGTGGTTATTATTAGTTTCCATTATTGTCTTCTGTTTTAGAAGCAATCATACTCGTGCATTAAAGTTTTCCTGTCTTGAAACATATTTCCGTCATTTTTATTTTTGTCCAGGACGAAATGGGACAGAAGTTGTTTACACAATTAGGTTGCTGACAATTGATCAAAGCTCCAAATTGTTTAAAAAGCACACAATTAACAAATTTGTTGAATGCTTGGCAGTGATGTCACACAATTAAGAATTAATGTTTTTCACCACTATCCGATCAAGTTGATATCATGATTGCAATACAAAGAGCCACAGTAGTAGATGCATTTTTAAGTGAAGGAATTTTATCGTCATATCCTTTGGCAGGGAATTTTAAGAATTTTTTAAAAATACAGCTTCTATGAAGTGTATCTTATTATAATTGTAAATTTGAAGAAATATTGTAATGTGGAATATTTTCATTCCTGAATTTTAACAATTAGCCAACATTTTAAGAAATTATTAAAACAGCACAGTAGTTTTTTTTATTAAGTGAAAGTAATTGTTTTCGATTCTAGAACATTGAGACACAACAAAAGCGTTCGATGCTAATTTCGCCTTTTCCTATTTAAAAATATTGTGATTTGTGGATATAACTGAAATTTTGAATTTCCGTCCTGCGATTTTTACCAACTTTGTACTATTGCCTATCTTAGTACAACTTTGATTGTATTGCCTAGCTTAAATAAATAACTAAATATTGATCCCTAAAGTAAGTAAATAGTATATCGAAATGAAATTTCGGTGATTGAAAAATATGCTTTTTAAATGAAAATGTTGGTAAATTTAAAACTCAAACTTTTATGTTGATGTCATAATTTAACTGTATGTCAATTTAATGTATTTTATCTTTATGTCTATTCAATGTATTTTATATTTACGTCTATTTAATTAAACTGTGTATAAAATCAAACAATTTATTCTAGGTTGAAGGAATTCAGGTCAATCCTATCTAAGCTGTTCAAAGAGCGCCACGCGCAGTCTGTCCCCATGCAAGTGCTGAACGAGTACTTGACAGCGCAGGAACTCCCGGAACCTTTCACTCCCGAGGAAGTCCATTCTGCTCTTGACACAATGACAGACGCTAATCAAGTTATGGTAGCCAATGAAATTGTGTTCTTAATCTAATATTCGCATATGTATTTATTGAACAATCTGTCTGGAGTGAGTTATTTAAACCCTCTTCCTGTAAATAAGTATTTTATAACTCAATGTTAATTGTCATTGCATTCCTGTTTTGCTATGTATTTTGTAACAAAATAAATAGTTAAATAATATTTGTAAAAGCTGGTGATCAATGATATTATACACAAGACATTTATAATGTTACATAACTAAGATTTTAATATTTCAATTCTTTGGCTAAAATGGTTGCATGAGTATATAAATACATTTTCTTTGCAAAACCAAAACTCTATCAAAATAAATAATTCCTAATTAGTTGTAAAAAGACATTTTTATTAGTGGCATTAGACATTACACTTAATTTTTATGTATGAGCCCATAGCCAGAAATATTTGATGTTAAATGTGATTTACGCAGATCACAGGCAAAGAAATACAGTGCAACATATCAATTTTAATGATTTATACTTCCTTGAAATCACGGGTGTTCTTTGTTAATGCATGAGCAACAATGTGCTGTGAGTGGTACAGTTAATACAGGTTGAGTTCAATTTGTAAAAATAGTCATAGAAATTATCTGCAGAAAATACTACTTAAAAATTATAAAGTCCATTAGTAAATAATACTTGTAGAAAAATAAACAGGCAACTTTGTTGATAATATCTAACTATGTTTTAAGGATCTTAGTGTAAATTTACATACTACCGGCTGCAAATAGACTTTACTTTATGCATGTGACATATTGTGGTATAAATTGACATCACCTGCAGTTAGTGTATTTGTCTCACCATACAGTTTTTTAATCTGATCAGTGTGGAAGGACAGTAACTCCAAACACTTGTAATTTTTACCTACAGCAAACTAATTTTGGTCATACTGTTGTTTACTACAGTACTTTTGGTTATACTGTTGTTTTCTAGCTAACTACTACTAGAAAGTATTGAAATATTGGAGGGCATCCGAGTACCTGTAGGGATTGCGAAAGGTGCAAAGAAAACCCCTACAAGTAAATTTTACTGGTGTTTGAGGTTTAATGACCAATTACAGAATCAAAATTTATTATTTGTCCGCAAAACTTTATCTCAACACTAGGTTGTTCCTTAAAGTAAATGGCATCTTATATAATATTTCTAAAATATAGATTCTATAATATACACGCGATACTTAATAAGTGAGGTAAAGAATTTCCCGGAAATCGACGAATCTTAATTTCATCTCGTAAATATCAACGGCACCAATGGCATTCGATCCGATGAATCCGAGTTACACCCCATATCAAGATACAAGGACAGCATCCGACACAAACCTCAATAGACGCCAGGATATTGGACCCCTATCATATTTAATGTCCACTCGTCTCGTGGATACGTCGGTGATAATTGAGAATATTTTTGGAAGACTTGTACTTTACGTGCAAATCTGGCAAACCTCCTGTCGCAAGATCGTTACAGCTTAATTTTTGTCGCTTCGATTCGAACTAACAATCCTCTGATTGCTAGCCGGATACGGGGTACCGTCGTCAGCTAGCAATCGGAGGATTATGAGATCGCTGAGGTAGACTTGACAAAAAAGTTAAAGTGTAGTGATCTTGCGATCGGAGGTTAGCCATATTTGTTACGAAATGACAAAAAGTCGTCTGAACAACTCCCATTTCCACCGGCATGTAATCGGGACTGGTGCACATTAAATGTGATCAGGGTCCAAACGTCCTTGCGCCTATTGAGATTACGTCGGGTGTCAGCTTAGGTGTTGCCCTCGCCATCTGACAATAATTTTTAAATACGAGGCAGAGTTCCCAGATCGTCACCAATAGCCCAACATGGTGGTAAGAGTGCCTTCATATAGTCGACTGTGCAGCTCCAGTGCGACAACAATTAGCCAACCAGCCGGATACTGTTCCTCGGGGCCAGCGAGGCCCCTTTTTCGGCCCTCTTACGCGGTCTTATCAGATCTCCCCTCCGTAGTACACTGTTAAAAATTATTACGACCTTGCACCAAACTTTGGTATCCATTCAGCTGCAACCAACATTTGGTGCTTAGTTTCACAATTTTACGGTGCTACCACGGATTATTTAGTGGTGAATCGTTACACCAAAACTCGTAACGTTGTATAAAACTCAAAATCCGAATTTTCTTAAGTTTGTAGTATTTTTATAGCGAAGTTCCGATCGCAAGATGCCAACTTGTCACCGATCGGGCTCGAACTAGGAATCCTATGATTCACAGCTGAATGCCTTTATCCACTGGGCCATGTTCGTCGTTGTCTTTCTTAGAGGTGTTTATTGATGTAGCGATAGCGAAAATTTCGTTTGCAATTAAAGAGGTTGAGCCAATTTTCGGTGAAACCTCCACTTTTTTTTTCCGATAAAGGATTTTTGGTTCAACCTAGATTCCACCATAATATGGTGTAGACCCCCGTTTTACACTAAGATATGGTACATCGTTGAACTGAAATTTTTAACAGTGTATAGCCGTTGGCTCTGAACTATATTGTTATAATTTACTAGAAATAAAAGTGTCCTTAAATAAAGGGCCCCAAATATCGTTTTATGAGCTATTCAAGTTTTTATTGAGAGCTGTAGATTTAAGAACAGTGTATTAAAAAAACTCACGAGAACGGCTTTATTAAATTTTTTGGTGTAGGAACGATCGTTGTTCTGTGCAAATGACTAGAAAAATTTTGAGTCTGAGCTTTATAATTTTTTTTTTTTTTCAAATATGTTACTATATTAACTTGTACTTATTTTTTTTTCTTCATTTAATACTTCACTTCATAAGTTTTTGCTAATAAGTACATACATTTTCTTATGCAATTTACTTTCAGAGTAAACTCGTTTAAGAATTATTTGTCTCGATACCAATAAAATCGTTTCTTTTCTCTCCAAGTAATAATCACTATTTTTTTTTGTTTCACTCAACAACATAAGCAAGTGATATAAATGGGTAGCAATGTCAAAGTTTACATATTGCGTTTAAATTAATTTTTCTATTCATTATTTCAAATATTGTTTTTAAAAAAAAATCAAAATCATTGAATTAATCATTAAAATAAATTCAATTATACATAATAAACGAAAGAAAATCCGAAAAGAATTAAGTGTTTTCTTCTAAGCGCGAGGGGTATGCGAAGGCACCTTCAACACACCCCTAAGAGCGACAGCGAAATTTTGTCTTTCAATGGTCGGAAAATTTAAAAAAAAATCTTATAAATTGTGAACGTGAAACGTTTTTAAAATGAGTTATTTGGGTATTAGGATAGAAATACCTTTTAGGTTGATCCATTCAGACACTATAATAACATAAATCACTATAACTCATGACTAAAGGCTATAAAATTGGTTTCGTTCGATTCAAAATATGTGCCGATGCTTGTAAAATCATAAAATATAACTAAGTGATATTTCACATCATGCTCCATATAGCCTTGTCCGATTTTTTTTCTTTAATTTTTTGAATAATTTACAAAAAATGTATGACGCATTTTACTACAAATTTTGAATTTTGTTGTGTAGTTTGAATTTTTTTTTCTTTCACGTTTAATTTTTTTTTTCACAGCAATTCAATTGTTCATACTTTTTTTTTATTAGTAACGTTTTTAATTTTATGACGAACCACTTGAAAGTTTTGCTTTTGCAAAAGTATAATTTCTAAATATTTTTGTGTTTGTGTTCAACATACTACCATTCCCCCCCCCCCCCCGACTTTTTTAATGGATAGTTCCGGAAATAAGATGGGAGACGACAGTTTCGCAACTAGTATTTAACAAATTAGGGGGTTGAGGTGAAATTGATTCGATTTGTGTATTTTTTATATGGTTCTCTCATAAGTTTTGTTTAAATTCTGTATATTCGAAAGTATAGGTATAGAAATCTCCCCACATAGCTCAAAGTACAATTCAATTCAATTATTCTGTATTAAAATATCCGAAAACATCAATGAACCCGATTGTTTAAATACATTTAACCAAGAGAGTCTCGGTTAAACATATCTCTTAAACACGTGTGACAATATAAACCTCTTTGATACCATCTTGGTTTTAAATGTCAATGCCAATTCTATTTAGAAAAAGAGAAGATTATTGTTTGTTTAACGTTTCCACCAGCCTTGAGAAATTTCAACAAGCAATTATAATTATTTGTAAAAATGGTAATTACCGACGACAAAAAGACCATAGAATATTTATCCATAGAATTGTTTAAAATATGAAATGAATATGCATAACAAACATCAATTAAGTTAAAAGACTAGTTTTTTAATGCGCTGTAGGATTCTTAACTTTTCCAGAATCTTCCTTCGAGGTTTAGAAGGAAGAAAATGTTTTGCATACGAGAAAACACATTACTTTGACAGTTGCTTTTTTTTTCCAAAAAACTTGCCGGTTGTTGCTCCAATCGTTCGTCACTTTTCCTCGTCGTGATCCAACTATTGCTCCTTGTTTTCGGCTTCTTTGTGAAGGTCAATGTGAAGAACGATTTTTTTTTTTAAATCAGTCACAGTTTGTCCTTGGGAATATGGCAATGGAGAATGACTTTTACTACTTTTTAATCTAGTTGACACCATAAAAGATTAACTGGAGTACTGTGTTTTTTCAAGGGTATGTTAAACTAAGCAGTGTCTACTGTTGGTTTGGTTCAATTTTAAATGTACTGATACCCAAGAATACCGAAGTTGGCGAAACATTCGCAAGTATAAATGTCACAATAATTATTTAAAGCTTTCAGGGTCTGTTTAAGACTTCAAAGCAAGGGAAGCCCACTTATAAACGGGGATCCCCATTGCTCTAAAATAGAATATGGAACATTAAATCGAATTTTTGCATGCACTAAAAATGCATTGAAAAACATTAAAATCTATTGAGTATTCCTCCTAATGTTGTATATTCATTAAGTCTTTTCCAATTTACGAACAAATTAAACCACTTATTGAATTTTTTTTCCACTAAAGTGTGCTTATGTAATTAATATATATATATATATATATATATATATATATATATATATATATATATATATATATTTCGGGATGTAAAGTATGTTTATGGTATGAGTGATCTGGGACCCTCATAAATCTAAAGTGTAAGCCCGGGCTTCACGGCCCTATACGGTAATCGGGCCCTGAAAGCAGTGATCTCCAGTCTTTTTCTACTTGAGTACCACTTGAGAATTTTGTAGGGTCGTTGTGTACCACTGGTAATGTTATAACATTTTGAGGGGGGGGGGGGGGGGCAAATAAATTATATACTTATATGAATAACTATACAAAATGTATTTAAGTATAAATAAAACAAAACACAGAAAATAAATCCATATGACTAGAAAAATAAACAAATGGTAAATACTGGTTCCCAACATTAAAATGTCTTTACCAGGAGGCTTAACGAGAAACTTGCTGTTGCTTATTTCTTATTATAGCTTCTTTGACAAGTTCAGTAGTGCTTATTTCTTATTATAGCTTCTTTGACAAGTTCAGTAGTGCTTATTTTTATTCTTAGGTCGTATTCCCACACACAGTCTATACCGGGACTTTTTTTTCATATACCCTGGCAGATCTCCTAAAACCCATGTTCACAGAAATAGGTTGTTAAATTTTAGTGCTTGGCTAAAAAGAGCAGGATACTCATTTCTTGTAGAACAATGTTTTTCACATTGAAAGAGTCTTTCTTGGAACTGACATTGATTAGTTTTTTTTTTGTTTGTTTGTATTAATTATTGAACTCTTTTGCGTACCACCAGTGGTATGCGTACCGCAAATTGGGGACCACTCATTTAAATTAATGGTCCTTGAATGATCAATTATAATTTCATTCTTTGAAATATGTCCGCAGTTAGATGAAATATTTAAAGTTAAGTACAATAATTTGCGAAGTATTTCTGTTGTTTAATATCTAAATGATATTTAGTATCAAAATTGTTATATTTGTCACCAAAATTATATTTAACGTTATTTTAAGGTGGTGGTTTCGGCCAATTTTAACTCGGTGGTCGTGACTATAAAAGTTAGGGTAGAAAAAAATAAATTATTTATTTGAAATGGTATATATGCAATTTTTCTTGTAAATTATGAAATACCAGAGAAAAATATTTTCCGATTTTGTTTCGCAAAGTTAGTTTAATTTTTAATATTTTTATGAAAATTAAAACCAGAGCTTTGATTAAGTTTCCTCTTACAAAAAAAAAAAAAAAAGACTTATCACACATACGATCTATCTAAAGTTCAGTAGATAAAAAGTACATATTGTTTTTAATTGGTTTCTTCTCCTTCCTTTCTCCATTCCTATTAGTGGATTTTATATGCTGATGGATTACTAAATCATTTTTATGAAAATACGAATATTTATCCTTATAAATTAAAATAGAGTGGAATATGTATGCTTATTAATTAAAATAAAATTTGTTTAATTAACTATTAATTCTCAATGAAATTCTTAAACACACCACGTCTAGATGTACATATTTTTCTTTTACGATTGAAATTAATTTTTTTTTTAACAAAATATTTCACTTTGTTGATTTACTGTTAATGTCTCTTCATTAAATGATCACCCTCGATATTTTTCTTTTTACATAGTAACATTCCACATTTTGGAGCGAAAAAGTTTGATTTCATTCCTCTCGAAACATACTTTAATTAGCAAATTAAAATTCGCAGGAAATTAAATAATAAATAAAAGACCTAAGAACACATGAAAAGGCAAGTTAATGGTGTCTTCTTCTTAAAATCAGATGTGGTTCGGCCCGGACTAAAGATGATGTCAAATTTGTGTGTAAAAAGGTATACTGTTGATTATTAGAGAAACTTTCGTCTCCTCATTCGATTTTTTCATTTTATTTTTAAATATTTTAAAGAGGACATATTTACTTTTTAGTATTTTAAATGAGAAATGTTTTGACAACTTACTTTCGTGCGGTTGTTATATTTATTTATTTGGTAGATATAGTTTAAACTAGTTCAAAAATAAAGACAGATAAACCAGGTTGTCTAAAGCACGCACCTTTGCTTAAAAGGGAGATGCCCAGAATTGTTTGTGCTAAAAAGAATTTTATGGTATATTTATACTTACACAAAATAAGAAGGTAAAATACTTAAATTATTATAAATAAATTTTCAATGAAAACTCATCGTAACTGAACAAGTATCTAACAGTAGACATTTCAAAATTGTTCAAGGCTTTAGGAGATTCAAAAAGCTTTAGATGGATCGATCTCTACTAAGATACTATTTTTCTAGAAGATTGATTTTCTATGGAACCACGAGAAGCATTTTATAAAGATTTCATGTATCTCAATATTTGATATTTGTTATTATAAGTTATTAAAATATTTTGAATGAATAACATTATAAAAAATTGTTCTGCTTTAATGGCGCTTATAGCGGCTCTGTAGCCCAGAGGTAATGAATTTGCTAGTAATCGGCGGATTGCGGGTTCTTATATCTACGTAGATTTGATAAGTTGTAGCGATCTCGTGATCGAACGGTTGCCAGATTCGTTATTAAAAAATATCGTCACATATATCCACAATTTCCACTAGCGTGCATAAGGGACTGGTGCACATTAAATCTGATCGTGATCCAATGTCCTAAAGCCTATTAAGGTTGCGTTGGGTGCTGGCTCATGTGTTGTCTTCGTCATCTGATCATGGTTCAAAAATATGACCATGGTTCGCCAATAGCCCACTGTGCAAATATAGTGCGACGTTAATTCAACTAACCAACTATATTCTATTGCCCCCTAAATAAATCATTATGTTATTAACAATTTTTTTATATAATATTTTTGAATTATTGTGTAACCGCCACATTTTCACATCAGTACCCCGTCACATCACCACTTAAACACTACAACTTTCACTTCTCATGGGACGACCTCTAGCGGCCAACGAGAACTTTGAATCTTCGGAGAATAACTGTTTGTCCTGCTTTGGAGATCTTACGAGAATGTGCGATGTTTAAGGTTTGTAAGCCAAGATATTAAAATACTTGTTTTTAAAGTTAGCGTAAATTAAAGTTTTATTTATGTTAATTCCTGGATCCATATTTATTTCAAACATTGCAATTGTAAATACTCATACTGCATTAAAATTATATTTGTATGCACTTTATAATTTTTTTTATATAAATATATAAATAAAACATATCTATAGAAGAAACAATTATTCACGTTTTGAGTTAAATTTGTCGTCACCAACGTTGATCGCGTTTGGGTTCTTATCTTCGTCAAATATAAGGAAGCTTACTTATTTCAGATATTCCAAGGCTCATTCAACACGAACGTGATGTACGCTTTTGCAGACGGCCCTACAATTGGTGGATACAAACCATGTGGTTTGTATCCACCAATTGTAAGGCCGACCATTAAACCATGTGGTTTGTATACTCCAATCACAAAGCCATCGGCAAAAGCTCGCGCGTGTGTATCACGTACGTGAAAAGAGGCCTAAATATTATTTAAAAATATGAATTCTTTTTTCAAATAGGGAAGTTAGCTATGTTTTCTATGAAAAAAAAACTATTTTACTACTTATACGAAATTAAAGTTTTAAGCAAGAATAATTTTCCTTTCATATATCGATGTGTCTAAATGATCTCTTATTAAAATAAAAATAGAAAGCAATTGTCCTTTGACATTGATATAAGAAGAATTGTTTATACATTTCATATCAGCATTAATTACTACGAATATTAATTACTTGCGTTTCACAACTGTCTGAGTTATTTCATAAAATAATTGCAAACTTTGAATTCCTGTAAAATAAATATCTCAAACTTTTTTGAAAACTTCCTGTAAAATCTTTTGAAATATGAATTATAAAGAAGACACAATAGGATAATATACATAGATTAGACATAGGATAAATACATAGATTTGTAATCTAAAAACGCCTGTCTCGTCCCTAATGATTTGAACAACACCCATATTTTTCATTCAATCAGTTGAAAAGGAACTACGGCAAGTTTATTTACAAGTTTAAAAAACATTTCTCGTGAATCATGAAGTTGACTAAAAAGTGCTTCATCGCTAAAATATAAATACAGATGATCTCTTTTGGTGTGCTGAAAATGTTTCTACTGTTCTTCAACCTCGGCGTCGACGACCTTGACTGGAGCTCGGAAGCAGCATACAACTTTTTCTTGGTTGTCGTCGATGGTCTTCAAATTAAATCTAGCCATTGTCTCAACCTGGAAGAGATAATTAAGTTCATCAGATGAACTATAAGTTGTTAAATGACAATTTTTTTCCATTTATGAACATGGAATATTAAAAATTTTATTTGAAGAGTAGCTGGGCTCGAAATAAGATTTTGTCCTTTTTTCCCCCCGGATGATACCGTCTACCAGTCGGATTAAAATAATAACCAAGCCCGAGCAGTTATATCGGTATGTTTGTTTTTTTAATTAACGTCGCACTAGAGCTGCACAGTGGGCTATTGGCTACGGTTCGGGGCCTATCTCGAAGGAAAGACCCGGGAACGATGCCTCGTATTTTTGAACCACGGTCAGATGACGAGGACAACACCTGAGCTGGCACCCGACGCAACCTCAATAGGCGTCAGGACATTGGACCCCGATCAGATTTATCGTGCACCAGTCCCGTATACACGCCAGTATAATTTGTTGGATGTTCTGGACAACTTTCTAGTATTTTTGTAGCGAAGCTGACAACCCTCCGATCGCAAGATCACTACTTTTTTACTTTTCTTTGTCAAGTCCATCGCACGGATTCGAACCACCAATCCTCTGATAAGTAGCTGAACGCCTTATCCACTGAGCAACTGGGGCTCCGTTATATCGGTATGAAGTGACCATTACAAACTCATTAACAATTAATATTACTTACTTATTATTATATTGTACTTATATTGTGTTACTATCGGAATTACGTAGGCATCCAAGTTTCAAGTCGCTGTGACTTTTGGAATGGGGGTTAAAATTACTGCAAGATTTGGCAAAACAAAAAGAAAGCGTGTTAAATGGAAACATAAAAACACACACAAAATGAGTTACTGAGTTTGAGGTGGCTGGTTACCTTCGGAAAGAATTTCTTGACTTCGAATTTCTGTACGTAGGAAATCTCCTGATTGAGTGTGATGGGGCAGGTGAGATTCTTGCCCTTGCACGCGTCTCTCTTCATCCCGGGATAAGGAAGCTCGGCACCGACGATTTTCGCCCACACCGAAAGCCGAAGCTTCTGGGCATTCATATCTGAAACAAAGAACATGATTATTCATGCACAAACATGGCTTCCATTAAAAACATTAACTCTCGAATCAAATGTAAGGTAATCAAATTTATTATAATTTCGGAGCTTTTTAAGGAAATTCCTATTTTTGCCAAGATTGTTCGAGTGTTTAACGTTCATTTTTAAATATCTGAAGTTTTTGAATGAAGTTTTAATTGTGTGAAGATTTTTCTCAAAATCTCATCTGGCCGTAATTTTTTGTGTTTTGAATTTATTCGTATATTGAAATATTCTCAGTTTATGTTCCAAAAATGTCTTAAAACTTTTCACCGAAGATTTACGAAGAATTTCCGTATATAGATCATATATATGTAAGTTCATGCAATAACTTATCACACATTTACAAAAGTGGTCAAGAGATGTTTTGAAACTTTGCTTTATGTTTTGTAAAGGAAAGGAAATTTAATTTTTTAAAAAACAATCTGAAAATTGAAGCGGAAAGAAGAAGGGGTTAACTAACATTTTTGAAAAAAAATCTTATTTAGAAGGCCTTAATTACGTACGCTTCTTGCCTGCCTCAAAATTGTATAGCGCTGCTTGCTTTATTGGGCAGATAGAGGGCAGAGTAAAAAGGTATATGTTTCTCTTAGAGTCCTTTGCTTTTAATAAATGTATATACAGTGGCGGATTTAAGACAAAAGGCGGCAAAAATGTTTGAAAGGGGCCCGTTTTCTAATAAATAATTTAGGAGCAAACATTCAAAAAACATTTCTCTAAAATTAGGATTATTACGTTTTTTAAACGCGCTTCCGAATTATTAATAGAACTTAACTATTTTATTTGTCCAAAACACGTTTTATCCTTTGAATTTATCTAGCAAAGCTTGGAATCTGTAGATCAGTCAATGTAGTAAGAAAAAGATATTTGCGGTTTTTCCCACGAACTCTTCACATTCTATAGGCCCGCGTGTGACAAAACACAATTTGAATGTTTGTTCTTAAATGATCATTTTCTATAATATTAACAAAAATTAATATTTTGCTCTACGCAATTATTTCACATTTTGAGGGTGTCGACCGGAAATCTCAAAGAGTAATAAAACGGGGCCAAATATGCTTGCTCAGACTTTCGGCGCCTATAGATTACGTAATACATCATTTTAATGTAAAAGTTACATTGGATAAAAGAAAGGGTGTCTGATCTATTTTCAGAATAAAAATAAAAAGAGCGATTCGAGCCGACTGGTCTACGTCCTGGGGTGATGGGTTGATTCGTAAAAAAAAGAAAACAAATCGCTCGCTTGTTTTTCGAGAAATTTAGATAATAATCAAAGAGCAGGTGTTTTCGCGGACCAACAAAAGCGATAAATTTAAAACCATTATTGAAAACATGGGATATGGTTTTGTTTTAGAATAAACTGACAACTTATAATGAAGTATTTTAAGATTAACGAAATTATGCGGTCGTGGCTAGAAGAGACAAACCACAATATGGTTTCAATAGCATGTTTTAGAGAAGGTAGCTGCCAGAATCCACGAACTATGGATTCTCGCAGCAAGCGCGGATCCAGGTGGGGGGTAAAGGGGAAATTACCCCCCCCCCCCTAACATCTAAGATTATATTTTCAAAAGTCACCTTATTCAATGAAAAATTTCAATCTAAGAATTTTTTTTGCGAATCGTGATATATATGCATTGCTTAACGCTCTTTAAAACTTCACAATACTCCTTCCCCCCCCCCCCCCCCCCCTCCCGTAGACAGAGTTACTCAAAGTATGCTTGTTTTAATTTCTATAGAGAAAATTTAATGAAAAGGGAATGAAAAAAAGTTAAAGTAATCATTTCAAAAATGTTAAATTTCAATGTAGTTTTTCCAGCGACGGAAAAACTTTCGATTATCAAGTAGCCTGGATGGCGTTGGGGGAGGGCGTCAAATTTGGTATTTATGATAACTATATACTGTATTACCCCCCTTAACAATAATCTCTGGATCCGCCCTTGTCTCGCAGTTACCTTCGCACAGGGCCCTGCGTCTGGTAAGAGGCCCCACGTTTGACCTCTTTACAAAAGCAGGGCCCTGCTCTTGCGTCGTAGATGATTCGGGGGCTGCTCAGAAACCTTAAGCACAAGTGCTGTTTGCACGGACCTATTCGATAATGGGGCCCTGTAAAGAGGAGTAGGCCCGGGCCCGTTGAAGAAGGGGCACCTGCCTATTCATATGCATAAAGATAAAGGAATCCAAACAGATAATTTAAGCGAAATGTTTAGTAAAATTAAAATATGTTAAAAATAAAAGAAACAATTATTTCTCTTCCTCCCTTTTCTAATTTTTGAAGTCGAGGGGGCCGCAAATGGTCCCAAGACAAGGGGGCCCAGGCGGCAACTGTCCATTTGCCGCCCGTTAAATCCGCCACTGTGTATATAAATGCCAGATGTACGAAAACGGGCGAATTTTCGTAACCTACCATCTTTATCAAGCTAAACATCGGGACTTACCTGCAATTACATCTCCAATTACCTGCAAGAGTTTTAAAATGTTTATTACTTCTAAGGAATTGATTTTGAAGAGTGACACCCAGGCATTTAGCGTTGTCAACAATTGGAATAGGCTCGTGGAAACGTGTGGATTTTGCTATAATACGATAATTTGTTTTGAATATTCTCGTAAGAACGTTATATGATTTTGGGGGCGTTTACAGCAACTTGTCACCACTTCTCAATTTCAGCATTTCCCTCTTGGAGCTTTTCAACTGCATGATTCGGATTTATTGATTTAGTAATGACAGCAATGTCATCAGCATATAAAGCAACCATGCAGTTGTGATTTGTTTGGAAGCGGGGAAAATCGGATTAGATAAATACAATATAGGTCCATAAAGTAATATACAACTGTAATAAACAGCTATATATCTGCTAAAAAATAATAATATACTGGTGAAAATAACATGATGGATTATGTAATAATGAATGTTAAAAAAATTACACATTAAAAAGTTTTTGTAATTTAAATAAAATAATTAAGTTAAAACGCCTAGCAACATGCCAAATGTTAACAATATGTATTTTTCACTCACTTGATTTGCATTTGACGGTGATAATTGCTGATGATCCTTTTGGTATTTCACATGGTTCTCTCTCACACGGGTCTACACTCACGGATAGGACATCCCCTCCTGGAAAATAAAACATTAAATTGTGCACATTGTGCTGAACGAAATTTACTACACACACAAACTTATTTCCTATAACTTTTCTAATTTAAATAATTTCTAAAATTTGTAATATAAAAATGTATTAATATTTGTTTAAAGTTTAATTAGATTTCTTTTAAGGTTTACGTACACACTTGACATTTTTTTAAAACAATTATAGATTTAAAAATTTATTTTAAATATTTGTTATGATTCATAAAAAAAAACTCCGAATACAGTAAAATGCTAATGAGATAATTAGCCTTTTATTAGCTAATTAACATGTTTTTTCAAATACGATTACGTAAGTTGATCTAAAAGTATAATTTTTGTTGAATATTACTCGCAGTATCATTTTTAATGTTACGGACATTGGACCTTGATCAGAAATTGGAGGTAAGTTCGGACGGCGTATTGTTATTTCGCAGCGAATCTGGCAACCCTACGATCACAAGTTCACTGCATTTTAATTTTTTTTGTCAAGTCTCTTGTATCAGCCGCATTCGAACTCGCTACCCTCTGGTTGCCAGCCGTCGACGGCACCTCGGGGCAAAGGGCCCTCTTTATTAAGAGTTTGTAAAAATATCAAAAATATTCAGGTGTATCTTTATCAATTTTTGAGTGGGACTTACAACTTTGTGCTAATAAAAATAATAATAAAAAAAAAACTCATTTTTTATTCTTTCGTCCTTGCGACTTATTCTTTTGATTTCTTGTAAGGGTGAAATACAATCACTATAAAGTAACTTTCACGGCTTATAGAAAAATGGCTCCCGATTTTCACATTCGAAGATTGGAACAGTAGGAAGGTCGAAGTTGTACCGTGACTCGTATAACTCCCAACTATTGTTCGTAAAGTACATGATATGTTTAAGAGTAATGTCAGGATTGTTTAATTTTGCTCATTATATTTAGAAGAAAGCCATTTATGAAGACCCTGAAATATACGGTACACATCAGGGACACTAGTAACTTATGTCTCGTTTGTTTATCATGATTAAAATATTTCGCTGTTTGGCGAAATTTTAAGTCTGTATATTTTAATTTAAAAATAGTGGTTATAATAAAAAAGTTGATGGCAAATCCAAGGGAAATATAAACGGCTATCATAAATGAATTTTTTAATTAAAATCTATATTTTTTTTTTCTGTCGATAACTGCTAGAAATTCTATTATAAGTAATTGGTAAATTGAAATATTCTAAATCATTAAAGTGCATTAACTCATACAACTCATATTATTAAAAATATTTTAAAGTTTTTAAAGGGAGGTTCGCGACTTAGGGTTCCAAAATATTTAAATATACAAATAAATTGTCTAGAGACAGGATATATTATTTATTAAATATAATAATAAAACATTGTTTTCGTAAACAAATACTATTTTCTGAAAGTTTTAAGAAAATGTTACAAATTTGTTGTTCTTAAATTATATAAATCAAACTGTTTTTATCAGAATAAAAAATTACATTATATTACTAAAAAAAAAAATCCAAACCTTAATCCGTCGTTATAAAATTTTGCAATTGTACTTTTTATTGAAAAATACCAGGAAAAGAACAAGAGCTCTATAAACACTTTGAACGATTATATACTATTGTTCGTATATTTAAAAAGTATATATAATTCAGAAAAATAATTATTTATACTTAAAGTAAAAAAAAAATAATATTCAAATAAATAGATTTTAAGTCTCAGATATTCATTTGTGGTCTCTAACAATGTTTTATCGTTTTTACTTCTGCCACTACATCATTTCCACTTATTAAATACGCATAAAACAAACGACTATTTTTATGCCGTTCTTAAAACAAATTAAAGATGAAACCATTACCAATAAAACATATATCCTGTTAGAATAAACTCTAACGAATAAAATAAAGTTTAGTTTGATAAAGACTTGCCTAATTTATGAGGCAATAAAAGACTAGTTAAAAAAATGAATCAAAAATTCATGATCATTTCAAAAAGCTCTACCATTTTTCATATCCTTGTTGAAATTTAGCATAAATATGCACATTCATAAATATTATGTATCATAATCATGCCACATAAACATGCTATGCATACACAAAAAAGGTAATATACTTTTACAAAAATAAAATTAACGACGTTGACTTTCCTGCTTTTGACATTCTGCATGTCAGTATTGTATAAATATGACAGTCACAACGACATAACATACAGATTTTCCAGATTTTTCTTTTCCTTACGTTTAATAATTGGCATCTCAAACAATGCGAATAAATGGTTGAAGTCAACTAATTGGATAAGTATATAAAGGAAAAAGCATCAGTATATGTAATTTTATTTCATAGATTTACCGGACATTTTCAAATAACCAAACTATCAGAAAAGCGACCAATCATGTCACATTAATTCTCGTAAAGTTCGGAGCCCCAGTTGCTCAGTTGGTAAGGCGTTCAGCTACTAATCAGAGGATTGGTGGTTCGAATCCGTGAAATGGACTTGACATAGAAAAGTAAAAAAGTAGTGATCTTGCGATCGGAGGGTTGCCAGCTTCGATACAAAAATACTAGAAAGTCGTCCAGAATATCCAACAAATTATACTGGCGTGTATACGGGACTGGTGCACGATAAATCTGATCGGGGTCCAAAGTCCCGACGTCTATTGAAGGCTTGGGTGCCAGTTCAGGTGTTTCCTCGTCATCTGACCATGGTTCTAAAATAACGAGGTGTATGTATGAACGTGTATGTGTTCCCGGGTCTTTTCTTCGAGATAGACCCCGAACCGTCGCCAATAGCCCACTGTGCAGCTCTAGTGCGACGTTAATTAACCAACCAACCAACAAACCAAACTCGTAAAGTTCGTGGTTTGGTTGGTTTGGTTAATTAATGTCGCACTAGAGCTGCACAGTGGGCTATTGGCGACGGTTCGGGGCCTATCTCGAAGGAAAGACCCGGGAACGATGCCTCGTATTTTTGAACCATGGTCAGATGACGAGGACAACACCTGAGCTGGCACCCAACGCCTTCAATAGACCTTCAATAGACCTCGTGACTTTGGACCCCGTTCAGATTTATCGTGCATACGCCGTTATTTTTTGTGGATGTTCTGGACGACATTCTAGTATTTTGGTAGCGAAGTTGGCAACCCTCCGATCGCAATATCACTACTTTGTACTATTCTTTAGTCTAGTCCATCGCAAGGTTTTGAACAGGTGACCCTTGGATTCCCAGCTGACGCCTAATCCACTCGGCCACGGAGGCCTCGTAAAGTTCGTGACATAACATTCGAACTATCATATGAGGCGTTCAGCGCTAATGTGGGTCAAGTCCATAAGTTATAGTTTTGCGATAATCAAGGTAAAAGTTTCTTAACACTAGTTGAATTCTAAACTGACTTAGAGGATAATAATGCCATATGTTAGAAAATAGCGACAGCAGGGACTTGGTTCACTGTGGCTCTGAGAATATACACCATTAACAAGTATTAATCGGCTACAAACAATTTTTTTAAAGTTTAATATTTTTATTCCTTTAAACGATGGAAATACAGGTATACTTTTAGTATCACAGGTAAACTGTATGCTGAAAATAGTACGTCAGCAGAAGTAAAGGACAGTGGTTACTAACTTGCGAAACTCGGACCAGAGGTAGTTTGCAAGAAGTTCTAATAGCGATTTTTAGAACTGTCAAGTAAATGTATAAATAGGGAAAGGTGAGAGAAAATTGGCATTAAAAGTAGTTTCTTAAGTCCGATTTCTCTTTGGAAATAAAAGGCCTCCGTGGCCGAGTGGATAAAGGTGTCAGCTGGGAATCGGAGGGTTCTTGGTTCTATCCTGTGCGATGGACTTGACAAGGAAAAGTAAAAAAGAAGTGATCTTGTGATCGGAGGGTTGCCAACTTCGCTACGAAATACTAGAAAAGTTGTTCAGAAGATCCACAAAAATTATCGGCGTGTATACGGGACTGGGGCACGATAAATCTGATCGGGGTCCAAAGTCCCGACGTCTATTGAAGGCGTTGGGTGTCAGTTCAGGTGTTTCCTCGTCATCTGACCATGGTTCAAAATTACGAGGCATCGTTCCCAGGTCTTTCCTTCGAGATAGGCCCCGAACCGTCGCCATTAGCCCACTGTGTAGCTCTAATGCGACGTTAATTAACAAAACCAAACCAAACCTCTTCTTTGGGAATAAATTATACAAATACAAATGTTGACGATCAACAACAGGCTCAAGGTTAGTCCAGCTAGTATCTTCTAACTTTCCCCAAAAAATAAGTCCCAAAAGAATGGGAAGTAAGGTAATTGACTTGTAATAACTCAGTTTAAATTTAAGCAATCGACATCAACTAATGAGGAACACCGTCATCTGAACAATTATTTTAAGTTTGTCAGGTGTTAACATCAGGCTTTGTTAAGATGGCTTGAACAGAAGCTGATATTAGCAATATTAAACCACACTGCTTCATTTTTGAGAAAGTACGGTTATTTCAATTTGAATACGTTATCGCTCATTTATGATGCAATTGTACTCAAAGAAAAATGAGTAGGCTCAGGTACTCATTTTTAAGTAACGTTTTTTTTTACAGTATAATGTCATTAGGATATGCTTTATGAAGAATGGCAACCCGGCTTTGCTTTACTCAATTTTTACTAAATAATTAAAATCATTATTGATTAGTATAATTATTATTATTAAATTTTTTCATTGCCATTGGTTGGGATTGCATAAGTATGTCAGGTTTCAAGTCGATTTGACAGTTGGAAGTCAATTTTATACCAATTTTAAGATTTGATTGTAGAAGAGAGTTTTTCATTTTCGAATAGAATTTTATTTTCGACGAATTGTAGTTTTTTTTTCGTTTTCATGTTGATGTTAATATCGATCCCAAATCCTACCTTTCACCTTTCTACGATTCTTGGGATATTTTTTAATATTATGATGAAGTTAAATAATATTACATTTATCATAGATTTATCAGGTAGATTATGCAATGGAGTTAAGTATATATTAATGATCTGTTCTTAGAAATATCAAATATCGTATTTCACAATTTTTTGCAAGTTGAAATGACAATTTACATGATTAAAGTATTGAAATATATAATTTAAGTCAGCTGCATATTTGAGCAAGCTTTTGTGATTTTAAATTTTAAATTAGAAAACAGTTCTTTGTTTTTATGCAAATGCATTGTTTGGCATGGAATGAGTATCAATCGTAATTTGAAGTAACTTAAAATTATTTAAACAAATATAATAGAAATTCCTTTATGTAAAGACTTTATTTTAAATGACCTCAATTATCCCGAATTCTTTTTATTAATTATTAAAATTTTATCAATGCATATTGTTCGATTTTATACATCGAAACAATGAAAAACCTTTTCGAATTAATTTCTGTTGAAATATATTTTCAATATTTGTTACTATTTTTCTTACAAAAACAATCATTTTATATAAGCATGTTTAAAAAGAATCAAGAAAATTAAATTGCTAATGTTTTCGTTCTGATTGCACCCGTTCTAAATGTTTTTTTTTACCTTTAAAGAGCATTTTAAAGCAGGTGAATTTGGCAAGATATTTTTGTTTAATATTCAACGATTTTATTCGTGTACAAGTTTCGAAATTTGTATTGACTTACATTGTAATTTGACGTATAGTTAAGTTATTTATTTAATTTCTGTAGCAATAATTTTGTTTAAAACTTTTTGGACTTCGGTATACTCCAAGTATACTATTGCAAAATGTATGCATAATTCATGCATATTTTTGTATGATTAAAATTACTTTTTAAAAACCACAATACAATTTACTTTAATCCGAAATATAATTAATATAACTAAGAATTTAATTTTTGCGGTCGCGAGGGAACTCTCAGACACCCCTAGGTTTGATACGTCAACTTGAGAGGTGATTATTAGGCACCATTGTAAGAAATTCATTAAACATGTGGAAAATCGTCCCGAGTTGCTGGTTCGCCCGAGTGAAAAAGACTTCGACCGTAAAGGGTTATTATTTATTTACTTGTTGGTTTATTTTATAAATTAATAATAAAAAAATACACGAATTTTTTTTTTTTACAAATATTTTTAATAATATGTGTTTTTTTCAAGACCAGGATTGAAAAGAATCAAGAAAACCGAATAATTACTTTAATTCTCTTGTTAAAATCCCGTCCATTTTAAGAAGTTTATCATCTATTATTATGAAAATTTAGAACAAGTGAAATTATAAACTTTGAGTTTAGCACTAAAACATTTTAAATTTTGTATGGACTAACATTGAAATTCAGTGCTTATTTTTTTTTAATTGTAACAATATCTTTCCGTTAGATATTTTGGGAATTTAATTTAGGTGTATTTCTCAATTTTATCATTGCAATTGTTTTCGTTTATGAAAAATATTTAAAAAATTTAATTTGAATTGTTATTTTATTTTTAAATATAATTTATTTAAAATTGCTTTACATATTTTCAGTTTTTTTGTTTGTGTATTTAAGATAAAAAAAAATCTTTTTTTGCACGCACTCGATAGAATTAGGATATACTTTTTAATTATATTAATACACTAGTTGGAGCTCCCTTTTGAAATATTTTTATGAAATTAAGTGTAATTTTGTGCAATTAAGTGTAATTGAAATATTTTATTTTAGAAATACAACTTTATTATATTAAAAAAAAATCTTAAGCAAAGTTATCGTTTGAGAAACAGATAAATTTTAAATATTTAAAAAAATAAATTTTAGATATTTTTGTGTACTTTTTAAATAATTCCAAACGTTTTTCTCAAACGATAACTTCGCTTAAGATTTTTTTTCAAATATAATATAATAAAGTTTTTTTTCTAAAATAAAATATTGCAATGGTAATAAATAATTTTTATATGATAATATAAGTGTAATTTTAATAATTTAAGTGTAATTGCAATATTTTATTTTAGAAATACATATTTATTATATTAAAAAAAAAATCTTAAACAAAGTTATCGTTTGAGATTTTTTTAAAAAATATTTTTTTAAATAAATTTTAGATATTTTTGTGCATTTTTTAAATAATTCCAAACGTTTTTCTCAAACGATATCTTTGCTTAAGATTTTTTTAAAAATATAATAAAGTTGTATTTCTAAAATAAAATATTGCAATTGGTAATGAATAATTTTTAAATGCTGTCTGTATAATTCAGATATTTATTAAAAAAATGCTCACATTTATCTGTAATTATAAAACCAATGATTCAATTAATTAAGAAATAAATTAATTCTTACCATTTTCATCG
Source organism: Troglohyphantes excavatus (assembly GCA_963932185.1). Lineage (NCBI taxonomy): Eukaryota > Metazoa > Arthropoda > Arachnida > Araneae > Linyphiidae > Troglohyphantes > Troglohyphantes excavatus. The sequence goes on along the minus strand of OZ010666.1, from coordinate 27,367,096 downwards.
CATGTATGGAATTGAATTTCCTTGGACCAGACTAGGCAGAATGCTGCAACGAGGAACAGGAAGCCAACACGAATCATCATGGTTGTAAAATCTAGAAACAAAATTAACAAATCTGGAACAAACTAAAGGATCTGAACCGAGTCTTCCGAAGTCTTCTGTGTTTATGGTTTGTTCTACACCTTCCTGTCACATTTAAAAGCCCCAGGGAAGTGAACCTTGGCGCTCTTCGGACCCGATTGGGTCACGTTTTTCTTCTCTCGAACTTGCCTGGCGACTTTTTTCTTTTTTTTTTTAAATGCGAAATTGATTCATAGAAGGCGAGAGAGATCTGTCGTCTTTTCTCTTTTTTGTCTTCGGGCAACCTTCACGATTTGATTGGTCATTATATCGCTGAATTATATATTTAAAGCGAAAGTGCAGTTTTCCCTATTCTTTTGTTGTCACTTTTCGAAGTTTGTGATTCGTAAATGGTTTGATGAGGCGTTATTTAACTGTTAGTGACTTGCGTCAGTACGGTAGTGACTACGGCTTAGGTGAAGTAAAACAGTAATTGTAAATAAGAGGTGTTATGAAACGGATAAATACTTTGAAAATAAGCTTTTATTTGTAAATTGAAAGCGTTTTTAACTACTGTTAGCCGTGCAAAGTTAAGCAATTGCTTTTTTAAATTGATTCTTTGAGAGAACAAATCCAAAATATTTATCACAGAAATAGGGACCTTTCTCATCAGAATACTTTAAGATTAAAGTTTTTTTTAAGGCACCAAGTTACAATTTATTCCAAATCTCAAGGAGAATTGGGTGCAAGAACAAGGTAGCTCCAGTTTTCAAAATTATTCAGGAAGAACGAAAAACAATGAACGTTTCTTGCATCGTATAATACAAAAGTACAGTTCATAGAGTTGTTTGGTTCCTGCACTAATTTATAGAGGATTTTTGTCTTTATAGGAATTAGAGAAAAATTTAAATCAGACAAAACGTGGAGCTGTTTTGTTGTTTCATCCATGTCTTCAATTGTTAATGTTAACTTCGGATACTTCCACGTGATACACATCAAAATAAATGTCGAGTCCAGTTTTACAAGGAATTAAAAACGTCATAGCATTCTTGCTCAAATCTTTTCTACGTCACACTAGATGACATTGTCTGCGACCCTCTCCGCTTTAAGTGGCATTTGAATGATTTCTACATGATATCTCTTCAAACAGGTGGATAACCCTAAGACATTGTGAAAAAATACTTGTTTATAAGCAGTTTATCAGTTTATATGCAGCACCAGGCTTGTTTTAAATGTAGAACGTTATGAACTGTAAATACAAATACACAAGAGAAGTAAACATTCGAAATTTGTCTTGTCACATCAAGGTCATTCGTGGGAAAACACAAATAACCTATGCAACATGACTCATGTACCAATTTAAATATTTATAACATTTTTAACACTTAACACATTTTCGATGAATAAAATGATTTAGTTCGATAGGAAATTCGAAGTCGAATTCAATGATGTAATCTAATATTTAGAAATTTTGGGCATCCCAAAAAAGAACGTTTGTTCAATGTTCTTCAAATAAGGATAACCACTTGAAGGCTCAGAGCTTAGCAAGTTTGGTCTAATCAGATATATTCTAAAAATCCCCCAATGTATATCCAATTTTTTAAAAACTACTTACTCTTGTAGAATTAATAACATATTAAGGTAATGTATTCCACTTACCAATAACTCTATTATAAAAATAGTTATTTCTAGTTTTCTAAATTAGCTGCGAGTTGTACAATTTGAATTCATCACCCATATCAGGGTTTATTAAAACGGTCAGTCGTGGAATAATTAAAAATGGACAGTTAGCAAATTGTAATTAAAAAAAAAAGGGAAAAAACACAATTGAATTGGTTAGGGAAATATGAATCTCCCTTCATTAATTTATTGATTTTCTAACTTATTTCTGAAAATAAATTGATGCAGAAGTTTTTTAAGTGATTTGCCGCAAATATAGAATTGTATGGAAAGTAAGGTTCATGGAAAGTTTAAAAATAATGGTATTTGATGCTTTCAGTTTGGTTTTCGATTGCTGACTTCGAAATTTTGATCACAATTGGGCAGTCGTAATTTTTTTTAATGATTTGATGAATTAGGCAGTCGCAATTATTTTTTTTTAGGAATTGGGCAGTCGCATTTTTAAAAAAAATTCTGATGAATTGTGCAGTTATAAATGTTTTAAGGAATTGGACAGTCTTTTTTTTAAATTTTCGGTTGAATTGCGCAGTCGTAAATGTTTTAAGGAATTGGGCAGTCGCATTTTTAAAAAAAAATCTGATGAATTGTGCAGTTGGAAATGTTTTAAGGAATCGGGCAGTCGCATTTTTAAAAACAATTCTGATGAATTGTGCAGTCGGAAATGTTTTAAGGAATTGGGCAGTCGCATTTTTAAAAAAAAATATGATAAATTGTGCAGTTGGAAATATTTTAAGGAATTGGGCAGTCGTATTTTTTAAATTTGCGGATGAATTGTGTAGTTGTAAATGTTTTAAAGAATTACGCAGCCGTAATTTTTTTAATTTTCTGATGAATTGCGCAGTCGTAAATGTATTGAGAAATTGGGCAGTCGAAATTTTTTTTGGTGAATTATACACTTGTAAACTTTTAAGGGAATTGGGCAGTCGTAAAATATTTTTTTGATGAATTGGACAGACGTAAATATTTTGAGGAACTGTGCAGTCATAAATTTTCAAGCCTTCGACATCACTCAGATGAATTTGTACGGTTAAATCGGATTAGCTCTTACCCTCTTTTCTTCGAATGTCATAGTTCATCCCCAAGGTATTTTCGAACGATTTCCTTTAAACTCTCTAATCGAATCATGTTGAAAAGGTCAGTGAAAAAGACACGGATCATTAGCAGAATAGAGACGGGCTATTAAACGATTGAAGGATAATCGAAATCTCACAGTAGTAAGATTTTTTAAAAGGAAATTCGAGACCACTGAACGTGAGAAGGACAATAAATGAACTGGTGAACTTTCTAATCAGATATCCGAATCGCAGAGAATTCAAGGTAACGTAGCGCAACAGCTTTTTTCCATAAAAGTGGTGGACTTTTAAAAAGTATAAAAACTGCTGTTTGTATCGTTCCTTGAACCTGCAGTTGAATGACACTTTGAAAATGACAATGAATCAAGAAAGAGAGAGAAACCGTGTCAAGGGTGGAAATAAAAAAAAAAAAACTTCATGGCTCGGAAAAGAGCATTGAATACTTTGTAATTATAAATATTTTGCAATTACTGGAATTTAAATTCAAGATTATATGTTTCTATTATTTGATTTTCGCAAATTTTTTAGTCATACATTGTAAATTAAATCGTACACGGAAGACGGCAGATAAATAAATATTTTTTTTACTTTAATTTCATTTCATTTTCCGTGGAATTAAAACTATACCATCGCAAAAAGGAATACACTCAAACCTGTTTTTGTGCGGTAGATAGGGACCGCATAAAACAAATTGCTCAAAACTTCACGAGTAGCTATAAAAAATAGTTTTCGCAACACAATTAAAAAATATTCTTTTTATGCTGTGAATAGGGACCGCATAAAAAAAATCTCAAGTAGAAAATAACTCAAAACCTTACTAGGAGTTGCTTTTTTAAACGAAATCAAGACACGAGGCTTGACAGCTACTTGGAATCTCGCCAAACCTTTTGGAATCTGATTTAGAAAATACACATGCGAACATTTTCAAATAATTTATTTACATATGTACTTTATTTTACACATACAAAACTGTTCAAAACGTATAACTATTATCCTTCGTAGTCTGACAATGCGCGAACTTCTTGTGGTAAACTTGTTCAAAATAGCTCTACGTCACTTGACGATACTACCTCGCACTCGTTTAGAGTTGATTTTTTTTCGGTTACCATGTAGTCAGTGATCAGTTTTTGCGACGACTGTTGTTTCACTAGACGCTTGTATATGTCTCGGTAGCCAGACAATCAATTATGTTCCAATTTGATTGAAATTTTCATATACCGCACAAAAAAAAATCGTACAAAAAAAATCGCACAAATAAAAAATCGCACAAAAAAAAGACCGCACAAAAACAGGTTTGAGTGTATTATCTTTAATAAATTCTATATAATTCAGAAATAATCTCCCCTTTTCTATTCTTTTCGGAACAATCTTTGCTGATTAAACGTAACATTTATTTTGACGTTGATGAGAGAACAAGCTAACGAAAGAACGACGTTTCTTTTAATTTTAAGAACGTGCTGTTCTCGTTCATCTTGAAGAACAAGAAACAAAAGAATATGTCGTTCTTTTGTTATCTAATAGGTAAAAATGGGTAAAGGATAAATTATAATAAATTATTGAACATCTTGTGAGCAACAATAAAGCACAGACTTTCTGTTATATTTTTCGAATTCCATCCACGCTCTAAGAATTCATTTGTTCTATTTCGTTTCCGAGCCACGCCATTTTACTTGAACTTTACGAGTTTTTTTAAAGGGATTTTTTGGTTTAGATGGAAATCCAGTACTTAAATGGTTTTGTATTTTTTTTTTTTTAAATAAGAATTGCTGTTAAATATTCTATTAATTCCAAACAGAGACCATACATAAGAAAACATTGCATTGTTTTTACTGTATTAGATTACTTTGTTATTAGATTATTAACTTATTAGATTATTAACTTATTAGATTATTAACTTATTAGATTATTAACTTATTATATTATTAACTTATTAGATTATTAATTTATTAGATTATTAACTTATTAGATTATTATATTATTAGATTATTAACTTATTAGATTATTAACTTATTAGATTATTAACTTATTAGATTATTAACTTATCAGATTATTGTACTCTAAAGATTAAATAGAGTTAAATGTATCTAAAATTTTCTAATACAGTACAATATAATCTAATAACTTAAATTAATTAGTTAATAATCTAATAAGTTAATAAAATACATTGTCAAAATAAGTTTAAACGCAATCAGTTTAATTGTTTTGAAAAGTAACCTATGAATCTCATATCTGACAATATATTTCTACTTATTTCGAGAGTTCGAATTTTAAGCCACCCTTACTATTACTCCATCTGCTCAATGTATCTTTACTTTGCATATTTTATTTGCGTGTTAAGATATATGTATTCGTGTTACAGACATTGTGTTGCCATACACGCACACATAAATCAATTTTTAAATATAATTTTTACGGCTCACAAGACCAACAAACGTGAAGAGACAAATGCATTTCGAATGATACATTCTATACCTACAGACAAACAATCAAAAAGTAACTAAAATTTCTGAAAAAAAAAATATTCTGCACTATGGTATACCAACTGCAATTGCCCTTGAATTCCCCTTCGTTAACTTTCGTCATTATTTTCTATAACAAGAGACATCCGCCAATTCATTTAAAGCTCATTTTTTAAAACTACTTTTCCACGCAGTAGCCCATGAAAAGAATCCATTTCCTTTCACAGAAAGGCAAACACAGCAATCCTCTGTGTTCTGATCTATTCAATGTTTCTATGTCTACGGCTGCAAATGAGAGAACTTGACTGCGACAAAACATAAAAGTACAGACACGTCGGTATTTTTAAAAAAATATATATTTTTATTCTGGATATTCCTTTGTATTTGGATATTCTTGTCCTTTTTTGATTGGCATACAGTGTTCTGACCACATTTACAAGCCAAACCTCCAAATTAGAATTATTTTTATTGTGATGTTAGTTGTCTTGAATATGTTGCCATGGGCTTATAAGAGATAATTTCGCAACAGTAAAACTCCATGATTCCAGACGGGATCGCAGTTCAGGTGTTGTCCTCGTCATCTGACCAAGGTTAAAAAAATACGAGGTATTGTTCCCGGGTCTTTCCCTCGAGGGGACGGGAACACATTAAATCTGTTTTTCTCCAAACTTACACAGGTGCGTGGGATGCCAGCTCAGGTGCTGTCCTCGTCATCTGACTATGGTTCGAAATTATGAAGCAGTATATTCCCAGATATTGTTTTCGGGATCTATCCCGAACCGTCGCCAATCGCCTATTGTGTAGCTTTAGTACGACGTTTTTTCAATAAACCACGATTACAAATAAAGGACACAGTGGGTAAAGTCCGTGGAAGCAGCCCGTTAATTTTTTCTGAAAAATTATTAGAATACTATGTTAATGATAAATGAAACTGTTTTTCGTTTGTTGCATCAATCACTTTGAATGTATTGTCATCGCTTATTTTGTAGACCCTTCGTATCAGTATATAAGCATAAATTATTTTTGTTTGACGAAATGGGCTACCAATTGGGGGATATTTTGGTTAACGAATTTCAATAAATTCAAACTTGCTTTCCATTATAACTATCATTTAAATATAAAGGAGGGCATTTATATAATAAGAAGACAACTATAAAAATATTTTTTTGTAAAATGTTTCTAATTCATTATTTGATTTGGGTGTTTTGTAATAGTTATTGAAGGCAACTTTTTATTCAACAATCCGTTTTGTGAATGAGTCATGAAAAGCTTGGAAAAGAAATAGATTTTTTTGTCGCAAGGGGTTATGTAAAAATTTCCGTAGTTTGATTCAATACTTTTTATTTAAATAAAAAAACGAATATTAGAATTCAAAATTTCAGAAATATTTTTTCTCTGGCATTTCTCGCATTATAAAATATAAACAATGAGGGAATTTAAGCGCAACTAAATTGAAGAAGTGCTGAAAAATATAAGATTGTTTCTCTAATTGGTTTCTAAGAAATTTATATCAAAAACGATTTATACATTTCTGCTTGGAAGCATGTCTTATTTTCTTTTTTTTGCGCATATTACCCATACATAGTATGGGTTGGGTTAGTAAAAAGTTTTAAGTTAATATAATTAGTCCCTATGTTGTAACTATGATTAATTCAAAATTTCAGTTTAATTGGTTGATAGTGTATTTTTGTTTACGATTTTCTTGACCTTTTTTTTATTGGATAATTATTTATTTAATTTTTTTCTTTGATTTTTCTTTCTGCCTGTTATTAAACAGTACTAATTTTTAACTACATCTTTATTTGATATATTTCGTTACTTTGCACACTTCGTCAGACAATTTCGGCGATATTTTTAGTTGAAAAAATGCCAAGGAATTGTATACAAAACTACTGTTCCATATTTCAGAAGTATATAGTCGTTTCAATAATTATGTTATTTCTTTACTTAAAAAAATGTGGAGTCTCAAAACAACAAAACAAAAAATTCCCCCTTTTCGGGGAATTTGTTGTATCTGGAGCTGATTTGTGCAATATTTTCAAATCGCCAAAACAAAATGGCCGCTGGTGAAAAAGTATTTGCGCAAAACCACCCAGATTCACCACTTTCCAAATTCGAAAGTCTTAACACTTCAATTAGTTTCCAGAAACGAGGGACTACAACACTAATAACCAAAAAATAAATATGACGAATAAAACTACTGACATTTTGAAATTTATACTGTTTTTGTTATTTAGTCAGCACATGTTGAGTCATTTATATGTAATTTAAATGATATTGGCGACTAAAATAAGCTGAACACTTTATTGAATATTCTATGTAATTTGGAAAAATCATCGGGATATCACAATGTCTATGGATAATCACTAAATATTGTCTGAATTGATGTAAACTGGATCACGGTGTCTATGAATATTCACTAAATATTTTCTGTATATAGAATGCCAAAGTTTAAAAGAGTAGAAGAAATTTCAGTTCTCTAAAAACACGCCAAAGTTGGAGCTTTCTTTCTTTTACTTTACAATGCCAGTAAATGTATAAAAAACTAGACATCCTTGCTTGCTTCTAAATAACTCGCCAACCACTCTTCATTACAATCGAATAACACTTGAAATACTTGGTGCAAACTCATTTTTCTCGCCTTTTTTCTATCAGCTATCAGTTCCATGTGCACATATCTTTGGTACACATCCAGCAATTCTGTCATGGTGTACTCTGCCACCGGTTTCTTCTTGTTTTCATTTAGTGGTTTGCTGAATGTGACCTTTCTACCATCGTTGGTTTCAGCAGAATTTCGTTTGAGGATTTTTCTCTTGATGGCACTTCTTAAGCTCGGAGATTTGGATCTAGGTGTTTTTGAGGAACGATCGGTGTTAGAAGATTTTGGGGGAGACATAGCTGAATGTGGAGAAATAATTTTAAATAACAAATGACTCTAAGGTTTAACTAATTTTTATTGCATAGTGATGTCTCTTTCTAATATTATTATACGCCGTTGCCAAAATAAAACTAACTTGCGTTTGGGTTTTCGTGGACATTAACACAATTGAGGGTGAAGGCTTATAGTATTTTTTTTTATAAAAATTTCGTTTAAAGTAAATTTTTACTGTAATATTGTTTTAAAAATGTAAGTCGGAATGAAAATTTAGCCAGGTGTGTTTAGAAACTTAGCTATTTCGACAAATATTTAGAATAAAACTAAAATAATAATACAAAGTATCCAACATACTGAATTATTATACATGTTTATAATACATATAATCGAATACATATAACCGATTCATGGTAATAATACATATAATCGAAGAAATATTAAAAGAAGTTGTGTTGAAATGCAAACAGCAAAGAAAGTACAATGTCTGTGCTTGAATTTTCAATTTGAAAGTACATGTATAATTTGTGTGCATTGACTAGTAAAAATTCAGCTATGAACTTTATAAGAGTGTGTTTTTGTCTATCATCATTGTTCATCTTCAATTTTAGGATAGAATAACGGATATTGATCTGCCTTTGGCGCTGGTGGATTTGTGTCTGATTTATGAATAGTGGTTTCCATGCACACAGGAAAATTATATGGAGCATTACCCAAAGTTATCCTTTCTTCAAAAGAAACTTGATTTCTCTTTCTGCGCTTTTTGTGCTTTGACCTGTACGGAAAATTATAGACTTTTCCGTTTCCCTTCTTCTTTTTACCAAACGCACCCTTCCTCTGTTCGTTCTCCGAAGAACTCTCAGAACAATCCTGTCTTGTTCTCAGCACCTGCTGGTCTTTACTTCTCGGCACATGTACTTTAGTTATCTTCGTGCTTATTATTCTTGTCTGTACGTTGAAAGATATGCTCTGGTCGTTTTCTCTAGGAGAAGAGTGGGCCACTACGTCACCAGCATTGGATCTAGCAGACATTTCAGGGTACGCCGCATTCGGTTCTTGAGAATTGCGGTCGTTCAGATAATTTAAATTATCTCTGTTCTTTGATTCTTCGACAGACAAGTTGGCTTCGATTCCTTGGTGGAAACTAGGATTGATTTTCACCAAATTATTAACCCCTTCAAATCCTAAGTTTGTATAAGCAGCAGGTCCTTGAATGCATTCTACATATTGAGGTAATCCAGCTTGGTAGGCTGCAGTGTTCTGTGCAGCTTGATAAGTTGCAATGCTCTGTCCAGGCGGGTAGGCTGTAGGGTTCTGTACAGCTTGATAGGCAGCAGTGTTCTGCCCAGCTTGATAGGTTGCAGAATTCTGTCCAGCTTGGTAAGTTGCAATGTTCTGTCCAGGCGGGTAGGCTGTAGGGCTCTGTCCAACTTGATAGCTTGCAGTGTTCTGTCCAGCTTGATAGGTTGCAGAATTCTGTCCAGCTTGGTAAGTTGCAATGTTCTGTCCAGCTGGGTAGACTGTAGGGTTCTGTACAGCTTGGTAGGCAGCAGTGTTCTGTCCGACTTGGTAAGTTGCAATGTTCTGTCCAGCTGGGTAGACTGTAGGGCTCTGTCCGGATTGGAGGAGTGCAGGGTTCTGTCCAACTTGGTAGACTACAGGGTTCTGGGAAAAGTTTGGCCCCGTGTTTACAGATGTGGGCACCATCAAATTGGTGTGTGGTGGTGGAGTTTGGGTGAATTCGCTGTTCCTTATTACCTCAACTGGCGCTGTTGCTATGATGTTGTCGTCTTTTGTAATAGGTTTTGCGATGTCGATTCCAGATGCGGATGTTACTTGCGACAGAAGGTCGTTGAAGTCACCGTTCATGTTCATTGCCGATTTCTTGAGGCCGGGAGGGGCGGTTGCGGCTGTGGGTGGATTGGTGTAGACGGGTGTCGGTGCTGGGTTCCATTCCAAGACGATCTTTCCGTTGCGCATTCGGGCTGTTGGCTGCTTGGAACGGAAAAGGTTGTATCTTTTTCGAACGTCTGCTGCACTTCCACCTACTTTTCGAAGTTCTTGTATTGTCCGCTTGCCGACGCGCTATATATGAATAAAATACATATTAAAGATTAAACAGTCATTCATAAGCAGCAACGTTATTTGTTAATATATATAATTGTTACATGCAGCTGAACTATGAGTTATTATTTAGTTTGGACATTTATTCATGAAAAATGATGTTTATTTTCAATGCGATGGGATTCGTTGTAAATCTGACATCTGCTGCAAAACGATCTTCAAGTCTGAAATTTTTTATCAATATTTTTAAATGTTCATAGGAGTATGAAAACGGCTAATGTATAAAAGTATGCAAATGACTTATAACTTGTTAAAACTATCATTTAAGACCAAACTATTCCACGGACCACTTAGGACCCTCTCATGGACCCTCTACGGGTCCGATGGTATAAGAAGAAACTCATTGCGTGCTTAAATAAGTGTAGAGTTTTTTTTTACAAAAGATCAAAAACTGGGATCCACACTAAGACAATTTCTGTAACTATTCGAAAAATATTGCTAGCTGATAAGGAGCATAACTTACAAGATACGATTTACTTGCAACAACAGTCTGAAAGTGAAATATTGTATCATCTGTATTCTAACCCTTATAGTTACTATAAATTCAATTAGAATGACTTCAAATATCAACAAAGGATAAAGTATATGGAAAAGAATCAGATACTAAATTTAAGAGATTTGATTGTTTCTCTTAATAATCGTCAAGTACATGATTTCTATGAACAAATCGCAACTCAAATTTCATTTCATTTGTTAATTATTTTGTAAATAAAATATATGTTAGGATTTTTGTTTACCTTCCAAAGCCCAAGGGCTTGTTTCTTTTCTTTTGCTTTCGACTTGGGCTTTGATTTAATAACAACTACTCCACGGATTTCTGTATCTTTCTCAGTAGAGGGCATTTTGATAGAGTATGTTTGAACAAACTCCCGAGCAGACTTGATATCGATGGACCTCTCCAAAGCCACGATGATGTTGGCCCACTGTCAAAAAAAATATGATAAATTCTTATTTCAACATACAAAAGTTTCCTTTAAAATTCAGTAAAAAAATATTTGAAACGCGTTTTTTCAATTTAGGCCAGATACAAACAGCTTGAAGTAGCCAAAATAATCCATGTACTATAATAATATTGGCCAATATCGGTCGGCCAATTTCAAATGGTTAACTTTAATGACCAATGTTTTTCAAATGGACAATATTGCCGAACCGATAGTGGTGAATATTGTTGAGCAGTGTTGGCCAATATCGGTTAATGCTGGATCGGACAATATTGTAAAGTAATATTGGCTAATGTCGGCAAATGTCGGATTGGTCAATATTAAATGCCTTTTTGTGATAAATTTCTCCTTGGAAATATATTTTAACTCGATTTCTAAATCATTACAAAAGGGAGATGCTGTTCTTTTGATATCAGAATATTTTAATTATTAGATCAGATCTATTTTCATCACTTCTAAAACATAATTTGAAAACATTTTTCTAAGTATCAGGCCCATACTGATTGCATAAGCCCTATTTTTAAATTATGGAAAAAAAAGTTTATCTTATTTATATGCATTTGCTGATGAGTACAGCTACACTGTAAAAAAAAGTACTTAAAAATGAGTATCTAAACCTATTCGTTTATATTTGAGTACAATTGCATCGTAAATGAGCAATGACGTACTCAAATGTAAGTAACCGTACTTTCACGAAAAGGATTAGTGTGGTTTAATATTGCTAATCGCAGCTTCTGTTCTAGCCATCTTAACAAAACGACCTGACAAACTTAAAATAGTTGTTTAGAAGATGGTTTTCCACATTATTTTATGTAGATTGCTTACTTTACTTTATAACTCAATTATCTTGCTTCGCATTCTTTTGGCATATATTTAAAAAATATTCTGTTTATAACTTCTTCACGTCGCCCTAGTTGTACGACTGAACTGTGGTGCTGATAATCTAGTTTCGATTACCTGTAAGACTTGAATTGTAATCGTCGATATTTATTGAAAGTGATTTATGAAGGCACCCTATGTAGGCAAGTATCCACAAATTTTTGACTAATTACATATCTTTTCAAAATCGAAATTCATGTATTCGGAGCCTTGATAAGCATAGAATATAATGAAAAATGAGTGCATTTTACTTATTTTCAAGTACCTATTTTTAATAATGTAGTAATTATTTTAGTTAGTTATCTTAAAAAAAAAATCATTTAATGGACTTTGAAGACGAACAGTCTCGTCTAAAACAATTATAGAAGTAATATAATAGCATGGAGCTGCAGGGACCGACTTACAAGCTTAGGGGCCCAGGGCTAAAGAACATTAGGGGGTCTCTTGACGTAACGCAAAATAAAACTGCTAAATTTATGCACAGGCACACAAAACAAAATGACGTAATCAGTCAGCTTTAATGCAAATATATATATATATATATATATATATATATATATATATATATATATATTTAAACTACTAATTTTCTTCTTTTGAGAATTTGAATTAACGTTAATGATTAATTCTGCAACAGAGTTTTTTCATACGTTTCTAGATCTGTTCTTTCTTCCTTCTCAGCTTTTTTTTAGTTGAGCCAGATTCGTAAGTTCTGCCCATTTTATAGCTAGCAAATCCCTAATGATTACAATACTAGGAAATTTGGTATAAGAAATAAGTATCCGTAAATGGCAAATCTACGTGCGATTAGTAAAAACAGCTTGTTTATGGTCTTGGACCTTGGCCATTAATTTAATTTTACTAGTGATCCAATGCATATTTTTGAAAAACGCGATGCAAAAGGTGACATACATAATGAACCTGCTGAAAAGTGAAATTGATTTAATTGGGTAAAATAATATTTTGTTATATAATACAAAACTATATAAATATAGTTTTGCAAAACAATTAACGATTGATTTAATTTTTTTTTTAATTTTGATTAAAATAAATTTAACTGATTTTTAAAAAATTCGTTAGTAAATTTATTTTTTTACTTTTCACATACATTTAGCATTAAATCATTTTTGCCCCTTTAAAATGGGGGCCCTGGGCAAGTGCCCCGAATGCCCTCCCGTAAATCAGTCTCTGTGGAGCTGGTAGAGCATGTAGAGCAACATGTAGAGCATGCTTACTTGCTTCACCCACTCCTTCTCCGACTGAGTGATAACTTCGCAGTACGTATTTCCCATCATGGCGATAAGCATGTTCAGAAGCAGGATCGGGGTGAACACCATAAACATGGCAAACACCAACTGTGTCAATTTCTGGTAGTACGTTTCTCGGAATTCTTCGTACTGAAACGGATGAAGTATGTCAATATCTACAAATATCGCGTCAAATAAAATACAATTTTGCATATCAAGTTTAAGAAGACAGGGTTCAAAATTAACTCTTGGTTTAAATGCGCTAATACACCAATATCTTATAACTTAGGTATCCAGTTTGTCATTAATATCTTATGGCAAAAAAATTAAGTTATATATAGGGAGTTAGTTAATATTTTCAAACGGAAAAGGTAAACAGTGGAAAGTATTGACGCTGAGTAAAACTTCCAGGAGTATGGGTTTTGATGAAGGAATTAAAAGGTATATTGCAGTAAGATAAAAACTCATCTTATAGAACATTGCGTTAAGAATATTAAAATACAACTACAACGTTAAAAATACGCAATAAAAATACATGAGATCTAGACATGTTTCTGGAGATACATCTCCCTTCATCAGTGGAATCCAAAGTCTGTGTGTACAATAAATAAAAATAGTTAACTCCAACCGATTGAGATATTTTTTTTGTTCTTTGGCAACATTTTCAATTCTGGGTTTATTTTTATTTTATTGTACACAGACTTTTTCATTTCTACCGATGAAGAGAGATGTATTTCCAAAAACATGTCCAGATCTTATGTATTTTTATTGCGTATTTTTAAAGTTGTATTTGTATTTTAATATAGTGCAGTGCACTAGATTACAATGAGGCACAGTTTGGCCTTAGTGTTGTTGCCTTTGTGCCATTAAATATAAAATGACATTATTGTGTAATGAATACAACCGTATTAAGTTGGTCGTTTTCCAGCGATTCATGTTCTTCTTTATATTATGAAATTACCTCATATGAACCCAGCGTCATGTGAAACAATCCCATCCATGTCACCGGGAAAGAAGAAAACCTTTTCGATCGACTCCGCTCTTCGGAAGGAGGAGTCTTGAACAAGAAGAAGAAAGCTACAAAAGAAAACAACCATCCTCGTCAACTCTTGTATTGTCATTGCTTAAGTTATGTCTAACTAAAAACAAACAATTAGACTTCTCCGTTTAAAGTGGGAACGTGTATTAAAGATATCAATTATAATTATATTGGTTTCAGTATCTGTGAGCTTAACATATGCAAATTGAAAATATACACTATATTTCAAATTTTAGCTGTTTAAAATATAATTCAAATAAAAATGTGTATTAAAAAAATCATTACTTCTTTTATATCAATCTCAATGAATTTGATCATTGAATATTGAAACTTAATAGGGAACTGTAGAGATTGCGTTTTTTCACATTTTAATTCTGTAGAGGTTGCGTTTTTTTCACATTTTGCTTCTGTAGAGGTTGCGTTTTTTCACATTTTGCCTCTGTAGAGGTTGCGTTTTTTCACATTTTGCTGCTGTAGAGGTTGCGTTTTCCTACATTTTTCTTCTTGTAGAGGTTGTGTTTTTCTGCATTTTTCTTCTATATTTTTTTTTTCTCCAATACGATGGATTGGTTGGTTGATTGAATTAACCAACCAAACAATCCAGCGTCTCGGAGGTAAAGAGGAAGCGCCACAGAAGAAAAAACACGAGGACATGTTTCGTATATTTATCATATTATTTAGCAACGTTGATACTTTAAGGTTATAGAATAAATATTGAAATATAAATAAAAATCAAAGATTTCATAATAAGAAAGAGAATAACCTTGAGTGAATCCACACAGGAAAATCACGTAGATAATGCTGAAACGGAACATGTCACCTACAAGCATGCTGTAAATCATCGTCACAAATGGACCGGTTAATCGAACGGCTCTGAAACGAAGGAAACAATCACGATTAATGCAATGAGAACATTTACGATTTTTGTCAATTTCTTGGGATACATGGTACTGAATGAAGCTTGGAGATTTTTTCAGCATAGCTTTTAAATGCACATCTATTAAATTACTCAAATTTTAGGGATATAATTATAGCTTCTCTTTGATAGCATATCATCCTCTTTTTTAAAGATGTTCACACTAGTAAGGTATTTAGAAGAACGAAACAAAATACAGAAGAGTTAAATGAAGAATTTTTTTGTTATTTGGTATTTCTGTATTGGACAGTTTGTTGCGCTTATAATTTTGTCCTAACATTGGTGTTGTGTGGAAGTTTTTAAAATAAGGTGATAGCTCAAGTATTGATCATATAATATGTAGGTGCTTTAAATTAGGAATTATTATTTCCAAAAGTTCTTCAAAGCCTGTTATAACAGAAATTGGGAGTTGAATTATTTGATAAAAAAAATCCTTTTAAAATGAAAAATATCCATTTTAGGTATTGTGAGTTAAAAAATTTCAGAAAGGACAATTGCCGCTAATGCCTTATATTAAACTTTAACTCTCATTTTTGTAGAAGTATGTTTTTCAAATTTTATTTACATTTTGTGGAGTACGTTAGCATTTAGGTTCATATAATCTTATGCATATTGTCTTTTTCGATAACGGTACAAGATTAAATACTGTTTTGGGTACATAAATAGAAGTACATACCCGGCAAAGAAAATGAGGTAAAACCACGATCCTGGTATAGCGAGACATAAGAGTATGTCTTCCGTTTCTCTGTCCTGGACGGCACGACAGGGAATGCAGCAGAGGATGAGGAAGCAAGACAACAGGAAGGAGGCCTTCGTGGGGCTGGTGGTCTGCGATTGATATAAATGATTTAATACAGATACACATATCTTGATGCCTTGTCTCGTTCAGTTAGAGCTGATTTAAGAGCAAGAAATAAAAAATTAAATTTAGGATCCTTTGCGAATTGAAATAACGTTGTTTAGCACCTTTCTTTCCTCATCTTTCGTACTGGTGCTGAAATGTCTTTTTTTACTACTACATTCTTTATAAATATACACATCTACTTGGAGATTCTAATGGCGTCTTTTTATCCCTTACAAGTTATATAAATTAAAAAAAAAATTGTTGTCCGTTTAATAGGGTCACCTGTCGTTTCTTAGATATTTCACAAGATGGCAGCACCAACATTTGAGCCTTTAATAATTAGATGGTGATAGTTGTCCAAACAACCAAAGAAATTGATCATTGATTCATAATCCACAGAGTGGATACTCTGTGGGCTAATGTGGACAATTGTCATTTTCATTTTAACATAAATCATAGTGAAAAAAGGTTGCTTAGGGCGAAAAAAGAGTATAGCTTTCTTGTAAATAGATCTTATGTTTGTTAAAAGTAGAAACTTTCATTTTAAACTAACATAAATACAGTCCTCTAATATCGGGCCTAAACTGACACCGATCCAATACATGGAAGAAATTAACGAATTACCGTAAAAGAGTGGAATTAATAGACAGATTTAATCATTATGACTTCTTTCTGTATATGAATAATCCGTCAAAATACAAATTTTGCAATTTTTTTTGCAAAATATTGTTTGTTTTGGGGGAGGGAGCGCACTTCGAAAGTCGGGATAGTGTAACACACTGAGCTAAAATAAATATGGAGAGTCCATTTGGGGGATATGAGTTTTACCGCGGCGCGCGGATGAATACACTTCCAAAGAGAGTAAGGAAAAAGCATTCCCCTGTTAGCACCGTTATGTGGTTCTTATCAGTGGTGATACCAAGTGAAAGGACTATTTTTTTTAATTACAGGTTCAGAAGGGTGTAACACGGTCGCGCACGGTTAGTAGTCAATGCAGTGATTATTTTAGCTCAGTGGTGTGATATAGAACTTGATAGGGGAGGACGAGCTGAATATTCCTGACTAAAGGAGCACTAGGCCCCGGGGCTGCTGAGGACGGCCCTGCTTATGAGTATAGAACAGAGTTGAATAATTAAATTTTTCTTCTAAGTTGTCAATGAAGCATTTCCTTTGATAATAGATGCGACATTTTAGTATTTGATACGTACCAAGCTGTAAAGGAATCCCGATAGGCCTTGTGCAAGAATCTCTTGAACTTGTTGAACTATGCCAAACATTACGCAGCCAATGCAGGTTGAGATTTCAGCACAGTAACGTATCTACAAATATATATGAACATGTATTGTAATGTTGATTACACTTGAGCTTTAAGTACTTGAGCATTGTGTACTTTAAAGATATACTTAGGAGGATTCTAGTTAAAAAAAAACAGATCCCTAATTATTTAGTAAAGATATTCTACTGTACTTTTATTTAACTCTTTTAAAAGTAAGATATTTAAATTTATTTTAGTAAAGTCAATATTTTATTGTATTATTTTGAGATATAAAACCCTTTAATCTTCCAAATCTTCCATTGAAATATTTTAGACTTCAGATGAAAAGTGTTTGAATTTTTTTATTTGTTAAACATAGATCAAAACTATAAACTGGTTTAATGTTTAACTCTCCATTTCAAAATGCACATTTCAGCGTGCATCTCATTTTTGGGATCTAATATTTAAAATAATGCTATTGCCCAGCTCTGCTGAAAGTGACTTCTTGAGAAGCTTTGTACACCAAAATTTACAAAAAATTCCAAAAATCCTAATGTTTTTGTAGAACAAATTTTCATAAAAAAATGGTAAATGATTTTCTGTTTTATTTAGAGGCCCTAAGAAACTAATATGTTTGAAATTTTTTTTAAAAAAATCGCTGCTAGGTCCTATTTGGGAACTGGAGGGTTAAAATAAGGAGATTTCAAAATACAGTAAACTCCAATTATTCGGATTAATTGGGACCAGATCACAACCAGATAATTGGATAATTCGCGAAAAAAGGTTATTTCTTAGCCAGAAATGTAACTTTTCTTTAATAGGGTAAGGTGAGGGAAAATGAGTCATGGAGTAAAATTTTTTATTTTTTAAAGTAAATATTGAATTATATAATGCTAAATTTATGTTTTCATGCCGTTTTTTGTTAGTTTACTTCGTTAATAGAGTACAAATAAAAAAAAATACTTTTCTGGGTGTTTTAATTCAAGTCCAAATATCGATTTGTTTGAGTATAAAAAAAATTGTGATAATTTGTTGCATGAAAACTTCTGTATATAAACTAGAACAGTCGAATTATTTACCAATATTTCTGGGATTTGTATAGAATAGAATCTTTTTGATGCATTCCAAGGAAAAAATTCTAATTTTTTTTCAATGTTTTTCAAAGCGGGAAAAATGGGTTTTCGAATTATTAATGCTAAATAATAGGACATTCGTGAAAATTTACAAATCTTCGACACGAGCGCAATTATTCTACAAAAGTATGAATTTCGAAGCATATATATGACAAGAACTAGCTGTAATATATTTCACAATGTTTTTATATGTTAATATTATAAGCAACTTACCATGGAATCGGGTGACTATTAGCAGTTTTGAACTTTACAACCATGTTCAGCCTTCTTTTTGTTCATTTAAAATTATAAGTAATACCTTAATAGTTTGGTGCGGTCCGCCCTATAAGCTTTCATGGTCAATTTATTTTTAACTTTTGATTTCAGCATAAAAAAACTTAAATTTATTCACTTCTACTATTCACCCGCAAATGCGGGTAAACAGAAGCAGTCGCCTCTGTTTCGATTATGAAATCTGGCAGGGTGATTTTCGAAGGTGATAATTTATATTTTAAACAACCTTTTTAAGATTTCCACATAAAAAAGAGTAATTACTATAAATTATTATAAAGTTGTCAACAATAAAAATACCTAACGACAAGTCATGATTGCCCAATTTTTCTTTTGACAGAACAAGTTAAGGGGGTCCGATACCTTTGACATTTTTTTTTTTATTTTTATACTTGTACAATCCATTTTTTTTCTCTTTCTAAATATGCATAAAAAACCATTTTAAGACGCTCAATTTTTTTTTTAAATTGCACATTTATTTTTAAATTAAAATTTTAGTAATTTTATTAACAATTTTAAAATTCCTACTCCTTTTTTGTTTTTCAATATTTTGAAGCAATTTTTTTTATTTAAGATCTTGAATAATATGTAAATAGATGTATGCATTCAAATTTTGATTCAGATACATCACTTTAAAAAAATAAAATATATTAGAAATTTTGGAAAAAAAATTGACGAAAAAAAATAAAATTCTATTTTAAGTGGTTTAAAAAAAACAAATTATAGTAAAAATAGGAAATCTGAATGCATACATCTATTTAAAATATATTTATCTTGCTATACACACAAAAAATATGATTTTAAGTATAATAATAAAAAAGCCTTAGCATTTTTAGTGTTCATTAAATTTCAAAACCACGAACAGAGATATTTGCTTTTAAAGTTTTAAAGTATAGTGATACAACTATGTTATAGGAACACATCATTAATATAGTGTCTCTTTAAAACATTCATAACTAAAAAAGTAATAGGAATTTTTTGAAGCAGTTTTTTGTGAGTTATTAAGATAAGTTTGAATATTATTTTTTAAATATAAAAAAAAATGACTTTTTTTGCGAATTTTGGGTATCGGACCCCCTTAATTGGCTTTATTGATAAATTTTCTTCTTAAAAAATATTTAACACGACGAAAACAACTTTGAAACAAAGAGAGCATGACAGATTGAGAATTCGTTTTCAATTATTAACATTTTTAGCGTCTTTAAATAAGTACCTTAGGTAAATAGAAGCAATACTTCTATTCACCCGAAAAAAAAACTAAATACAGTTAAAAATTCATAATAAATTAACGGAAAATGATAATAAGATATACTAACAGATTCTAAAAGGTATGAGTTTGTGTGAGGTCGACCTAAAATTCAGAAACGTATATTGCAAACGCGTGTTGTAAATGGGGTCCTGTAATCAGTGATACCGGGAAAATACTTTATCAGCTTTAAAATGCATTTAAACTACCTCTGACGTCACAGCTTGCTCCATTTTCAGTCCAATAGTGAATTTATTTGATCCCTAAATATTTGAGATTATATAGTAATTTTTTTGATAATGTTTGCATTCAACAGAGTGACACTATTAGCCAGAACAATTTATTCCGCAAAATTGATTGCTGCTATTCACCCGCCTTCTGCTATTTATTCGATTTTTTTCCATGTTACCTTTTTTTCAAATAAACTGTCAACAAAAGAACATATTTCGATACAATAATGGATATCACTTTCTTGTTTTATTCGATGTTATACAGTGGCTCCCATAAGTGTTCGTACACTTTAAAAATTTGTAGAAAAAGCGTTGTAGTCTGGAATTGAATTCGAATATAAAGTCCAATATTATTTCACATCATCTCCATGTTATTCTGAATGAAACCTAATATATATTCTTTAAATATTGAATTATTTTCTTTTTATAAAAATGAATATACAAGGAAACAGAGGGAAAAAAACGCCACAAAAGTGATCGTACACCAAAACATTTTCGAATAAATTCATAAATAAAATTATCGTCTGTCGCTTTTTTTATTTTTGCATTGTGGTGACATTTAATATTCGTTTGGTATTAATTTTTGCTTGTTTACTTTGTAATATTCTATTTATTACTTAAAAATGGATCGTAGTCGTAAGGAAACAAAGAATAGCATTCGAATATTGAAAATTTCTCATCAAAATGTTTGTAAATCATCTCGAAGTATCTCTAAATCAATAAATTCATCCAATTCTACGTACAGTATGTGATAAAATGCTTTAAAGAAGAAAATTGAATCAAAAGCAAGGTAAGAAAATGTCACCCGGCAAAGTTAACTGAACGTGATCAGAGATTTACAGTTAGAAAATTTATGAAAAATTCACGTTTGAGTGTTGTAAAAATATCTACAGTATTTAATGAAACATGTTCTACTTCAATTTCAATCGAAACTGTTTGACAAGTGCTCAGATGGGCTGGATTACATGAGCGTTCCGCCGAAGAAAATTTCTTGTTAGTGCGAAAAATAGAAAGCTTAGGCTTACCTTTGCAAATATCAATCACTTAATCGGAACAGTAAAGCATGCTTTGGACGTGTCCTTGTGCAAGGGTGCAAATTAGCATCAGGACTAGGTAATTTGGTATTTGATGATAGCATAATGAATCAGTAAGTTTATTTAAATATTTTAACACACAATTTTAAATTATAAGCTCACAATTTGGGTATCGGAATCAACTTTGTTTCTTATCAAGATAACGATCTTTAGAACACGGCTCTTAATATTTGCTTCTGTTGCCTCTGTAATTGTCCCCAAGTTCTGAAAAAACACCTCAGTCGCTGAATTTAAACCTAATAAAACCCATATGTAAAGAACTAGAGGTTAGGAGTACGAACATACGACATTAAAACGAAAGCAAACTTAAAAAAGGAATAATCGAAGTATAGAAGAAATTGATACAAAAATTACAAAAAAAATAATGAAATTAATACGTAGTCGTTTAAAAGCTATTGTGGATGTTACAGGACATCCTACTAAGTACTAATTTACCGAAAAAATGCAATATTTATTAATGTTTAGACTTTTTTTTAAAGTGTACGAAGACTTTTGTGAGAAATTTTTTTTGTTACTTTTTAATTATTGATTTTTTAAAAAAAAAAGTTTTACTATGTTTTTAAAATATTTTACATAGTAGTTTTGTTAAGAACAACTTATATATCTTAATAAAAAAATCCCATTCGGAAATATTATTTTTTATAATAAATAGAGCAGTATTTCTTTGAAATTCGTAAGTGTACGAACACTTATGGGAGCCACTGTATGTAATGTTTTAAATGAAACAAAAAAAATTTCTGCTGAACAAATTAAAAATAAAGTAAATACATCATAGGTTTTTGAATAAAAGAAAACAAGAATAATATTAGCAGTTCTATTTCGTAGGATATAAATAATACAAAATTGTTTTTCAAAATGACGAATTACAGCTTGCTTTTAGAAAGAAAAACAGTTCATTAGCAATCAAATGTATCAAGTTTGTAAGATTTTAAGGTTGCATTTATTTAACTTTTTTCAAGTTACTTAATTTGACTTGTCTAATTTGTTTGTTCTAATAATGCTTTTTTCTAATAAGAAAACCATAATTCCCACAGGATACCCATTTGACCCCATCTATGAATCATAATAGGTTACCTTAAAAAAAGTATTAAAAATATTTATAAACCTGAGTATTAAATAAAAATATACGATTATGTTTCAGATAAATAAGTGAACGGTTTTATAAACCAATTGCAATATTCCAATGAGAAATTTGATTTAGAACATCAGAAACCGAGTTTTAAGATCCAATTCCCTTCATTTTACGCTATATATATGAAAAAATGCGATAGTCTGAGACATGAAAACTTCTGTATATAAACTAGAAAATTCAATTTTTTTTCTAATATTCCTGGGATTTGTATAGAATAGAATCCTTTTAATACATTCCAATGAAAAAATTAGAACAAAATTCTAATTTATTTAGATTTTTTTTCTCATTATTATACCCTATGTAATGTCATTTAATGACTATTAAAAATATCAATTAACGATAAGAAACTTTTAAAATGTGGATTTTGTTGATTTTTTTTTCTTTCAAAGCGATCCGGATTCGGATAATTGGCTATCCGCTTTGTTTAATGCGGATAACGAGAGTTCGGATAATTGGAGTTCAACTATATTTCGTTTTAATATTAACTGGAAAAATTAAGGTTTACAAAAAAATTGCTCAGTGTGTGAAAGAAAAAAATATTTTTACTAAAATTATTCATGTGATAATAATTTAATTATACAGTTCTATTTTAACTGGAAGACTCTAATTTAGACTACATTTCCATACGATTCACTTGGAAGTCATTTTAATTCAAATTTAAATAAGGTAAATAAATACTTTATTGCGTAAATGAAAATGTTAGTATTAAATATTAAAAATATAAATAAAATGTTTGTTTTTTTACTCCTTACAATGGTTGAAGCATCCGTTCCCCCTAGTAAAGACTCCCTTGTAGTGGGTCGCAGGAATACGGCAATACTGAGAAATAACAAATGTATCAGCATCGTCAGAAGGCGTATGTAAAAGTAGCGCTGAAAGAAACACATTTTATTGATATTTAATAAACTAAGTATATCTAAATATGATAAATCAATTTCAAGAGAAATATTAAAAAAATTGGTAAGCTATGTTTATCGAGACGGCCGTAGGGTTTAAGGCGTTTATTGTCAAATACAAGTGAGTAGAACTTTTTTGGATTCCTAACAAATATTTGCAGGCCTTCTATTTTGTGTCTCGCTCCTAGAATAATGTTTGTGAACATCAGATGAGCTTGAAGAGATGCAACCTCGCTAACGCTGTTTCGAAGTTCATGTTTTGTGGTTATGGTTTCGTTACGGTGCTAATTGCATTACATGCTCCATTTACCCAGAACTGGTTTTAAAGGCATACATGTTAAAATACAATGGTTGAACCAATCAGGTCATTCGCAGTGTTTTTGGATGATGCCTAAATTTAATTACTGTAAATTATGGGTTCATTTCGTAAAATTAATAACCAGTTCTAATATCGCATTTATTATTAAAGTGTACTCTATTGTGTAGACTTGTTGCTGTAAAATTGAAAAATCAATAACATGTTTTTTTATTATATTGTATATTATAGGGAGTTTTCCACCCGACTTCGATTTTAAAGTCACACTTCCATTGATAGTTCGAGATAAAAATTATTACATGCCATTATAAAGTAAAAATTGGGAGAAATGGGTAATTTTTAAGAAAAAAATTAAGTATTAAATTACACATTATTAAAATTATGTATCGGTCTTGTTCTTTTTAAAAAAAATACTTCGGTTAATGGATTACATTTTAGCAAAAAATTACATTTCTGGGTGATTTTATTCAAGTCGAACAATCGATTTATTCGAGTATACAAAAAAAAAAAAAATTGTGATATTTCGATGTATGAAAACTTCTATATAAAAACCGGAAAAGTCGAATTATTTTCTAATATTATTGGGTTTTGTATATAAAAAAAGAAAACTTTTAATACATCCCAATTTAAAAATTAGAATAATTTCCAATTTATTTATACTTTTTTCAATGTTTTAGAAAGTGAAAAAACAGGTTTTCAAAATATTAATGCTAATGAATAGAAAATTCTCAAAATATTAACGATCTTCGGCGAAAGTGCAATTATTTTACAAAAATGTAAATTTCGAAGCTTATAAATAACAAGAGTTAATTGCAATATATATAACATCGTTTGCATGTTATTTTAATGAAGTTACGTACCTGATATTATTGAAATAAACTATCAACAAAAAATATCTTTTGTTTTAAAAAAGTCTGGCATTTACTTGTTTTATTCGAATTTAAATATAATGTATTAAATAAAATAAAAAAATCGTCTGCGGAACAAATAA
Source organism: Troglohyphantes excavatus (assembly GCA_963932185.1). Taxonomy (NCBI): domain Eukaryota; kingdom Metazoa; phylum Arthropoda; class Arachnida; order Araneae; family Linyphiidae; genus Troglohyphantes; species Troglohyphantes excavatus. The sequence goes on along the minus strand of OZ010666.1, from coordinate 27,342,402 downwards.
AAAATAACGTCAATACAGCAAAGATTCATGAATCAAAATAAACCAAAATGGTGCATTGCATAAAAAGATTTAGAATACTTTAACAAAAACAGTTTCTTAATTATCAAATATCTGAATTTTTAAAAGTTGACGATTGCTATTTATTCTATTTTATTCAAGTTACTAATTTGACTAAATTTTATATTGCCTTTTACATCATAAATTCCACAAATCGGACAAAAAGACATATTTTACTTAACCTTTGAATCATGGTAGGTTACCTTAGAAAAATAATTATTAAAAATATTTAATAAACGCGGAAATTCATAAAAATATACGATTATGTTTCCTATAAATAAGTGACCGTTTTTATAAAGCAATTGTAACTTTACAATAATTTTTCAGAGAGAGAAATTGGACTTAAAGTCAAAAATCTAGTTTTAAAACCTATTTTCTTCTACCTTACCCTATTTTTCAGAACTAGATTTTCGAAAATGCAAAAAATATAATTATTTTACACACACACACACAAATAAAATCAAACGAATTTTTTATATGTAGAAAAAAAAACCGGAAACTATGCACAACCTGATGTCGATTAAATGTAGATTAAACATTTAATTTTGCATTGGTTAAAAATAAAAATATGTTTCACCAAATAACAAACGATTTATTTTAATTCAAGAAACGATGCGAAAATCCAGATAATTGCTTTTGTTTTCACGTTTGATGACGTCATGTGCATAGAGTTCATAGAGAAAGTAGAAGAGAAATACAAAAATATACTGATATATCTTAAAATTAACTTTATATAAATTTGAATAATGTTAAATTTACAAACGATGTTTTTTGTTTTTAAAATGTGTACTATTTTCGATTCTTGCCTGTGCAAAAGTCTTCCACTTTTCCTCCAGAAGACGTTGAATGACTCCACCTTCCAACATGTCCAAATGTTCCGTTGAATTGCCCTTCAATATAATCATTAAAGCTGAATTTAAATCTGAAATATTAACATAAATTACTTATAAAAAAATTAAATGTCTTATTGAAAACTGAGGTATCTCTAAAGGCAAAAGGAAATTTAATCTTAGTTAATTACCTAATTATCCAATGATCGTGGATAAAATTTAAATACATAATCTGTACAAGGAATAACAAATATTAATATAAACTTTAACCTTTCCTGTGGTTAAATTTAGCAAAAATATATATTTATAAGTTTTCTTGTAATATTTTTACATATTTTCGAAATGCCGAGTGTTTAGAATACACTGAAGGAAATAATTACGATAAGCGAAAAATGCTGTTTGAGAGTGTGGGCGGTAACTTTACATACTATAGAAAAAAAACCATGACAAAATGTATTGTTTCTAAAAGATCGATAATTTGATGATGGAAATGAAAAGGTCCTTCGACATCTTCACAAGAAATTTCATAAAAAAACATAGTAAATTGTGTCCTTGAATTTCCATAGAGATTGGCATACAGATATGTCCAATATATAACATGAATTCGGAATCATCCTTAGCAGTTGTAATACCGCACAGACGAAACCTAATTTGTAAAATGCATCCACAACAAAAATATATATATAAATCTAGGTAACGATAACTTTTTACCTGTAGTGGAGTTAATTTTTTATAGCAAAGTCTTTCTTTTTAATTATTGTTGATTGAAGGAGCTTATCGTTGAGCACCCAGTATTTGTCGCCACGGAAAAAATTGGCACTATACTTATTCATATTCATCAACCGTGAGCGTGATTAGTGATGGTAGGTTAACAAATTGGCGCGTTTTCGCCCATTTGGCATTTAGGTTCGCTTCAATGAAATCGAACCATTATAAGTGAAACATATTTTTTACTGCTCTTTATCTGCCTAAATAAATCAAGCAGGGCCATATAACTTTGAGGGAAGACGCTTATGTGTTTAAAGCTTTCATCTACATTAACATTAGATTTTTTCTTCAAAAATATTAGTTAATCTCTGCTTTGATTTGCCCTTTTAATTGATACATCTGTAAAACTTTTAATTTTGTCATTGCCCTGTGCGGTGGCACTCATCGCACATGCCTAATGTTGTAACTGCATGAGTTAATTTGCGATTAATTGTTTGAATGTTCTTACTTGCGCGACCATCTGGCTGAAGACTGTCTAAGGCGTTCAGGGGATAACCAGAGCATGTGATATTACTGTAACGCCAAAATTCCTGAAAATGTCAACATTTTATAAATAAAAACATTCAAAATTAACGTATTCCTAAAATAATAGGAGAAAATGAATGTCATTGTGCGGTATGATAAATAATAATTTAAAATAATTGCATGTGGAAATTTAAAGTGAATATTACACCACTGTAAAAAGTTTACTTAAATATGAGTACCTGAACCTACTCGGTTTTCTTTGAGTATAATTGATTGACATTGATTTTTTTTAATGTTGGACACTAATTTCTTCTACACAGTCCGAAATTGTGTTGGATTATAAAACATTTATACATTTCGCAAATACGTTTTTAAGAAGGGGATATGGATATAAAATAGGGTGAACCGTAAAATGACATGATTTTGTGTAATGACAATTTATAAAAGTAGGTAATTTAATCATATTTGAATTTTTTTGATTTTTTCATTAAGCAATTTAAAATATCAGTATACTTCTGTAAATAAATTTAACTTTTTAATTAGTTCTTTATGAAGCACTTTCCTTAAATAATTTCCCCATGTATTATTATGTCTGAAACTTATTTATAGAAGTACACTGATATATTTTAAGTTTAAGTTTATGTAATTTAGATTTATGTTGCAATAATTATTACATATTCCTACAAGAAATCCTAGCTTATTTTACAGTTACAAAGTGAGATTGCGTGCAGACGATAAAATTCCGAACGAAAAAAAGAATAATAATACAAGAGTAAGAACACCAAAGTATCCAAGTTGATTAGAGAATATCATTTTCCAATTTCCGATATACGTAGTATTTCAATCTTTGTACAAGAATATTCACGAAAGAACGTATGTTTTCATTCCAAAAGATAGATCATAAAATCTCCATTGTTCCAAACTTGTTCCAAAACCTTCCGCAAGATCAATGTCACAATCCAATATCTTTCCCTAGTCACGCATATCTCCATATTTTTTATATATTTTGGATGGAAATCTTGTAACCTTGACACCAAAAGCTCTTATTTTTAGACACTCCATTACAACTTGACATTGAGAATTTAAAATTTTAATTTTAAATTATGTTTGGTAAGTAACCTTGATTTCGAAGATACCAATTAGTGAAGGAGCTAAGCAACCTTTATATTGTCACGCACCAGTCAGTCCAAAATTTGATAGGGTACGGACTACCACTTACGAATAACATTTAAAATAATAAATCAAATGTATGTACTAAATATTAATCGGGTATTTTGTATTCTTTTTAACATATATATTTTAGAAAAAAACGATTAATCGGAAAATATTGATTATTGGCTGGCGATTAATCGCGATGGCAAAATGTTATAATCGCCCAAGACTACTTACCAATGAGCTGAATTCCAACATTTCTCTGAATATTCTGTTGCGGCCCAATTTGCAGGCCAAAGTGAGGGGGGTCAATCCGAATTTGTTGCACAGTCGATCCGATGCTGGCGTATTCGGGTGACGAAGACAATAACCGTACATTTTCTGCATGACGAAACGGAAAAAAATTACATTTGTTAATAGAAACTTCAAAAATAACGGCACTACATTTTACAAATGTTATTCGAAATAAAGATTCAAGACAAGATTTCAAAATACTTTATGTTTGTGTTCTATTCTATTTATTTTTATGTATATTGTTTCCGAATCAATCATTCAAGCAAAAAAATCTCCAACGGATATGTATATATATATATATATATATTTTAGTTATTTTGCGCGTGTTAAATGACATTATGCGTTTGTGGTTTGTTATTTATATTTGAATTGAAAATATATCGATAAACGTACTTTGTTATTGTTAAATGTATCGTATAAATAAATAATTAATTTTTGTATATGAAGAATCTATAAAAGAATTTTTTTTAATTTGTCTATAGATTGTATGTGTTTCAAAATTACTATTTTCATGTTATAAAAATTAAATGCTGTTTGTCGTCATATTGAATATATACTACTAATATATAGTTCATAGCACTCGTGGAATTACTATGGTTCATTTGATACCTCATTTGCAGGATCAAGTGCTTTTGGCTGTCAACCGGAGTCGAACCCGGGACGTTGTTCATGCTACGCCGAAACTCTACCGATCGGGCTAAAATAACTACTCGAGCACAAGTGCAATTATCGGGTATATAAAGCGACTACCATAGGCCCACTTATGAGTGAGTCGGACAGAGAAATGAATGAAGAGCCGTGAAGCGTATCACGTGGGTGAAGATGAGAAAGTTGTTGTGGTAGAAGCTGGGATCACTTTGGGGTCACCAATCTAGCGCAGTGCTTTTGGCTGTCACCCGGAATCGAACCCGGAATACAACCCCGATACTCAACCGATCGGGCTAAAGTAATTACTCGAGCTCAAGTGGAAGTTTTGGGTCTATGAAGTGACCACCACAATTATAAAGAAACTCACATACTTATATGTAAATACAGGTTAGACATATACTCTCATCCTGCAGCAGTCTATAATTGCTTTGGGTTTGTGAATACTTGAAGACTACACTATGTGTTCATTTTAAGGATTTAATTCAGCATAAACATTTTACTTGAATTTATAATTTAAAATTTAAAACGTTTTACTATGAATTTCATTGTACTTAAGTTCTTTATTCGAAAAAAAAGTACATGCAAACCTAAACGTTGAAAATTTCAGGTAAAAGGAGTAAACATTTGATCGGTCTTCAGCTAATTTTTAAGAACTGAAAATATTTTTAAAGGACTCGAAGCATATTTATTATTGTTTAAATAATATTTATATTCCAAAATTTAATGAGCTATTCCAATAAAAGGGTAAGTTATGTTTATTCCAAACGAAGATAAACAGGGAACCATATTAGAAGAAATCAAATTACAACAATAAATTTTAAATATTAAAAAAAAAAGAAAACAAGGAAGTTATTTAAAAATAACAAAAGCGCAATTTTCTAGAAACTTCTAACTTTGACAAGAAAGGAAAAATAATAGGACAACAACTTATTAATCTAGGTATTATTGCACTTGAAGGGTATAGCGGATAGAGGCGCATTGTAAACTAAAATTATTCTTTCAAGGAAAACAATTTTTTATTATTAACTCGCGTCTTTTTCTTCAGTATAGCAAAACTTTTCCAGTCATTTACAATTGGCATAATGTCCAAAATGAAACTGCAGTTTAATAGTTCCTTTTTGAGTCTATTTTTATAGTTTTACTTCATATTAATAAAATAGCTTAAAGTAATTTTTGTGAAAAATAAATTTCGTCTACATAGATTTTAATCTTGAACCGAATGCATTTCAAAACCGGTCTTTAGAACAGTTGGCTTTTCATTATAAAGCAATACTCGCAATAAAACTACATTTACAGAGGCGCTTAGAGGCAGAATTTAAGCAACGTTGTGCAATAGAAGTGTCAGTCATGTATATCTCCCATTTTTGTTAACAATTTTATCAAAAAAATATGATATGTTCAGTATATGTTCACAACGTTGCTTTACTTCTGCTCTGAGCATCTCTGTAAATCTGGTTTTACTGCGAATATTGGTTTATACTTAAGGGGGTCCGATACCCAAAATTCTCAAAAAAAGTAATTTTTTTTTTAATATTTAAAAAATAATATTCAAACTTATCTTAATAACTCACAAAAAATTCTTATTACTTTTTTAGTTATGAATGTTTTAATGATGTGTTCTTATAACATAGTTGTATCATATGTAAACTTTAAAAGCAAATATCTCTGTTCGTGGTTTTGAAATTTAATGAACACTAAAAATGCTAAGGCTTTTTTACTATTATACTTAAAATCATAATTTGTGTGTGTATAGCAAGATAAATATATTTTAAATGGATGTATGCATTCATATTTCCTATTTTTACCATAATTTGTTTTTTAAAACCACTTAAAATGGAATTTTATTTTTTTTCGTCAATTTTTTTCCCAAAATTTCTAATATATTTTATTTTTTTAAAGTGATGTATCTGAATCAAAATTTGAATGCATACATCTATTTACATATTATTCAAGATCTTAAATAAAAAAAATTGCTTCAAAATATTGAAAAACAAAAAAGGAGTAGGAATTTTAAAATTGTTAAAAAGTTTACTAAAATTTTAATTTAAAAATAAATGTGCAATTTGAAAAAAAAAATTGAGCGTCTTAAAATGGTTTTTTATGCATATTTAGAAAGAGAAAAAAAATTGGATTGTACAAGTATAAAAATAAAGAAAAAAATGTCGAAGGTATCGGACCCCCTTAAACGCCAACTGTTCAAAAATCTATGTAGACGACATTTATTTTTCACAGTAATTACTTTAAATTGTTTTATTAATATGGAGTAAAACTAAACAAAAGCGTCTAAAATATTGTAAACTGAGATTTTTAGATATTTGAACAAACTATCTTTAGTAACTTTTGTGAAATTTTTGTAGTCAACAGTTGAATGGGTGAGATTAAAAGGGAAAAGATTCGGATTCCCGTGGAAACTTTTCCTTTTTAATATCCCCCATTCAGTTATTTTCCCCTAGTTTTTTTTTAAATATTTAAATACATAAATAAATGTCTTATTTTTGCAAAAGTATAAAAAAAGGTATTTAAAAAAAATGAATTATAGTCATTGATCCTTGCTGTTCACAGTATTTTCACATTCGTTTTGGAGTAAATTATATATTCAAAATTAATAATTTTTTCTTCTCTTTACAATAACCAAGCAATCCAAGATGTCCACTTACAAGTTTGTCTCTAATCACCAGCACATGTAGAATGTTGTTCCCATAAGTGTCCTGTAAGTTAGGATCAGCACCATTCTTTAACAACAAATTGTAACTAGATTCGTCATCACAGCATGCGGCCCACGCTAACGCAAACTCCCCAAAGTAACTCAAACCTACAAAATAAAACGAAACAGTTGCATCAATTTTCTTTGAATATGTTAACACACATAAGAAAAAACAATCAATAATGTTTTATTATCATTAAATACTGTATACTATCTAATAGAAACTTATTTCATGATTCCCCATTTTTTACAGTGTGTACTCATTTTAGAAATAAATGCAATTTTGAAATAAAGATTCAAGAAACGATTTCAAAATACTTTACGTTTGTGCGGATATCTCTATTTTTTATATATTTTTAACCGACTGAACAGTGCGCCAACCAAAACTACAAAATAAATCCACCATAAATTTTAAATAAAAACCGCCAAATCGCGCGCCAAGGAGAGAAGGTTATCAAATTCGACTGTTATGTATTTTTTTTATGTATGGTCGCGCAAGATTTCGGTTCTAATTCAGATATTTGGGCAATTATTTTTTGTTGGATAGCTGATGTTTCACTTGGAGACTTTAAAAAAAAAAAATCCGATTATCCGGCATTTAACTATCCGGAATCCCCAATTAACCAGACCGATTGATATAAAATATTGTTTGATTTCGAAAATTCTTTTTTTGTTGGAAAGAGACAAATAATAAATTAAACTATAAATTTGTAGTATATATTTAAAGGGTAAAGGTATTTAAATTTAAATATCTCTGTCATTTGAACTTCAGGCGGCATTTGAGCATTTATAAATTTAATGAAATAAGATTTTAATATGGAGTTTAAATAACGTATTTAGAAATAAATGCAATTTTGAAATAAGCTGGGGACAGAATTCAGTTAGAAAACAAATGAAAGTATTTAAAAAAAAAGTTACATCATTTTATAACAACTCAATTTCAAATTAAATTAATTAAAAAACATTTATAGAAAAATGTAAATTTAAAAGTATACAGTTTGGTATAAATTGAATACAATAAGTATGAATATAAAAATTGGCTTTTAGTTGAATTTACCTTCGAAATTCGTTTTGGCTCGGGGAATCGGCCACTGTTGATCTATGGGCAAGAAAAACTTTCCGTTCGCTCTCTGATGAACATTGGCACCACATTCCACTAACTTTTTCATTAGTTTTGAATTTTCGTAAGCAATTGCAAAATGCATTGCAGTTGCACCTAGAAATTAATAAAAAAAATACTACCTTTGTTTGGAAAGTACAGCTTTTTTCACTTCATAAATTATAATAACTAATATAGTCAGAGGTTTAACATAAGTTTGTATTTTAGAAGTATCAGAAAATTTTTTAAACAGGAAAAATCTCGATATAATTTGAATTATATTTGACTATCTTGTAGCTTTATTTAAACATTTAAACCATAAGAATTATAAGAATTAAGGGGAAACTAGAGGCTACTGAATGACATTAGATCATAAGTTCTTTTATATCTATTTTTCATCAAACATTGTGAAAAGTAGTGATCTTGTGATCGGAGGGTTGCCAGCATCGCTAAAAAATACTAAAAAAGTCGTCCAGAACATCCAAAAAATTACCGGCGTATATACGGGACTGGTGCACGATAAATCTGATCGGGGTCCAAAGGCTATTGAAGGCATCTAATGAAGGCGTTGGGTGCCAGTTCAGGTGTGTCCTCGTCATCTGACCATGGTTCTAAAATAACGTGGTGCATGTATGAATGTGTGTGTGAATGTGTATGTGTTCCCGGGTTTTTCCTTCGATATAGGCCCCGAACCGTCGCCAATAGCCCACTGTGCAGCTCTAGTGCAACGTTAATTAACCCAAACCAAACCATCAAACATTGTGTACGATTAAATAAAACGATTTTAATTTCATAAGTATTTAATATTGGTTGAATTAATTTCTAGGACTTCAGAATGGTTGGTGACGATTCGGGATCTATTCTGAACGAAATATCGAGGAACACTGTCGCGTAATTTTGAATCATGGTCAGAGGACACCTACCCGAACTTCCAACACATGACCAACAGCTGGTTGGTTGGCTAATTAACGTCGCACTAAAGCTGAGCAGTGGGCTATTGGCGACGGTTCGGGGCCTATCTCGAAGGAAAGACTCGGGAATGATGCCTCGTATTTTTGAACGATGGTCAGATGACGAGGACAACACCTGAGCTGGCACCAAACGTCTTCAATAGACGTCGGGACTTTAGATTTATTAGATTTATCGTGCACCAGTCCCGTATACACGCCAATAATTTTTGTAGATGTTCTGGACGACATTCTAGTATTTTGGTAGCGAAGTTGGAAACCCTCCGATCACAATGTCACTACTTTTTTTACTATTCTTTAATCTAGTCCTCGCACAGGTTCGAACCGTGAATCCTTTGATCGCAGCCGACGCCTTTATCCACTGGGCTATCCGGCCCCCCCACGACCAACAGCAGAGCATTTGGACCACGAAAGATTTAACACCATCTTCCATTACACATTGAAGTTTGGCAGAACGACGAAATACGAAATCTTCCGAATACGAGCAGGCCACTATTCCATCCAGAGGTCACGCAAGCAGCAAACACATTTATGACATGCGTTTTCTGTCGAATTGCACAAAATGAAGGAAAGTATGAGCAATACTATGGTTATTTTACCGTAGTATTCTTCTCCTTCCACTATATCGTGCGAGAGCGACGGATACATGTCCACCAAATACATGGCGATCTGGGTGTGGACGTCCGTGTTGCACAGCACCAGGACATGGAGCAGAGATTCTCCGAGCATGCCTCGGTCATCCAGCTTCCAGCACACTTTCCGGCCTTTCTCCTGCGTGAAGAAAACAAATATATTGTTTTATATGCAACATACAATTAATAAAAGTGTTGTTTTCTTAACAAATATCTGATTAGTGGAATCCGCGTGGAAATTTCCAAAAAGGTTCAAATATAAAAAAAAAAACGCTTATACTCCTACAAACATAACTTTTCTGAATTCGTTAAAGTAAATGCCGTTCTAAAGACAATTTAACACAGAATGTAAAACAAATCAATGAAGTTGTTTTAGAAAATTAAGGAAAGTTTACTTACATTTTTAACTTTATCAAAGTTTATTTCTTCTGTTATCAATATCGTATAATTCTTTATGATACGTAGATTTTGATGGAAGGAAATGTGATTTAGCATATAATTTTTTTTTTTACAATTATTTGTATGTAATATACAAATACAAATATTGACGACCAACAATAGGCTCAAGGCCCAACAAGGTAGGTCCAGTTAGTATCTCCTAACTATTCTCCAATAAATATTTGACTTCTTAAAATCATTTACTACTGAAGTATTAACAATAGTCAATGGAAAGTTGTTCTATTTGCCTATTATTTTATTATAGAAATAGTGCTTTCTCTCTTCCCGATTAAATTGTGATTGGTTTAATTTAAACTCATGACCTCTCGTTCTATCACTCATCAAGGCCGTAGCCAGGATTTTTTTTTCGGGGGGTGTTATGGTTGAAGGTTTAATTTGCGTTACGACAACACGAAGACAAACTTTTCCTTTATATTTTTCGTATAGTATCTAAACAATTTTCTAAACTATTTGATGCAGTTTTTACCTCTATATTTCATAAACTGTTTATGCTAAAATATGCCGAATTGTAGTAGTTTTGGCTATTTTTTTTTTAAATTTTACATTAAAACACATTTAAATGCCTATTCTTTGAAATCCATTTTAACCAATAAAGTCGATAAGCAGCAAAAAAATAAAAATAAATAAACTATAGTTTTGGAGATACGCAAATTGATTCTTTATGTAGAAAATATAAATTGTTTAAACATATTTAACATTTCTATAACGATTTGAGAATAAAACAATCCACAAAATCCCTTTAAAAAATTAGTTGGGGTACAGTATGGCTGCTTACAGTATTGTTTCAACCGCGACCATAGAAGGGACGTTTCAGAAGTTACAATTTATAGTTCAGTGCCGAAAGATATTAAACATCGAGAGTTCAGCCACGGCCGTGGTTCAACTCACTTCCGGTCAGAACACTCCCAGTCGATGTAAAAAAATAGAATATGATTGGCTGTGACGTCATAGTTAATTTTTATAGTTCTACACCATCGATGGTATTAAGCACTATAAGTAAATAGTTTTCTTGGATTCAAGAAAGAAAAAAAAGGACATGAAGGAAAAGAAGGGGGAAGAGGAGTGAGTGTTGAAAAAAAGTATCACACAATTTCGGGGGGGGGGGGGGGTTGTCCCGTCGGTCCCCACCCTGTCTACGGGCCTGTCACTCATATTAAAATCCAAACTCTCGATATCCCCCTGTTTAATAAACTTAAGCAGTTGATGCAAATATCCTCTAACCCTTTTCTCTTCCAGAGGATACACAAAAATAATAAAATGTTTATTTTGAGAATGAAATTTGTATGTTTGATTTTCAGTATTCCTGCATATTTTGGGCGCCTTTGAAGAAGCGTTTTTTTAAAATTGGTATGTATAGGGGAGACTGGGGTACAGTGAACGTACCAGACTTAATTATTTGTGGTTATCGAAAATACTAATTAAAGTTGCCTTTTTGTTGATGTATCAGTACTTGAAATTCGTTATTGTTACATCTATTTGCAAGTAGATGATTGTTTATGATTGGAGGACTTCTTTCAAGAAAATAAGTTTCTTTTTAAAATGGTTAATAACTAAATAAATTTTGTTATTTTTGACACACATTTAAGTTTTAGAAGGCGAGAGTGTTTGATTTTAACATGGGTGATTCGGGTTGAAATATCAACTACCCGACCTGTAAAGGTTAAGAAAACTCATCAACTCTGATTAACCGTTTTTAACAAAGTAAAGTTCAACAATATACACCGTTCTCTCTTCTGTTTCCTTTGAATATTACCTGGCCATCTTTACTTTGATCGAGTACTTCGCCTTCCCCGTCTCGGTACATGAACTTCTTGAGCTCGTTGGTCGCCATGTTCTCCAACTCCTTCTGGCCCTCGAACAAGTACCTCTCTATCAGCTGCCCGCTCTTCTTGTAGTTGGCCATCACGTACAGCGGCACCTGTTTGTCCACCTCCACCTTGCTGACGATCTCATCGAGGAGGGATGTGGCGAGGCTCGAGGCCCCTCGGTCGGAAAACTTGAGTAAGTTCTCGAGGGAGTATTTCCCCATTCTTCCTGAAAGAAACGCATTAGATACCTGCAATGTGCACTGTTAAAAAAAATCAGTTCAACGATGTATCATATCTTGGTGGAAAACAGATGTCTGCAGCAAATTACACCCAGATTCCCCATATTATGTTGGAATCAAGTTTGAAACAAAAATCCTTTTTCGGAAAAAAGCAGAGGTTTCACCGATAAATTGTTCAACCTCCTTTAACTGCAAACTAAATTTTCGCTGCCACTATGTCAACAAGTCGGGGAATCTCCTCTAAGAAAGACACCGACGAACAGAGCCTCCGTGGCTCAGTGGATAAAGGCGTTCAACTGTGAATAAGAGGATTCCTTGTTCGAGTTCGATTGGCTCGGCGGACTTGACAACGAAAAGTAAAAAGTTGTGATCTATGGTCGCCAGCTTAAGTACTAAAATACTAAGAAAACTCGGATTTTAAGTTTTGGTGCAAAATTTCATCACTAAATGGTATTCGTGGTAGCACCATAAAATGGTGAAACTAAGCACCAAATGTTTGTTCAGCTAAATGGGTACCACATTTTAGTGCAATGTCGTAATAATTTTTAACAGTGTACAAGAACCCAATAACACTCTATAGCAAGGGAAGTCAACCATTTACAGCAATGGTTCCCAACCAGCGGAAGGTTTCAAAGTGGTCCGGGGAGCCATTGTTCTATTCTATAGATTTTATTCTTTTACTTTTTCAAAAACGGGTGTTGCCTGAGATGTATTTCTTTAAAACTAAAACATATAAATTGAAAATCAAAATTTACGTGCTATAAAAAGAAACAAAATAGTATTCTCATCTGAACTCTTTCACATGATTGCTTTGATTGTTGTAGTAATTACTCAGGATGGAATTCGATATTGATTCGATATCACTTTAAGAGTGTTTATGTTATATTTCTAATACGCATGTATTTTATATATGTTTTAAAAATTTAACTGTTTTTATAGCTTTTATAATATACCCTAATGCTTCTTATCTGAAATATATAACTTTAAAAAAAGGAACGCGATAGAAATATAAAGGAAACTATATTGCAGTGGAAACAAATTTACAACTTCGGTAGTTTGCTCGCCCGCCACAAGGACAGTGTCTTAGTTACAAAATGACAAGATATTTTTCTGATTGAGAATATTTTTAGTTACAAGCAGTTTAATTCGTAATGCAAAATAGGATTACCTTTACTTATAATTTTTTTTAAATTTCAACTACTAAAAATAAAGTTTTGTTTTGTCAATACAAATAAAACTATAATTAACTAAATAAAATTTCACTTACCTTTAAAATATTCTATTTATTGTTATAAACAGCAATACCTTCAAAAGATAGGCTATTTAAAATTTAATTTTCCATATTTCATTATTTTCATAATGCGTCAATTATTCTTTCCGCTTATGGCTGGACTCCTCTACTACAATTTTAAGTCAAGTGCATTTTCTGAAGGAAGGGTTGTTATAACAATCTTTGTAGGATCCATAAAGAGCAACTGATATCGAAGTTTCTAAGAATAGCGTGTGACTTTGATTTATTTTTATGAAAAATAGCAGCTCCAGTGACCTAGAAAACTTGGGAAAAGTGTTTGAGCGCACGCGTTGGATTGAAAGGACAATCTTAATGAAAAAAATATCACAAAAAGGAGATGGACATGAAAAATCTGTGATTGACTTTGAAATAAGCGTATTTCTGGATTCGGGGAAATTGGATAGATGTGATTGAGAAAATATTGAATAAAAATTTGTAATTAATTTTATCTGAAATCCATCCATCAAAATATTGTAGATCCACTTAATAGATATTGAAAGAAAATTTAAATAAAAAAAACATTTTAATATAATTTTTACTACATAAAATAATTAATTATCTATAATAGTTAAGAAAGAAACAGGGAAGAAAAGAACAAAATACCATCTCTTTCACTGCTCGGACATGTCTGAAAATTTCAATACAGATACTGTTCAACCTTTGTGAACCTAAGGGTTGAAATTTTAAAATTCTATTTAGTTTTCCATTTATAACCGTTTAAAGCGGTTTTAGAAGCTATTTTTTTTAATGGCCATTAAAAAAAATTAATATATAAATCTTTATAAAATTATAAGATTTTGACTACAATGAAATACTTTAAAATAAATTAATATTATATTTCTGGTTTTAAACAATTGGAAGTTGGCGAGCAAAACTTGCTTTGGCGAAATAATTCTTTCTGACCACTGTGCTTCAACGGGAAAACTAACGGAAAAGTTAACATTCGGAGATGTTCCTGAAGGTGTCTGAACAATAGACTAGTTATTTTGCCTTTGAAAAATAAGTGAGAAGTAACGTGAAAAACGAACCATTGACTTAACATTTTTTTTAACGTGTGAAACCGGGGGAAACAACCGGGGGTTAAAATATAAAGATTTATGAAAATTGCCACATACTATTTATTGAAAAATAATATTTTCTAAAGACAGTTTTCGTCAATTTTTGTTCAGATTATAGAATGAAAAAGTTGATTATTTAAAAAATATTTCATTAAAATTGTAACTTTAAAAAAAAGTTCTAAAATATTTTCCATTTGTAGTGTTTTTATAATCTGCTTTAAATTTGTTCTCAAATTAATATGAGATAAATAGAATAGTTAAAATCAAGGATAGTGAAGACCATATATATATATATATATATATATATATATATATATATATATATATATATATATATATATATATATAATATATATATATATATATATATATATATATATATATATATATATATATATATATATATATATATATATATATATATATATATATATATATATATATATATATATATATATATATATATATATATATATATATATATATATATATATAAGGTGTGCTCGTACTCAAACTGCCTGACGGACGGTGGAGAGAGCAGCTATTTGACGTCATAGTAACGCCTACTTCGCCTTCTGTGGGCGTGTCTAATGCTCTCGCTTGAACCAATGGCAAGACTGAACTAGATGCGGGCGCGTTGTTTGATGGTGCTGCCATCTATTCGTTTTTTTGTGAACTATTAAAAAGTGATAAGCTAACTTTATTTAGTTACTTTTACTGCATTTTATGAGTTTAAATTATATTTTAAGGATTGCATTTAGTATGGAAAAATTGCAAAAGAGTTGCTTAATAAATTAAGCGTATTAAAATAATATTAGCTACCACGAGAGCATGTCCATGAATTTTGAAAGAGTAAAATAGTGGTCGGAACTATCCGGTCAATCCATTTGTATTGGACATATTAAATGAGTTACAATTTCAATCAAGTAAAATACGGGGACATAACAAAACAAGGACGGATTAGTAGTGAAGTTACCTGAACACAATTATTTACAGATATTTACATTATTTTGCTAATTAAAAATTAAATCACCAGTTGTTACCCAACCGGGATTGAACCT
This sequence comes from Troglohyphantes excavatus, assembly GCA_963932185.1. Lineage (NCBI taxonomy): Eukaryota > Metazoa > Arthropoda > Arachnida > Araneae > Linyphiidae > Troglohyphantes > Troglohyphantes excavatus. The sequence continues at coordinate 27,326,869 of OZ010666.1, read as the reverse complement.
AAGTAGCAATGCTTGAAACACACAGCCAATGAGAATGATCAAAAACCGATAGTAAGGCGGAGCTAAAATGATGTCAAAAGTAAGGCGGAGCTAAAATGACGTCATTTAGTTGCCTTTCCTTGCCCACTTTCAAAAAGCGAAAAACGAGCGCACCTTCTATATATAGTCTTTACAAACCTTGAGTTAAAATAATGTTCCAAACGCAGTAAATAGCTGACATGTGATTCGTAAAAAAAAAATTAAAAAAAAATTAGCTGAATTTTATTTTCATGGTCATCGATAAAATAATTACTTAGATGAAACTAGAGATATATTAAAATTATTTTCGCGAATTTCCTCTAATTCGTGAAAAAATCACATGCTGTAAGTGATCTTCGAAATAAATAAGTAAAAATGCAGTTAGCCTTTAAGCACGTTTAAGCTATTTTTAAACGAAACTTAAGCGGTATGATAAAAATGTTCATAACATATGGCCAGACTAAATGTAAAAAATAATTATTGAAGTACGTATTTTAATTGAAACTTTAAATGAACACTCGACATTTTATTACATTATACACTGTAAAAAAAGTGCTTAAAATGAGTACATGAACGTACTTGTTTTTTTTAAGTACAATTGCATCGTAAATGAGCGATGACGTACTCAAAGTTAGGTAATCGTACTTTAGAAAAAATCAGCAGTAAGATTTAATATTGCTAATCTCAGCTTGTGTTCAAGCCATCTTAACAAAGCGACCTGACAAACTTTAAATATTTGTTCAGAAGATGGTTTTCCACTCAAAATGTTCCATATATTAGGATTTTTAAAAAAGATTAAATTTTTTATTATTTATTAAAAAAAATTATTGCCGAAATAGTAAACTTATAGGCTTTAAAAATATATCAGATATTAAGAAATTGTGAAATTTTCATCTTTATATCTGAAAAATAATGGGAGTTACATTCAATGTTATGGTTGTTCCTTTAATTTTTCCTGCTAGTGTAATAAGACATACATTAAGTAAAAAGGAAATACTTAAGTCCGGGTAAAAATTATATATTAGTATAGCTAATCGCTGTACAGCTTCTTTGTAGAACAGTTATGCTTTGTGGTACAAAAATCCTTAAAAAAATATTCAATAATTCTTTACGATCCATCCAATATTGTTGGTTAGTGAAGTGAGGCAAAAATACATAATAAGAAACAAGACACTTTAAACGATTTTGTAAATAAAATTTATTCTTATCTCTATAATATACATAGTCTAAGTCCTCGGACTAAAAAAGACATTGCACGTATTATCATAAAGTGTATTTGCCAATTCGTTGATATCTTCTCCTCTAATGGCTGCCATTACTTCTAGGACTTGCCTGTAAAAATAATCACGCTAAATTAAGAGTCATAAATAACTTCTTTTAAATATAAAAGTGATATATTTTAACACAACAATAAAGTAATTTTTAAGATTTAACATGTGTTACAATATATACTTGTATCTCTCTATTTTAAAAAAAAGTAAGCCCTAGGGGGAAAAAGTAAGACCTAGGGGGAATTTTCAGTTCTTTCAATGTTATTCAGATCGTATCTCAAAATGTAAAAGTCCTAAAATTACGAAATTAAGTGAATTTGTTAAGAAATGTTTGATAAATAAGAAGAATATATTTTTGTTTCAATACTGTTATTAGTTTATAAGTTATTTAATATTAAAGTCGTCGTTGATAAAATTTCGCTTACAAGTAATTTTGTCCGTCGAGTTTCTGAAACACTATTAAGTGGAGAGATCCAATTTTTTTAGGGAGTGTACAAATAGGTTTGAACTGGAAATCCAAGTAAGCATTTTTTAAAATTCGAATTAGTTTTGGATTTATAAGTTTTTTAAACATTTAAACACGCTCCACTTTTTGAAGTTTTTTCACCCTCATTTTTGAAACGTGATTTCTAAATTGCTATAAGTCATTTAAAATTACATATTCTCTTATTCAAAAAAATATATTAATGTTCGCTAAAACTTCCTCTTTCTGATGTTATAAAGATTATATTCCTATCTTTACAATTAAATTAGATATGGTCAATTAAGATAGGTATAAAAAATAGCGAAGAAGGATAAAAATGTCGGATATTTCGAGAAAATTTTAATTTGCGACTTTTTGTCTCATTGTTCCGCTTGCATCTCAGAAAGTAAATGTCCTAAAATTATGAAATTATGCCAGTTTATTAAGAAATATTTGGGTAATAAGATGAATATATTTGTTTTTCCATACGATCAGTATATTAGACGTTATTTTATGTTAAAGTCATGATTTTAGAAAATTTTGAAAACAATTCTTACATTTTTGTATACTTGTGTTCCAATTTTCAACAAAAAAATAAATAAAAAATTAGGGACTTAGATTAAACTATTGGCTACAAATGATCCAGAGCGTTTGTGAAATTTCGATTTAGTTTTGTAGTTATAAATGTTTAAATAATTGACGAAATGTCTGAAATAATCGTCAATTTTACGCGTAAAATTTTAAGGGATAAATTAAAACTGCTCTAAGTAGTTCAAAAATATACTTTTTTCCCGTTAAAAAAATATAGTTATATTCGTAAAATCTTCCTTTCTTGAATGGTATCAATACTGAAATTCTATCTTAAAAAATAAATTAGATGTAACTATTTATGTGAAGTACTATAATTATTATTAAAAGATATTTCGGAGCAAAATGCTAACGTTGGCAAAATGCCAACATGTATGTAAATCTAATAGTTTAATCCCGTAGCTTAATATATATTTTAATGGGGAATTATTATTAGCGCCAATTCTCAATAATCTTACTTTATATAAATCAAAGTTGGCGAATTAGGCTTATTTTTGTTTGGCGCGTTTTATGCTGTTTGTTTACACGTTTCGCTTTTCAATGAGTAGAAACAATTGCGTTGAAGCAGTTGAGCTTTTCCAGTTATCAGACCCACCACAACGGCGGCAACGTTTGTGTGTATGTGGGGGGGGGGGGGGGGGCTCCTCCTCCCCCCTGTAAACTTGAAACCTTAAAAGTTGGGGTTTCCGAATTTTAAAAATCCGTTTGTTGGGAAAATTTATGCCTCAGGAAAATTAATATTATTAGCAAATGAAAGCGACGGAAGACTAGAAATTGCCCAGCTGGTATCAAGATGAAACTTAAATTAGATCGCAAAACGGAACACTGCTTTGGAACATGCGTGCAACAAATCAATACTTTCGAGAGAACTGTTTAATATTACCTATAAAAAAGCTGACAAATGTCTTATAAGTTGGAACTGGGATTTTTTTAGCTGTTGCGTTGTGAATTTCGAATCGTTAAGTGTGGTCTGGTTAATAAACGTAGCACTAGAGCTACACATTGAACTACTGGCGTTGGTTCGAGCAAAGCTTCCTTGATTGGTTATTGGTACGTATTTACTTACTACATCAAGGACGCTTTGGTTCGAGGCCTTTCTCGAAGAAAAGACCTGGGAACTATGTCTCATATTTTTAACAATGGTCAGATAACGAGAACAACACTAGCGCTGGTACCCAACGTCTTTAAGTTGGGAATTTTGAATTGTTCACTTTCGGAATTTCGGATCGTTAAGTTGGGAAATTTCTTGTCTCAACATCCCAAAAATAAATTTGTGTGACGGCACTGCCAGCAATAATTTATATAACTAAAAAAAGTATTGTTGTTAGGACACATTGTCATTGTCTACAGTGTATGAAGCCGGTATTGTTTGCGAAGCAAACTAAAGAGGATTGCGTAGCAATCCTCCGGGGGTTGGTGAAGCGTTAGAGGAGCAGGGGGCGGAGCCCCCTAGTTAATAAAACATTTCTTATTGACATTTTATTTTACCTAAAAGGTGTATTCGCTAATTTATTGCATAAAAATATGAATTAGACGTTGTTACAGATTGTTTTTATACTAATAATACCATAATCTTTGTTTAGCTAAAATTGACAATAATTGTAATTTGAATTTCATAGAGCTATCAAAGTTTATACGAATGAGAAATATTGCAATTTCAAATCATTAAAATATATAAAATTTAATAATAGAGTTTTCCATCTTTGAGATGAAGTTTCATTATTTCTCTTAATTTTAAACTTTGTGTTTGAATAAAAATATAATGCATAACATCAAACTGGGTATTTTCATTACTTAAATTTTACAAGGTCTTCCCATATTGAATGAAAATACCCCCAATTACTTTTATATTATATAATTTAATTATAAATTACAGTCATAAAAATAATAAAAGACTTACTATATGAAAATTAATTATAGGCATACTTATATTGTGATGTATATTTTCTCAATCATGGTTACAAATGTCGATTTTTAATTAATGTTTCACAATTGCAGGATAAGAACAATGACAGTCTATCAGGAGTAATTGTAAATAGTCATAAACGAACATAACTGAATTTTTTATAAACTCTAATTTTTTTCTGTTTCACAAATTTTATATAATGAAAGTATAGATAGTCAACTAGCTAACATAAGGTATTGTAATCTCGATTTTAACAAAAAGGACTTTCGTCGTTTTTACCCAGAACTCTTAATAGATATGTACTGTATAGTCACAAACCAATGAAATTCCTTGCAATTTCTTTGACAAATGGAACAATATCTGATTTATGATTTAAATACTTTTTCACTTTTTACTGGATGTAAAAAAATATATTTAACATTTGTGAGTATTCTGAAAATAAAGTAAGGGCTGCTATATTCTTTAATATTTAATATTCTTTAATCTGCTATTAATCTTAAGGATCTGTTACTTACACAATATTTGCAGGCTCGTTTCGACTCTTCACTTGAAATCCAAATTCAAATCGTTCTTTCTTTTTACAAGGGAAAGTGGTTTTGACTAACTTAGCACCAGCATGAGTTGTACGAATTTCACACCACGGGGAATCTGAAATTATACATTGTAAGTGTCAAACCCAGTCAAGTCCAGTTCTTAAAATATCATAGAAATAAATTGTAACTTTTTTTATTAGCTTTTTATGATAAACTAGAAAAATAGTGGAATTTTAACCTTTGATAGTGACAAAATTATAAGCAAACCATATGCATATAAATATTTAATATTAAAATTATATATTTTTTTAACTGTATATTGGGACTTTAAATGAATAAAATTTTTAAAAAAATGAGAAAAAGTCTAATATAATAAATTTTGTTTAAAAATATTGAACATTTTCAAAAGGATGAAATTTAATATAGTGATTATTATAGTACATAAAATATTTGTTTGTTAATACATGAAATATTTTTCTTAAGTCTATTTCTTAAATAATTACAATACAAGTTTAAAAGTATGAAAACTTTAAAAATCTACTTCTCCAATTTAAATGATTACCAGTTGTGAAAGGAAATACCCTTAGAAATAAAAAATCATGTTAGAATAATATGAAATAAAAATGTATACATAAACAGCATAATAACGGCTCTTTAAATTAAAATTACAAAATCAATAGTTTGGTGTTCCAATTAAATTAATAACATAGTGTAGATTAAACTTATCACATTATAAACATCAATTTATTATTTAAAATTTTGCTGGAGGATTTTTTTTAATATCTTTATTTCTGTACTATAGTTATTTTGATAGTTCCTTTCAAATATTAAATCATAGTGCAAAAACCATTTTATAATTTTGTAAAAAATAGTTAAATAACATTATATCATACACATTAGCACAGAAAAAATAAGCAACCAAACTGTGAAAGAACCGGTAGAATAGATCGGATAGATTTAGAGATCACCTCAAGAACACAAATGAACATTCTTTAAATTTTTTTTTTTAGAAATTTATAACTTTATAGAAAAGGAGGAATTTACAAAGAAAGTAGTAGTATTGTTATTGATTTATAAAACATTTAAAATTAAAGGTTTAAAAGGACAAATTATGTATTTATTAGCATATATTACTTAAAATGAATAAGTTTAAGTATTCTCTCATAAACTTATTTTAAGTATTTGTTGGATGAATATGATTTTTTGTTGTTGTAAAAACCAACATATGTAGAAAGCGTGTCGATTTTTTAAGAAAAATGTGTTAAAACTTATAAATAAAATAAATATAATATGCTGATAAGTTACAATATTGTTAATTATTATCAGTAATGATTGTAGTGAATGGTTATATAGTTAGTAATTTTATTACAATGGTGTTATTAACATTATTTATCTTATTTAATTTGTAATACACTTTAATTCATGAGTTATATTGAAATTAAATTTATTACAAAAATTAGCAGCATTTTATATTTTCGAAATTGGAATTGCTTAATAAATTAATAATAGTTCATGTATTTTTAAACAGGTTAGTTTTTAAGTTTGCAGTGGTTCTTCTATCAAGTCTTTTCCCCACTTATATAAACATTACACTACAGAAGATATATTATTATACATTAACTTAAACATCTTGCAATTTTATATTAATCCAATAAAATATTATATACCCGTTTCAATCATTAGCCTGTCAATAGGAAGACTTGCAACAACATCAAGATTTTCTCTTGTCTTCAATGAGCTGAAAGAAAATAACAATTAGTATATTGCAACCTTTAAAAGAACTAAAAGTCTTTAACACTTGAGTACTTAAGTAAGTAGAAAACTAAACTTTGTGTTATTTTATTCTGTAGTTTTAAATTTGTAGATATTTGGGAACTGTTTTGATGTATATTCAAACATATGTAAAAACTCTTTTTGTTTACCAAAACAAAATATTAAATATTTTTGTGATAAATCAATTTTTAGTAATGATTACTTACTAAACAATAATAACAATGGAATAAAAATGCATTAAAAAAATTATCACATTTAATATACCATTATTGCTCCATTTATTCCAATATTTTAAAAATCAAATATGTACAATATTTTTCAAAAAATTATATACCTGTAACAATACAAAAAAAAATTAATAATTTGAGTCAAAATATTAAAAAAAACAGACTTTTTAAAAATATCTAAAAAAAGTTTTAAATTTTTTAAAAATTATTAAATAAATTATTTACATTTTACTAGATAAATCGTTTCCAATAGATTGCCTTATTAACGCAAATAAATGGCCAAAAGCGGTATTTTTTCTAAATCCAAGAAAACATTACAAAAATATAATCATTTACTATGTTTAAGTATAAAATTAGAAACATGTACTGCTTCTAAAAATACGTATGAAACTTAAACAAAACTTAAAAAGCATTTAACAAAAAAATTTCATAAAAACAATTTAACAGCATATTTTTTTAAGTATTTTTTTTTATAATTCTTATGGTAAACAAAGCAAATTTTTACAAAAGGAAAAAAAATCTTTTGAAATCAGTACAATTTTATAAATAATCATACCAATTTATTATATGGTTAAAATTTGTACATTGTACAGATTGACCGTACAAGTTGGCAGGTATGTCATTAATTTTATTTTTAATAAACTGGAAAAAATAAATATAGGGAATATTTCTGCTTTAAAATTTTATAATCTTACCATCCATTTATGCCTATATATAAGCCCAAGTCAATGAAGGATTTGGCATCTTCTTTTGTTCCATCGAAAGAGTGGACCTGTGGTCAAACAAAACATAATTGAAAAAATACTAGTTTATGCATTTCTTTATAAATGAAGAAATAAAGAACAAGTATATTATATTGTTCCATAAATGTTTATCTAGAAATGACAAGATGGTTGATAAAAAATATCTTGTCAAAATGTTTGCCAAAAGATAAATAATAATGATTATTTTCATAAAATCACGATTTTACTAAAGTGGTTAAGGCATGGTTAAAAATTTTGTGAATAATTGTTGTAACCCTAAAATAAATTTTTTATATAATTTATCGCACTGTTATTTTACTAGTAAAAATTATTTGAATTAATATATTGTAGGGTTTTAGTTTGAGCCCGATTGCATAGAATTGACAAAGAAAATAAAAATGTAGTAATCTTACGATCAAAGGGTTGCCAGCTTTACTATTAAAATACTAGAAAGTCTTCTAAAGACATTAAAAAATTATACTGGCGTATATACGAACTGGTGCACAATAAATCTGATCAGGTTTCAACATCTCAAAGCCTATTCAGGTTGCAAACTCAGGTGTTGTACTCGTCATCTGACAATGGTTAAAAAATATGAGGCATTGTTCTCGGGTCTTTCCTTCAGGATAGGCCATGAACCGTCCCAAATCGCCCAATATGCAGCTCTAGTACGACATTAACCAAAACAAACAATTCATTAGGACAAACTGAATACACAGAAAAATTGTTAGCTATCTTTCATGCTTACCACACCAGTAGTAAATCTGTCTCGGTTTCTTCTTACAATCGAAAGTAGATCAACACTTGCATTGCGACAATGGAGGAACATAGGCAATCGTGTTGCTTCAGCAATGTCAAACTGACATTCAAAGTACCTGAATAGAAAATTTAAAATTCGTAAATGATCTTATTTATATAAAAAAACCATAGAATGTACAAAACATTTTTAAATTAAAATAAATCATTCTTTACCTTAATTGAGTTTCTTTAGGACAAAATTCTAAACGATCATAATCTAGGATAAATGAAATTACAATTAAGAAAAGTGGGTTAAATTATACAATATTGCATATGTTTTTAATTTTGATAAAGCTACATCACATTTCAATATATCAAGTTGACTCTTCGTTAAAGTAGAAACTGGTCAAGAGGAATACAAATAATTATTCTGTTTTGCTGGTTTTTCAAAAAGCATGCACACAAGAGCGAGACACACACAATAGGTAATCTTTTAAAGGAAGAGTAACTAACAGATAGCCAATGGGTCAAAAATACATTACAAAAAACATTGGTCTCAAAGGAAGACAGGAGGAGGGGATGGGGGGTTTTAGCCAAAAATAAAGTGTGAATATTTAAACCCTGCAGAAAAACTTGTGACCAGGATAAAAGTATACTATTTTTTAAACTTAATCTCTATTCTTTTATTAGCAAAAATTCCATCAAAATCTGCCAAGTGCTTTTCATAATATTTATGTAAACTAACAGAAACACACATAAACTTAAAAAACTATTAGTTTACCTCCCAAAAATGCTATTGAAGTGGAATTTTTCGAAATATATGCTATGTATGTTACATAGAATATGATTAAATACTGCTTATTTAAACACATAACTAAACAAGATAATAGAAATTAACTTAATATGAACATAACATAATATATGTATTCACAAAATCATATTTATTACCTAGACCACATTCTCCCACTGCTACTACTTTCTGTCTATTTTCTAAGGCTAGAAGTTTCAGCTGCTGCAAGTAACCACCAGGGTCCCCACAAGCCTCAAATTCTAAACATCTCGTTGGATGGCAACCTACTGTACTATAGAGCATATCTGTAAAAAAAAAATAGTGAACCAAACAATATAATTACATATTAAATTTGTTGAATCAACATTAAATTATTATGTTTTAGGCATAATACAAATACAAATATTGACGACCAACAACAGGCTCAAGGCCCAACAAGGTTGGTCCATCTAGTACCTCTTAACTATTCCCCAATGCATATCTAACTTTTTCTTAAAATCCGTTACTCCTTTACAATTAACAATATTCACTGGCAAGTTGTTCCATTTGTCTATTACCCTATTATAGAAATAGTGTTTTCTCCTTTCCCAATGAAAATGGGATTTGTTTAACTTAAACCCATGACCTCTCGTTCTATCACTCATATTAAAATCTAAACCCTCCATATCTCCTTGTTTGATAAATTTGAATAATTGAATCAAATCTCCCCTAACCCTTCTCTCTTCCAGAGTATACATATTCAAATTTCTTAATCTATCTTCATAATTCAAGCCTGAAGTCCCTTGAACCATTTTAGTAGCCCTGTGCTGAATTTTCTTTAACAATTCAATGTCTTTTTTAAGATATGGTGACCAGAACTGTACAGCATACTCATGATGTGGCCTTACTAAACCTCTGTACAATGGCAAGATAATATCCTTAGATTTTGATGAAAAACTTTTCCTGATGTACCCCAACATTCAATTAGCTTTTTTGCTAGCCACTGTACATTGATGACTCATTTTAAAATCCTCATTTACCAACACACCCAGATCACTTACAATCTCACTATTTTTGATTTCTGCACCCTGTAAAACATATGCAGCCTTACTATTTTTGATACCCATGTGCAACACTTGACATTTACTGATATTAAAAGACATACTCCATTTAACAGCCCATTCTGATATTTTTGTTAAATCACCTTGTAATTGCTCTATTTGTTCCCCAGAATTCACAGTCCTCATAATTTTTAAATCATCTGCAAAGATGCTGACCTTGCTCAAAATCTCCCAACTAATATCATCAATAAAAATAATAAATAACAGTGGACCTAACATAGAACCCTGTGGCACTCCACTTTTAACTTCTGCCCACTGAGAGTAATTACCTTTAATTTTCACCCGCTGACTCCTACCAATTAACCAATTCCTTATCCATTGTAAAATTTCACCCCCAATCCCTAACCTTTCTAACTTGAACAGCAATGCCTCGCGGGGAACTTTATCAAATGCCTTCTGGAAATCTATGTATACTACATCTACACTGTTCCTTTTATCTAATTCTTCAGTAACCCATAGTAATTTAATATAATATTGGTATAGTAATTAGTTAAGTTTATACAACACACTAAGTTGAATATAGTCAAAATTAACAGTATCCAAGTAGAAAGTTATTTTGACATCATTCATAGCTGGGGGTTTAAAGAAGTCAGAATTTTTTTCCTTTCTTTGATTTAGCAATTATTCTCAAATTGAGACTTATAATTTAAGTGGTTGGCAATTAAGAGTTAAATTGCCTAATTTCACAACAAATGTGAACCTTGATTCCAACATTTATGAAAAACAAAGTTATGTTCAGATGTCATATTTCTGGGTATAAAATAGCAGAAACATACCCAACATATCACAAAAGCATGAAAATAAAAACTTCCATATATAATGATTCCTCACAGAACCAGTAGGAGATTATTATAATAAAAGATATTTACAACCGTCAAAATAAATATTAAATGCAATCTAATTGGGACTTTTAGTGGCAGTTGCTATAAATTGCCATAATAGAATTTAAGAGTCAGAAACAGTTACCTATTAGGAAATCTTACTTTAAAAATATCTCACAATTTAGACTTTAATAATATACAAGAAAGCTATACATCTTGCAAGTGATTAAAGGTTACTTATCCTTGCATAAGTGTTTAGCATCATGCAAGATAAATTATTGTTACATATTTGTTTGGATCATTTGGTTAAACAATAGAATGATTATGATAAATAAAAAAATATTTTTTAGACAAAAAGAAATTGTGAAACAAAGCGAATATTGGCAATTTCAATTGATATTTTATAAACTAATTATTCTAAATACAACAAATCAAAATTTAATTACCACATGATTTAGCAATATCAAGAGCTGCCCTGCAGTCTTCTAAACTACCACCTGTTATAAAAATCTGTTTGCAAAGAAAGAAAATTAATATTTTTAGAAACATATTTTTAAAATATATCGAAATAAAAAAAAATATTAAAAAATAACTGACTTTTTCAACACCATTAGCAACAGCTCTCCTCAATATTTCGTGCAAATCATCCACATGTTTTCTAGTTCCATTGTAGATACCTCTGAACATAGGATCTAAGGAATACAAATTACAAGTATAGTTGTCTTTCAGTGTTTATAATCAAAATCTTAACATAACATAATGATATAAAATGAGTAAATATAATGAATAAAATACTAAATAAAAATAATAAGTTGGAAAAAGCAATTTATTACTCAAAAATAATTTTTTTTCGTATTTCTAGTCTTAAGATTTAAGTAAGGTTGGCTAGTTGGTTGAATTAACCACACTAGAGACTAGTGGACTATTGGCGACAGTTCAGGGTCTATATTTCAAAGGAAAAACCCAGTAATACTGCTTCGCATTTCTTAACCATGGTGAGACGAGGTCAACACTCAAGCTGGAACATGATGCAAAATCAATAGGTGTCGTGACATTGGACCACAATCAGATGTAAATGTGAACCAGTCTCTTATATAAGGTAGATAGGTAGCTTTTGATCGTGAAAGGAACGAATATGATTATCCTTCGGTTAACAAATCGCTGCACTCGGGTTCATTTGATGCTTGTTCAAGCCCCTATTATTTGGCTACTACAAGATCCAGAGTTAAGTAAGATTACTGATAGATTTGGAGAAACTTTGTAATGTGTCACTTTATTAATATGAAGCCCAAGTATGAAAGATTATTTAGATTCCTGTGTAGCATATGACAGACACAAGTGCTGGCTGAACATGATTATAAAAATATAATAACGGGAAAATACCAACTGTTAAATTTATTGACTGGCCAGCTATTGGATGATAAGAAAACTACTATAACTTTCAACAGGTATTCAACACATCAATTTGCACTGTTGAACATGGACGAGATTTTATTTTCAAGCAATAGCACACAGTTGGACAACAAAGCTCACAATAGGCTCTACTAAGGCTCATAAGAGAGATGGCAGGTAATTACTATAAGACTATTCTTGATTAAAACAAACAAATGAGAGTGACAGTCAGTATTGTTTATAGCAAAAACAACACATGTGCATTGACCTGTCTTCATTATGCACTGAAGATATTCTTCTTTACATTGGCATTTACTAACTGATAGGTATTCCAACATAATCTATTAACTAGGCCACGAAAATGTAAACAAACATTTTTATCACAACTCTTGCTTACATTTTCATCAATTAGACTGTTGTAGAAGATCATTTTTATAGGAATTTATGAAAGATTAAGGATTTAAGATCCTGTATATTTGAACTAAATTAAATTGAAATGAAATACCTGTTAAGTTAGCCCCAATATCAATAATTTTCTTTCGTACTGCAGCAGGGACAGCCATTTCTTATCATATCTAAATATAAAAATGTATAAAAATAGCATGTAACAAAAAGACAATGTAGAATTCTTGAATTAAAATAAAATGTATTTTAACAAGTGATTAGAAAACCATATCATTTCATAAGATTTATACAATTCTTTACATTTTATCGACAAAATGTTTGCAGTTTATTGCAATAAGTGAATAAAGTTGCTTTAGATATCTAAATCTATATAAATACTAATATGAATACTAGTTAATGCATATCTCATTAATTTATTTAATACTCATATATATCAGTTGATAACAGTATTAATAAAATATGATTTAGTACCAGAGATTCAAAACACGGAGATTTTCTTAAAAAATACTTTGAAGCAGACGAAAAAAAATAATCAGTTACGGTTAAACACAACAATAGAAAGTGTAAACGCGAAATATTATTTTTCGAAATTTTTCATTTAATTCTATATTTTATTATTACTGCTGTTAAAAATAATTCAAATGACAGAAACAATAACTAACTGTCAGAAAATATTGATTTCGTATTATTTCTGCTTTCTAAGCTTTAAAACTAATTTTTCTTTTATTCGGTATTTGTTTCGGAACAACTCGCACCTGTTGTCAGGTTTTTGTTTGTTTACTTTAATGATATTTTATTTGATTAACTTAATGGATATGTAAAGTTCAACGAATTTAGATATTGTTTAAAAAAAAAAGTAATTCTCATCTGTGATATACACAAAATTTATTAGGGTAAGTTTTACTTTTAAAGTTGCAATTTCTGAATCATATGAGAAATTCTAGAATTGTTCAATTTTTGTTGTTTCCTTATCAATATTTGTTTGGTTACGATTACATTTAAAAGATTAGGTGAAAGCAGGTTAAGGCTGTATTTAAATTATTATATAATCACGTAGGAAATTCTTTTCCTTATAACATGCTTCCTCGATTGAAGTTTCGGTATTTTTAGTTACCATTCGAAAGATGATAGTTGGGGTTTTCAAATTTCTTTAATTTATCGTATTTTATACAAAATACTTGAATTTGTAAGACATAATATTAAAAGTATATTTCTGCGTTTTTTTTGGAAAGTTTTAAACTCTATTATTTTATAGTATTGAACATGTTTTGTGTTTTTAAATTTTGTAGTAACTAGTATCTATCTATATATTGTAGTTGCAATTATTTTTTATTCAGTAAAATGTCGGAATAAAAATTCCTCTAAATGGTGTAGGTCACTGACCTCTTTGTTTGCAAAAGAAGCTCATTGTCTTAAAATTGAAAAATAACCAATATAATGACACTAAAAAGTATACTTTTTACTGTTTTAATACTTTTAAACCATGTAATACTACTTTTATTAACAGTTCAATCCTCATACTTGTTGTACTGAAAACTGTACTCCTTTTGAATTGAAAGGATAAAAGTTTATTATCTGTCATTAAACTAAAAAATACCAATAAAATGTATACTATTTGTTAAATTCATAATTTATTAATTATTATGCCATATATATTTTAAAACTAGTAATATTTTTATACATATGTTTTCCTCTGAACTTTTTCCTATTATTTTAGCTAGAATGTCTCAAAGTTTCAATATATCAGAGTCGGTTGAACCGATAAAGAAATACATCAATGGTATTTGCGAGGGAAGAGAGGCATGGGAAATAATTGCAGTTACTCTCTTTACCACTTGCTTCATATTTTTCTTCAACAAACTCATGTCAAATTTTTTTGGTAAGTAAACTATTTGAGAGATGTTTTATTATGTCTTGTTGTTTTGCTTTTAATGTATTACATGTGAGACTGCTATGCAGGATAGAGAGTTTAAAAAGTATGCAGGTCAAAATATTTTGAATTTTATAATATTATACAAAACAATTACCTTAGTTTAAAACTTTTTGTATACCTCCATGCTTACAAAGCATACATATTCTGATGTTAAAATTTAATGTGATCTAAAAGACTACCAGATATCTCAAAAGCCAACCTGGGACCCCCCCCCCATCCCCCAAACAGTGTTCAGGGTGGTAACATAACCTGGAAATCAGGGAATTGTCATGGAAATTTTTTATTCTGGAAATATCAGGGAAATTTTCAAAATTTCACAAAAAATCAGGGAAATTTTCAAATTTGGATCATTAAAACGGCAATTATCCTGCATTATGCACTCTATTCTGGGTAATTTAATTGTCAATATTTCCTTCCGAAAAAGATTTTTTAAAAAAAAAAGTATGGTTATGCACATTTTTATATTTTCAGTTTTATTTTTGTAAAAACGTGAACCACTGCTGAGGGAGTAGCAAAAGCAAAGTGCATTGAACCTTGAAATTGTGAGCAACATGTAGGGGCTAATGAATGTGATTTATTAAAGATTGGAATAGGAAATAATAAGCATTTAAAACATTTAAAATTATCTCCAAAGGAAATAGTTGGACAAATTTGCATTCTCTGCTTACAGAGAACATGATTAATTACTATTATGCCTACCACAATTGTATAATTTGTGTATCCATAAATAATTATTTTAACTGACAATAAATATTGCTTATAAATTTTTATTTATAATGCAGTAAATTTATTGTATTGTAGCGTGGATACTTTGTTTTTATACAAAGCATATATTTCAATGTTTCTTAATGTAATTTTAAAGTCAGGGAATTTTTGTGATACCATCATGGAAGTCAGGGAAATATCAGGGAACTTTTTTTCCGGAATTTTGTTGCCACCCTGGTGTTGTGAGGGGGAGAGGGGGGGCGAGCTCTCAGCCATGACTTTTTATAAAAACCTATTTAATTCTTAGCTGATTGAAGAGGGAAAGAACTGCTAATAATAAAAAATGAACTATAACTATATTAACTAATTATATTTAATTTAATTTTTTACAATTTTTTTTACAAAAGAACTAAATTTTTTTTTTGTTCTTTTCTTTTCAATTCTTTTAGAATTCTTTTGCAGAAATCCCTACACGATAGAGTGAAGTTCATATTAATTTTTAACAATTTAGCTCTGAATAAACCGCTTGACAAAGGGACAAGTGGTTCTGGTGATGTGCCAGTAAAGTTCCTTGGGGAGGGGGGGGGGGGAAGGGGAGGGAAGCTGGGACAGTCGATCGTATCAGCAATAAATAGGGATATTTTTACACTGGCAATACAGATTTTCAAAAGAAATACCAGCTTTTAGGGCTTCTGTAAACGGGGCTCATATGTATAAATGATTGAAAATCCTTGTGCCTGCCCGGGATGCTTACTGGGACGTCAAGGGCGAAAAACCGAGACTGTTCCGGAAAAACCGGGACATCTGGTAAGCCTATCTATAAAGTAGCTCAAAACTTTCAATTTACCAATGTAGCTTAGTTATAAGAAAGTGTCAGTAGCAATATTTCATTATTTTCCTCATGAACTTGAATGTCAACTCAGCAATTTTTATCAAAATTTCTAAAATTCTTACAAATTTTCTTTGTTCAATACTTTGATGCTATACGTGAAATTTAAGCCGTGATTTATTTTTAATTTGTACATCAATAATGATTAACAAGAACCAACTCAATTGAAACTGAGTACTCCATACATGTTGAATAGGCGTCAAAATTCTTTATGTTTTTGCAGCAAAATTTAGTGAGAAAGTCTTCTTACTGTATCTAAGCCAAGAATACAAAATTGCAACATTTTCTATAGTCTTTGGATGTGAGGTTATCATAATATCAGTCTACCAAAAAATGTAATGATGTAGTGTAATTTTTTTTATATGTTTTGGTTGTTTCACTATTTTATAAAACATCTTAATATTAATATCTAATTGTTTTAGATGAAGGAGTCTCCCAAGTTGCGTGGTACTACTTACGAAGAATGCCCTATGTGAAACAAGCAGTGGAGAAGAAAATCAAAAACACAACTGATGAAATTGAGAAAGAACTTCATAAGGGATTGGAAAATAAAATTTTTCTTCAGAAATTACCAAAGTCATCTTGGGTTTCTGTAAGTAAATACTCTCAATATAATTTTTTTTTTTAGTTTTATTTGAAATAGTGCCTAATTGTTCATTATTTAAAATTTATCTGTGAATTTTTATATTTATACTTTGAAAAGTTCTTACTCGGATAGAATCCCTGATTTTCTTCTCTCTTCAATTTAGTCAAATGCTGGACAAATAAATTATTTTTATTGTTAGCCATGATTCAGAGACTTTCTATTAACGATTTCACTAGGAGACTGTATTTTCTGCAGAAGTGTGCCAATTTATTGCTGTGATGACAATTAATATATTTCTGCATTATTCGCCCGTTACTGTTACTTAAGGCTGACCATCCCTTAAATACTTATGTCTCCACACTTAATTTTTTTTTAAATGATTTAATTCATACATTCCGTAGAGAGCGCTATTCTTCCTAAGGAAAAAAATGTTAGTATACAAACTAATTCCACTACCTCACCAGTTTTGGGGGAAACTTGCTTGGTTTAAAAAATATTTAAGACAAAATTTAAGTCTTCCAAAATTAAATAGAGCATAGGGGTGAATCTCTTGTTTTTTATCAACTGGTTGTAACTTGAAGGTTTCAATGTTATCTTTATATTGTTTATTCAATTATATTAATAATGATTTTATTTTAATGTAGGATGGTATCCTGAAGGAGATTGATAAGTACATATCCTATGGGAAATATTCGTGGAAAGACGGCTATGTATCTGGAGCTGTGTATTCAGGAAATAATGAAGAGCTCTATGATTTGATGCAGCATGTTTACCGGAAAACGGCTTACACCAACCCTCTTCACCCAGATGTTTTCCCTGGAATCCGTATTATGGAGGCGGAGATTATACAGATGGTAGCTGCACTATTTAATGCCAAGGAAGCAGTTGGAACAGTAGGTTTACTTTTTTTGTTTAAAATAAAAATGCAAAAGTATTTCTTTATGTTCGATGTGAATTTATGTATTTAATTGTTTGATATGAATATTTTTGTTGTTTGTTGAGATTTTATATCTTTTACTGTTCCATGTGAATTTATATCTTCAAACATTTGATATGTTTTTATATCTTTAGTTGCTTGACTGAGTTTATATATTTCTTTTTTTTTCTAGTGTGAATCTATATTTTTATTGTATATATCAGTAGTTTGTATGTTCTTTGTTTTTTTTTAATTACTGTTTAAAATTTTAAAAGTAAACCTAACTTGAATTTATAATTTGTTAAATTTAACAAATTATAATTTTTTATAATTTGTTAAATTTAACAAATTATAATTTTTTATAATTTGTTAAATTTAACAAATTATAAATTTATCTATTATAGATTTATATTATGGATTTATCTATAATATAAATTAAAAAAATTATGTTTAAGTACTATTCAACCTGTTGTTTATCTTAGACTCTTATTTGTAAAATTCCTTTGAGTTTTTTTTAACAATAATAAAAATATTGCCGAAATCTAAATGTGCCTTTGTACCTTATTTAAATGTTTTTTTTTCAAAAATAATGGTGTAGGATTATTATTAATGTATCTAACTTGGTTATTTGAACATTAGGAAAATTATAATAACTCATTCAGACAACCAAGCATTTGAAATGATATGGAAAAGTTGGTATTTTGACAGTTTTGGTTACTTTAAAACTAATATATTTACTTGAAGTATTCGCTGATAAAGTACTTTAAATTTTTCTGTACTAACTATTATTATTTTTGCAGGTAACAAATGGAGGGACCGAAAGCATTTTTCTAGTCTGTAAGGCATACAGAGATTATGCTAAATATGAGAGAGGCATAAAGAACCCAAACATGTAAGTTTGGTTTATTATTTGTTATTATTGTTTTAAATATATATTTTATTATGAGTTTGATTTCATTGTATAAAATTTTACATTTTATTTTTTCAGGGTAATACCCATTACAGCTCATGCTGCATTTGAAAAGGTATGTTCTTTCTTGTTGCTACCTTCTAATGTATGTCCTTGCCTGTATTTTTGTGTTGTGTAAATTTAAGTAAAGTCTTTTGCACATTTTTAGTGTATAAGTTTAATTGCACTGTATTTAATTATTTGTAAATTAAGTAATCCTTTTTTTAATTTGCTATTTAAGCTCGGAAGTATTTATATGATATTTTTTTTGAATATATATTTCTTATTCTATTTAAAAATATATTTTTTTACAATAAATTATTAAAAAAATAAAATAATTTGGAAATCTTGTTTTTTATCGAATGCTTTTAATAACTTTATCGTAACCCATTTTTCTAAACAAATTATTTGCCGTATATACTCGCGTATAAGCCGAGAAATTTAAGTCAAAATTTTCATCAAAAAGTAGGGGGGTCGGCTTATATGCGGGTCATTAAAATTTCTAATATAATTTGCCAAAAATGGGAAAAGGAGAGAAGTTGAAATTAGCGGATTCTTCTGAAATCGCGCCGACACATTTCCGAGATCGAGAATGTGCGTCACGTGATAACTGGAGACCGTTCTGCGCATCGTGGCGTAATCGTAACGCAAAATTTAACTACTCACATAAATAATCAGTTTAATTTAATAAAAAGTATATATTTTGATAAATATTTAATTGGTTTGAAAGACACCAGAACATCGCGAGTGGTACATACTTTTAAGCACGATGAATCGTCACGAACTTCGAGGAAGGCCGTTTCTCCAGCCACTTTCTTTAAACTTTTAATTTCTAGGCTTAAATATTTATTTTTCTAATTAAAATTTCACTAATTTGTCGAGGATTTGCCGATTTTAATCGGAATTTTTCATGTACGAAAATACAACTCGGCTTATACGCGAGTTTCCGATTTTGGACAAAAAATCGGCCTAAAATTAGGGGGTCGGCTTATACGCGAGTATATACAGTACATTTTTATTGATAATATATGAGTAGGTAAGCGCAATAATGGCCCAACCCCCAAATATACTTTACGAAGAAAACGGATCTTGAATATTTTTGTCAAAGAAGCAGTGTTTGAAGTAAAAAACAAACTATGAACGCTTTCTAGCGGAAATTACGGGAAAATGGGTTAGACCGATATTGTTTCAGTAAAATTGTATTCTAAGTTTAGTATCATAAAATGAGTTTATAAAAAATGTGGTTTGGGCCATTTTTGCACTCACCTACTCATATGTAGATATTTATTCAACTTTCTTTTCTTTCCAGGCTGCACATATGTTGAAAATTAAAGTCAAACTTATAAGACTTGACCCTAAGTCTATGAAAGTCAATGTAAATGCCATGAAAAGTGCTGTTGATAGAAATACCTGTATGGTATGTATACGTTGAAGTAAAATATATTTCATGTACTTTTGCTGCCGCTTTTATTAATTAAAAAAAACTAACTTATTAACTTCTTTTCAGCTTGTTGGATCGGCGCCAAATTTCCCTCATGGTTGTATTGATAATATTGAAAAAATTGCAATGGTATGACTTTATTTTGATATGTTTATGTTTTCTTTAGTAATACAATTTTTTAGTTGATAGAGTGTTTTTGCATTATTAATTTAAGTATATTTAACTAGAGTTTGACCTTAAATAAAATAGCCACTTCTTTCTTATAGTTTTAGTATTTTATTGGTATGCATTCTTCAAGTAATTACAAAAAGTAATCTGGCCATATTTTATGTAAAATTTTCAATAATCGTCTCCTTTGAGTAAAAAGGAATTATTAAAAATAACAAAATAATCAGTTTAAAAAAATGACAAGTTTAACTGAGGTCAAATTTCCCTGCACTGCACCGACTTCAAAAGCTACCTGACATGACTTCTTTAAGCAATCTCCACTAAAAAGAGTCACTAATTTTTTCCAGCTATCAAATTATTCAAATTGTATTGTCAATTTTTAGGTATAACGAGATTTGTACGGTCCTTAAACGTCCTTAGGAACTCTTTATTTTTGTCTAAATAGAAACTCTGAAGTTACTGAAGGCTCTTAGATATTCCTTAAAATATCTATTATACAAATTATTTTACTAAACCTCTCTTAAAAATATTTAATTTTAATGTGAATTAAACTCAATTTTGTATCTGAGTAGAAACCAAGATCTTCTTTGCACCCAATAGCTCTTAGCTAATTGTACTTATTTCTCCTTTTATGCTTTTATGTTCATTTAGTTAAATTAAAAAAATATTTTATTTTATATCCATTAAAAAAATTCAATTGATTTTTTAAATCAATGATTTTTTTAAAAATAAATTGATTTAAATTATTTGACACCCTGTATTGATGGTCTACTAGGTTTATTCCTTAAAGTTATTTCTTCCAGATAGGATGTAAATATAACATTCCCGTTCATGTGGATTCCTGCTTGGGTGGGTTCTTGTTGCCGTTCATGCAGCAAGCCGGTTATCCTCTTCTTCCATTTGATTTTACCGTGAAGGGTGTCACAAGTATCTCGATTGATACCCACAAAGTAAGATATACTTTATTATACTCTTAGTTGTTATTTATAATATACAAAATTTATAATTATTGTATTTTTGAACTATATTCTATAATTTAAAAAAGCTATTAGATATTTCTTAATTATATTTAGATTGCTATTATATATATATATATATATATATATATATATATATATATATATATATATATATATATATATATATATATATATATATATAATTATATATAAAATTAATAAAAAAATGGCAATGTTTTAAATTTATTTATAAGAAAAATCTTAATATTTTAATCAAGAGGTAGTTTGGTTTACTGATTCACACAATATAGTAATGTAAAAATGAGTTATTCAATATTTAGTGTGGAAAATTTTGTTTAGGTGTAAGTATAAAACTGCTGCAAACGTTTGTGAAAAATTAAAAGATATCTTTGACTATTGTTGTTGAAGAACCCATAAAATTGTACTTAAAGATAATGTGGTCAAATTAGCTTAAAATATAATTGAATGACTTAATTTATCGATGCTTTACTGCACAAAAGTGATAGTTCTCTTAATTTTACAAGACAGCCATTTTGAAATTTGTAACATTATTTTAATGGAAGAAACTAACAGTTTTCAGGATTTTCAGTCAATACAAACATTGTTTTTCACCTATCACAATTAGTTAATATATAAATTACAATGTGAGAATTCTTCAAATTTAGGTAAAATGCATTTAACAAATTAGAGCACTCAGGTATGCATATGATCCATTTCTTAAAATCCTTTAGTAATTTTCCAGTTATCTTTAGAAATATATTTCCTTTTTACAATATATCATGGAAGCTCCTGTGTATGTAAAATATTCTATTTTTATACTTCTAGTATGCCTATGCACCAAAAGGTACTTCAGTTATTCTCTACAAAGACAAAAAGCACCGTCATTACCAATATTCTGTCCAAACTGACTGGCCTGGTGGTATATATGGAACACCAAATCTTTCAGGTTAATTTTATTTGTTTTATTTTCTAATTTTGAGTGAACTCTTTCTTTATATTTGTTTAGTTGCATGAATATTTTCTGTATTTGGAAATTGAAATTTTTCAGAATAAAATTTTTGTTTATCGTGAGTTAATTTTATATTTTCTCAGAGTACTTTATCTTAGTGAGTTACTGAATGTTATGCTGTAACAGTTTATGCATTTTTTTTGTTGTATAGGCAGCCGCTCTGGTGGATTAGTTGCTACATGTTGGGCGGCTTTGCTTTATCACGGAGAAGATCGTTATGTGGAGTGCACAAAGAAAATTATTTCTGTCACTAAATATATTGAAAAAGGGTGAGGTTTATTTTTACCCTTGTGGGATAATTTTTATCTTTTTGAACTTCAGTGTTCACTCTAGAAATAAAAAGGGGCAGGGCGCTGTTGGCAGTAAAAGGGCACCCCATTTTTGAAAAAGCACTCCTTGTTTTTAAAAGGGCACTTTAAAAAAAAAATTGGGGTGGGTGTTGCCACCCGTTGATACATCGAACCATTGGCCAAACAAAAAAAAGTTTTTATTTGTTGATTGATATTGCGCTAGAACTGCATATTCGGATATTGGTGATGGTTCGGTGCTTATTTTGAAAGAAATAAAATTCATGTCTCTTTATGAAGATACTACTTAAAATCAAAAGTTTCACATTTAAAAATTAATGTCTTCTCTAAAAAGCAAATCTGTAAGTAGCCCTAATGAGATCATTTACAAAACTGATACAAAGACTACTTAAATCTAAAATTTGGTAATAAGAGCCCTAATATTGTAACCTCGTTCCAAACAATCTTCTCTTTAAAAAAAAAACATCATTTCGTATATGGGTACAGGCAACCAATAGAATCGAAATTACTGCAGAATCATCGTGATTACACAACAAACGTAGTTAAAAAGTAGGTTTTTTTTTTACTGTCATAACTCACTTAATTCCAATTTACACGCAATTTTTTTTTTAAATCAATGCCTTATTTAAAAACAGCTAGAGAAGCAAGCACGCTTGTGCTTGAGTGAAATGGGCAAGAGGGGCGGAATTTTTTTAAAAGAGGGCAGCATTTTTCAAAAGGGGGCATGAGGGCGCTAACGTGATAAAAATGGGTGGTCAGGGCGGACCGCCCTTCAAAAAACGCCTAGAGTGAACACTGTGAACTTTCAATAGCATACAAAATATTGTGATTTAGTTGATACATGCAGATACTATTATATTAGTATTCTACTTAAATATGCACCAAAATATGCACAAAATACGTAAATATGCACCAAAACCCTAACAAATACAAATTATGTTAGGGTATTGATGTGTTTTGTCAAACCTCTTTAGAGAATAAGTTATCTCAAACCTTTCTTTCTCCCACTGGAATCTTTCACAAGTATGTTTTTTGTTGTGATAAAAAGATATTTTTAATAGTTTTTAGGATCATTTGGTAGAGTCCATACTTTTTATAGACTAGTCAAGGTAATTGACAGAATTGCTTTAAATCTTTGAATATTTACTTAAAAATGTGTATTGAAGTATTCTTTTGCTACAATTAATAATTCCTCAAAACTGATAAAATAACCACAGTTGAAAATTTAATGAATATTGGTGTCTGGAAACATTGAATGAAAAGTAATCATATAAAGAAAAATATTATGTTTTCCTTTGATTGGGAAAGTGTGACAATTACTAAACTAATTTCATCTTCATACTAAAAGTAGCAGACATCAGTCAGGTAATTAATACTAATTCATTTTGCCAGAGACACTATGTTTCAAGTTTAGATTTAAAGTATATAATTTAATGAAATTTCTTCTAAGCATCTTTAAGTATTAATTTGGATTTGGCTCAATATTGTTGCCTACGGATTTCTAATTGAAGCTACTAATGGTTAGTCACGTGATATGTACAATTAGTTTCCGTTTTATTTTAGTAATTTCCTACTAGAAAATAGTGCTATAGTAATACTAGAAAATTGTGTATTTAATCAAATTATTTTATAAAGATAAGTTTTGTCAATAAAGAATGAATATAACAAATTATTTATTATTCTTTCTAAACACAGACTATTAATATTAACTTTTTAGTATAAAATATACTCAACAATTTGAGACGGTATTGCCTATTATAAAAATTCCTAGAGATATCTTGGAATAATCAGAAGAGTTGTAATATTAAATAGAGAGTGCCTTCAACACCAGACTCTCATAAGCCGCGGTGTCAACATTGAAAAGAAAAACTCACATCACGTGGTTATAGCGCTGCCACATTTGACGTTCAGACATCTGCAGGAGTTTCAAATTTGGCGCACTTTCTTCTCTTTTGGTGATAAGGAGTTCTGTCCGTATTCAACTTTTTAACATATATGTACGTATTTACTTATTTTCAAACAATTTGCGCTAAATATTTCCTCTTCATTAACGAAACGAAAATATTTTATTTGTGTTCAATACTCGAAGAAGCGAAACTCTTTATATTTCTCAGGTTTTATTGTTCATATTTTCTTATTGAAGTATACAAAATAACTATTGTAAAAACTTCGCTTATGGTAAATTTTTTACATAAAAACGTAATGCAATTATTTCAAAACTACAAAGAAGAAAAATCTCCTTAATATATCTGTTAAACTCCCTTAAATTGTGCCACTCGTTAAAAAAAACTATATTTAAATACAAAACCATATTACAACACTTCGATCTCGCTTAGTTCTGAAAGTCGCCAAGGCCTGCCAAGTAATATTGGCGCATGAATGAATTGGCATTTCCACATATCACGTGGTTTCAATGATGCACACACGGAAATCAGCATTTTTATTCCTCTATTTGTATCATTACTCTATGGGAATAATCATATGAAAAATGCACTTTATTTTAAGCGATTTAGGTTGGAGAGTATACTTTTTATGCTAACTGTAAGATTTTTAATATTGAAGTATAATTGGAAATTTAGTAATAATGCAAAGTTTAAAGTATTTCTGAAATTTTGAAAAAGGTTAAAATAGAGTCTTTAGTTTTATATGCAAAAATATAAGCATGTAAAATTGTATATGATGGTTAGATTATCTGTAAAAACATATTTAAAACAATATAGTTTATTTTCAATTGAATTCTTTAAAAGGTTGATGTTACAGTTCCTAATTACATTGTTACTGTTTCATTTCTGAAATGTACATTGTAAAACAGATGACCATCATTCACCCTTCATTTGAGTGATCCTTCCCTTATAACGAACCCCACTTAAAACTCCATCTAATGCCATAAGTTCCTTTACTCATTACAATGACCTTTTGTTATAACGACTTCTCCCATTGGTTCTGTGAGAGGTCGTTATGTCTAGGGTCCACTGTATTATTTCAGGGTTCCCACTAGTCCTTAAGAACTCCTTATTTTTGGTGTGCATTTTTAAGAGCCCTTTAAAGTCCTTAATTTTGACCAAGAGTCCTTAGAAACTCCTTAATTTTTCTCCTGCCCAAGAAACATTAATTTTTTTTTAGTAGTTCCTTTAAAATTTCTTGCTCTCCGTTTATTTTACTTACATTGGCAATCTATTACTTGTGGCTGTTTTTTACATGAATTCTATTTATTTTCTCGCTTCAATAATAAGTTAGTGCATTGCATTTATTATTCTTTGCAAATGCATATTTAACAGTTGGTGAAGAAATCGAAACAAGATTATGAACAAATTAAAAAAGTAATAACTTGAAGTAAAATAATGAGGTTCTGTTAAGATACATTTTAAACATAGCATTGCATTTAAAAAGCC
The DNA here is from genome assembly GCA_963932185.1 of Troglohyphantes excavatus. NCBI lineage: Eukaryota > Metazoa > Arthropoda > Arachnida > Araneae > Linyphiidae > Troglohyphantes > Troglohyphantes excavatus. Next base: position 27,300,825 of record OZ010666.1, on the reverse strand, counting down.
ATGGACATAATTTGTTTAATTTTTCTTACTTCAAAAGCAGCGAGATAAAAAAAGGTCCTTAAAATCTTGTTTTTGTCCTTGGAAAGTCCTTAAAAATTCCTTATTTTTTATTTTTAAAAATGAGTGGGAACCCTGTATTTAAGATAAAAACTCGTCTTATAGAACATTGCGTTAAGAATATTAAAATACAAATGCAACGTTAAAATACGCAATATAATACGCCTGTATTTAAACAACATTATTTTCATTTCAGTCTTAAGGAAATAGACGGCATATTTATCTTTGGAAAACCTGAAGTGAGTGTTATTGCCCTTGGATCAAAAGTATTTGACATCTACCGACTGAGTAGCGCCTTGACTGAGATCGGATGGAATTTGAATATTCTTCAGTTTCCACCTGGGTTCCACATCTGTTTGACGCTGCAGCACACCTATGCAGGGGTTGCCGACAAATTCCTCTCTGATGTTAAGAAGTGCACGGAAGAAATACTTAAGGATCCTGTGTCAAAGACCACAGGAACCGTAAGTAGACAGCCAAATTTGCACTCTGGATATATCGTTGCTTAAGCTGTGTTACCACATAAGGCTAATGTTAATCCGATTGGACTTGCGTGGTAACACGTCTTAAAGGACGATTTACAAGATATTACTAACTCCTTTCTTAAAATAAAAATTAATAATGTCTTGTGTCTTACATATTTTAATCTCTGTCCAAACTTTAATATCATACACACTTTTTTTTATATATATGTGAAATTAATATTTTTATTAGAAATTGTCTATCCTTCTTGTAGTCATAAACTTACCGATGCACTTTGGGATATTCAGTTTAGCTTATTACAGGGTTTGTGTGGCCCTTAAAAGTTCATAAAAATTCCTTATTTTCTTTTCATGTTCATAGGGTCCTTATAAAATACTTAGAAGAAACTGTTTAGTTGTCCAAAAGGTTCATAGAAACTTTCCAGTTAAAGGCTCTTGTTGGGAAAATCCTTAAAACTACTATTATTTAAATCCTTTTACAACTTCTATAAAAAATATTTGATTTTTGAGGTGAATAAACCTAACTTTGTATATGAGTAGAAAACCTACGGCTTCTTTGCACCAATAGCTAGTATCTGATTGCCCATAATTTCCACATTTATATTCATTTAGTTAATTAAAAATCGAAATTGTTATTAAGAAGCCTAATTGTAACTTTAGAGCTAACATTTCATTGCAAGTGTATAAATTTTTTTCTTATTTAAAAAAAGGTCACTATAAATTATTTAAAGGTACTTAAGTCCTTAGAAACTATTTATTTTTGATTTCGCGAAATAAATACACACCTTATATTAATTTATAAAGATTTGTATATTTTATAATAATAATTTTATTACTGTAATCCAATGTAAATACATATGTTTTAAATTCTACTTAAGTCCGTTATTTGGGAAGTCGAGCACATTTTTCTGCCGATTATTAAGGGATGCCATTATATTTGTAATTATTGTTTAGAAAAGGTAGTTCTTCATAATTAACACTTGAATTTTTGATTTAAAAGCTAATATTATGTTGCCTTTTTTTAAAACTTTTAGGCTGCCATATATGGCATGGCTCAACAAATACCGGACCGTTCTCTCGTTTCTGAAATTGTGTGGGCCTACCTGGACGCTGTTTACAGCATTAAAGGAGAAGACCCTGATGAAAATGGATCGACTAAATAAACTGCACCCTGCAAAAGTATTTATCCTTTAATAGGAAATTATTATTCATACGCAAGTACAGTCTACCTTGATATGTGATAGTTAATAATTTGGCTTTTTCTCACAAACATTCCAAGAGGAATTTCCACAAATATTCACTTTGTGCTACTTATATTACTTTACTCATTCATTAAGTACTCATGTAGTACTATTTTATGTTAATGCAAGGTTAAGAATGTTATTATTTCTATGAAGTTGGTGACATAAATTGATAAATATTAATCTGAAAAATAGTTATCTAATATTTTATATATTTTTTTCTACCAGGTGTAATTTTTTAAAAATATATAGTATTACCTTTTTTTAGTATTTATATGCCATTTATTCCAATTGAAAGTTTTGTCATTATAGCTTTGTAACAAGACCTGTTGAATGTTGAATTATTCATATGCTATTTGATGTATCTGAGTATCACCAATAAATAATTACAACCATGTTAAAAATGTAATTTAAATGTATTTTGCATTTTAAATATGATAACGAAATGTATAATTTATTTTTAATTTCAGTAGAACTTTTATGCTGAAATGTAAGTTTTGTATTTGTTTTGTAAGTGATGTGCATATTTTGTACTTTTGAAGTCATTGTGGATGTTCAATGTGGTATTTTGTGATACTTTAAGTCACATTGATTTAGTCTTTAAGAGCTTTAAATATTGATTGATCTCCATCGCACATGTTGGTTACACTACTAATTATGATTTCTGCTTTGCAGTATGTATTTATTGCCTCTTCACATATTTTTAGCCAATTAATATATTTGAATAAAAATTAATTTTTGATTACTTCATAGTGTCTGCTTAATAGTTCATATATATTGGTCAAAGTTCTTTAAACTTAAGAAAAATATTGATGTGTAGAGGATCAAAACATGTATTTCAGTAAATTTAATTTGCCTTGATTTCACCAAAATGGGAGTATGTGTTTTACAACTATGTCAATATGTTTGGTTATCCTCTTATTAAGCCTAAATGAATATCTATTCTGGCATATGAAGGATTGAATTAATTTCCATCACTTGCTGAGCGTTTTAAACTAAGTATGTTTTTAATAACAATCCAACCTAGCTTATACCTGACATTATTTTGTTTAATAGGATTTTTTTTCTCCGAAACATACAGTGGTATAAAATGAAAGGAGAGATTCATAAAGAGGGTGTCAAATATGTTTATATCACATATAAAAATTCACTATAATTCAACTAAAATACTTGAATTTTGCCATTTTTATTTTAGATTTGACATGGGGGTAAGAATGCATAAGTAAAGTCATTATTATTTGATCTGTGGCATTCTATATAAATCTCTTCGTAGTTTTTATTTACAATTTTTTTTGGGGGCCGTGTTTGATCGTCGGAATTAAAAAGTGTGTTTGGAATGATGCTGGATATGATAAATTAACCACCACCACGATAGAGTGGAGTTCATTTGAATTTTTAACAATTTATTAGCTCTAAATAAACCGTTTGACCATAGGGGCGAAATAGGGCATATTTTCAGATTATAACATTTATTTTGAGTTTTCCTATAAATTTCAGTAGGCGAAGTCATAACATTCAAAAGCAGCTAGGTAATATTTATTTTACGGTGTGAACGCAGCAGTTGGTTGCAACACCAAATAAGTAAAAAAATAGTTTCAAAAGCAGATAGATCAAGGTGCGTTTAGGTTACTGCGCACCGATCGCATCGCAGTAATCAGTTACTAAACCAGATAGATCCCATAGCTTGGTTTCAAAGCAAAATAGATCGAAAAGGGAAAAAAATATATCTTAAAGTAGTACTTATATAGAGCTGAAATTTGGTTAAGACCTGTTTGTGTCTCTAATACCAATTTGTTAAAAAAAAAGTAGATAAAATCCTTCCATAAATAATGCAGTTAATTAGTTTTTTTCTGTTTGTCTTGAATTTTTTTTAAAAAATAGTCTGTCTAGTTTTGAAACTTGAAGGCTCATATGTTTTATCCTGAATTCTAAATATCTGGCCCGTGGATCTCTATCTATTCTATCCTGCTAATCCTCCATCTGTTCTATCCTGAATTATAATTATCTATCCCTTGAATCTCTATCTATCTATCCTGCTAATCCTCCATCTGTTCTATCCTGAATTATAATTATCTATCCCTTGAATCTCTATCTATCTATCCTTCTAATCCTCCATCTGTTCTATCCTGAATTATAATTATCTATCCCTTGAATATCTATCTTATCCTCCATCTGTTCTATCCTGAATTCTAATTATCTGGCCCGTGGTTCTCTATCTATCTATCCTGCTAATCCTTCATCTGTTCTATCCTGAATTATAATTATCTGTCCCTTGAATCTCTATTCTATCCTGCAATTCCTTCATCTGTTCTATCCTGAATTCTAATTATATGTCCCTTGAATATCTATCTATTCTATCCTGCTAATCCTCCATCTGTTCTATCCTGAATTATAATTATCTGTCCCTTGAATCTCTTATCTTATCCTGCTTATCATCCATCTGATCTATCCTGAATTCTAATTATCTGGCCCGTGGTTCTCTATCTATCTATCCTGCTAATCCTCCATCTGTTCTATCCTGATTTATAATTATCTATCCCTTGAATCTCTATCTATCTATCCTGCTTATCCTCCATCTGTTCTATCCTGAATTCTAATTATCTGGCCCGTGGATCTCTATTCTATCCTGCTAAACCTCCATCTGTTCTATCCTGAATTATAATTTTCTGTCCCTTGAATCTCTATCTATTCTATCCTGCTAATCCTCCATCTGTTCTATCATGCCATGGTAGGATAGAAGAGATGCTGTTTGGTCTATATGTTGTCGTACCGACTATGAGGTCAAAAAATGCTGAACGTATGACGTCCCCGACCAAAAAAGAGTTATAAGTTTTGGAACAAGGAAGCACTAACTTTTAAAACATAAGAAGAATCGGAATTAGCAATTAAGAATTCAAACATTTAGGATAAAGATAACCTTTTATGATTATCATCAACGAATCTCGCACCCTATTCGGCACATTTAACCTTCTCCATCCTTCTTGTATTATTCGATAGTGTCACCGACCCACAGTATACTGATGAATTACCCCTCGCATTCCCTGTTTCCGCCATTTTCTATTTCAAGAAAAGTGCGAAAGTCTGTCTGCCTGAAATACGCCACCGTGTCGAGATTTTTTAAAATGCACACACATCATAGTTTCGTTCCCCTCACCAGCTGTTGTTTTTCGAAGGGGGCTTCGGGGGTAGGCCGCGAGAGGGCGTCGGCCGTCGTCGTTGTCGTCTGCAAGAGTTTTCTTTGGGACTCCCGGATGATTTGGTAGTTTCGGAAATAATCCTATCGGGATGGACGGGGATGCAGATCGTCCGGAATTGTTGGCCGAGACGAGTTTCGAAGTCCTGCTCTACATCTACGATCTTTCAAAAGAATTGGCCAAGTCGTTCAAAAAGATACTTAAAGGTATGTAGACGCTATTTCTAGAGGAGCTGCCTAAACAATATAGTAAAGCATTGGAGCTGTTCTAGCGTGAAGTGGCGTTGGAACCGGTATATATAAGCTCCCTTGCCTACTTTCACCAAAACAATGAGTTTAAAAAAGTTCCTTAAAAATACTCGATTGAAAAATAGTAAAAACGTCACTTTTTCTCCCTGCCATACCGCTTAAAAATAAGTTCCGATGCCTAAATTATACCTGCAGAGAAGATTTTTAGAACAATACTCTTATGCAAAATAACAATTGTTCAAGATTTTATTAAACCCAGTAATGGTTTGTAAAATAATATTAACTATAATTGAATGCGCTTAAAAGTATGTTCATGATCATGATTTATTTGGAATAATTTTCATTAGTATATCTCATACAATCAGCTAATGGCATATAAAGTTTGCTATCGTCTGGTTGACTTTTATGCTATCCACAAGTGATAGTGATAGCCACATAAAAATATGCCTAGATGGACAAACAAAGAAAATCAGGGTTAAGGTTTTTACAGCGTTGTTTTTGGTATCTAAATACTCAGTGGGGATTAGTAGTTGTCAAGAGGAAAAAAGTGAAGGGGGAGATAGGGATATGTGCAACTTCATTTTTAAAAAATAATTTTTATATGAATTGTTCAGAAAATTGGATATTTAACCACTTATTTATAACCTTGCCCTCTTTTTTTGACAAACAATCGCCACCATTGTGGACATACCAAACGACGAAACGAATGTTGAATTTTCAAAAGAATATTTGTTGTATGTGCTGCTTTATAATACTAGATTGTGAAATATTGGTTTTTTTTTCAATTAGTGATTTTTTAAAAATATTTGATCATTAATTACGAGTCATTGATGGCCAAATTTTAAAATTTTGGTTAAAGTAAAGGAAAATAGTAAAAGAAAAGTAAAGGAAAATAAATTAAGTATTACATATGAATTGTAGAAAAGAACAACACATAGTTTTTATAGGTTAATTAATTGAGTATTTTTAATTTAATAACGTTTTTTCCTTTTTATAGTCAACAATTTCCAATGTTACAAATTTCAATATGTTTTTAAATATGCATCTGTCATACTTCACTAAAATTAACTTACGATGTCACTGTCAAATAATTCTAAATTTAGTTGCTTTATCTCGGTGTGAAAAAGAGGACGCGAAAAAGATCCACTAAATGCAGTTTGTTAAAACCCTTGAAGAAAAGGACAAAATTCATTCCAATTAATTTAGATATTTTGGAATAATTATCTTCATATAGATTTTAAACATAATTTAGTACTACCAAACATACGTAAAAAAAAGTCAAGTTAATCAATATTTCCGGATATATAACAGCCGGATAACCGATTTTTTAAAAAAAGTTTTTGCAAATGTGAATTTTTCTCTATCAAACAAATATATAATTATCGAAATCGGAGAATATTTTTTTTTTCAAACGATCTGGTTAATTTAGAATTTCGGATAGTTAAATGCTGGATAAACGAATATTTCTTTCAAAAGGCGCCCAAGTGATATACCCTTATCCAACAAAAAAGAATTTTCCAAATATCCGAATAAGAACAGAAATCTTGCACGAACATACATAAAAAAAAACACATAACAGTCGAATTGATTACCTCTCTCCTTTGGCGGTTTTGGTTGGCGCGCTTTTCATTTCCTTAAAAAGGTAAAAGGTAATTTCATACTACCTTTTAAAGAGAGCAAGAAATTCTAATGATTCAGTAAAAGAGAGTGAATATTTGGAAGGGTAGATAATTAGGTTATAAATAGTTTGTATAAGTTTTTTATTGAAGATCTCAAATTAAGATGACAGTATGTTGTGTAAAAAATATTAATTTTTTTTATCAGTTTAATTACATTTTTAAATAGTTATTAATAGAAAATATAACTTTTAATATCTCACAGACTTATCGAATAGTTTGATTTTACTCATGAGAACATCCATTTGCAAAATAAAGCTATGTTACAAGCACTCAAAACATTTGATTGACTAATTTAAATGAGAAGCACAAATTTAGAAAGTGTATTATCCAAATTTTCTTAAAATTAGATTATTAAATCAATAAAGTTTCCTCCAAATGTTCTATAGAACTGACTTATTTTATTTCCCCAAAACACATTTTGTACAATTGAAATTAATTTACAAAGATTGGAATTCGAACAAGAGTTAATGCATTTAATGTGTTTTGAAAAACATAATGGCGCAAATTTTCTTTCGTTTGTTATACATATTTAAAAAAATATATTACAAATATTTTTCCAGTAATAAATAATACATTTAAAATGTTTAAAATGCCAAATAGTTAAATTTATTTGTTATTTAATTTTGTTACATAAATTTGACATTTATTAAAACTGGTTTTGATGTCTTTTAAGGTTTTTGGATAACAAACTGTCAGAAACGTTAGGTTAAAAAAAATTATGGAAAAAAAGCAGGTTATCTGTACTAAACAAATATTTTCCAAAAATAAATGATCGTTTACTAGATTCTTTAATAAAATAATAATAATAAACAAAAAGATTCACACGTCGACTTAGCACAATTCTTGATAAGTGATGGTTCTTAAAATTTCAATGATATTCGCTTACAGTTATTAATTTTGTGACGACGATAAAGGATTAGCATTATTGGCCAAATAATATAATTTAACTATTCCTATATTTTAATTTGTATACTACTAGAGTTTTAAGTTCCGGAGAAGGTCGCCAATAGCCCACTGTGCAGCTCTAGTGCGAAGTTTAATTAACAAAACCAAACCAACCCGGAGAAGAGTTATTTTAAAAATTATAACTGTTTTTCAAATTTATTGAATAGAGTGATGGATTTTGACGGTTTAAATTTTAATATGACTGTTAGAACAAGAGGTCATGGGATTAAATTGAACAAATCACATTTACACATTTTTATAACACAGTAATCGACAAAAGAACAACTTTCTAGTAAATATTTTTATTTATAAAAGAGTAAATGATTTAAAGAAGAAATTAGATATTCATTGGAAATAAGAGATATTATAGACTGGACCAACCTTGTTGGAGTTCGAGCCTGTTGTTGGTCATCAAGATTTGTAGTATTTGCATTTTTTAATTTTTAAAAAGAGTAATAAAAAACTAGAACACGCTTAAAAAGTATCGTTTTAAATACCAAAAGCAATTAAAAACTCTTATTGAGATAATAACATTTACTTTGTTAGTGTATTTTTTAAAAGTGTAATTTTTTATGAGTATTTTCTACTGTCTAGTATTTAAGTTGAAATTTTAACTTTATTAAACGTTTGACAAATCATTTTAGTATTAATTTAGTTATGAAACTTGATAAACATTGGATTATTTTGATTTTTTTAAACTTAATTTTAGAAGTTGAGAGCTGACTATTAAATCTTTTATAATAAAAACCAAGTTTTACCTTTTCTCAAAAAATATTTTCGGAAATTAAAATTTATTATAAAGTTATTTATTTTAGGAGTTTTTATGTAAAATTATATCATTGAATTTTTATTAATCATACTACTTATTTGAATTTTTTTTTATGAAACTGTTGAAGTTATGTTTATTTTCCTTCAGTTAGCGAGGTTTGCGTTGGTGACCAATCACTATTTAGTTAATTTGCTAATGTGATGTTTCACGTAAAACCATTTTGGCCGTGATCTGTTACAGTTTTACCCGGTTATTTTACCGATATGTATGGTGATTAAACTTTAATCTAAAACTTTTTTAATATTTGTATTATCAGGTTATTTCGTCAATGTTTTACTTATGCAGAAAAATATTTTTTCTAATAATGTTTATTATATAACGTTTCACTTTCATTTCGAAATAATGGAATATAGTAATTTAATTATTGTGAACAAATTAAAAAATTGTATATACATTTCTGAAATATTTCAGTGAGTTTTGTGTGAGAATAAAAATTATTAATTGTCCCTCTTAACATTTTAGATGTTCTGGACGTCTAAAGTCATCTAGAATAATTTTTGATTTAATTTTTCTTATAAAACTATTTTAAATTAAATCTATAAGTGTTTTTTTGAAATGAGAGGATATTTTAGCGTTTAAGCAAGTAACTTAATGGCAATCGACTGTACGCACGGCCTGGTGTCGAGATTAAAATACTTCTGATTAAACAAAAGTACGTTTCCAAGATGCCTCTGTGATTTGTGAATAAAAACCACGTTGCCTTTATTCACTAATCAGAAGGCCAAAAGAATTATTTAACCTCAGGTTTTTTAATCTCAACACATCAGGTCGTACATAAGGTTAATTTCCCCACCTCAAACTAAAATAGAACACACAATCTCACAGCAGGTTGTTTTAATCAATGTTCAACTTACTTAAGTTGAATGACATTAACATTTAATTTTTTAATTTTATTCTAATTTTCTAATAAGAAATGTATTTAACGTGATATTGGTACTTTAGTTCTGTTACTTTAAAACTTTAAATTGGTATTTTTGATTAGGGTACTTTATTTTCTTGACTTTGAATCGATAGAATAAATGAAAATATTTACATTTATAATTGTTACGTTTTCCTGCAATTCCTCTTTGGGAATTGATTAGATGAATTAAGAAATAATTTTTTTTAAAAAAGCCTTTTAATTTTTTTTTTAGTTTTGTAACTAAACATTTAAAATTTTTATTCTAGTGATCGTGACAATATTTTTAGAAATTAATTTTAATGCTCAGATAGTTGTGGGATATTTATTTTTAATTTTTAATTTTTTTTTGATAAATTACAAGAAAGAATATAGTTATGATGTGAATATTATGATATGCATATTTATGATATGAATGTTATGTATAAATATTATGACATGACAAAAAAAAATTCAGCTTTTAGCGTATTTTTCTTAAAATCGTTTTGACTTTAAAAAAAAGAGGTTATTTTATTTTTGCTTTTTTAATTTAACAGGGGGCTTCGCTCCCTTCTATTTATATATTCACTTGGAAACTGAAGTTGTTGCTAAACGTTTTCTTCGCCCCAGATAGTATAGTATATAGATAGTTTAATAAACGCCTGGGGCGAATGAAATTTCATTGTTGGGCAATCTCTCTCCAACTGTGAAAATATTTTGAAATTGGAGAAACTTAAAAAAGTCCGGTTAATCGATATTTCCGGATAAACAAAAGCATAATATTTTTTTTTGCATTTTTCGTAAGCGGATTGTCTATCCAACAGAAAAAAAGAATTTTCGTATTCGGACAATATTTTTTTTTAAAACGGTCCGGTTAATTGAGAATTCCGGTTAGTTAAATGCCAAATAACCGGATTTTTTTTCAAAAGATGCCTAAGTGAGAATTCCCCTATCCAACAAAAAAAAAAAGAAGAAGAATTTTCCAAATGTCTGAATTAGAACAGAAATCTTGCCCGAACATACATTAAATTAAAAAAATAAATACATAATAGTCGAATTGATAACTGGTTTCTTTTGGCACGCTTTATGTCAGTAAAAAATAATATATATGCTTTTATTATGAAGAGTATTTCGGACTATCATATAACCTTTTTTTCTCGTTTCTTGATTTAAAGATTTTAAAATTTTAAATTCTGGGCCAACTTAAAGCAATTTCTTTAATGCGTAATTTCCACAATAATTTCCAAAATGATTTCAGCCAAAGTTTTCTTTATGCTGTTTCTTAAAAACTCTATAAATACAAGTTCTTCAACAATGTATGCTAATTTGTGTTTAAAAATGCTAAATATTATCATTTCATATGATTGATATTTTCTAAATTATTGAAGAACGTGAAATGGAAGAAATTTCAGTTGTTGTTCAACGAAATTAATTTAAACATTATTATTTAAAACTTTGTTACAAGTGCTTTTAAATATGTTATTGTATTAAATACACTATTTATTCTCCATTCAACGGGCATAGTAGTTTAATAATTCAAACTTTTTTTTAAAAACAATACTAAAAGTGACATAGCTTTATTTATTACACAGCAAAACTGATTGCCTTGCAATCAATAACTGTTTATTATATTCATTTTAAATCCCAATTCAAAAAGCTGTAAATGCTAAAGCGTTTAATAACGCTAAGTGATGTTTAATTTCGATCATTATTTAAATTCATGCAATTTTATTTGAGTTGCACTTAATATTTTATAACTAACTATTAAATTCACTTTCAATTGACTTAAAAAGAAAACGCATATCCCATTGCTAATTAATTTTTATTATTAAATCTAAAATTCACAAGATATAAATTGCAGCAAGAAAAGTTTTTTGTAACATTATTGTTCATTGTTTTGTAACAAATGAACATCGTCGTTCAATAGGTGTTCAATAGCAGTGCCGTTTTATATTTTAAATAATTTTAAAATTACGAAATGTTATTTGTTTTACTATAATGTTTATTGTAATATTGTTGTCATAGTTTATCTAGTGCACTTAAATCCTCATTAAATTGTTTAACCTAACTGTTAAATATTTTTCAGTAAATGCTTATCAACGTTCAATAGGTGTTCAACAATGCGAACTTATATTTTAAACAATATTAAAATTTACGAAATTTCGTATATTTTAGAATAATGTCTGTTGTAATATTGTTGCCGACTGTTTACCTAGTGCGCTTAAATCTTCATTCAGTTGTCTGACACAATTGTTAAATATTTTCTATTAAATGCAAATCCCTGTTTAAAAAATGTTCAACAATGCAAACTTATGTTTTAGACAATTTTAAAAATAATGAAATTTTATTTGTTTTACCATAATCTTCATTGTAATATTGTTGCCAACTCTTTATTTAGTGCATTTAAATCTTTACTCAATTGTCTGACTCAACTGTTAAGTAGTTTCTATTAAATGCTCATCAACGTTCAATGGGTGTTCAACAATGCAAACTTATATTTAAACAATATTAAAATTTTTACGAAATTTCATTTATTTTACAATAATGTTTATTGTAATATTGTTGTCAACGTTTAATTAGTGCACTTAAATCCTCATTCAATTGTCTGACTAATTGTTGAATACTTTCTTCTAAATGCTCATCAATGTTCAATAGGTGTTCAACAATGCGAACTTATATTTTAAACCGTATTAAAACTAACAACGAAATTGAATTTGTTTTACAATAATTGTAATATAGTTTGTCAACTGTTTGTCTTTCGCACTTAAATTCTCTTATAATTGTTTGATTCGAATGTAAAATATTTTTTATTAAATGCATATCAGCATTCAATAGGTGTTCAACAATACCAACTTATATTTTAAACAATATTAAAATTAACGAAATTCCATTTGCTTTATAACAAAATTAATAGTAATATGTTTGTTAACGGTTTATTTAGGGCAGTTAAATTCACATGCAATGGGTTGAAAAGGCAAACGTATTTTATAAAGTTAATTATGTTTTATTTTGAACATAAAAGTCCATTGATTTCATTTGCAGTAAGAAAAGTTCTTTGCAGCATTAGTTAATTTTTTTTATTAAGTGTATTTCAATATTTATTCTTATAAAGTGCATTTTAAATTGTAAAACCATTTAAACTCATTGGTAGGCCAGTTTATAATATACATATATTTTACAATATGCTTAAAAATTATACTTTTCACCATTAACAGTTAAAAAAGCCTTAGCGTTTCGAAAACATGAATAGCAAAGAAAAACAAACACTGAGAAAACAAACGATTTAAAGTTCTGGTTTTTTGAAAAAATATATTTCATCCAGCTTAAAATCTCAACTAACTCATTAAAAAACATAGATACAATTCTAGAATTTTGTAAGCATATTTAGAAGGTTCCAATCTATAATTTTAGTAAATAAAAAAAAAGTCGAGAATTTTATAAATTATATCCCCTTAAAAATATTGAAGTAAAAAGTATTTAAATTAACAGTTAATGTTCTCTCCTTTCTATAAAAACTAAAATATTTAACGTTACTGACTTTTTAAACGTACATACAACATAATAATGAAGGGATTTCATTTGTTGTATAAATAAGCTAATTGTTGCTTTCTTGTTAAAGTTTCTGTATATGGTGCAAAATTGTATAAAAAATTGTCAGAAATATTGTTGTTGAAGTTTATTTTCGCGAACTTTTAAATAAACTTGAATACTATGGTGATTTTTCTGCGTAGTAGAACATATTGAAATTTTTGCACAGTTCACTGTAAAAAAAAGTACTTAAAAATGTGCACATAAACCTACTTGTTTTTCTTTAAGTATAATTGAATTGTAAACCGACGTACGAATACTCAATTGTAAGTAACTGTGCTTTCTCAAAAAGTAGTAATGTGATTTAATATTGTTAATGTCAACTTCTTTTCACTTCATAAGATGTTTTTTTTTTATTATTTGATATGGATTGCTTAAATAGAAAACTGAGTTATTAAAACTCAATTATCTTATTTCTTGTTGTTTTGGCACATCTTTAAAAAAAAATCTGTTCATTAGTTCTGAAAGTCTCCCTTGTAGTTTTACGGATAAGACATTGGACTGCGGTATTGAGGATCTAGGTTCGATTCTTGGTAAGACTTGGTTGTAATTTTCGATATTTATTGAAAGCGATTTATGAAGACAATTTACGTAGCCAAGCATTTACTCCTTTTTGAGTACATGTCTTTTTCAAAAATGAAGCTTATGTATTCGGAGCCATGATAAGCATCGAATGTAATCAAAATGAGTAAATTTTACTTAGTTTAAGTACCTGTTTTTAACAGTGTAGAAAGCCGGTTCGTGTAGTTATAGAAAATTTATAAATTTTCACACCTTTACTTGAATCTTATTTACCTCTACGTGAACTCAATCCATTTGCAGTAGTTCTGCTTTGTTGAGACACGTGTGTTCTCATTTAAGCACATTTAAATTTAGATTCCTGGTCTAGATTGCATTTCGAAATGTTCTTTCAACATCATAAAAAAGAAACCGTAGAAAGTTTGGCAAATGCAGCATCAGTTAAGAGATCTTAATTTCAAAACCATTTATTGAAACTAAGATTTTGATTAAATGTGACAGTTATATTAACCGCCTGAGGTTTTGGGAATTTTACATATTATCTGTCATTAAGTTTATCAAGCAATCCGTTATTACAATATTAATGTAATATCTATATAACATTTGATAAAAGAGCTATGCAAGTAGTTTGCTTAATTTACAATGTTTTTATAAAAGGTTGCTTGATTTATAATGTATTTCTAAAGGATACATATAAATTCAATGGTTAAATATGTTAAACCCATACATTAAATGAACTTAAATGATTTTTATTTCAACTGTTATCTTCTGCAACATTTATTGCTTGATTTTTAGTTTATTCAAATAAGCGAAGTTATTATAAGTATATTTAATGTAAATTAATAAATATCTATACAAAATTGAAATGTTTTCTCCCATTTCCTTTCATAATAAATCGATTTAAAGCATAAAAAATATTAAAAAATAGGTTTAAATTTAAAAATATACATTATTAAAAAAAATAGAAAATCTCAAATTTTTCACTAATATTTTCTCAAAAAAATATATTTATAAACTTATTCAATTCAGACAGTTGAGGACAATTTTTTTAACTAATATATTTAAGGAGACATGGAATTTTCTCCCACTTAATAAGGAACAAATAAATTAACTGCAATCTATGAGCCACAAATATTTTAAGAGCAAAAATGTTGACTACATTCTTAAGCGTTTTTAGAATATTTTTTTTCATTTATAAGGAAACCTTATAATAACCTTTAACTACATCACTACATTATATTAACGATTTTAATACATTGTAGTTTAGAACTATCAACAAATTATTCATTAAAATACAGGGAAAGTATCAACTGTTTAAATATCTTAGCTAATCATAAAATTGAAATCTTTTTGAGGTATTGTAGGGTCATAACTGAAACACGAAATTGGAACATTTTAACAAGAGGAAATTTTAACAAATCATTCTATTTTCATTGAAATAAAGAGAACAATCATTTCATAAAAGAAAACTATATTATATATGTTACAATACAGTTTCATTTATTGCTAGATGCACTGTAAAAAAAGGGTACTTAAAAATGAGTACCTGAACCTACTCGTTTTTCTTTGAGTATAATTGCATATTAAATGAGCGCTGACGTACTCAAATTTAAGTAACGGTACTTTCTTCTTAAAAATGATCAATGTTATTTAAAATTGCTAATCTCATCTTATGTCTTAACATCTTAACAAAGCGACCGGACAAACTTAAAATAGTTGTGCAGAAGATGGTTTTTCACGTCATTTTATGTCGATTGCTTAAAAGGAAACTGAGTTATTACAACTAAATTATCTTACTTCCCATTCTTTTGGCACACCGTTTTAATTGTCGATATTAACAGAAATTGTCGTGATTGTCGATATTTATTGAAAGTGATTTATAGAGGCAGCCTTTGTAGGCCAGCAACTACTCTTGTTATTCATTGCACTCATTTTTATGTACATGTCTTTTTCAAAATTGAAACTTATGCATTTGGAGCTATGATAAGCATCGAATGTACTCAAATATGAGCACATTTGACTTATTTTTGAGTATCTATTTTGTGTGGAAAAATAGCCGAGAAGCTGACGATGAAAGGACTATTTTGAAAATTATATCCGCTCAATCCCACATTTAAAATTCAAATTTTATTAAAATAATTTCACCCGAAAAAATTTACACATTTTTTACGGAATTTGTTTGTGGTACGTATAAAATGTGCTGTCTGTTAAGGCACCGATACAATATTCTACCAATTTATATACCAATACTATATCTTTTCATGGAAGACATTGTACCTAATCTTGTGTTTATGTTTTGACCGCAGACAAAACAAACACCAAAACGTAACACTACCCTAAAGAAAATATTATAGCCGGAGATTCCAAACCGGCTAAGAGCCTCTTCTAAATCCGAAGTTCATTCTTCAGTGCTCAACCGAAGAGGCTGGGGATAGGGGTGGCCAGAAATAACTGTCCCCATATTTTCAAAAAGTTGGCTTTGGGAGCGAGCCAAGCTTTCCACCCAGAAATACCATCAGCCAGCGAGAAAAAGTATGAAAACCTCTAAAAGGTGAAACTGACGAATAACTTGTATTTAAAAGAAGTTACTGTTTAATTACAAAATATTCGAAGAGAATTCGCATCGAGTTATATTTAGATCCGCGCGTTCTAAACAAAGGGTGGTCTTTGGATTTTAAAAGAAAAGGCGTAGTTTTCGGATGTGAGATTAAAGAGGGTAATGTAACGTTAGCTAGAAAGACAGGGGAGGGCCTTAACTAAAAATAAATTGCCAGGTTAAAGACCCCGTGGAACTTTCTGTACAGTATAAAGTCAGTAAACAAACCAGATCGGAGTTTGATGCCTCAGGTATCGAGCCCGTATTTAAAGGTATTACTTTTACTATTTAAATTTATAACCTCGAGTTAAAATTGCATGAAATTTGGTTTCGATTTGCATAATTTAAATCGTTAAATTCTCTATTTTTAGTTGATTATTGTGTGTGATTAAGCTGAATTTTAAGTATAAATCGGATTTTGATCGTGAGTTTATTTTTTATTTTTAGGCAAACCCTTACCTGGTATCTGGCATACTGGACTAGTTGCTTACGGTAGGGAGTATTATTTCGGATCAACTGGAATCGAAAGCTGCCGACCAGTAAGTCTTCTATTGATCTTTATTAAGTATATGTTTCATCATTATCTATTTAGCAATGTAAAACTTGTAACCCATTTAAAACTCCAATGCAAGCTTCAACCAATAAAGACAAAAATATGTCGAAACATTTTATATTATATATATTGTTAAAGATTTTCCAATAAATGACTTAGATTTTGTAAATTTAAAGAGGTTAAAATTTTGTAAATTAAAGAGGTTAATATTTTGTAAATTTAAAGAGGTTAAAATTTTGTATTTTTAAAGATATGTGATCTGGCATTTCTCAAGAACTATCTAAAAAATTAAATTACTTTATTTAAATTGTGAGGCGCCACTTTTATTTGCGTTACTTTTAAAACTTTGTGAAATAAATCATTATTGTAATTTTGTATTAGTGTGTATAACCATTTAGTATAAAGTTTTTTTTTATATTTAAATTTTATTAATAGAGGAATGTGCGAACAAAATAATAATTTTTTATCTATGTTATAATAATAAATATTTTGCATTAATTTATATTTTTACTATTCACATTTCATTTAGAATCTACTGCTCAATTTCAATAAATTTTAATAGTTTCGCATTTTTAATACACAATTTTAGTGCGCAAAATTAATACACACTTTGAAGTGAATATTTTTGTGATATTTATGTAATTTATCCTGTAAAAAGCGCTATAAAAATTGTTAATAAAATTAGTAATTTGTATATGGTCAATTATTAAAAACTCAGTATTGATTATTACAGGACAGTTTTTTTTACAGCTTTCTAAACCTTTTTCTGTAATCCACAATTAAAAAAATTCGACTTTTTTATTATTTATTTTCTTTGAAGTAGAACATCTTCCTGTATAATTTTGTTTTATTTCTATTCCTGAATCTTTACTGTATTAACGTTATTATTATTTTTTGCGCAGACGATAATTTTTTATTTAATTTAAAACAGTTTAACTTTTAATAAAACAAGCAAATGGTGACCAATTTTTGTGGAAATATGTTCTATTATTGTGAGTTTATTTGGAAAAAAAACAGATATGTAATTTCATAATATTAACATAAAAACATGGTTAAATATATTGCAGTTAACTCTTGTCATTTACAAGTTTTGGAATTCATATTTTTGTAGAATATTTGCACTTTTGCCGAGTTATATATATATATATTTTACAAATTTCATATTCTTTAGCATTAATTATTTGGAAAACTATTTTTCCCACTTAAGATAAATAAATTAGAATTTTTTCTAATTTTTTCAATAGAAAATGTATTAAAATGTATTACATTCTTATTTTTATACAATATCCAGGAATATTGGTAAACCATTCGACTTTTCTAGTGTTCATATAGAAGTTTTCATGCATCAAACCATCACAAGTTCTTTTGTATATTCAAACAAATCGACTGTTGAACTTGAATTAAATCACTCAAAAATTTAATTTTCCCCCCTTAAAATGTACTTTATTAAACGAAGTAAATTTTAAAAGTGAACGTGATCAAAACAAAAATTTAACAATGTGTAATTTAATACTTACAGTGGCTCTCAAAAGTGTTCGCACACTTTAAAAATTTGTAGAAAAAGCGCTGTAGTCTGGAGTTGAATTCGAATATAAAGTCCAATATTATTTCACATCATCTCCATGTTATTCTGAATAAAACCTAATATATATTCTTTAAATTTTGGATTTTTTTTAATAAAAATGAAAATGCAAGGAAACGGAGAAAAAAAAAACGCCACAAAAGTGATCATACACCAAAACATTTTCGAATAAATTCATAAAAAAAATTATCGTCTGCCGCTTTTTTATATTTTTGCAATGTGGTGACATTTAATATTCGTTTGATATTAATGTGTGCTTGTTTTCTTCGTAATGTTCTATTTATTATTTAAAAATTGATCGCAGTCGTAAGGAAACAAAGAATAGCATTCGAATATTGATAATTTCTCATCATAATGGTGGTAAATCATCTCGGACTATCTCTAAATTAATAAATTTATCCAATTCTACGTGCAGTATGGGATAAAACGCTTTAAAGAAGAAAATCGGATTAAAAACAAGGTAAGAAAATGGCATCCGGCAAAGTTAACTCAACGTGATCAGAGATTTATAGTTAGAAAATTTATGAAAAATTCACGTTTGAGTGTTGTAAAAATATCTACAGAATTTAATGAAACATGTTCTACTTCAATTTTGATTGAAACTGTTCAAAAAAGTGCTCAGATCAGCTGGATTACATGAGCGTTCTGCCGAAGAAAATTTCTTGTTAGTGCGAAAAATAGAAAGCTTAGGCTTTCCTTCGCTCATTCCAAGCAGTCGGAACTTCAAATCATGCTTTGGAGGTGTCCTTGTGCAAGGGTGCAAATTAGCATCAGGACTAGGTAATTTGGTAGTTGATGATAACATAATGAGTCAGTATGTTTATTTAAATATTTTAACACACAATTTAAAAATATAAGCTAAAAATTTGGGTATCGGAATCAACTTTATTTCTTATCAAGATAACGATCTTTAGCACACGGCTCTCAACATTTGCCTCTGTTGTCTCTATAATTGTCCACAAGTTCTGAAAAAACACCTCAGCCGCCGAATTAAAACCTAATAAAACACATATGTAAATAACTGGAGGTTAGAGTACGAAGATACTACATTAAAACGAAAAGCGAACTCAAAAAAGTCGTAATCGAAGTATAGAAGAAAATTATTCAAAAATTACAAAAAAATAATGAAATTTATGGGCAGACGTTTAAAAGCTGTTGTGGATGCTACAGGACATCCTACTAAGTACTAAGTACTATAGGACATACTACTAAGTACTATTTACCCAAATATTGAAATATTCATTAATGTGTAGAGATTATTTTTAAAGTGTACGAAAACTTTTGTGAGATATTTTTTTTGTTACTTTTTAATTATTGATTTTCAAAAAAAAAAAAAAAATTATTATGCTTTTAAAATGTTTTATATAGTTTTGTTAAGAACAATTTATATATCTTATTAAAATATTCCCATTCTGAAATATTATTTTTTATAACAAATAGAGCAGTATTTCTTTGAAATTCGTAAGTGTACGAACACTTATGGGAGCCACTGTATTTAAAAAAAAAATCATTTTACCCTATGCCCATTTCCCCAGACAGAATTTGAAGTAATTCGAAGAGAAAGACAGAATTCGTAAGTGTACGAACACTTATGGGAGCCACTGTATTTAAAAAAAATCATTTTACCCTATGCCCATTTCCCCCACCTTACCCAATTCATATAAAATACTCTATTTCAGATGTATTCGTGTAATGAAATGTTTTCACCATGACTTCTTTATAATTTGTATTATTTTTTTGCAGGGCGAAACGATTCTTGGAGAACCAGATCAAATTTTGACTTTAGGAAAGACAGAATTGCCTTACAGTGTATTTCTAGAATATATATTTGCTCTTGGAGAAAGTACTTACAAGTTAGTATATAAAAATTTTATGAAATATAATAATATATATTATTTATCAAAGTGAATCTTATTCAGTGTTTCTTCTGTTAAATATAGTAAAATTACAAAAGTTTTTAAAGTGTGTGTTATACATTTTTAATGTCCGATAATACTTATACAATAATGCAGATATTTGGAAATTTTACAAATGATCTCCTTAAAAGTAGATAAGTTTTCCTTGTATATTAGTGATTAAGAATATGTTACACTTGCATATCGTTGAAATTAAGAAAAATTGGTAAAATGAAGACTGTATTAATTGCGAAAACATAAAACCGAAAAATAATATTAATATTTTCAACGATAAGAGTAATTCTCTTAAGCAAACAAATAATCGAAATTGTAAATTGTTTCTCTTCACAAAGGAGTTACGCTATCTGTTCATCCCATGTTCTCCTATTTAAAAAAACTAAACCCTTTAATTATTTTAATGGAGATGCTTTTTAAAAGTTCCCCTGATGCTGTAGATTTATTTTTTTCAATGTAAAGTAACTTTTGGAATTTAAAAATAAAGTTAAATTAAGAATGATTGCTGAAAAACTGACGATACATTAATATAACCATAGTTTTCGTTCACATTTTTAAACGATATAATACACTGACCACCTAAGAAGTATCTATACTAAGTAGAATAAGTAAGAAATATTAAATAATAGCTGAGATGCATTTAAAAAAAATGTATTTGCAAAATAATTAGGACTCAACAAGTAATGCAGTGTGAAATTTATTTTATATACCGTCCAGGATTGAAGTAAATAGATATTGCAATTACTTGAATAAGTCGAGTTTGAATATTTACTACATTTTACTATATTTCCAGTATTAAAAGTAACTTTAAATTTATTTATTATTACAATACGTGTTTGTATATGGCATATGCGAAGTCTGTGTGCCTTATATGGCTTATGCGACTTATGATAAGTGGTGTAAGTTAAAATTGTTTAAAACGGACTACCTTCATTTTCTATTACTAGGAAGATAGGTCTATTATTTGACATAGTAGTGAGGAACCTAGTTCAATAGGTGGCCCAATAACGAGTTAAATGCTATTCAATTTGATATTATAGCAAAGGCGAGTTGAAAATATTAGACGCCTTATCTCCTTGAGCTCTATCTTGTGACTTGGGCCTGCAGTTGTCCAATGGATAAAGGCGTTCACCTGGTAGTCATAGGATTGCTAGTTCGAGTCCGTGCGGTGGGCTTAACAAAGAAAAGTAAAAAAAGTAGTGATATTGCAATCGGAGGGTTGCCAGTTTTGCTACAAAAATATTAGAAAGTCGTCCAGAACATCCAACAAATTATACATTGTGTATACGGGACTGGTGCACGATAAATCTGATCGGGGTCCAATGTCCTGTCACCTATTGAGGTTGCGCGGGTGCTAGCTCAAGTGTTGTCATCGTCATCTGACATGGTTCAGAAATACGAGGCATCGTTCTCGGGTCTTTCCTTCGAGATAGGCGCCTAACCGTCACCAATAGCCCAATGTTCAGCACTAGTATAACGTTAATTAACCGAACCAAATCTATTTTTTGATCTACTCCACTTGGCAGCCAACCCCGCCCATAATTAATTACCATTAAATTACTTAATCATTTTTGAGCTAAATACGAAAGTGATATAATTTTTTCTTTGATGCAGGCCAGGAACCTATCACCTCTTGGAGCACAATTGCAACTGCTTCAGTCAAGAGGTGTGCCAGTTCGTGACAGGGGGTCCTATCCCACCTGAAATAAGCGAACTGCCGCAAGAGATTTCATCTAACAAGTAAGCCGATTTTTATTAAGGTGGGATTTTATACAGACTGTGGTAGAACAATTTTCTAGCATTTGGACAGCTGCGTAGGTTTAACACAAGCCATCCCTGTGACATCATGGGGAGCTAAAAACCACTAAATCTTCCTTAGATGATTACCAGTAGAAATTCTGGAGTAGTACTAACTCATTGTGCTTCACGTATTTGTCGATGTCAGGAAATCCTGGTATCTCTACATCCACGAACATCTATAGCAATGTAAAATTGCTAAACCCCAAACAAAAACAAAATTATAGAAGAAAAGTATTTAAATGATATAATATTCTATAAATTAAGCACGTTTGTATAACAATTTTTTTTTCGTGCGACTTTATCTTGCACTATATTTTTCCTAAGGACTATAAAATATATTGTTTTTCATTAAAGTAAATTCCAACTTTAAAGCTCAGAGATGATGCTTTACATTTTGTCATTGAGTAAATTGTATTATTTAATATTATTTATTAGAAAAATTAATTAAACGTTAGTATTATAATAAAATTAATTACTTTTCTTAAAATTGAGCAACATTTCTAGTATGTTATTCAAGTACTTATATTTTTACATGATGAATTTAAAAATATAATTCATTGGCATTGGCATTGACTAGCATTGAAATGATTGCTGACTTTTTCTCTTTAGTGGATCTTATAATG
This sequence comes from Troglohyphantes excavatus, assembly GCA_963932185.1. Classification (NCBI taxonomy): domain Eukaryota; kingdom Metazoa; phylum Arthropoda; class Arachnida; order Araneae; family Linyphiidae; genus Troglohyphantes; species Troglohyphantes excavatus. The sequence continues at coordinate 27,278,102 of OZ010666.1, read as the reverse complement.
CATTCGCTTTGCTTTTTAGATTTTTGCTTTTTTTGTAGTTATATTTGCGTTGTAGATTAAAATAAAGAGCACTTATTCTTAAACGAAAAATAAGAGAAAAAAATTATATATTTAATATAAAGTAATAAAACGAACGATATAATTTACAAATAAATTATTAGATCATAATGTAATATCTAATAATTTATACGAAAAAAGAACTTTACATTTTCCATTCTCTTTACCAGTCATGGATTTTAAAACACAACTTCAAGAGTTACAGAGTAAGAAAGGGTTATAAATTTGTAACAAAAGTAAAACACAACAAATTGTTACTAAATTTATAAAAGCTATTGCTCTGAAAAAAAATTTCAGACAGTATTTTTTCAATTAATTAATTGGATTTAAAATGAGAATAATGAGAAAGCAATATGCAAACGTTTTTAATAGTATTTTAGTGTAGCTTTTCCCAATTTGCATTAAGCCATGGAACCCCAGTTAAAACTAAAGTAGTACTGGAGACAACTTTTTTCATATATGCTCATGAAATTCTCCCTCTTTCTGGGCATGCACATGCTTCAATTTTGTTTGAACAGGAAAATGAATGGAATAAACTTTTGAAAATAATTTTATACGTTATTTTTATTTTACACAGCTCTTACTAAGAATATGAACACAGTTTCACCTAACAAATACATAGAAACGATAACACGACAATCAGAAGTATAATTATTTTATTACTTTTAATCTCTTAGTTGACAATTGAACACTAATTTAAACTCATAAAAACATTGTCATAGTCACTAACTTGTTACTGCGCTGATTTTCGAACTGTATGGGATTGAGTGGAATCTTTCGTTTTGACTCATAATCTGTGTCGCCAAAAACGTGTTAGCGTTGGGAATTTCACTTTTTCAGAAAAGTCACCAAGGATGACCGTTAAATACGTTTTAACCTTTATTTTCTGATCACGCTGACTACTTTTTTATTTTAGTGAGTAACAATTAACCCTGTAAATGTATTTCCCTGTGCGCATTGTATTGTAGCAGGGAAGTTAGCAACTATTCCGTGGTTAAATCGCTGTGTTGTTCCGAGAATATTTTAATGTTTAGCTACTATTTTTTTAATATTGAAATTTTTTATATAAGTGTTTTTCTGTGGTCAAATATAAGAAATTAAGAAGAGTATGGAATTAAATATTTCTAACCGTCAAGTTGAAGCAAAAGTCGTATTGTAATACTAATAAGTTTTGGATAGTATAAACAGTTTAAAGTGAACCGATATCTTTCGATCTAAATATATGTTGAAATCTTTATAATTGAACTCAGAAAAAAACCCTGTGTACACCAAAGTTATCCAGTATCTACAGATTTATTTCCTATAATTAAAAGTGAATTTGGGCAAAATTACTATTTTTTCAAACTACAATATTTTTCTTCTTACACAGTATATTATATAAGTAATCTTTGCAAAAAACGTTATTTTCGTGTCACTAATATTCAGTCATATTTAATGTCAAATTAGTCATATTTAAAATGAATGTTGTGTCTTTAGGAAAGACCTGCTCTTGGGTTTCGTATCAAAAAGCTTTTCTTGGAAAATACATAAATAATTCCCAATCAATCACATGTTTTGTTCTTCTCCTGCTGACAAATGTTAATTTGACTGTATTTTGAGATAAGAATTTCTGAATTTGTGCATTTTTATCTACGGAGTATTTATTTTTAAAAAAATATTTCCAAACTCTAGTTGCGGAAAATAAAAATCAGCATTTCGGATTACAAGTTTAATTCAGAATATCTAGAAAACAATTTTTATCTGTATCTATTCTATGCAATTTGTTTTAATATTAATGAAATTCATATTTTCTGACAGAATAATCAATATAAAATTTAAAAGAATATTCAAATTGTTATTGAAATTTAATTTTTTTTAAACAATCTATTAAAAACTAGAATAGAATTCACGTCCACTTCCAAAAGTTAACTCATTCATCTGTTGGGGGTGACTAAATAATAATTTCAGCAGGGAAAAATGAAGTTTAAGTAAAAACTACGATTAGAATTTACTTTCTTGCGTTACATCCAATTACATCAATTCTTTATTTGCTTCATTTAAAACGTGAGTAGTACCATTCTTTTCATATGCAACAAGGATTAAAAACATATTCAGATATGAAAAACTTAATTTTTATATATTTAGCATTTGTTCTTTTCTTCAAATCTGTGGCGGTTTAATTTATCATATTAATTAAGGATATAAAAATAAATTTGTTTATGATAAAAAAAATAAGCTTGTTTATCTGACTATTATTACATTTTTCAGTATAATGATTAATGATATATAGTTTTATTGTTCGTTTTAGCAATATTATTCTGTTGTGAAATGATTATCATTTCATGATTTATATACATAAGTTTACAGTGTTTCTTTTCTATTGTGTGACTTGTAATTAGATTTTATCGATAACTAATCCGACGTGTTTTTCTCAACAACAAGGATAAAAACAACAACATAGTTCTGTTTAATGGTTAATATACAAGATGGTCAAAAAGTGTTGGTCTATGGTCATTATTTGGCTGTATCACATTTGGCTGTATCGGCGAAATAAAACATTATTTTTGCCTAACTTTTTCGTTTACATTTTAAACAAATTGCTTAGCGTTAGTAGAAACAAACAAAGTAGCTAAAGCAAAGCAAAAAATAATGGTTTAATATTACAGTAGTGGTTTTATTAAAATACAAATGCAACGTTAAAATACGCAATAAAAGTCCGTAATAATCCGGACATGTTTCGGGAGATACATCACCCTTCATCAGCGGAAAATGTAAAGTCTGTGTGTAATGAAATATAAATAAACCCAAGCAATCTAAAATGTTGCCAAAGACCAAAAAAACTAACTAAAAACTATTACAAACGGTTGGAGTTAACTATTGTGTGCCAACAAGCGGGAAACATTGGGACCGCAAACGTTTCATTGACAACCGAATCAATATTACTAAAAATATGAAACGCCTCCAGGAAGTCAAGTTCAAATGGAGATTTAGGTTTGCAAATTAAATGTGAGTTAGAAAAATTAAATATATGACCATGTTCCCAAGAGTGCTTGGCAATGGAGGACTTCTTTATTTCTTGTTTAACAGTATGTGCTTGGTGCTCCTTGATACGAAATCTTAATGCTCTCCTTGTTTGACCAATATATGACATGCCACATTGACATGAAATACTGTATATGCCCCAGTTATTAAGATCGTTACGATCTTAATAACCGCTGATGAAGGGTGATGTATCTCCCGAAACATGTCCGGATTATTACGGACTTTTATTGCGTATTTTAACGTTGCATTTGTATTTTAATATTCTTAACGCAATGTTCTATAAGACGAGTTTTTATCTTAGTAGTGGTTTTAATAGAAGAATTTGTATATTATTAGTAGTTATAATTTTATATTATAGTAGTGGTTTTAATAGAAGAATTAGTATATTATTAGTAGTTATAATCTTATATTATAGTAGTGGTTTTAATTGTATAATTAGTAGTCATAATTTAATATTATAGTAGTGGTTATAGTAATGGTTTGCTTATATAGTTAAACAGCCAAACAATTATCCATCGCCCTACAATTTGTGAATGCTACGTATATAATTAATAGTACCCTGTATAGAAATAAATAAAATATAACAATTTCGATTGCACAATTCTAAATTATTGTTTCACGATGAATATACATAATGATGTTAGATGAAATAATTATCATTCATATTTTGATGAAATTGTTAGTAATTTTATTCTGTAAAAGTATTAGTAAAATATTGATTGATAAAGACTATTATAAAACTATATATCATTCCTTCTACAAAATTAATATTCCGAATACTTTGAAACTTGAAAATAAAATAATTAACCGATATTTCATTGAAGAATATATAATAATAAAAAAGATTCTGTTTGTGGATCGCAAAACACCTACTTCCTCTGCGCATAAAAGAGTGAACATTTACATATAAATACCATCCATCCTCAAGATGTGCACCTGAGACTCGTATTTGTAAAATTCCATTTAGTTCTTTTTAAACGATTTGAATAATTAAAAAAATTTTGCTTAAGGAAACGCTAAAAAATATATATTTAAGATCTAGCTAGGACGTGCTTTTGTAGTATAGTCGGTAGCTGAATGGTGGTCGCGGATTCGAATCCCTATGGGGCACTGATATTTTTGTTAACTTGTTTCCCAGCAACGCAGAGCCGTACAACTAGTATTACAATAATTAAACGTTTATGCATCCGAATGACTTCTCTTTGAAACGTATATACGAAAAATAAAAATAATTTCCATTTTAAGTAGAGGTAAAATCTTGGGGTTTGAGGCTTCTGCTGTTTTACTTTGTAAATTCCGCCAACCTGAGAATAGAACTTTCCAGAGTAGGAGAAACGCGTAGGAGTCACTGCGCACTTTTCTTGTGAAACCCTTCCTTGTGCGTGCCAGTGAAAATGCCAAGTTCAAGGGAAGATTACAAAAAAAGTCTTCTATAAATACAGAAATAGTATGTTGCTTCCAATATATAACTTAATTCTTATAGTTTTCAAGACGAAAATGCTTTGTTTCAAATAAAATTTATTCTATTAGTTGACCGAGAGTTAGCGAGATGCTGTTTTAACTCGACCTTTCTGCACTTCGGCTGTAAATTTGTTTGTTGTGCTGTCACAAGAACCAAAAATTTGTTCGATTTTCCGCAAATTTAGCAGAAATGTTTAGCATGAACTTAAAAATCCATTTAAAAATTCCAATCTATCTGAACACTCTAACGTTTTGGTAGTTTTATCATATTATCCCCAGACCAGTCTTACAATTTTAAAAATTCTCAGTAAATTCGACGTACATTCCATTTTTTTACCTATCAATAAGATCATCTTCACACAACTTAAAGACCCCATTGACGACCTTAATAACTGGGGAAACTACAGTATGTTATGACAATGTGGAATGTCGTACATCTGTCAAACCAAAAGAGCATTAAAATTTCGCATCAAGGAGCACCAAGCACATACTGTCAAACAAGAAATAAAGAGGTCCTCCATTGCCAGGAACTCTTAGGACAATAATCACATATTTAATTTTTCTAATTCACATTTAATTTGCAAACCCAAATCTCTATTCGAACTTGACTTCTTGGAGGCGTTTCTCATTCTTAGCAATATTGATTCGATTATTAATAATACCTTTGCTGTCCTAATTTTTCCCGCTTGTTGGCACACAATAGTTAACAGACCCAACAGACCAATTGATATAGTTTTTGTTCTTTGGCAACACTTTCAATTTTGGGTTTATTTTCAGTTTTCTGTGCACTTACACTATTTTTTGATTTCTGCTTATGAAGGGAGATGGATCTGCTCGAAACACGTTTGGATTTAATGTATTTTAATTGCGTATTTTTAAGTTGTATTTGTATTTTAATATTCTTAACGCAATGTGTAATACGACGAGTCTTCATCTTATTATAAAACAAAGTTATTTGATCCATTGCGATAACCTCTTACTCTGTACGACTTACCTCTGTATGTTAGTAGGGCAGTGTCCTATGTTGTCGGAAAATTAAGTTAAGAAACTCTTATACAAAGGACTATGGTGACTTAAACAGCCCATGTTGCTGGTTTAAAAGCATTAACGAAAGACACAATCGAATGTGTTGGACAAAATTGGCAATTGCATTGCCGTGTGGCTCAAAGAAGTCATTTCGATCATTATATATAAAAAAAACTCTGCCGTTTCATCCTTTTATTCATGTATTACTTATTATTATATGTTGTTTGTTTTTAAAATGTATAATTTTGAAATCGGAACCCTGTGTATAAAAACTCAAGTAGGCTCGTTATCAAGGTTCATAAAAAACACCCTCCTAATTCTGGTACCTAACTACCCGTGGATTGTTGGCAGTCTTCTTTGAACTCTTGCACTCTTGTTGGTCGATCATGTGTGCGAGACGTTGACACAGTACAGAGCAACAAAAAACCCCACGTGCTGTTCAGAGACATAGAAAAAATGGTTTCCACCAGGGGAGGGGGTAAGACTCGAACTTATTTCGGTGTAAAGGAACTCAGGAATAAGAAAAGTTATTTCAGGATGTATGTAACTGCGCTACGGGGTTTGCGCGTGGAGGAAAACGCAGTTTTAGGTCTTTCACAGAGCTTTTGGAGAACGTAGGGGTGAGTGTGTGCTTTGAGCGTCTCCTTATCAAATTATACGTTCGCCATTATTTTTGTTTTTGATATGGAATTTTTAAAATGTGGTTCTAATTTTTGTTTCTTAAAAAAAAATTATATCATTTAGTCTATTTATTTTGTGTATAATCGATAAAAGTGTATTTATGTTAAAAGTATTTTTATAATGTCGGATTATGTTTTTTTTTTTGTGGAAAATAATTATTTTAAAAGTTAAATAATACAGGTGGTTACAAATTGTTGCGCGACGGCCATTGTTCGAAAGTTTAACTGATCATAATAAACCAATCTTTTTGCTAAGCTTTAACTTCTTTGTTGCGACTAAAGTAAAGCTTGTTTAAAATATAAGCAAAGTAGTTGGGTAGAAAGATTGTTTTATTTTGCCAATTCAGCTATGTGTGATACAGCAAAACAAATGACATCGTCCAACAATTTATAACCTGTAATTTATCAACCTGTATTTTAAAGAGCACTATATGCAACTATGTAATTTTTATTTTTCATTATGCAAATTTTGTATATGTTTGAATTAAAAGTATAAATTGAAATAAGAGCTGAAATTTAAGGGTTTTTTTTACAATAAATTTCGCTCTCAATGAAAGAATTGTACTGAATAACACTAGCTGAGAACTCGGGAGTCAATTTTGCAATAGATCACGCAGCCAGTATTTAATAATCAGAGGAAAACAAATGAATATAAATAAATATCACATAATAATTTTTTCATTTTGTATATGAGGGATTTGATTTAAAAAAAACGTTTTAAACGTTTGCCTAAAATACATGAAAACCATATTTTCATTGCTTTTTAATACAGCAAATGCAATTTCGCATAATTAATAATGATAATTTACCCTTCACTGCATGGTGGGTTTAGTTCTATGTTTAGTTATAATTTGGGCATAGATATACATATTTTCATAGCATTTGTTTTAATTAACCGCGTCCGACGAACGGGTATTTGGGTCAGTATTAGATAAAAAAATAGGGGAAGGTATAATCGGGTTCATTTATTTTTATTTTCTAACTGTTACTGTGAGATGACTATAATAACTATAGAAACAGAACTCGGTATACACCATTTAAGAATATCTGGCTGTAAGAACTTGCAGTTTAATTTTTTTTGTCATCTATCATTGATTTTCTACGATATTTTTTTTCCAATTAATTATTTTATACCCTGTTATACCTTGAATTGTACTGATTCTGTCAGTTTTTGTTTTGTATTTTTATTTTAAACTGTAAAATCGGCGTGATTTAAAAATAAAAGCATAATTTAGCATGTATTTTTAAAAAAATAAATAAAAAAGAATTCTGTTTTAGTTTACAATATTAATGTACTTATATAAGATTTGCACATAATTAATACACGTTTTCCAAACTTTTTTATTAGTTTTTTAAGCTTTTAGGGACAATTTTGTTATTTTTTGGTTTTGAAAGCACGTTACATGAAGTATGAATGCTAAAAATTTTCTTAAAAACTTGTTTTTTTCTCTCTTATTAAGTTATTTAACTAAATTTACTTCTAAATCAAAACTTAAAAAACTTATATCTTGGCTAAAAAACACTATTTACATGTGGTTGAATTGAAGGTTGTACAAGGAGACACCGACTGGAAATGTCAAATTTCCTCACCTGTCAATGCTGATTCAGGGATAGTGTAATAATGTCATCAACCTAAACGGGAATGTCATTTTTGTTTCCAGATCAAGTAAAAGTTTAACCAGTGTTGTTAGAGTCATGTTTGCACTTGCCCCAAGCCGGGGCAGGTGTAGCCACGGCTGCCAATGTTATACCATTAGTTAAATTCCAAAATAATTTGAATGGTTGGAACATTACACTTGATAACAATGCAAAGTTTTGATACTCTAGGTCAGTGGTTCCCAAAGAATGAGCATATATTCCATGAAAATATATGAAAAAAGGGTCACCGGTCCTATTTTAGTTTCAGCTAGTTGCCCGTGGCTTAATGTTAATTGGGAACCGCTGCTCTGGGTAGTAGAATAAAAATATAAAAAAGTGACGAACTTTCACAACAAAGCTTCTATAAAGAGCTATAATGGAAGAACTTTTAAAAATATAAAAAAAAAACGATTAAGATAGAAATCACCAGACTTTTTGGTGAACATCAAAAGAGAAGATTCCAATATTATATACTTAGTGTTTTTTTTTTACAGAAATATCAATGTTTTCAAAAAATAACCAGCCATGGCCACACTTGCACCACTTAACCCTAATTATTATATAGCAAATTAATCTGTCTTTTCCAGGAACTTGAGCGGTGCCCTCACCGAGTACTTCGACAAACTGAGCCTGCGAGCCGAGGGTTCCCGCGGCATCAGCTTCGGCAACACCGGCAGAGTCCCCGAAGAGCACAGGAACGGCCACAGCAGCAGCAACAACAACCACGAGCAGCAGCAGCAGCCGAAGCAGAACGGCACCAGGAGGAAGAAGTCTTCGGCCAGCATGTCCGCACAAGCACAGAAGGAAGTGAAGCAGAAGGAGTCACAGAAGCAGCAGCAGGCGGCCGAGGCGAAGCAGGCGCCAGCGGAGCAGCCCCAGGAGCAGGCCGCGGCTGAAGCGACAAACGGGGCGAGTGCGAATGGAGCTGCAGCATCTGATAACCAGAACAATGCGCCGGTAATGCACAACACCAAAAATCCATGGCTAAATGCACAATCATTGTAGATATGTCCACTAAGGCGTGGTGCCTTGCCAGTCACTCGGTTTCGAACCTGGATCGTACTGCATGCTACGCCTATACTTTACCTATCAGGCTAAAGCTCGAGCCCAAGTGGTATTGGGTATATGAAGTGACCACAGTATCCCCATATCAGTGAGTCGGACAGAGGAACAAATGATTACCGTTGCCCTAAGGAAAATCATACGTCTATAAAGTGGTGGACACAGGGTTGCGAAGTGATATTTATTCAGAACTCAGATAAAGTGGAGTGTTGGACCATATTCCTACTTAATACGTACAAATAAATATATAATTTTTTATGTGAGGCTGAAAATTATTTTCTGTGATAGAGGAAAAGAAATATGTTTTGATTTTAAATGTTAAGTTATTTTCGTCAACTAGGGCGGGGGGTTACGGTTACGTGCAATATGATGCAATTCCATTTAAAATTTTGCTTACACACACAACTACACTTTTAGAAACCCTTTCAGTAACCACATGACAATATCAATATAATCAAAATTCGAATTTTTTTTCAGCTGATCAACGGCATTGATCCACCTCCCTCTAACAATGGCGTCGCATCTGCAGGACTTGATGATGCTGAGGAAAGTCAGACGACTTACACGCCAAGGAGGTGCCGTAGATACGAGGAACCTCCCATTACCTTCCCCGACGTAGACGTGAGTAAAGCATTTTTTTCATTACTCACATTATTAAAAATAGGTACTTAAGAATAAGTAAATGTAATATTACATTCGATGCTTATCATGGCTCCGAATACATAAGTTTCAATGTTGTCAGTTGCTTGCCTACATAGGCTGCCTTCATAAATCACTTTCAATAAATATCAACAATTACATCCAAGACTTACCGGGAATCAAACCCATATTCTCAGGCACCGCATTCCAGCGTCTTACCATTGTGCTACCAGGGCGACGTGAAGTAGTTACCTAACAGAAGAAATATTAAAAAGGTGTGCGAAAAGAATGGGAAGTAAGATAATCGAATTGTAATAAATCAGTTTCCATTTAAGCAATTGACATCAAATAATGTGGAAAACCATCTTCTGAATAACTATTTTAAGTGTGTCGGGTCGCTTTGTTAAGATGGCTTCGACAGAAGTTAAAATTAGCAATAATAAACCACAGTGTTCATTTTTTAGAAAGTATGTTTGTTTTAGTTTGAGTACGTCATCGCTCATTTACGATGCAATTGTACTCGAGTAAAACGAGTATGTTCAGGTACTCATTTTTAAGTACTTTTTTTTACAGTTCAGATACAGTTGAAACATCACATGGATTTGCTCATAGGTAAAATTAGTCAAAATAATAAAATTTATATTAAAAACCGAGTGATTAAAGATTTCTTTTAGTATAGCGAGCGAATAAGATTAAATGACGAGATGAGTATTTTAAGTACATTAGGAGTGATAGCTCGGTAGACTTCGATTTTTCGCAGGAATATTTTTTTTATTTGTAACTTGAAAGCAATTTACACCCTTTTCTTTTACAGAAATGCTTATTAAATAAAATAAGAATAAAAGAAATTTCTATTGAAGCCCTTAAAAATATTGGAATATTTATTCATTTATTTTTGGAATATTTTAAAGAATATTTAGGCAAATTAAAGGATTTCTATTTTTAAAATTCTATAGAACCCTTTATAGGATCTCTTTAGAAACAGCTATATAGACTTTATCAAGAACTCTTAGTAAAATAGGCCATTATTCTGCAGGAAGTAAAAGTTATTTTGTATAATGGTTTTACATGAATGCATCAAATCAAGAGGAATTATTCCAAATTTGTTATGAGTTAAGGTAATGAGTTTTTTTAAAGATTTTACTCTTATTGAATGCGGATTATTTTTAAATATCATACCTCACTACTGCTTTAGACATAATTTTATTAAATTTGCAACCCTTTCCATTCGATCTCACTGACGCTCACACGATTTATGCAATTGTAAAGTAGTTTTCACTGCTTCAATATTAAAATAATTTTTCCTGAGCATGCTATTTTATATATATATATTTTTTGTAATTAACTGTAAAGACATAGCTAGTAAGTTGTACCTCAAACATTCAAGTTAAGAAATATTGCAAAAGGGAGTATTTTTTAGAAATTTAAAAATGAGGTGCATTGTTAGAAAAACTTTAGATCCCTGGACGTACATATGTACAGCCTTGAGCGGAACACATTATTTCAAATGTTCACGAAATTTATTACAAATAAAATCGTAAATCAAAATTGTTAATTATGCCTGCGTATCCAGCAGAATTTGTACTTTTTAATGACAAAACAAAACACGCAAGTATATTTATTTTTCTTAAAATAAAAATCAATTTCTTTGAAGGGTCCTGCGCTGTTGAAACGCCTCATGGAAATCATGGAAGGTAAACTCAATCCAGAAGAAGTGAAAGATCTGAATGAATTCATGGAATACCTCACAACAGACGGAGGGGCTTGGGCCTTGGGCACATCCCATCTGGAAACACTAGGTGAGGGTTCCATTTTTATTGCCAATGAACCACAACTCTTGTTACCCTATTTTATGCAGTGAACATTTGAAGTAACTTTGATGATAGCAATGAACAAATAATGTTTTCAGTAAAAACTATGCCATAGTTCACGAAATTGGTTCTTGTATATCACTAATATCTATAACAGCGATGAAGTTATAAAAAAAAAAATCTTTTTAAAAAAAGGAAGCTATTCTTGTTGTTTTATATATAATTTCAATTAAGGATTGTTTCACTGTTAAAAATAGGTGTTCAAAAATAAGTAAAATGTAATAATTTTTTAATACATTCGATGCTTATCATGGCACCGAATACATAGGTTTCAATTGAAATTTTGAAAAAGACATGTACTTAAAAATGAGTACAATAGGTGAAAATGAATAAAAAAAAGCAGATGCTAGCCTACATAGGCTGCCTTAATAAATCACTTTAAATAAATATCGACAATTACAGCCAAGGATTCCGGAAATTGAACCCAGATCTGCAGGCACCGCGGTCCAGAGCCTTATCCGTTAAGCTACCAGAGCAACGTAAATATGTTATAAACAGAAGTAATGTTAAAAAGGTGTGCCAAAAGAATGGAAAGTAACATAATTGAATTGTAATAACTCAGTTTCTATTTAAGCAATTGACATTGAAGAATGCGTAAAACCATCTTCTGAACAAATATTTGTAGTTTGCCAGGTCGCTTTGTTAAGATGGCTTGAACAGAAGCTGATATTAGCAATATTAAATCACACTAATCGTTTTTGCGAAAGTATGATTACTTAAATTCGAGTACGTCATCGCTCATTTACGATGCAATTGTACTTAAAAAATGAATACGTTCATGTACTCATTTTAAGCACCTTTTTTTTTTACAGTGTTTAGTGGTTTCTTATGGCCAAGTTTCGTGTCTTTCCAGGTCGTCTTCTGAACGATCGCAACCTTCCCCACGATGTTCCAGTGCTCACTCTGCAAATGTTTCAGGCGGCGGGTATGAAAGAAGACGTCATTTTGTTGCTGCATCAAGATCGTGAGAAACACCACCTTATGACATATTTCTTCAAAATTGAATCGATGTCCATCGAAGAACAAACAGAAATAGTTGGCTTGGTATGCATTACTTAATAGATTTCAATGTATAGTTTAAAATATTTTTAGTCAGTTTTCAGTGAATGCTAAGCTTGTGCTTTCGCAATATTTGTTTTTAATTTTGAGATCTTTTCCGACATTGCATATCAATCATGAAATGATATAAAACCAGTTATTTGTTACTAATTTTTTTAAAGATTTATCTGCATATTTTCCTACGAAAAATTGAAAAGTGTTTGAATAGATAAAATAAAGGGTTTATTGAAACATGCTAAAATGATTTCTTATTCTGGAATTTAATTTCAGGAAGATTCCAATTTTCCACATTCGTAAATATTTTATTTGTTTTCTTACGAAATTCCTGGTTACTCTTCATGTGATAATTATACCACAGGCATGCTAGTCATATGTTATTTGTATAGTATAAGTTCCTATTGCGTTTCTTACACGCGGCGAACATTAACAAGTGTGGTCTCAAAAGAAAGAGAATTTCTAAAAATGCCGACGAATCGTACGTTCATCACATAAATATCAACGGTTTGTTTAAAAAATACGTTTAAAAGAATTATTGCAAAAAGAAACATCTTAAAAAAATTATTTCCAAGATCTAGCTAGAGTGTGTCTTTGTAGCGTATTCGGTAGCGCGCGGACCTGGAAACAATAGGTAGCTGGTTCGAGTCACGACGGAGGCCCTTCAAATTTCTCGTAACGGGTTCACCAACAACACGGAATAAAGAGCTAGTCTATCTAAAAATTATTAGATTTTTATAATTTGTGCGACAATGTTTCCAAAAAAAAAGAGTAACTTTTTCCAATTTATAAAAAAAATTCCGTTTCCAAATATTTATAATTGGGGTTTCTCAGTTGTTATATTTGATCAAAAGTATTCGTGTACTACCTTAAGTACATTTCTTCAAAATCTAAAGATATGATTTTCATTAGTTAATTGTAGAAACCTCTGTTAAACCCTGAATTCCAAATCATTTCCAGGGAACGATTAAGACGTTGGAGCAAGAAAACCCATATTTTAATGAGGGCCCGTTGCTCTGAAATATACACCGGAATATCAAATCGAACTTTTGCATACACTAAAATCCTTTCCCTTAAATGGCATTAAAATGAAACACACAAATAATATAACAAAATAAATTAATAAGTAATGAAAATTTCTAGTATTCTGTATGTTTTGATTTTTATTTCAACATTCGAACAAATAGCAAGGCTTTTTACTAAAGTGTGTAATGCATTTTTAGTATCTAACTATGTTAGGGGTGTTAAATATTTATATAAAATGTGTGATTTGTGGACCCCCTCAAAAATGTAAAGTGTAAGCCTGGGCTTCACTGTTCTATTTGGTAATCAGGCCCTGGTCGTTTCAATCTCCTTTTTCTTTCCAGATGTGCAACCTCTGCTCCAACGGCAGCAGCTACGACTGGCTGACGTACATCTCGGAGTGGGAGGAGGAGGGCAAGCCGTGCAACAACAGTCGCGTGACTGTGCGAGTGGCCGTGCACGGACTGTTGGCCGAGCACCCGACCACCAGGGACAGGGGGTGCGCCCTGGTCTACAACCTCGCACTCAAGAAAGAGGTAATGCGTTCACTCATTCGATGAGCATGAGTTTTATAAGTCTAAAATGTATTAAGTAGCTATAAAAACTTATTGAAAAAATTATTAAGTAGCTATAAAACTTATTAAAAAATGTATTAAGTAGCTATAAAAACTTATTAAAAATGTATTTAGTTGCTATAAAAACTTATTAAGTAGTTATAAAACTTAAAATTTATTAAGTAGCTATAAAAACTTATTAAAAAAAATTATATAGGGTGAATACACCAGTTGCCGTCCATTTGGAAAAAAATATTTAAAACTAAGAGCATATAATTATGTTTTTAAAAGTACTTTTTCAGTCAATGTTACTTAAAAGCTTTTAAAAGTTGTGTAAATTTCATTTTACAGTGTCTAATGTGAATTGAGTAGTCACATGGATTTCTATGTTAGGAACTAGTCGGAAATTGGTTTGAACTGGTTGGAAATTGATCTAAACTGGTCGGAAGTTGCTATATTCGCTCTATTTTTTATTTAAAAGATATTTCCAACTACTTTTGAAGCCCAGAAAAATATACAAATATATATATTATAAGAGAAGCACTGTAAAAATGATTAATACTTATAAATAACCTTCCACCACAGCTTTTCGACGACATTGCAACCGAACTAGCCATGGCTGTGATGCAGTTTCTACAATGTCCTCCCTCAGAAGAACTGAGTAAGTTTCAAATAAGAATTTATTATAACTTGTCGCTCAAGCAATCATTTCCCATCACAATTAACACTAAGTAGTAAGTTTAATATATATTGCTTGTATTAATTAGAAGTTTTTATTGATTCGTTAAACTTACTGATTAACTGCATTTTGGGGATTAGCTGCATTTTGTTTCAATGTTTATTTGTAACTATTACACGTTTGATCAAAATGTACATGGTATTTAATAAGAAGGGCGAATTGGTAGTTAGCTTTAATAAAACGCGCTGGACTCAATATGGATGTTAACTAAATAATGGAAATAAATGAATTAAATTACTACACTTTTGACTCTTTCAAATTTATTTTTCGTGCTTTTTTTCGGTGTTCAGACTCAGGTCATTCAAACTAAAAATTTACATACAAATTTTGTTTATACAATAAGTGAGAGTGGCCAAATTATTGTGACCCCATCCCATACACCGAATCGTACGGCGGATAGTGCGTTCAGATATTCTTTGAGAGGATCCTTTTTTAAAGTCTGTTGCAACTTGCTATACTGATGCTCTTCGGTTGTCCCTTACAAACCTCGACACTATTTTTTTTCCGAACATTCTTGGCACTGACGACCACAGGAAATACTTTTCGACCCAGTTTTTTGGCTAACAGTCCAGTCTTTAAACACTTTCACTACATCTGCTCTGGAAGATTTTATAACTGCAGCGATTTTGCTGATGATTACTCCATAACTCCGAGCACGTTCAAAGTCGTCTATTTGCATTTTTTACTCCGTACCTGTTCGAACAAAACGCTTCTCCTAACGTTGTAAGCAAGATACTTTACTCTTTTATACCTCACTAGCCCTCTGGCGGAAACAATATGATGGAACACCTCATTTACCTAAAATCGTCATGTGGTTATAATATTTTGGTCTCTCAGTGTATTAATTTCTATGGTTTTTAATGTACCTAAATTCTGTTTTATAGTAAATTTTAAGTACGGTTTTTCAATTTATTATTTCTTCCAGTGTTTCAGAGTCTTACTGCCCTCTTAAGATTTATGATTATCAGCTATAACGAAGTAAGTAAAGGTTGTTTTGATTGTGTGAGATGAATGTTTAAAGACATACATTTTCTTTAAATTTCCAAGTATTATTATGATTCTGATATCTTTTATCTTCTTTTTACCCAGATTCCAGCACTTATGAAGATGCTTGGACCTGATGTGGATGCTTTCAGAGGCACCTCTGCAAGAATTGACGGTTTGGTAGAACAGATTCAAATGAAACTTAGAGTAGCTCGTTGATATAATTGATTTTTTTTTCGTATTTTGCAATAAATGTTGTTTACAAAAATGTCTTCTCATTCTTTAATACTTCCTCTAACATCAGTATAAAGTTCTTATTAGAGACGAGAGGTATAAATAAAATTGTAGACGTGGGTACAAGAACAAAGCAGCTCCAGTTTTCAAAATTCAAGGACGAAAAACAATGAAAGAGTTCATATATCTTTTCTTTATATACCTATAGCCATTGCTTAGAGCTGTCTGATTCTTGTACAAAGCGATAGGAGCGAGGATTTTTTTCTTTATAGGTATAAGTAAAAAAATATAAATCGGAAAAAAAAGTGGAGCTCTTGTTCTTGCACCAACGTCTTCAATTGATGTCACGCATAAAATTAATTTCATATAATTAAATTACCAATATTTTCTATTAGAACTAGAAAAATTTATAAAAAATATTTTATCAAACATTTTAATATATATTTAGTTAATTTAATTTTAACTATTTAATTAGTAAACTTCCAAAGCTCATAATTTTGAATTCAAAATTGTTATGAAGATTTAAGTTAACAATATTACTCCCATTAAAAAAAAACTTTATTTTTTTTCGATATATCGATATTATTAAAGAAACGAATTTATTTATGATAAAAGAATTTAAATAAGTTTTTTTGTCACACGTTTCCCAACTGGCAATTTCTGCAGCAAGATATTTTGAAATTACGGATATTTTCAATCCATCAATCAATTTAAATAATGACAAACAGGTGAGAATTTTGAAATTTGTAGAACTTTCGTTCAATATTCAGTCAGACAAACTGACTTTTGTAGACAATCTGCCAACCTCTGTTCTTTTTATTTCCAGAATTCCAACCATTCTATTAAAAAGTATTGTTTATCAAATTAAAGGAAGGTCTTGAGTGGTAAATTTGGTGAAAATCGGACTTTAGTCGACTATAGTTGTCAGCAAACTTTTTTCTAGTAAGAGCATAATTATATATAACATATAAAATGCTTTAATATATCATTTAATAATGTGTTTCAATGTCATATACTATTAAATTGAACCCTGTAAAAAAAGTACTTAAAAATGAGTATATGAACCTACTCGTTTTTCTTTGAGTACAATTGCATTGTAAATGAACGATGACGTAAGACGTACACAAATTTAAGTAATTGTACTTCCTTAAAAAATGAGAAGTGTGATTTAATATTGCTAATCTCAGCTTCTGTTAAAGCCATCTTAACAAAGCTACCTGACAAACTTAAAATAGGTGTCCAGAAGATGGTTTTTCCCCTTTTTTTTATGTCGATTGCATAAATTTAAACTGAGTTATTGCAACTCAATTATTTGACTTCCCATTCTTTTGGTACATCTTTTTTACATTTATTCTATTTATAACTTCACGTGACCCTTGTAGTACAGCGGATAAGGTATTAGGCTGCGATCTCTCTATACCTGGGTTCGATTCCCGGTAAGTCTTAGTTGTAATTGTCGATATTTATTGAAAGTGATTTATGAAGGCAGTCTATGTTGGCCAGCATCTGCTCTTTTTATTCATTGTTACACATTGAACTTATTTTTGAGTACATGTCTTTTTCAAAATTTAAACTTATGTATTCGGAGCTATGATAAACATCGAATAAACTCAAAAATGAGTACATTTTACTTATTTTTGAGTACCTATTTTTAACAGTGAATAGTCATAAAGTGGAAAAGAAGTCAAAATAATCTAAATTTAAACTTTTATCACTAAAATTTGTAGCCTCATAGGTAATGTGTACCGAATAGCGCCGGCCACATGGCATCATTTGGGCCTTGAATCGACCCTGATCAATATCATATAATATCGTATCGAATCGAATCAAGAAATAGAATGTTTCAGTTTCTGTGTTCTACTATTGGGTCATTTCCCTCGCACTTTGAGACCCTTATCTGAAAGCTACAAAATATTTACTTTTAGAAAGCGTCAGAACATTCTGAAAGGATTTCGTATATGATGGAGAAGCTTTTATTGTTGCAGAAATAGCTATAAGTTCAGTACTGATTAGAGTAAAACATCATAAAAACTACTTAAAAAATTTGACATTTCTATTTCGACAGATAAATCATTTTTTTTACTCAGTTTGCTTTATATTTGCAAACGATAACACTAAAAGTCATATAAATCGTCAGAATTATTATTCGAATTTGGAAATCATATATTGCAAAACTTCGAAATCCATTATATTAATATTTTAACGGGTTATATAAAACAATGGTGGATGAAATAAAGTAAAACAATTATAATTTCTCATCTTTGTATCGAAGGAACAAGAGATAAATTATCTTATGAAAGGACCGGTAACGTTTTCAAAAAATGATACATTGATATATATTTAGTTGATGACACACATCACCAAATGAAATCATCAGTCACGAGCTTTATTCCCCATTATATTTTCATTCTTTATCTCTATTCAGAGATAACTTTCTCCGCTAAAAGCGTGAGACACATTTCTTTAAGTAATCAGAATGATAAGTTCAAACAAGTGAAGATAAAGATTAAATAATGCAATAGTTTTGTTTTAGCTCTTGACCTGACTGAAGTATACGATAGCATATAGAATTTTCTACATCAGTATCTTAGAGAGACATATACTTTGTTGGTCATATTAGGCACATATGGGTATTTAGAAATTTTTAAACTAAAAACTGTTTCCTGTACGTTATTATGCGAAAATAGTATTTTTAAAATAACTACCACCAATAAAATAATAATTCCGAGTAGGTATTTAAAAAAGTTTAATTTATAAAGTTTACAATAAGCCTTGTTCTTGACTTAAATCGTTTCACGCATAATAAAAACAGTTAATATTTAAGAGCGACAAATTACTAAAAAATTAAAAATAAGTGTTCAACTTACAGTAGATTACGTATTTTTATGTTTGGTATTTATATTTATTTTTAAACATAAGAAATAAAAAATAATAATAATAATAAAAAACAGGCGTGCAGCATAGATTAAAAAAAAAATTGAAAAGTGAAAGAAATCGATCGGACTTTAGATACTATTTACTGTCCGCATTCCTATTTATTTGGCAAAATAGATTATTTTTGTGCTAAAGAGGAGAAGTGAGGACTAAAGAGTATAATTACATAACTGAATATGTCTAGGTGGCCGGGGTTTTCTTTCTCCTCGCAAGGGAAAGATTCTCCCCTAACGCGGCCAAAGTATAGTATCGTAGGGACGCTGCATAGACTGCCTTTCCCCTTTCCGAAAGGAAAGATTTGTGAACCCTGCCAAATTTTAATCTTGGTCAGGTGAACGAGGGTAATGCCCAAATTGGTATCCCACTCTAGAAAGTTGATCACCAACGATTAAACGTGATGAAATATGTGAGCAAACCCCTTTAAATGAGAATTTGATTCAAATATTTTAATAATATTTTCCTTCAAATTTAGAATTAAGCAACAAAAAAAAAGGGGGGGGGGGGACACATATTTTAAACTGCAAAAAACGTGTTGACACAAACTACGTTTATTTTTAGAAGCCCATTCTTACAGTCTTTTTTAAAATGTATTTAAAATAAGCATTTCTTTACAAAACATACAAAGTTTTAAAACGTTTCAGTCGGAGATATATAAAACGTTATGAGAAAATCTGCAAATTAGCATTTTCTCACATTTAATAAATCGCATAAAATGAATGTAAAAAATAAATTCGCATAAAAAATAATCATATATAATTTTTCATTTCCGATCAAATTATTTCTGTTCTATGCAAACTATATCTTTTAAAAGGGGTAGGAACACGTACACAATGTTTTTTAATGTATTTTTAAATTTATATAATTTAAAAAACTTTAAGTTCTTCTGTACACTGTTGACATTTTTATTAAAAGAAAAAAATATCTAAGTACACATATACTTAAAAAATTAAAATTCTAACACCTTTTATATAGTCTAAAAATGCTTCTAACTGCTTTTTGTATAAATCCATATGGGTTAATTTATGTAATTACATGTAATTGTTAAGTTTGCAAAGTTTTAAGATATATGAATGAGTAGTTTTCACGAGAAATATATCTAAAAAAATCCTCCAAACACGCGATTTTGAGAGAATTTGTATTTAGTGAAAAACTTTCGTATTTAAAACTTTAGTCAGTATTCCCCATCATAATGCTAAAAAAATTATTTAAAATATTTCTAGTTTAGCTAAACTAAACTTTAAACAGTTCTGTATGCAAAAGAGGTTGAAGGTTTAAAAAATGTAACTATTTAAAAAATATTTACCCACCCATAGGGCGGAGCCCTGTGCAGAGTCAAGTATTGTACATCTCTAATGAGGAAACACCCTGGGGGACTGTTTTACGTTAAATCCAATGTCCTTACACCCATTGAGGTTGAGGAGTTCCTGCTCAGTTGTTGTTTTCATCATCTGATCATGATTCTTACACGTCGCACTAGAACTGAACAAGTGGCCTATTGGCAACGGTTCGGGGTCTATCTCGAAAGAAAGGCCCGGAAACACATACACATTCAAACACACATTCATACATGCACCTCGTTATTATTTTAGAACCATGGTCAGATGACGAGGAAACACCTGAACTGGCACCCAACGCCTTCAATAGACGTCGGGACTTTGGACTTTGGATTTACCAGTCCCGTATACACGCCGTTAATTTTTGCGAATGATCTGGACGACTTTTCTAGTATTTTTGTAGCGAAGCCGGCAACCCTTCAATCACAAGAACACTACTTTTTTACTTTTCTTTGTCAAGTCCATCGCGCGGGTTCGAACCACCAATCCTCGGATTAGCAGCTGAACGCCTTTAACCGTTCGTCCACGTAGGCCTCACCTTGGATTTTTAAGTCATGGTCAGATCAAAGAGCAGATGATGAGGAAACACCTGAACTGGCACCCAACGCCTCCTGCCATCACGACCAGCCGCAGTTTCGAATAACTCCGCAGTAGAATCCGTTTTAAATCTCACGGAGGCCTCACCTTGGATTTTTAAGTCATGGTCAGATCAAAGAGCAGATGATGAGGAAACACCTGAACTGGCACCCAACGCCTCCTGCCATCACGACCAGCCGCAGTTTCGTATAACTCCGCAGTAGAATCCGTTTTAAATCTCACGGTATTTGTAACTGTGTTTAAATGTGTTATTTACATTGTCTGGTCGTCTCTCAAATTCAATATCAAAACCTTGGTGTGTTGGTTAATTGCTCAACTTAGGTGAATGATTTTAGAGTCCAGATTGCGAAATTTATAAAAAGTATTGACTCTTAATATTTTGTATTTAAATGTATCCCAGCAGTAATGTTTCGTAAAGGCTGGTTTGGTGGAGGCATGTGGAAACCAAAGAATCCACACTCTTTAGAGCATTTGAAGTGCGTTTAACTTTTTATTATACCTTTATTAGTTATATTTATTATTGTTTAGAATATAATATATTTAGTATATCTTAATTTATTGACGATTAACGTAGTAAATTTCATATTTCTGAATTCATTTTAAGAAAGCAGCGATCAAGGATTTATGTGCGAACTTGCACTATTATACATAAGGAGCATATTTAGTCCACAGTGACAAAAATTTATTTGCAACAAATTGTTTATTTTTATAATTATGATTTTTTTGCAGTTTTCGTATTTAAAAACACTTGGATATTCAAGGTCATTGAAAAAAAAAAGTTGTGCTTTCTTTCCTTATGTGTTTTTGTTTGAAATTCTCCTGTTTGTCATGTTTTTTAATGTCTCCTCGGAGATAATTATTTTAAATTGTAAGTATGCTGTCATCGACTTAGTATTTCTTTTAAACATTTGAAATTAGGAGACAAAAAAAAAACAGGTATCATTGGCACTTACAGCATTTTTCTGTTGTTGCTAAAATGTTCTGCTTGGATCTAATTTTAAAATAATTAAAATTGCTTAAACAAAGTCGCCAACTGTTACGATATTTTTGTAATCATTGAAGCTTCTTGTGCATAAGTTTTTTCCATTTTTACTCTAAAAATCTTCTGTCTTACTGACAAAATTACTGAAAAGTATGAGAGTGATTTTTGAAATTCATGGCAGCTGGCTGTCATACTGAAATTATATAAAAAGTTAGGTATTAAAATGACGAATGGGTGTAAAATAACGGTTATCAAACGGAGATTTTTAGGTGGAAAATACGACCAATTGCTAATTTCAGACCCTGCTTATATTGCTAAGTTCAATTTAATCAATCATTAGAGAGACAGATTAAATCTATTTTCAACATATTTAATACGTCAAGTATTTATGTAAAATATAAAAATGGTTTTGAATTAAAACTTTTTTGTAACCATATTAAAAGTTATACACATTTAACTTTATTTTAAGTTAAAAGTATGTTAATTTGGATTTAAAAATATTTAAAAAATATGTGTACAATTAAACGTAAAAAAATAAGAAATTTTATTTATATATAATGTAAAACTGCTAAATAACTAAAGTTTTAAATTTATTAAAGTACTGCTAAATAAAAATAACAGCATCAACATATATAGGGTTTATTGTATATTTTATACTTTGAATATTTACAGAGTGACTTATTATTAAAAGTTTTATTGCACTTTATTATTTTAGGTGGTTCTTTTCTTTTATACGGCTCCAAATGCAATTGAGCGAAAATCCACCAAGGTTGTTTACCTTGGATTACCAATCATAAATCATATTTACGACTGTTTTTAACATTTTATTTTGGAGGTGATATCTTATGAAATAGTACACAATCAATAAGGTGAAAAAATTTCTCTTGGCGGCTATTTGACTGCAATTTTAGGTCGTTAAGTAGAACAGTACCTTTTAGGTTTGTGCAATACATTTTTTTTTAGAAATCTAACAGAATATAATTTTATTTGTTGATTAATATCCAGTTAGAAATATACCTATTTTTTTGGGGAAAAAATTACATTAATATTTTATTTTTACAATACATGCTGTAGTTTCTTTTAATTGAACCTAAAATCTTTTTTAGGTACTTATATCACGTTCTTTACAAAAACCAAACGGTAAATGAACAGAACAAAAGTTTGTTGGTTGAGACTCTTAGGTCTATTGCTGAAATCCTCATTTGGGGGGACCAAAATGACAGCACAGTTTTTGAGTGAGTATTAAAGTTTAATTATAGTATTGGTAAAAGAATTTTACTCATTATGTTGTATATTTTTGTTTAGTCAAATGTGATCATGATATTTTTTTATAACTGATATAAATACTTAAAAAAAATATTTATGTACTTTAATTTTTTTATATTTGAGCTATGACAGTTTCTTTTAATTGATTGTTGTTATACTTTTTTATTTTAGTTTTTTCCTTGAGAAAAATATGTTGTCATTTTTCTTGAAAATTATGAAACAAAAATGTGGACGTTATGTATGTGTACAGCTACTACAAACACTGAATATATTATTTGAAAATATAAGAAATGAAACATCTTTGTGTAAGTATCCATAAATTGTTTCACCATTTAA
This sequence comes from Troglohyphantes excavatus, assembly GCA_963932185.1. Classification (NCBI taxonomy): domain Eukaryota; kingdom Metazoa; phylum Arthropoda; class Arachnida; order Araneae; family Linyphiidae; genus Troglohyphantes; species Troglohyphantes excavatus. Next base: position 27,254,611 of record OZ010666.1, on the reverse strand, counting down.
AACTTTAAATTAGATTATCTTTATCTGAAGTTAATTTGTATAAGGACAATCTTCCAATATTATATTTTTACTTGGCTTGAGATAAAATTTATTCTTGATTAAGAATAATTGAATAATTTTAATTTATGACTAAAATATAAGGGGATTTTACTCCCTTTGTTTATTCAGGTAATTTGTACACAATGTCGGCTTAAAAATAAAACCATGTATTTTTAAACTAAAGATTTACTAACTATTGTTGGCAAAAAATCCAAGGTCAATTTTATTCTTTAAATTGCAAAATCAATGTCATTCACATTTTGAAGTAAATTGCTTTTATTTCGGTCCCAGCTATGGTTGTTAAATCTTTGGTTTAAATATACACGGTTTTACTTCTAAGCATACGGCATGTAAAATATACTACTACCATTATTTAAAAAGTAATATTCAAATACGAATTTTATTTTATGAATTTTCTTCATGATATTGGTTTTATAGGAAATATGAATAACTTTTTTACAATGTTTATTTTTTATTTTCCAGATTATTTATTATCAAATAATCATGTGAATTCAATCATAATGCATAAGTTTGACTTCTCCGATGAGGAAGTAAGTTACTTTTTGCCATTTAAACTTTTTAATTTTTATTAGTTAATTTTTTTAACTTAATTTGAGCTTTATTCTTTTCTTTCAGGTTATGGCTTATTACATATCCTTTTTGAAGACTTTGTCACTGAAATTGAACACCCATACCATTCATTTTTTCTATAATGAAGTGAGTAACAAATTCTTGTGTGTTAATCTAGTAATTGTCATTACTAATTTAATAATATATGGCATGTGAAAGATATGATATTTAAATAAGTTTTTTCAGATAATATTTTAGTAGAAATATTTTCAATTTTGTATAACATGTATCGTAAAATAGGTATAGTATAAATGTACTGTTAAAATTATATTCCTGTACTTAAAAACGAGTGTATTATAAATGTCGATTATTTTTGATTTTCGATTTTCTGTATATGAATGATGCGTCAGAGAGGTATAATAGCTTGGGCATCCAAACTTAAATTGGCCTCTATTTTCTGTATATAAAAATATCTTATTAACTTCTAAATTCATAAATAAGCTTCAATTTGGAAAACTATAAAAAATTAGGGTTATTAAGTTACTAACATTTTACACTAATATGAAAATAAATATTTAGGGAATTTTCTACAATAAAGTTCGAATTTGTGAGACAATGTACTTTGTTGCTCCAGTCTTTTATTAGGCACTTCACGATTTTAACTATAAAACTTTAAAAATAGCAACTTATTTTTTGAATTAGTACTTAAAAACATACCATCATTATTTAAATGGTGCCTATCTGATAAACCAGACCTTAACTATGTTATGACAAGTATTGGATTAACTAAACTACAGATGAATTGCATTGTGAGCTAGGTTCTCACTAGAAACTTGTGTTGTATTAATAAACAGTTAATTAAGTTTACTTTTAGCGTATTATTATCGCTATGGAATAGCAATTTAACACCATGTAACAATTATAGTGACTTTAAAATTTAAATCGATGTTCCTTTTTTTAGAAAATTAAAACATTTGTATAGTATATTTTTTTAACTTTAGTTTTTTCATTGTCATTTAAATCTTTTTCATACTTCCAGCATACAAATGACTTTCCACTTTACAATGAAGCAATAAAGTTTTTTAAGCACAGTGAAAGTATGGTCCGAATTGCTGTGCGAACATTGACTTTGAATGTTTTTAGAGGTATGTTACAACAAAGTTTTTAGGTATTTTAAAAACTATTGTTTGTAGTTTTATACTTTATAATATATATTTTTAAATTCAAGATTTAAAATTAATATTTTAAATTCACTGTGTTTTTTATGAAATATTTTTCTGTGGTTGTTTTATAATCCTTTAAAAAATATATAGAAATGTTAAGATACATTATAAATAACTTATATTGGATGTTTTTTTTGGCTCGGAGACTCTGTTGTTGTGAGAATATATAATGTTTAAGTGCCATTCTTTTTTACTACATGCTAATATATGAATAGTATTAAAAACATATTTTAATTATCTATACAGTCTTGCGTGTTGGGGCATTTAGTATACAATTATATACATAGTTTAAATTAAAATTAATATTCATATGTAAAAATTGACCACATTAATTTTCAAGTTAAAATTGGTTTTGTAGCTTAACCTGTTTTAATTGCTAACAAATTATTTAATAAGCCATTATTAATAATTTAAGGAGCCTTTTCGTTCACTTAATTCATTCATAAAAACATGTGTTATAACAAACATAATTCATAATCAGTTTTACGTCCTTTTGTAAAAGTGTTGATTTGTGTAATAAATTATTTTGGTCTTTATGTAGTAGAAACGCTTTAAAAAAAATCAACGTAAATGCAAAAATTTAAATTATACTCTCTCCTGAAATTATAAAAAAAAAAAAAAAAATGTGTAATGTAATGCAAAACAAATGCAATTAGGAATTAAATAAAAATTGTATACAACTTTAGTATTTTGTTAGTTTTATCATTTTTGTTTTGTTTTTACAAAAGCTTTTGTTATAATTATTATTGATTATTCAATTTTTTTTAATGTGTTAAGACAGTGGTTCTCCAACCTTTTAAATGGCCATGGACCACTAAGTCGGAAATTAATCAAAATGCGCACCACCACCTCTTAATTACACTAAAAATTAATATACTAAATTATAGTTAATATAATAATTTCTACTGTATTCAACTTTAATTACTTAAGGTAATTCAATGTAATCAAGTTATGTGTTTCTGTCTTCATATAAATTTTATATTTGAGTTTGCATATGTGTAACCAATTTTGATCTTCTTCAATACAACCTTACATTTAAATACGAGAAATGAAAGTAACATTGTTTTTTTGGAAAATATCTCTATATACCTGGGTTTGGGAAGCACTGTGTTAAAGGGTTATCTTAAATGGTATTTATTTTTTAAATTAAGTTTAGTATTTCTTTTTTGTAAAATTTAATTTACATTAACGGCTTATATTAAAACTTTTGTACTTTTTAGTGGATGATAAAGCAATGTTGAAATTCATTCGAGATAAGACTGCAGCTCCTTATTTTTCAAACCTGGTTTGGTTCATTGGTGAACATGTCATGGAACTTGATAAATGTGTGAAATCAGCTTCAGAGTAAGCAACAATATGTTCTATACAAAATAACTAATACATTTTTATACTTGACATTATAATTTTAAGTTTAAAGATCAGAAAAGTTTATATATTTATTTTATTTTAAAAATCTGAATGTAATTAGTGACTGTTATTAGTAACTATTTGTTCAAGTAATAAATTTTTTAAAAGTTTTTTTTAATATGTAATTTTTATTTAAAATGTTTTGAAAATTAATGCTGACTTGTATAGTATTAGAAGTAATATTTTCCATTTGTTGTTATAATTATATATTATATACGCAATAAAGCTTACATAAATAAGCATGTTAATCTAAACATACGATAATTAAATGTAATGTTGTTAATACTTTGTGGACTTTTTTTTTTATCATAATGTGTCAATTTTTAAAACATTTTATATTAAAAATAACGTTAACAGTAATAGAAATAATATTTTCCCCTAATTATTATTTAAAAACCCTTTTTGTATACACCCCATTTTCAAATTTTATGCCTTTTTGTAATGTAAGATGAATAATTAGGAAATTTCTTGCAGTTCATATTAGAGTTTGCAATTGTTTATTTTATAGGCTGCAGATAAAAACGAAACTTGCTGATCTTGTGGCTGAGCACCTTGATCATCTTCATTACCTTAATGACATATTGTGTCTTCACATTGAGGCTTTAAATGATGTACTGACTGACCATCTGCTCAATAAGCTTTTAGTGCCTTTGTATGTGTATTCTTTAGTTCAAAATGCACCAAATCCAAGCAATGAGGTAACTTAATTTTTTTTTATGTTCCCATTTTGGGGCCCATTGTACGTTATTTAAATGACATGCATTGTTTTCAATATTTATAATAGTATTCAAACACAAATCTATTCAACATGAAAAACTCGTATTTATACTAATAATATTACAAAAGGATCTAATTATTATTTGTAAATTTGGCTTATTAATTTATACTATTCATTGTATTTTTAGGAAGAAAAACCTCAAGTCAGTTGCATTGTAGCTCTGTTTTTACTTTCTCAGGTGAAGGTCCTTTTATTTTTACAATTATATTTAAATTCATTTTGAATGTCCATACTTAACTACATGTTTCGCTGGAACCTTAGAAAACTTTTTGTAATTTGTTCATAACATTTCATCTAATATAATAAAATAATTTTTGTTTTTTTGTCCTAAGTATATTAAACATTTCCAACAGACCTCAATTAAACAAAATGAAGTTTTTGTAATGTTAACAACAGTTGGATAAAATCATATTCTTGAAATTACTTACTATTATTTCTTCTCCATGCAGATTTAAATAAAATATAACATTACTTAAAGCTTTAATTGATATTTATTACACTTCAGTCATGTTTTATAAAAAAATAATTGATTGAGATTTTTATTTTAAAAATTGCCATTTTTTAAAATTCTAGCACAATCTTTAAATAGTTAGTGCTTTTAAAAACAAAAAATAACTTGCATAATAATGACAATTTGTATATTATGTGTAAATTTCTTTGATGAATCAATATTTTTCTTGTAACATTCTTGCTTCAATCATCATCAACTTAAGAAATAACTTTGAAATTACCATTTAAGATAATTATGTGGTACATAGTTATAAAATACTTAGTCATACTTTTACTTCAGGTTTTATATTGTCTCATATTATTAAATGGTATTATATAGTGTATTTCGTTTTTATCTGAAGCCTATAAAATATTCCAAGCTGTATTCATAAAAATATTGCACATACCTTAAATTACAATTAAAAACTTATTTTTAAACATTGAAATATATTTATGTTAATTCTTTGGTAATATTTTTGTATGTAAAATAACTTAATAAGTTATGTATACAGTATTAAGTTAAAGTATGTATACACGTCTTATTTTATCTTAATCTATTTTTGCATAATTATTTACTTAAAAAATTCTTTAGGTTTTCCTAATTGTGTCTCATAAACCACTTGTTCAGCAACTAGCAAACATTATACTGAATGCTGAAATGACACTTTTCAGAAATGGTTCACCAACTTATCTAGTAAGTTTTTATGAATTTGAAAATCGTTCATTGTAATTTACATTACTAAAGATTAGTTTTTTTTGTATGTTATCTAAGTCCATAAATATTTCCCACTTTCAAATGATTCTGTGAATTGTAAAACTTCTCTAGGAATCAAAATATAGTTTTAAAATATAGTTTTGCTGTATACTGGCTCATGTTGGCATCCTACTATTGAGATGTAACCAGATGGCTACCAAAACAGTTTTCAATGTAGTGTTGCCTGTTTCAATTTTCCGAATAAAAAGCTAGACTGTGAATTACTATTTAATATGGAAAAAGTGGTAGACATAATTACACACTAAACTATTAAACAAGTTTCATTCCCTTAAATGTCCTGATAAATATATCTAATTTTGCAACCAATCAGAAGAGTAGAGGTTGTAATATATTTACTCATACCCTAGTTGTCTATACAATGTATATATTTTTTATGATCCTTTTAGTTGGGTTTTCTACTTTGAAAATTGCATAGATATCAATTTTTTTTTTTTTTACAAAAGTTTGATATTTTGACTACAAAAAGAACTCCAAGAACTATAAAAAACCACAAAATTCTTCAGAAGGTTGTATTTCATGAAATTTATGGAGAATGCTTTTTGTCTGTTAAACTTTCTTGCGTTTTTTTAAATGAGCAGAGCATTTTATATTTATAAGTTGAGAGTAAGTAATTTAGTAATTAAATAATTAGTTTTGTTTTGAAAAATAGTTATTTTTTATAATTTCCAAATTAAAACTACCATCTTCTGTAAATCTTAACCTTCTGACTATAAATAAACATATTTTTGGGTCCTTGTATTGTGAGGTTTTCCGGTAATACACACCTTTTTTAAATTTATAAAAATGCTTTATTTCCAAATCGTTTTCAAACTGTTAGAATATAAATTAAAAGCCGTCTCTTTATTTAAAAAATAATATTAAAATATTTCAACTTTTTTAATTGGGAAAACAACTTACAATTTAGTTAATTTTCTGACCTCTCGGAGGGTTACAAAAAATAATTTATGCAAACTTGCTTGTTTAAACAAAATAATATACACTTCTTACTTTGACCATTTTTGAATACTTAATTTTCATTTTTATTAAACTATTTCAAATTAATTTATTTTTACAGATACATGGGCATCCAGGAGCTTCAGTAGCAGTTAGAAATCCATCATCTGGCTCATTAGAAATGGTGGCTGAAGAGCAGTCTAGCAATGCAGACATTCCAAGCGAAAACTTAACAAATGGAAACGCTGGTGAAGGTATGCATTGTTTCACCTAAAATTTTTAAGCTCGCATATTCATCATTCTGTATGTGTTCATTGAGTATTTAAATACTATTTAGTTCAAATCTCCATAATTATTTCCAGTGGCGGCGATTGGGTGGTAAAAGTGGGGGGGCAAGATCAAGATGAAACAAGTGTGTGTAGAGCGGGAAGGGGTGGGGGGGGGGGTAGTAATAAAAATTTTGAACACCAAAACAATAAATATTGCACATTTATATTTACTCTCTATTTTGAGTTATTTGAAGGAAATAATACCAATTTAAAATAGGTACGAGATGCCCAGGTCGACTATTAACCCATTTTCGATTATTTTCCATTTTTTTTTTTATTTTGGAACGATACGGACTGTTGTAATGAATCTAATTAACATTTTTATTAACCGACCTCCAAAGGGATAGGTATCCTTTCCATTGGTGTCAGTGTTGAAAAAGAAATGGAGGAAATTTTCTCTCCTCACTTTCCCAATCCCTAGAAAATTTCCAGCACCATTTACAATTCTACATTTGTGGTGTGACTTTTGGGACCCTGAGACAAATTCTTACAGTTTACAGGCACGTGGGTATAGATTTTATGGAGGTTGAGTGATTGATTATTTCATGGGGGTTCAGTGACTGAGCAACGAATTTCTTTAGGCATCTATCCCCCTCACCAAGAGGGGGGAATCCTTAACCCCACAAAAATTAACAAACATTTCTCACAAACCCCACCAATTTTTTTTATTAAAAAAATTATTAATTTTCGTTCAAGTAAACATGAATACGTTGGCAGATAAATAACATCAACAATTATCATTGTCATTAACTATATTTAACAGTTGTCAATAACTATTTTTAAAATTAATAAATCACTCCCTAATTATGAAATCAATTTAGAGAAATTTAAAGTTTGAGATTCCTTATAATATATGTGTGGTAACGAACAATGAAGCCGCCATGTGCCAGCTCAAAAGTTGCCCTCGTTATATATGACCATTGTTCAAAAATACGAAGCATTGTTCCCGGGTATTTTTCCTTGGAGATGGGTCCCGAACCCGAACTGCCGGCAATAGCCTAATCTGCAGCTCTAGTGTTACGTTAATTAACCAAATCAAACTTTCCGATTTAAATTCCTACCTCAACAAGGCTGAACATTCCCAGTTCCAGTTTATATACATTTTCAACATTTTTATAAATTATGTAATATTAAACAGTTCTCTCAAAAGTATTGGTTTATTGCAAGTATTTTCCAATGCAGTATCCGTTCAGAGGTCAAATTTAATCTTACAAGTTAGGCAATTTCTAATCTTCCCTCGCTTTCATTTGCAAATAATATTAATTTTCTTCGGACATAACACGGATTTCCAACACGGATTTGTAAAATTCTAAACCAAAATCATAATAATAATCACAGGGTCTCATTGTCGGATAATTATTACTATTCTTTTTAAATGGATATTTTGGGAAAAGCAAAAACATTTCATCCGTGTATGAATAAATCAATATTTAAACAAAAGTTTTCAAAATATATCTATTCACGATTAAATTAAACTGTACCTTCGTTACACATTTTATGAAGTGCAATAATAGTCGAAATTTACGAATATCAATGATTACTGAAATACGAATAAATTTTCCAATAATATTTTGAAATTAAATTATAAATTGAACAATTAATGCTAAATTAAATTGAAGAACAATCGCATAATATGAATGATGTAAAATATTTCGAAATATGATATATAAATGCTAAAAATCAAGATAATGGTATATTTAAACGTATACTTGCGCGATTTTCAAAATTCTGTGGCGTAGATTGTAAACAAACAGACAAGCTTTCTTGAATGGAAACAGTAGTGCTTGTATTGCTGTCATGTTCAACTTCACATTTGTTCTTTTATTAAAGTAATTTAAAACTGAATTTTGCAAAATTCGCTTCATTTTGCTAAAAAGCAGAGCAGACGAAGATCAAAACAAAGACATTAGTGGCTAACTCATGACCCCTTCCCTCCAACTACAGATTTATAGATTACGCAATTGTTCGGCGCCAATAGATTACACAATACTACATTTTAACGCATTTTATTATGACCGGATACTATTTTAATGTAAAAAAGTTGCAGATAGTCATAAATAAAAGATCTATTTTTAGAATTGAAGGTCATACAGTTGCATTTTTCTATGTAAAGAAAATATATGCTATTTCTTTTTCCGAAATAAATAAAAACAGAATGAGTAATGGTCCTGGAATGAATAGGAATGAGGAGCCAATCAATGGCTTATGTTAGAGTAGCTGTCTGTCTGGAAATCTGAAAACAAGCTCTTCAATTTAGATAGAGAATTTATTTTATTTTTTAAATGCTGAATATTTTTAAAAGAATAACGATACCACATTCATTCAAAAAAAAAAATTCACTTGACTTTCAATGGAAGGGGTTTGAACCTTTCCCCCTCTCCCCCTACCTACGTGCCTGTGGTAGTGGGAGGAAGTTGGGGTTCAAAATGTTTCCTTTGTTCGGCAATGCAGTAAAACCATTGACTTGAATTTTAGTTTTAAAAAGTACAATATTAAAAAAGTGCGGGGGCAACATCCGAAAAAAGTGCAGGGGCAACATCCGAAAAAAGTGCGGGGGCAACCGCCCCCCCTTGCCCCCCCGAATCGCCGCCACTGATTATTTCCATAATTCAAAAAGTTTTTTATTACATCTTGTATGCTTACTTAATAATTTTATGTTATATCACTAAACTTTTGTGTCAAAATTGAGCTTTTATAGTTCCAGTTCGCAAGTGTTGTCAATTGTAATAAACGAAGCACAATGTTTTCAATTTAAATCATTGGCTTGGAAACGTTAATTTTAAATTTAATGGATTTCATTAAAATGATAAAATTGCTCATTGTAACAATATGCAAATTAACTTTTCAATTATATATAATCTGAATGTTTCTATTATATAGTAGAAGGATCAAATATCACTGATGAAGAAAAAGCTGTTGCTGCAAAAATGTCCAATCAGTTTGAAATAATGCAGCAGAATTTCACTTTAGCAAATAGGTAATCATCTGCAATAAATTCATTTTTAATATATTCTAAATAGTATATATAGAGTTGCAAATAAAATGATTGTGTATTTTTATGTTTACTCTTAAAAGTTGTTACTAGTATTTTGTATTATGTTCAATTAACATTTTAATGTGTTCTCTATTTTCAAAATCAACAAATTTCAGGTTACGAAAAGTTTTACTTTGATATAAATTAATTCTAGCTAAACTTTTATAATTTTTAAAGATTTTTATTGTGTTATTGGAATATTGTTATTCAATAGTCTAACATGTTGTTTGTACGAATGAATTCGTTTATTATTCTTAGTAATGTATTATTTATTTAAGTTACTTTTTCAATATATATTTTCTTTCTTTAGGCCATTTTTAGAAGCAATATTTTCAGCTTTAGATTGCAACGATAATGATCATGCTTCCTTGTTTGCCTTGTGTGTTCTCTATGCTTTAGGATATAACCCAGGTATTTCTTTTAATTATGTATTTTTGTCTGTAAGTAGGCATGTTTAATTTATTTTCTCCATGATATGGCTGTGTATTACGACATTTCATATAAAACCAATATAGGTTTTAATATGACATATAAATTTTATAGTTACATTTCATATTAAAATATAGATTTTATCCATTCGATCATTCTGTAGAAAATGTGTAATGAGTATTAACTCAAATAATTTTGTGTTTATCCAATGAGATGTGAATTATTTGGGAATGGGTAAATATTGTAATAATTTCAACTTATTGTTAAATACTGTTTTTTAATTGTAAATGTTTAGTTTTCTTCTTATGGCACATTTTCATGTATGTTTAATTGCTTGATTCTTTGTTTTTAATGCTTTCACAAATTGGAATATTTTAGCTGGTAAGTTAGTGATGCTTTCAATTATAAAGTATTTAGTTTTCCAGTAGAAGGAAATGTATTAAATGTTGACATATTAATTCTTTAGAGGAGATTGTTTTCCATTAAGTGCTTAAAAATATACTTTTATTTTGGTAAAAGTTATCAGTGTGAAATATGTTAAGTTTGAGGTTGATTAATACACTTTTTTTATTTTTGAATTTTGCATATTATGTAAGCTATTTTAAACAAAGCATCCATAAGGGGAATTTTTTTTAATGGATATTGATGATCAATTTGAAAGTAACAAAAGTTGGCAAAGCACAAGGTTAAATAGATGTTGTTTTTAATGTAGAAATTAAAAAAAAAAACTTTTTCAGCCAAACAATATTTAATATTGTTTATTTTAAAAGATGTATGTTCATTGTAAAATCAATACTTAAGACTTAAAAAAAAATGTTTTTTAAATTGAAAAAAAAAAAAAAAAAGCTGATTGTAATTAAAAAGCAATGTCTATCAAACTGGTAGTTGTAACCCCAAAGGAAATACAGGAGGTTGCTATAAGAAACACATCATCATTTGTAGAAAGAGTTTTACTTATTTATATGGCAAAAAAAGCTCCAGGAAGTGTTGCATAAAATTGGTTTATAAATAATTAGTTGAAGAACACTATTTATTAATTTCTAAAAAGAAGACATTTAAAAAAATATATATATTATATAATTTTATGAAATGTTTCTAAAATATTCATTATTTTTAGGTATCAATCAAGACCTTTTAGATTCTGTTTTGATGCCATCTGGGAAATCTGAGGTAATTATTCGAACAAAATACACATTACTTAATTATTTGCTTATAAAATTATTGTCTATTAAGTTCATTAAAAATTATGATTTTCATTAAGAAAAACTATTTCACACCATTAATTTAATGATTTAAACTGTTTAGATTATTACTAATAGCTACTTTATGATATATATATATATATATATATATATATATATATATATATATATATATATATATATATATATATATATATATATATATATATATATATATAAACACATTATTCTTAACCTCCAAAAGCTTTCTCTATCTGATTCATGGTTTCATATTATTTCATTCCATGTCAATTTGTTCCCATACAGTTCTGTTGACATCTGCATTTTTACTCCAATAAACCATAACAGCCCTTGCCCACATATATTCCATTCCCATGGGGATTTTTTAAAGGTTCCCACAGACTAATTTTCCCCTTTTTGCATTTTAGATGTGTTTTCCCTCTTTTAAATATAAATTTTAATCTGTTTTCCCCTGTTTAAATATCAATTTTCCCTGTCCATTCACTTTCTATTTGTTACCCGTTCGACTGATATTTAGGTAAGTTTGGTCGAGCTGAGTGAGTAGTAAAAACACAAAATGATTTATTCCTCAGAGCCAGTGCATGTTCGCATGGCAATAACAAAGCAAGGAATGACATTATATAGGGATTTGTCACCTTATATTCAGGGGGGAAAAAAAACGGAGAAAAATCGTGTCGAAATTGAATAATCGTGCTGATTGGACGTTGCATTTGTACTTAAGTCTCTGAGTAACGGGAATGTAAGAGAATTTGTGTGGGTAATTAAAAGCTTTGCTGAGTAAGCAGAAATCATGGGAACCAAGCGATTTGTTTTGGGATAAAGAGAAGAGTGTTAGCAACAAGAGGAAAAAGGTGCAAATTGTACTTAGTTATTTAAAAGAATGGGAGTTAAGGAATTTTAAAAAGATTTTTAAAAGGGTTCAGGGATTGAAAAGAAGGTGGTTACAGGAAATTCCTTTCATATATATATATATATATATATATATATAATTTTGTATAGGTTGTAATTTTCCTTTTTTTTTCAGACAAAGTTTTGCTACAATGTTAATTTAGCAGACAAGTTAATACAGATTATTAATCTTAGTTGCCAATACAGTAAGTTTGTGAATTTGATATATTTTAGTAAATTATTTTTGTAATGTCCTTTAAGAACTATTTATTATATTTAGTTATCATAATCAAATAAATTGTAAGTGTTATAAAGAACACTTTTTAATTAAAGAAAACAACTACAAATTATATTCTTTCTCAAATTTAGTCTTGATCCGAGTCAAAACATAAGTAAAAGAACGTCCACTTGCATGTGTATTTCTTAATTAGTTCAAGTACTATACTTTAAATGTATTTATTGATTTCTTAAAAGGAACTATTCCTTGTAGGTAGTAAAATTCGCATTGCCACTTTACAAATGACCATTCTGCTGTTGAAGCAATTGGTTGTAAAAGGAACCGAGAGCAGTTTACTTGATCATCACTTGGCTGCTATTGAACAAAGTCGAGAAGAAAGCACTTTAATGCTGAGGAATTTTTACAAGGTGAGTATACTGTTGTTGCAGGACATGAAATTGTCTTACTAAATATAACAATTCTAACCAGTGTGTTCTTTCTTTAGACTTAATAGTCATAAATATAAGTTTGTGTATTCAAATTTCATTGTTATGGAACTTTTAAAGTGAAATATAACATATAAATTTAAGTAGTGTATTCAAATGCAAAATTAGTGTGCGTAATTCAACATTACTGGTAATTGATGTGATGTCAAAATTTAAAACACTCTTCCAAATAAAGTCAAAAGATTTTGATCACACATGCTACTTTAGAATAATATAAATGTTTAAAGATCTAAGACATAAATTTTTTCTATATAATTTCTATGTATAATAACGCATCTTGAATATTGTTAATCAGTCACTTGTTATAGTTAAGCTATCATTTAAATATGACATTTATGAATAAGTTATAAGTTAGCTAAAATTGAGATTTTAAAAACTACTAACTAGGTTTAAAAACTAAAATATTTTAATAAATAGCTTGTTTGTTATTTGTAAAAATTAATACATTAAAATTGTGCGTTTCTGAAATTTATTGCGTAAATTTATGAAATTCATGAAGAAAATAAATTCTGAGCAATGCACCCTTGTTAGGTATTCTATTTAAAATTTTCTCCAAACTTTATAAAACTATAATCTAATCAAATCTAAGGGCTATATTTTTGCAACTAATAAAAAGAATTATTAGTTTTTATTGTCTTATATTCATTTATACCTTTGCTTCTAGAGTGAAGAAATTTTCTTGGATATGTTTGAAGATGAGTATGAAGAAATGCGGGTATGGTTCTTTGTTTTGTGAACTATTTGCTGCAAATGTTTAGTAGCATAATATTTTATTTAATTTTGTATATTGCATTTCTTTAAATCTAAAAAATAACTGACGAAAGATAACACTTATTTTGTATAAGTGTTCAATATTAAAAAGATTGCTTTAATGTTACACTTCTTCTGCATAAAATGTATTATTTAACATTAAGTCAAATTTTTTGTTAAACTTTATTAACCTTGCATTCTTATTACACATTTTAATTCTTATGTAACTAGATGTAATGTTTATTAAAATACAAATACCACTGTAAAATATGCAATAAAAGTCCATCCAATCTGGACATGTTTCGGGAGATACATCTCCCTTCATCAGCAGAAAATGAAAAGTTGAAAATTAAATTTGATATATATCAAATTTCTAAAATTCTCGGTAAGTTCGACATACGTTCAATTTTTTTACCTATCAATAAGATCCTTCACACAACTTAAAGACCCTATTGACGACATTTATAACTGGGGCATATACAGTATTCATGTCAATGTGGCATGTCATATATCGGTCAAACAAAGAGAGCATTAAGATTTCGTATTAAGAAGCACTAAGCACATACTGTTAAACAAGAAATAAAGAAGTCCTCCTTTGCCAAGAACTCTTGGGAACATGGTCATATATTTGATTTTTCTAACCCACATTTAATTTGCAAACCCAAATCTCCATTTGAACTTGACTTCCTGGAGGCGTTTCATATTTTTAGCAATATTGATTCGATTGTCAATGAAACATTTGCGGTCCCAGTATTTCCCGCCTGTTGGCACACAATAGTTAACTCAAACCGATTGTAATAGTTTTTTTGTTTTTTGGCAACACTTTCAATTCTGAGTTTATTTATATTTTATTACACACAGACTTTTCATTTTCTGCTGATGAAGGGAGATGTATCTCCCGAAACATGTCCAGATTGGATGGACTTTTATTGCGTATTTTAACGTTGTATTTGTATTTTAATATTCTTAACGCAATGTTCTATGAGCGTAGTTGTTGTGGTGAAAAACTAAGGCGCGTCGATGGCTATATGTCAAACGATTTGTTTATTGTCAATCGTTACAAAGATACACCACACTACAAAAATGCAACTATTAAAAAATGAGAACAAAGTAAATTTGCAGGAGGCCGACTACAAGCGACCACCGCCATTCAAATTCAAAACAAACCTAAAAAAATAGTTGTTCATTGCCAGATTCAAAATAAAATTTTAAATGTCAAAATACAATCCGAGAGGTGCTGACACCTCACGGGAAAATAACGAAACAAAAGTAATTAAGAATCCAACATTCACCCACCCTTGAAACACTAAGGGGTTTCAACAGTGTGAAACCTGGCAATGGACAAATGAAACAAAGGACACAATAAAAAATACAGCAACACAAAAGTACACAAAAGGGTATAACAAATATTGACAAAAAAGCAAAAATAACAAATTAGAATGAAAAATTCACTAAAACAATTTCTTCTTTTTTGTTGAACGACTTTAACAATTGTTGTAGTTGCATCTGAGATGTCATCACTTGACAGGGGGCCAGTAATTCTACCTTGGGAGGGCAAAGTACAATTTTTCAAGAATCTTTTACACCAGGCCACAACACGACAAAATTTGGTGAAGGAAGAAAACTTGCTAAACATAGAATCATCGTGAAGTAAAGTTTTGGCAACAATGGTTGCCCTTTTTCAACTCCTGTAAATAAACATTTTCGAAAGAAAACTCTGCTGGTGTTTGTTCCTCAATCAATTGATCAAAAGGTTGCCACAAAAATGTAGGACCTAATCTCCACAAATCACAGTTGGCAAGTTCCTGTGGATATGGACCTCTAGTACCGCAGTCAGCAGGGTTCTCTCGAGAAGGTACATAACCCCATTTCACAGAAGGGATTGCTTCCTGGATCTTGGAGACACGATTAACAACAAATGGCAACCAGCGGCAGGGCTCTGAAGCAATCCAAGAAAGAGTAATCTGAGAGTCAGTCCAAGCAAACATCTTGTTAATTGCAAGTTTAAGGTTGGTAGAACAGTTTCAAAAAGGTTGGCCAAAAGTAAAGCAGAGCAAAGTTCAAGTCTAGGTAAGGATTGTGTTTTTAAAGGAGCTACTCTTGTTTTTGATGTCAAGAATGCAACAGTAGTAGTTTGATTGCAATTCACAGAACGAACATAAATACATGCACAATAAGCTTTTTCAGAAGCATCACAGAAACCATGTATCTGGATATCTATAGGCTGCGGAGCAAGAATGTAACGTGGAATTTTAAATTGAGCAAGTTGAGGTAGCTGCGACCTAAAATCTCCCCATTTAGTTTCAAGTGACTCATGAAGGACTTCATCCCAGTCAAGGTTGAAACTCCAAAGTTCCTGGAGGAAGATTTTTGCAATGATTACAGTTGGTGCAAGCCAGCCTAATGGATCAAAGATTTGAGAAACCTCTGAAAGAATTTTACGCTTTGTCAAGTCCTCGTGTTCACCCAAAGAAATAGAGAATTTAAACGAGTCACTGGAAGGATGCCAAACAATTCCAAGAACCTTGACAGTGTTGTCATTGTCGAAAGCGACTGAGGCATTGAGAGCTCTTGACTCAACCGGAACACTTTCAAAAACTGAAGGATAATTTGAAATCCATTTCCCCAAGGGAAAGCCCCCAAGAGACATCATTTTAAGCATTTGACAGGTGAGATTTGTGACTTCCTCAACAGAAGCAGCACCAGAAAGAAGATCATCAACATAAAAGTCACGAAGGCAAGCCGTAGATGCCAAGGAAAAGGTTTCCCTTTGATCCAATGCAAGTTGTTTCATCACTCTTGTTGACAAATAAGTTGCAGAACCAGTTCCATAAGTTACAGTTTTCAAACGAAACACACCAATAGGTTCATCGGGTGAATTCCTCCAAATTATTCTTTGCAAATCTGTGTTCTCCGGATGAACCCAAACCTGACGAAACATCTTTTTGACGTCTGCACAGACTGCTACCCTGAAGGTCCTAAACCGAAGAAGGATAGGAAAAAGCTCATGTTGAACTTTGGGACCCGTCATCAAGATAGCATTCAAGGAGAGACCAGTAGAGGACTTGGCACCGTCATCAAAA
This sequence comes from Troglohyphantes excavatus, assembly GCA_963932185.1. Classification (NCBI taxonomy): domain Eukaryota; kingdom Metazoa; phylum Arthropoda; class Arachnida; order Araneae; family Linyphiidae; genus Troglohyphantes; species Troglohyphantes excavatus. Next base: position 27,237,938 of record OZ010666.1, on the reverse strand, counting down.
ACAACACGCAGCTTTGTGGTGATGCTTGTATCTTTCAACATTGCGTGATGGGGTAGGCAAAACACAGGATTCCCGTCACATACTGAATCAGGGATCCTTTCCATATGTCCGAGTTTCAAGTACTCACACAAGAAGTCTCTGTATTGCCTGGCGACATCAGATTTTGATGACAGTGATCTCTCTAACGAAAAAAAACGTTGCAAAGCCATTTCCTTGGAATCCCCCAACTGCAATGGTAAACTATGAAAGGGTAATTTCACAATATACTTGCCATTTTGATCTCTTGTAAAGGTGTTGACAAAGTGTTCTTCACACATTTGATCTTCTTTAGGGAGAGGGTTTGCAAGGGGGACAGAATCCATCTTCCAAAAGTTTGAGCTCAAGGTGTCTGTCTCAACTTGGATACTATTGACATGAAGATGAGACCTTGCAGGTCCCACAGCAACACTGCCTGCAACAATCCATCCCAACTTAGACCTAACGGCAAAGGGACTTCCTGGTTTGTCTTTTATAATATCCCCACAAAGCAATGGGAGAGCCAAGTCCACTCCCAGAAGTATGTCAACAGGACCCTTAATATAAAACTCAGGATCAGCTAAGATGAGATCAGAAAATTTCTGAGAATACTTCGAGTCCAGTTGAGAGTGTGGGAGATCTCCTATTATCTTGCTAACGACGAAAACTGATGTTGAAAATACTGGAGTCGAGTCAAAGTGAGGAGTAAACTGAATGTCTGTGATGCCATTTGTAAATGCATCAGCTGAACCAAGAGTAGTGATTCGGAGCTTGGATCTTTTCTTTGATAGCCCAGGGCATTGACAACAGTTTTCCGAAATAAAAGAAGCTTCGGATCCAGGATCTAACAAGGCACGAAAGGATTGAAACTGGTTGCTTGCATCCAAAACCTTGATCTTGGCAGTGCACAAAAGAGTTTGCTTAGATGTTTCTTGAGTAACACAGGATGAAAAAGTTGTGACCTCTTCCTCAGACTCAACCCTTTCTGATGCAACATGTGGTTGTGTGTCAACAGCATCAGCACTAACAGAAAGGCAGCTTCCTCTGCTAGCATAAGTTTTGTCAAAATGCAACAATGTGTTGTGCTTGGAGTTGCACTGACGGCAAAGTTTCTTGCTTTTGCAATTTTTTGCTCGGTGAGGCGATAGACAGTTAAAGCACAACCTCTGAGATTTTACGAAATCGAATCTTTCTTGAACACATGAATTCTTGAATTCATCACAATTGAAAATACTATGAGGTGAATCACAAAAGGGGCATTGACCTTGACTAGGTACAACCTGTGCAGTGTACGTTGAAACTCTTTCTTGTCGTTTATTAACTTGGCCCTTGTATTGTTGCAATGTTCGGGAGTGAGTGGTGAGAAATTGCAACAACTGGGTTAATTTTGGTATACTTTCGAATTCCAAACTTCTTTCCCACCAGGAACGTGTGGATGGGTCCAGTTTCTGAATCACACAATATAAAACAATCGTGTCAGCAAAGCCTTCAATGCTCATGTCCATGCTCTCCAGTGAACGAACAATTTCCTTTGTGGAATCAACTATGGTCAAGAGAGCTTGAGAATTTTCAGTGTTCAACTGTTGCATAGACATGAGCCTTTCTAGCAATGCAAACACAAGTTCACGTTTGTTTGAATACCTCTCTTTCAGTAGATTCCATGCAATTTCAAAATTAGCATCCGAGATGTGAAGGGATTGGATGACACGAAGGGCATCCCCACACAAGGAACCCTTCAAATATTGTAATTTTTGCCCTTGAGAAATTTGGTTACTTTGACCAATGCTTGCCCAAAAGAGATCACTGAAGGAGAGCCATTCTATATTCGAGTTGCCAGAAAACTGTGGAATGTGAAACTCAGGGAGCTTGACACTAAGTACCTGTTGTTGTGAAAAACTTGCAGTGTTAACAGGTTCTAGCTTTTTTGTAAGATGGAGTAAAGTTAATTTTAGATTATCAATAGTATCCTGAACAACCAAAGATTCAGATACAAATGCATCTAACTGATTTTCTTTACAGGTATCAAAGAACTTCTCAAAAAGATCATTAAACTTTTTTTCCAAATCGTTTACCTTACATGAAAACAAAGTGACCTTATCAATGTCTCTCCCAAAAGTATCACCATCCACATTTTCTTTTAATTTATTTAATGATGCATAAAGCACCTTCTTACTTTTGTTCAGATGATTCATAATATACAAATAAATAAAACACTAAAGAACATAAATTCTAATGCAAACGTGAACAATGAAAACCAAAATGAATAGCATGTAAAACCAAAACCCACTCACTCCGAACAGTTGTTCTTGATACAACACTAATTTTTTTGGCACGAAATAATTTTTTGACGCCGCCAATCATGACGTCAAATGGCATAAAGAACACCACACATAGCCTAAATAACCTTGATAAGTGAAGAACTTGATACTAAACCGAAATTTGTTGTCGCCAACATGACAACACACTGGCACAATCTTGCACACAGACGAGCAGAACACAGTAGAATAATCACAAATGAAGGAAGCGTAACTTGAAGTTGAATATTAGTCTGTGTTTCATGTACAATGAGAAAATGAAAAGAACGATGACTTCCAAAACCGAAACTTGTACGACAGTGGCAAAATGGTGTCTTCCAAGCAAAAACTAAAACAACATCAAGAATCGGTAGCAGCGTCGATTACAAAAAGTCGAACGTGATAGCTAGATGATCACAGGTGTCCCATGTAGAGCGATTACTAAACGGAACCAAAACTAATACAGTCACAATAGAGCAGTAGCAAAAAGCTGGGTTTACCTACGTCTAGACGGACCATTAAATGAGCGTAGTTGTTGTGGGGAAAAACTAAGGCGCGTCGATGGCTATATGTCAAACGATTTGTTTATTGACAATCGTTACAAAGATACACCACACTACAAAAATGCAACTATTAAAAAATGAGAACAAAGTAAATTTGCAGGAGGCCGACTACAAGCGACCACCACCATTCAAATTCAAAACAAACCAAAAAAAATAGTTGTTCATTGCCAGATTCAAAATAAAATTTTAAATGTCAAAATACAATCCGAGAGGTGCTGACACCTCACGGGAAAATAACGAAACAAAAGTAATTAAGAATCCAACATTCTATAAGACGAGTTTTTATCTTATAGATGTAATGTTCTCGTTCCCTATTTCAGAAAAAAGCTCTTAATGTGGAATATTTGATGATGGATGCGAGTCTGCTGTTGCCACCCACTGGAACACCAATGTCTGGAATAGAGTTCCACAAACGACTTCCCTGTGGGGAAGTGGAAAGAGCCAGAAGGGTGGGTGTTACAATTTGACTTAAAATATAATTTTGTGGAATGAAAGTATAATAAACTTGCAAAGGTTAGCTATCTAATCAACTACTATATTCAAACCATGTGAAAAGAAGAAATTGAAAATTTAAATTTGCATAGACTGTTTGTAGTTGTTTAGTTACAGCTTTTGAAACTTTTTTCATATATTAAATTTATAAATGTGATTTTTTAATGTGTCATTAGTTTAAAAAAACAAATTTAAAGGAGCCTAATTAGCCCCAATTCAATAAATCAAAATTAAGTTTAATGCATTGTCAACGTTTTAAAAATGCATTTGCATTTATAAAACAAGCAGACACCAATAGCCCAATGTGCATCTCTAGTATGGCGTTAATTAACCAAAACAAGGTGAATTTTTTAAACAGTTAATTTTATAATTATTTTTTAAATTTATAATTAAAAAAATATGTATGACACTAATTTAACTACAATGGTCCACTAATTTAAATACAATGAAACGAAACTAACTACATATATTTTTAATGTTATACCAAATTATTTATTCAGATTGGTTGTAAATAGGGGTGAAACGGATATCCGGTAACTATCCGGTATCCGGCCTATCCGGCTACTTTTTAACTATCCAGTACCTATCCGATATCCGGAAGTAAAGTGCCGGATATCCGGATGAATAAAACATCGAAGATTTTTTTTTTGTGGCGATCAATTTTCTTTATTTTTGCTTTAAGTATTTTCCTGAAAATTCTACCAATGTATTTCACAGTGTGCAGATTTTCCCTTTAACCAATAGAGACTTTCAAAAAAACACTTTTTTTCAAATTTTTTACTTTAAAATTATATTATTAACGAATCGTTATGGTGGAGGGTCATCACATCTCACAACTAATATAAAGTTGAATAAAAAAATAAATTTCTCAAAAGTTTAGGCAAACTTGAGTTTTCATGTTTGGAATGAAAAGGCATACGGTAAAATTACAATTATTCAGAAATTAAGTGTAAAATGTACAAAACATACGACCATTGCTAGCAGCACCCTAGAATAACCCTTTGTAAATAAAAAAGTTTTTTGAATGTTTATTCAATTTTGGTATCACTTTAAAGATAAGAAATTGGGAAATACTACAGAATAAAAAAATATTTTTCAATTTTTGACCGATTTCCGTTTTTTCTAGTGTGTATGAGAAGTTATTTTCATAAAAAATAAACTGCCGGATATCCGATCGGATATCCGGCAAATTCTAGTTCGGATATCCGATATCCGGTTTGTAATTTGCGCCGGATATCCGATATCCGGCAAAACCACTATCCGGTTCATCCCTAGTTGTAAAAATACATATGTATTTGGTTATTGAAAGCTAGTATATATGATAATAAATACCCTTTTGAAAATTAACTGCATATGAATCTATGCATTTACACCATTTTTTCATTTAATCTTTAAAGTATATTTTATGTATTTTTATAATTTATAAAGTTTTGTGTAGGCATTATTTTTTGTATAAAATTCTTGTATTAATATTCCTAGGCTATAAGGGTATTTTTTCTACTTCGAGATCTATCCCTGACTCTTCAAAATGAACCGGAAACTCAGCTTCCACTAACAAATACTTCATCTTGTATCAAGGTTAATGATGCTCTTGATCTTAGTGAGTTTTACTTTTTAGTATGTATGATATAATTCTAAATTAATGCCAAACCACTTAACAAATATGATTAATTTTTGGGGTATGTTTTATTTTGTATTAACCATGAATGTGTTGCTTTGACATTTAATTTTTTTTTTAATTAAAAATTATATGCATTTAATTTTGTGTTGCAGATAACAGTGATCTTATAAGTTGTACGGTTATCACCAAAGATGGACAAAAGATAAAAGGTTTTATGGTGATTGATGCTCTGCAGCTTATTCTTGTTGATCCAGATAACAAACGAGTTGGCTGGGGTATCGCAAAATTTGTGGGTTTTCTACAGGTGAACTTATTGTTTTATTTTGTCAATACAAAATTAAAATTTATAAATATTATAATCCTTTTTATTACTTTTAAAGAGTTTTTAAACAAAACTTGTTTTAACTTTTAAATGTGATATTTTTATTAATATATTTTTCTTTCAGAATTTTTTTTTTTACATTTTTAGTTAACATTTTATTTTTATGTGTTATTTTAAAATATTTTTCTACTGTTTTTTTTAAACTTTTGAATAAGTTTTGTGGATTTTATATTTTTGTTCAACTAAATTTCTTAGCTTATTGCAAGATATAACCACTGTTAACTTTTTATTTTTTACTATTTAAATGAAGCACTTGTGTTATAAGTAATGGAAATCCGATAACTACTATATTTTAGAGATTAAAATTCTCTGCAATATTTTATTTTAAATTGGACCGTGAAAATTACTGTTTAACCTTAGAAAATTCCAAATTTGATAAATTAAAAACTAATTTCCATAGGATATTGAAGTAACTGGGGATAAAGACGACAGCCGCTGTCTCCATATCACCATCCACAGACCCTCGAGTATAGCAGCTGGCACCATAAGAGCACCACTTCTTGCAGCCAAATTTGTGTTTGATGATCACATCCGATGCATGGCTGCTAAACAGAGGCTTAGCAAGGGGCGACACAAAGCCCGCCAGCGTAAACTACATCAAATAGCGAGGCTTTTGGAGCTGCCCGATCACATACAACCTTGCCCTTCTCCTTTGAGGCACAGTCTGCATTCTGTGAAATCGTCAGATGTTTCGCGTAAGTCTCAGTTGACCCTTTAAATTGTGTTCCATGTTTATTTGTTTGTGGCATGTGTCTCTTTAAAAGTGTTTGACCTTTGTATATTCCAGAATTCAAATTATTTTGTTTATGTGTTAAATTGCAATTATTAAATGTATGTGCATTTCTTCTGTCTGTTTCACTTCAATTGAGTTTTTTCTCCATTTTTATACTGATTTATATAATGTTTTTAGAAGTTATAAGCCAAAATTAATAATAATAATAAAAAAAAACGGGAATGAGATTTTTCCACTTTTCAACGAAATTCCACTTTCTGGCTTTTCCCAAAACATGCTGGTTTTTCTCATTAACAAAAACATTTACAAAAATTTAATTTTGTTTGGAAAGCTTAAAATGAAAAAATTCAGTACATTTTTATTTATTTTTTATTTAAAGACCTTTTGCAAGGCAACTAAAAGGAGACTATTTGATACTAGTATTTTCAATTGTAGGAGACTGTCAACTATTTTTAATAAAAACCAGCTTATTTTTTGAAGAGGCTACTTAACATACTCTCTTATACTTCTGTAATGTTAAAACTATCAAATGTTTTATTATTTAAAATGTCTTTTTCTTTTACTTAGCTATGTTAGTTACAAAAGAAAAATTCTATTGTTTAAATGATATCTTGGCTCATACCTTCATTCCATACAAAAAGTGTAAAAAATACTCTGAAAACTTAATACAAACTTTAGCATTTTAAATAGTTTTAAGTATTTAGTTTACTTTAAAATTAGGTTATTTTTGTATAAAATTATTAGTTAAATAAAATCTAGTAGCCCAATGCATATATTATTTAAAAATACAAAGAATGATGTTTTGGTATTATCAATTATTTTATCACTTTTGACTCCACTCTTTACTATAAAATGATGGGGCAAAAACTATCATTTAGTGATAAAAAAAATATATAGTAATGTCTCACAGAAACAAAACCATTTAACTTTTTATTAGTTGTCTGAAACTATTAAAAGTTAGCATGTTTTGCATCTGGGATATTCAATTGTATTCCATATTTGATAAACATAACAATATAATTGTTCTATGCATTCTTTCTCTGCAACATCTTCATAAATACTTCCCTAATGTAAAGTCACACATACTAAACAACTTTATGCCTCTTTCAGCATACTTTTAAGAATATTAAAAGCTTTTAGCAAGTTTAATAAATAAAAAATAAACTTCTAACCATGCTACATTATAAAATATCTCCCCTCGTGACCTTGCACAGTGCTGCCACGAAGCTTATCCCAAGACACCGGCCTCCGAGGAAAAGCGGCATCAGGCACCTCAAGACACTCCCACTGCCACCACCGCCCCCTTCTCCCCACGTCAGCCAGGGTCCCTGGCCACGCGACAATCCTCAAGCAAAGTGAGAGCAGCTACCTGCCCCCACACCCCGATACGTCCGAGAAGCGTTCTTCGGAACGCAGGCGTACCAGTAGCAGTCCCTCTTCTCCCCGTAGACATGGTTCCAGGTCTAGGGAGTCTTCACCAAGGCAGAATTCTAGTACTGGTTCCGAAGAAATTCCACTTGAGGATTTGTCTAGGATTCATAGTTCGAGACATGCGAGTCCTAGTATTCGGAGGAGGAGTTCGTCCGGATTGCCCCAGGTTTGTGGATTGTTTCAGTGATTAATAGGGGATTGAAATGCTGTGCAATAACTTTGAATGCTTTAAATAATACCGTAGTTATTCTAATGTTTTAATTGAGCTTGATTTTTAAAAATCTTTTAACTTGTATGGATTGTTGCTATCATTAACTGCATGGCTGATTTTCAGTTAACACAATTTGAATATTAAAATTTGGTTTTTAAATAAGATTTTTATTGCAAATTAGAATTTTAAAGTTTTTTTATTTTTAATTTTTATTTAAAATATTCCTTACTTATTTAAGATAAAAGTTTGATTAAGTTTTATTACTAAGGGGCATTATTTAAAATTTTATTAGTCTATGGGCTTTCACATGGTTTTTAAATGCATATTTTTAGGATATTAATATTTTACAGTATTAGTACAAAAGGAATTCTTAGTTTTATTCGGTAATTAATGTTTTTGTTGTCGAATTTGAATTAATCTATCATTTATTTTGTTTTATAAATTTTTATTGAATTGTCTGCATTTGGCACAACTTGCTGAATTAAGACTTTTTATTTATCAAATAGCATTTGTTTTTATAGAAATCTTTATATTTAACTATACTGCTTTTATTTTGTTCTTGCAAACAATTTATTTTAGTAATCATTCTTTTTTTTCTAATTGTTTTCTTGTATTTGTTTCTTTTAAAAGTTTAATTGTTTTATGTCTTATCCAAAGTATCCTGTTTACTAAAATTTTCTTGTCCTTATTTGTAACGTCCTAATTTGTGCAATTTTGTAAATTGACTATTCTGAATTCAGCTATGTAGAAATAATTGCATATTAATTTTATTAAAAAAATTTAAAGTGTTTAATAACTTATGCATTTAATTTAAACAAAAATTATTTAAGTATATTAAGGTAAATATTATGTAAAAAATATTAACAGTGGGTGAGTATGTAGTGTATTAAACATGCTATTGAATTTCAATATTACAGTAGAACCTCATTATAACAGACAGTTATTAAAAATAAAGGGTGCTTATTTTTATCTGATGAGTTTTATATTGCAAAGCAAGAGATTAAACAGCGAACAGTTTGAGTGCAGATTTTGAAGCTGTTGAACCATTCGAAAGAAAAATGAATGATGTGATTAAAAATGAGGGTTATTAGTTGATTCAAATTCATAATATTGACAAGGCTGATTTGTTTTAGTTGATTGAGTCAACATCACACTAGAGCCGCACAGTGGGTTGTTGATGAAATCTCGGTGTCTATCTCGGAAGAGATACCCGCATTAAAAAAAATCTTCCTGACTATACACAAGTTTTAAAAACGAAAAAAAACAATGCTTGGCAAAAAGATAAACAAGGAGCGTGTGTTAAATTTGAGAATGTAGATGGTAACCATTTGCTTAAAATACTTATCGTTGGTAAAAGCAAAAAGTCTAATGCACTAAACGTGTTAACTAAAAAAATAAGCAGCAAATGTAAACTCGGCAGAAAACAAATTATTTTTTCAAACTACTGAATGTACAATCAACATGAACCAGGATCTTCTTGTAAAGATTTAATGCAATGAAAACATACACATCTTTTTTAACTCAACCTAAGTTAGAGGCTATTTTTTATTTGATATATAATAAATTCTTTTTATGGCTAACTACTGTACTTTTATTGATATACTATACCCCTGTTTGTATTACACCTGTTTTAGAATAATTTTTATTAACCATACATTCAATAAAATGGACAACCTTTAACCACTATTAGTCCATTTTAAAGAGGTTCTACTGTATATATTTCTAAATAAAAAAACTTTGAATGTTTTTAATATTTTTGGCAAAGAAACAAATAAAAAAAATCAATCGTGGGCCATAAATACAATTAATAAATGGGTTGTTTCTTTTTAAGAAAAATACAACTTAACATCAGTAAATGTAGTAAATATAAAATATTTCTATTTCAGTTTATAGTAAATATAAAATATGTGGAGTTAGAGATGGGTGATGGTGAACGAAATAAGGGGCAGTACAATATTATTACGCCACAACGCTTTTATTCCATGCTCCCGTGGATAGAAATCCACCTTCCTTCATCAACACTTCTCTAGCTCTCTCTTACAACTGATCAGTGTTGCCAGCGACACCCAGGTGGCGCTGAAACACATTACAAAGTAACTCCCTCTAGTGGTGTGTATACGCACTAGGGCATTCCGACACTCGGCCATTCGACTATTCCGTCTTCGGAATCACATAATTACAATGATATACTACAATACAATACATTATATTACAATACATGACATTACACATCTACACCTACATTCATCATCCCATATTTCACACCTTAATCATTATCCTATTATAACTTTAAATTATTTCAAAACATTATCAAATTTATTATTAAAAACTTAAATACTCAAATCACTTTTTATCATTAGAGTTCCAGATGTTCTAAAAATAAGTGTTCCAAAAGTTTCGAAGTTAAAAATGTTCCAAAGTCTTTCAATACTCAAGAAATTCAAATGTTCAAACCTAAAAATAATTAACACAAAAAAAAAAGTTCTTCACTTTTCACCAATAGATTCTTTTCAAATCCTTTCAAAAATGTAAACCTCACAATTAAATTTTAAAAATGACATCACGCTTGAAATCTAAAAATTAAATCATAAAACTTTTCAAAGATACACAATTTTCATTATTTACTGGTGTATGCAAAGTATCGCAACACTTTATTACTTCACCACTTTATTACTTCACCGCTGTTGTAAATAAAAATAAAGCTTCTCTCAGAAAAAAAATTCTTTCCACTGATTTCACAGAAAAAAAAAAATATAGTTAACGCCAAGGTCGCTTACTCCTTGTTTAACGCATTGGTATTCTCCAGTTGGCTTCTGTATTTGGGCCATATCGTCGCCAAGGTGGTTGTGTTCGTTGATCCTGATCTGTGATTGGACCGCAGCTCTCAACTATGGATCGGTGATCGCCAAGACGTGACTTCTGTCGCCAACTCCACTCGCTTCCAAATTGTTGGATGGTAGGTTTGCTTCTCTTAAAGCCGTTCCTATGATTTGGGCTTGCTCGCCAATTGCAGACTTGGCATGTTGTATTCCGTCGCCAACCTCGTTCGTTTGCATCAGTTGGTTGATCAACTTGCGAGCTAATTCGCCAATTGTGGTTGTAGCTTTTGCTCTTCGGGAATTTGTATTTTGATTGACTCTTCCGATTCCGTTTTGTTTTTCGGAAATGTTCAAATTGGTTTTGAGAGAACATCTTTGAGTTTTCTTTTTTCGAAGCGATTCTCAAACCTACTTCGCTTATTTTCTTTGGTGCACAGTCTTTTTCAGGCTGACGCGCCGTCTGTGTTTGCAAGTTTTGCGATGATATCACACGTATCAATCCACATCTCAGTGCGTTCGTACTATTGACTTTATTTTCACTGTCGTCTTTATTTTCCCTGCACTCGAACGATTTATGCCCGATATTTCCGCAAGCAAAGCATATTATTCCTAATTTTCTATTCACCTGTCGATTTTGCTGGGTAGGCTCCCGCTCCTTCGCGTAAGCTCCTCCCGTCTGCGCGCTGGCGCCGTCTCGGTTTCGAAGACTTTCGTTCTGTTTCATACGGCTTTCGTGCGTTCTGTTTTCGTATGGCTTAGTGCTTTTTCCAAATATTCGTGCAGCTTGAAAATCATCTAATTTGTCCGTTAGAGTTGCTACGTCCTTGATTTTTTGTAGTTCATCTATGAAATGCTCCTGCATCTCCCTCGGTAATTTTCTTTTGATTTGGTCGACTAACATGAGTTCCTTAAGCGCTTCGAATGTGGTTATTTCCATTCCGTTTAGCCACTCGGTTAGGTAGTTCTTTAGAACGTACGAAAAATCTCTCCACGTTTGACTTGGTTCTTTTCCGGCAAAACTAAAATTTTGTCGGAACTGTTCCGCTGTCAGACGAAACTGCCTAAGTAAGATGGTCTTGATCTGTTCGTAGTCGCTCGTCACATTTTCGGGTTCTCTCGTAATGACATTTGCGACCTCCAGTGGTAGTAGACCAATCAGGTGATTTACCCATGTATTTTTGTCCACTCCCAGACGAATTATCTGTCTCTCGAATAAAGCCAGGTACATGCTAATGTCGCCTCCTTCAAAGGGCTTTATCACGTTACGACTGGAGACACTTGTTTGTTCTGTTGTCGACGAGTCTGTTCGACGGTTTTCTGCTTCTATTCTTAATTTCGCTATTTCGAAGTCTTGTATTTTTTCCTTTTCTAGAGCTTCTCTCTCTTTTTCCAGGGCTTCTCTTTCATGAGTTTCTCTTTCCGCTACAATGGCATATAACAGGTTTTTGGTAATTTCTTCATCATACCCTGTGTGTCCAGTTATGATTTTGCACATTTGTATAACCTTTGGGTTTTCCGGTGGAGTCAGATCCAGTTCGTCTAAAAGCACCATCAAATCTACCTTACGCGTCTTTGCCAGGTACGACATCTTGAGGGCAAAAGTTAGTCACTTTTGTACACTCCACTATTGCTTTTGCACGTCGCTGATCCGCTCTTCACTGACGACGATTTTTTTGGATTCTGCTGTGCTGCGAATCGGATTTTGCTTCCTTATTCGACGACGACCGCAGTTGTCTCGTGGTGCGTTAGGCTTAGCCTCCGGTTCCTTCCGTTTTCCGATTCTGCCGCAACACTAATCCTCTGTTGCTCAGTGATTCACACACGGCCTCGAGCCCCCATGTGGAGTTAGAGATGGGTGATGGTGAACGAAATAAGGGGCAGTACAATATTATTACGCCACAACGCTTTTATTCCATGCTCCCGTGGATAGAAATCCACCTTCCTTCATCAACACTTCTCTAGCTCTCTCTTACAACTGATCAGTGTTGCCAGCGACACCCAGGTGGCGCTGGAACACATTACAAAGTAACTCCCTCTAGTGGTGTGTATACGCACTAGGGCATTCCGACAAATATTTCTATTTCAGTTTATAGTAAATATAAAATATTTCTATTTCAGTTTATATAGTAAATATAAAATATTTCTATTTCAGTTTATAAGTAAATATAAAATATTTCTACCAAATCTCATTTTATCAGTTACATTTTTTTTTAAACTTTGAAATTACAATATTTTTTTCTTTATAAAAGGAGTGTTTATATCCATATATAGTGTAACTTTTGCTGTTTGGCTATTGAAATCAATTATAGGGAGTGGTTACTCCCTAACTTTTTATTTGAGATGCACTAGATGAGATGGTGTGTTTGTTTTGATTTAGAAACAACATTTTTACTTTTCACTGAATCCGAGTTATTTCTGTCTCTTTTTGCTAATTCGACTTAATTATTTTAAAATCTAATTTCCACTAGTAAAATAACGTCAAAGTACATTTATTATTATTACATGTTATTTATTTGCTTTTCCCTTCAGGCTAGAATCAGTGCCCCACCAGGACTATGCCACATCCACCAACAATTCACTGCAGGTTTCAGTACAAATTCCACAACCAGCTTGAGTGATAAACGATGCGAGAGCAGCGCCAGCAGCCAAGCTTCCAACGACGAACTTTTCAGTGCAAATTCCACCCTTGAAGAAACTTCTGACCCATCCTCTAAACAAGCATCAATGCTAATTGAAGAGACTGTAGATCTTGCTCAAAACCTGCCCGTCATACTGCAGCCAGTTTATGCCAGTTCAAGCCATAGTCCGATGGAAACATGCAGCAAACCTTGCTGCGTTGCTGAACAATCAAATGAAAAATGCCTTCACCAATCTACCAACCCATTGCATTCTGCTCAGTCCAGTTCTGGCTCAACAGAAGCAGTTTCTAGTACTCAGTCCACAAGTGGGACCAAAGTTAAAGGAGCTATCCAAACAGTGTAAATTATTTTATATGGGTTCCTTTCAATTCAGCTGAGCTGACACATAGTGAAGAATTTAAACACGATGTATCTATGTATTTAAGTTATCCCCTGCCCTTCCTTGTAAACTATATAGAGTTATTGTACTTGTATAAGCATGTTATAACTACAAATACCCAGCGAAGTGTTCAAATATGCGGAATGAATGTATGGCTACAATATTTATTCTAAACTTAGAGGTTTTAAAGAATATTTCATATGCTGTGTATACTGTTTGTAAATAGTACTATGATTTGTATATTAACTTTTTGTATACACATGAAGCAATACTTCAACATCAATGCAGTAAAAGTAAATTTTTATTTATCACTTTACGATACTGTATAATGTACTTCATAAGTGAAATTAAACTTGCAATTTTTTTTTATTTCAGTGGAAAGTAATCTAAATGCATGTTTCAATTGTAAATCAAGCTTATATAAACACTTATTTAAGGTATAGTATTTTAGTTGTGGATATCTAGTTTTAACATTTACAATTCAATTTTATAATGCATATGACTTTTTTCAATAGTATTTAGTGAAACTTAGATATGTATTTTTTATTAATGAACATTTACACCAAATGTTAGAATGACAACATCAAGTAAATATTACTTTACGACAAAACTTCATATACCATCCTCTAAATAGGTTAAAACTTTGGTTGCTTGACAGAATAACGACGGATAATTTTTTTTTTTCAAATGGAAAATATATACTAAACTATGCTACTATACTGCCCTACTAAAATTATATATAAAAAAAAAGCCAAATCAAGACATTTTTAACCCATATTGTCTTTGGCTTGATTTACATTTCTGGTTATTATTCAAATATTTCTGTATCAACTCTCGTGACAATTATTATTAAGTAATACTAGTTTTAATAATTAAAACTTTTTTATCTGATTTTTTAAAATTATATCACGCTAGTATTCATATATCAATACATTAGAACACAGATGTGCTAGTACAAGGAAAACAATACATCTGGCTTGAGGCATCAATATGTTAGACAAATTATTTCATTATTTATCAATAAATCTAGTGTAATACAATTAAAATACTTTTTTAATTAAAATACTTTTAGTGAAGCAATAACTTTTTAATTATTTTTTTCAGTTTTCCGTCAAGTTTAAATTTTATCAGACTTAGAGTAAAATGATATACAGCTGGTCTCTTGACTGCAAATTTTAAATATATCACATTATTTTAGGCAATTTAGATATTTTATGCCAATCCTAAACATGATTCAAATATTAATTATATATTAAAAACTAAAGAGAGGTTTTATTATATCTATCTCTAATTTTCTTTAATATATTTTCATTGAAACAAATTTTATTAAAATTCTCAATTTCAGAAGAACAGCACTAATGGAATATATATTTCTATAATTTAGTTGTGATATTTTAGAATTCTGAAATTGAAATCTTCTGTCACATTGGTCTGTTAAAATGCACTTTCAAATTTATTAAATAAAATATCCAATATAATCATCCATATTGTGTCTTGATTTCATTTAATGTATTAAATAGGAGGAAATGTGGTAAGAAGGTGTATTTGAGA
This sequence comes from Troglohyphantes excavatus, assembly GCA_963932185.1. Lineage (NCBI taxonomy): Eukaryota > Metazoa > Arthropoda > Arachnida > Araneae > Linyphiidae > Troglohyphantes > Troglohyphantes excavatus. Next base: position 27,222,808 of record OZ010666.1, on the reverse strand, counting down.
ACATCTATTCGAAATTTCATTGTAAACTAAATTTTTTTTTCTATTATAAGATTGTAGGCAATAAAATATTCAGAGGAAAAAGAGTGAAGCTAATTTTCAATGGAAATTCAAAATTGACTCTCTCTTCAGTTTTATTTAAAAAAATTCAAAACATTTAAATTCTTTAATACAGTATATTGTTTAAAATACTTTTTTTTAAATTTTATCTTTTGAGTTGGCTTCAAAACTTATTTATACAGTTGTATTAGCATAAAAATATTTTATTTGTGCCCCAGTTGCCCAGACGATAAACGAGTTCGGCTAGTAATCAAAGGATTAGCGAGTTCGATCCCGATTGAGTAGACTTGACAACGAAAAGTAAAAATGTACTGATCTTGCGATTGGCGGGTTGCCAACTTCATCACTAAAATACTAGGAAGTCGTCTAAAAATATCCAAAAATTTTGCTGGCTTGTATACGGGATTGGTGTACAATAAATCTGATTGGGGTCCAATGTCCCGACGCTTTTTTAGATTGTGTTGGGTGCCAACTCGGGTGTTGCTTTGTCATCTAACCTTGGTTAAAAGAAATGAGGCCTTCGTGGCCAATCGGTTAAAGGCGTCAGCTGGGAATCTAAAGATGCGTGGTTCGATGCCAGGCGATGGACTTGACAAAGAAAAGTAAAAAGTAGTGATCTTGTGATAGGAGGGTTGCCAGATTTGCTACAAAATACTAGAAAAGTCGTCCAGAACATCCCCAAAAATTAAAGGCGTGTATACGGGACTGGTGCCCGATAAATCTGATCAGGGTCCAAAGTCCCGACGTCTATTGAAGGCGTTGGGTTCCAGTTCAGGTGTTTCCTCGTCATCTGACCATGGTTCTAAAATAACGATGTGCATGTATGAATGTGTTCCCGGGTCTGTCCTTCGAGATAGACCCCGAACCGTCGCCGATAGTCTACTGTGCAGCTCTAGTGCCACGTTAATTAATCAAACCAAAAGAAATAATGAGGTATTTGTGTGTATGGCTGTGTTAAGTTTCAGAAATAGACAGCCCGAAACATAATCAAATCGAGCATTTTCTGTGCAAGGGATTAGTTAAAATTATGTACCTGTACCATAGTAAGAAATTTATCCTAATTAAATGAAAATATGGGTTTCAAAATTTTTCTTCCCCATGAAAAACAGGAAATTACATATATAAAAAAGTTACTATGGGACCACTATCAAATTACCTTTGATTAAAAAAATAGATGTATTCAGTTACACGACAACAAAGCGGAAAAAAAACTGTGCCCAATAATTAAGTTTTAGAAGTTAAGTTCCTTTTTAACATACATTGATCTAAATAGGAAACTAATTTCTTTTAAGAACATAAAAATCGGTCCAACATAATAAAACGTTTATGCTGCTCAATATAATAACAAGGCACTGCGAATGTGTTATTTTTAGACCAAAACTATACAAGTAGGAAACCCAAATTACAAAAAAATAAAATTTTGTTTTAAAACTCTTTTACATGTTTGTATTATACTTTAATTAATATATTTATTTCAACACATATCATTCAATATGTGAATTATATTTAATGTGTAAATTTAATTAATAATCTACATTTTTTAGTGTTTATAGAAAGTGGTGGTCTGCGTTTTGCTTAACTTTCAACTTGGTGGTCAGCGGCCATCTGAAGTTTGGGAATCACTGCTTTAGAAACAGACCCTTCTATAATTTCATTAGCATAAATTAAATTTACTTCCTTTAATTTTGTATGCAGGTTTTGTTTTAAAATAACTTATCTAAATAGACATACAATGAAAAAGCTGACATTAATACAAAATCAACTTTATTATATTCAAAAGTAAGTAATTAACATAGCAAAAATATACATTTTGATTTTAAAAGTTCAAAAAATATTAAGGCACAGCCGGTGTATATGGTCTAACATTCGATATTCTCTAAACAAAAACCACAATCTATACAAAAATATAAATCTGTCAAATAAGTCTAAGTTCTATATAATACTACTTGTTACAAAAAATATAAAAGACTTAAATTGTACAAAAGTCAACAAATATATTGAAAATTGTTATGGAATATTTCATTAGTGTAAAAAATGTCACGGGGAATTGAAGTAAAAAATGCAAGTGGAAGATTGCAATAATCCTATTAATATCAGCAACATTTTCTTCTGGCAGGCTGACCAAGTGGCAGTGGGTAGTCCGTCAGAACGGTTGTGTCATTGTATTGCTCATCAGCCACTATCGAGTCTTGGCTCTCAAGGATCTATTAAATATTAAAAATACTTATTATAATCACATACAAACAGCATGCTATAAAACGCAATTATCAAATTTCTAGAATTTGATAATTAATTATATGCTTTTATCAAAAATTAGTATGAAAGAATCTCCATAATAATCCATGGGTAGACTGGTAAGGGTTCATCTGGTGTGATTTTGCAGGAAATTAAAAATAAAGAATCGATTTTACCAAGCATTCTCACATTTTAAAGTTTATTTTTTACAGACTATCATAGTCCTTCTCATTTCAAAACTTAGTATAATGAAAACACAGCCCTGACAGAATGAGGTCAAAAGTTATTAATAGGGGAGAGGTCTATAATTAATTTTAGTAGTAACGGGGTTAAGGTAAAAGAGCTATATGAAAGTTACAGTGATGGTTTTTTCTAATGATAAGTTTAACTGGATTATAGGGGGTAGACGCCCCCACCCCTCCATGATATAGCTAATCATAGGCATTGATATCTCAATCAACAAAAGTGGCTTCCCATTGTTTTTCCCTGTGACCTTCAAAAGTGTATAGTATGTTTATAGGACTCGAAATCAGACAGTAGATCATGCATGGTTAAATAGATAATTTTCATGAGGACTTTTGGCCAATCAAATTTAATAAGCACCAACCCTTTTATGTTGCAATCTTTGGTTAGATAAAGATTGAACTTACAATGCTCCAAGTACAAGTGTTGAACTTCCAACTAGGCCTCTTTTTTTTTCTATTACTGATTATAGCCATTTGCTACGGTAGTCAACACTTGGACTGCATCAGCATTCTTAGTAGTTTTATATTCAGAAAATAAACTGTTATTGTTTGAGTTGATTGAATATTCTTAAGTTTACAAGAGCAGCAGAAAAACATTAGTAGACTAATGGAAACTATTAAGGAAATAAAAGACCAACTGAAGATTTTTGCTTCACAAGTTCTCAGCATGGGACATGTTTTGTTTCTATTGACTTTAAATTGTACTATTTTGAATTGCATTGCATAGTAATAACACATTTTTAAATATCACATTGTTTTTGTAAAAAAAAAAGAAGAAAAAAAAGGGAATGCTTAAATTTAATTTGTAAAATTTTCCGACGGAACATGTTCCATGAATGAAGAAGTTATATCACTGAACCACTTTAGAAAATCTATTGTATATTAATTTGGAAAAGAAAAACTCCGAAATATTAAAATAAAGTCAGTAGAAGAAAAAAAAATCTCATAGAGATAAGATAGTGAAATTTGTTGGTTGGTCTTTTACTTCCCTTTAAAAAACGTTCACCAGAAATTTTTTTTTTCAATAATTTTCCAGATGAACGTGGAAAGCTTGAAATTGAAATAAATATATTAATGTCTTAGTGCACACATGTAGTAAATGACAATCTACTAATTTTTCAGGGCAGGCATTTAAAAGTTTGTAGTGTATAGTACAATTTGAGGATTTAAATGATCTTTTATGACTTTTCTTATGATCTTAATAACTTTTCTTAGGAACTTACTTTTCTGACAAGGAAACGAGCTGCATCTTCAACATTAACATTATCTTTTGCTGATGTCAAATACCATCCAGAGAAACCCTTTTCTTTGCAAAACTCATCCATATTACTTGGATTGGCTACTAAACCATCTGGTTGTAGATCACACTACAATATAATAAACAAATACAATATAAAACCAATAAAAACTCAAAAGTACAAAGATAACTTTAAAAAACTACATAGTTATTCTGAAAAAACACAGTTATTTTATCAATATTTTTAAAAAATGACAATACGTTAAAGAAAAGTAAAAATGTCTAAGTTTTATTTGAAAGCAGAAGAGGTGATGTGTGGATCATACAAGATCCTCTATCTTTGGATACTATACGACATACGATGTACAAGATTAATAATTTTTTTAATATTATTTATTTGTTTGTTTAAAACACTCTAGCATTTAAATTGATGCAGATAAAAATATAATTATTTTATTTTTAATTTATATTAAAAGCAAAGTTACTGGTACTGGATGTCACATCACCTGGATTGAAAATATTCACTATGTATCTTCAATTTAAATACATATGCCAATACAAAATGCTAAAAAAAATATTCTTATGTGTCATTACATACCTTATTTGCTAATAGAACGCAAGGGATTTTGCTGCCATCAGGAAGACTGACTTTGGAATCTAAATCCGTTTTCCACCTCATGACTGCATCAAATGTAGCGGAGCGGTTAGCATCAAACACAATGAAAGCCCCCACTGCTTCCTTGTAATAGACCCGGGTCATATTTCCGAACCTTTCCTGTCCTAGAAACAAAACATTTGCTTGCATGAAAAAATAAAAGTAATGTAACTTAAACCCTGTTTTTAGATTTAGTTACCTTTGAATCCATAAAAAAAATTGAGGGGGGTGGGGGGAATTAATCTGGAAATCTTAAAAGTTGTGAATTTTGAGTTTTAAAAATCTCCGAGTTGCAGAAATTTAAGGACAAAGAAAATTGATATTGTTAGCAAATGAAAAGGAGGGAAAATTAGAAATTGCCCAACTTGTAAAATGAAAAAAGATTTCTGAACAAGTAATGCATTAGAACCTGCACACAACAAATAAATACTTTTGAGAGAACTGTTTAATATTACTGTATCTATAAAAAAGTTTAAAAATGTTGATAAGTTGGATCTCGGAATTTTTAGCACTGTTGAGTTGGGAATTTCAATAGTTAAGTTTGGTTAATTGACGTCGCACTAGAGTTACACATTGGGCAGCTATTAGCGGTGGTTCGGGACACATCTCAAAGGAAAGACCCAGGACCAATGCCTCATAATTTTGAACCATGGATAGATAACAAGGGCAGCAACTAAGGCAGCAATGACGCCTTAAAGTCTATATATATATATATACATACAAACTTGAATTGATGTCCACTATTTTAGAAGTTAACGGGTTTGGGCAAAATATAGTTTAGCACTGTAAATTAGGGAGATTCTCGGATCAAATCTTGGATATAACGGGTGCTACTCCTACACTTTACTATCGAACTAAAGCAATTATTTTAGCCCAAGAGCATCAGGTATTTGAAGTGATCACAACAGTACCCATTCTCATTGAGTCGGACAGCAGAAACTAAAGAGCACTTCTGAATCTTATCATATAGGCGTACTGAAGCTTGCAGCTGTGACGATTGTGGTGGTCAGTGGCGGCGATTCGGGGGGGCAAGGGGGGGCGGTTGCCCCCGCACTTTTTTTGGATGTTGCCCCCGCACTTTTTTCGGATGTAGCCCCTCAACTTTTTTATATTGCACTTTTTAAAACTAAAGTACAAGTCAATTGTTTTACTGCATTGCCTAACAAAGGGAAAAATTTGAACCCCAACTTCCTCACACTACCATAGGCAGTGGCGGCGATTCGGGGGGGCAAGGGGGGGCGGTTGCCCCCGCACTTTTTTCGGATGTTGCCCCCGCACTTTTTTAATATTGCACTTTTTAAAACTATATTACAGTCAATTGTTCTATTGAATTGCCGAACAAAGGAAAAATTTTGAACCCCAACTTTCCCCAGATTTCACCACTACTAAGGTTCAAACCCCTTCCATTGAAAGTCAAGTGAAATTTTTTTTTGAACGAATGTGGTATCGTTATTCTTTAAAAAAAATTCAACATTTAAAAAAAAATTCTCTATCTAAATTGAGGAGCTTTGTTTTCAGATTTCCAGACAGACAGCTGCTAACTTAATCCATTGATTGGCGTCTCTTGCCTTACTCATTCCAGGTCCATTACTCATTCTGTTTTTATTTTTTTCGGAAAAAGAAATAGCATATCTTTTCTTTACATAGAAAAATGCAACTGTATGACCTTCAATTCTAAAAATAGATCAAACCCTCTTCTTTTATTTATGACTATCTGCAACTTTTTTACATTAAAATAGTATCCGGTCTTAATAAAATGCGTTAAAATGTAGTATTGTGTAATCTATTGGCGCCGAACAATTACGTAATCCATAAATCTGTAGATAGGATGGAAGGGGTCATGAGTTAGCCATTAATGTCTTTGTTTTGATCTTCGTCTGCTCTGCTTTTTAGCAAAATGAAGCGAATTTTACAAAATTCAGTTTTAAATTACTTTAATAAAAAGAACAAATGTGAATTTGAACATGACAGCAATACAAGCACTACTGTTTCCATTCAAGAAAGCTTGTCTGTTAGCTTGCAATCTACGCCACAGAATTTTCAAAATCGCGCAAGTATACGTTTAAAGATACCATTATCTTGATTTTTAGCATTTATATATCATATTTCGAAATCTTTTACATCATTTATATTATGCGATTGTTCTTCAATTTAATTTAGCATAAATTGTTCAATTTATAATTTAATTTCAAACTATTATTGGAAAATTTATTCGTATTTCAGTAAATTTCGATATTATTGCACTTTACAAAATGTGTAACGAAGGTACAGTTTAATTTAATCGTGAATAGATATATTTTGAAAACTTTTGTTTAAATATGGATTTATTCATACACGGATGAAATGTTTTTACTTTTCCCAAAATATCCATTTAAAAAGAATAGTAATAATTATCCGACAATGAGACCCTATGATTATTATTATGATTTTGGTTTAGAATTTTATAAATCCGTGTTATGTCCGAAGAAAATTAATGTTATTTGCAAATGAAAGCGAGGGAAGATTAGAAATTGCCTAACTTGTAAGATTAAATTTGACCTCTGAACGGATACTGCATTGGAAAATGCTTGCAACAAACCAATACTTTTTGAGAAAACTGTTTAATATTACATAATTTATAAAAATCTTGAAAAATGTATATAAACTGGAACTGGGAATGTTTAGCACTGTTGAGGTGGGCGTTTAAATCGGAAAGTTTGATTTGGTTAAATAACGTAGCACTAGTGCTGCAGATTGGGCTATTGCCGACAGTTCGGGTTCGGGACCCATCTCCAAGGAAAAACCCGGGAACAATGCTTCGTATTTTTGAACCATGGTCATATATAACGAGGACAACACTTGAGCTGGCACACGGCGGCTTCATTGTTCGTTACCACACATATATTATAAGGAATCTCAAACTTTAAATTTGTTCTCCAAATTGATTTCATAATTATTGAGTGATTTATTAATTTTAAAAATAGTTATTGAAAACTGTTAAATATAGTTAATGACAATGATAACTGTTGATGTTATTTATCTGCCAACGTATTCATGTTTACTTGAACGAAAATTAATATTTTTTTTAATAAAAAAAATTGGTGGGGGTTTGTGAGATATGTTTGTTAATTTTTGTGGACTTAAGGATTCCCCCCTCTTGGTGAGGGGGATAGATGCCTAAAGAAATTCGTTGCTTAGTCACTGAACCCCCATGAAATAATCAATCACTCAACCTCCATAAAATCTATACCCACGTGCCTGCAAACTGTAAGAATTTGTCACAGGGTCTCAAAAGTCACACCACAAATGTAGAATTGTAAATGGTGCAGGAAATTTTCTAGGGATTGGGAGGGTGAGGAGAGAAAATGTCCTCCATTTCTTTTTCAACTCTGACACCAATGGAAAGGATACCTATCCCTTTGGAGGTCGGTCAATAAGTATGTTAATTAGATTCATTACAACAGCCCGTATCACTCCTAAATAAAAAAAAATTGGAAAATAATCGAAAATTCGAAAATGGGTTAATAGTCGACCTGGGCGTCTCGTACCTATTTTAAATTAGTATTCTTTCCTTCAAATAACTCAAAATAGAGAGTAAATATAAATGCGCAATATTTATTGTTTTGTTGTTCGTTCAAAATTTTTATTACTACCCCCCCCCCCCCTCTCCCCGCTCCACACACACCTGTTTCATCTTGATCTTGCCCCCCCCACTTTTACCACCCAATCGCCGCCACTGGTGGTGGTAGAAGGTATGTTTAGACTGGGTAATCAATCTGTATGTTCGCAGTGGTATGAATACTACGCTGATACTTTACTGTTGAACAAACGATTGCTCGAGCGAGAATAAGTACTATCAGGTATTTTGGCAACTAGTTTGATGACCACAAGTGACTAGTACAATGGAAAATGCACTGAATTTGTCAGATAAAACACTGGAAGCATTGGAAAGACTGATTATAGGCTAATTGTATTTACAAATATAATATCCTACATATATTCGATAATAACATTTAATAAATTGTTATGAAATATTCTGATTGTAAAAACATCAATTAAATTGTTAGTCAAGCAATTAAGTGTTGGACATACAGCAGCACACTTAAAATAAAGCTTACCAGCAATATCCCATAGCTGTAGTCGAATCAAAGTGTTGGCATCCCAATTCAGAACTTTCAAGGCAAAATCGACACCAATCTTCAGTGGAGTTAAGACAGATTTTAAAAGATTAAGTAGCTACAGTAATCTGTTAATAAAATCAATACAACCAACAATAAAAATAACTGAGAAATAAATAATCAATGAAAAACGTTCAAGGAAGGATACAGTTGCTCTGTAGTTATGTGAAAAGAACTGGTGAACATATCTCTTGATGATGCTGGTTTTGCCAGTGCCCAATTCTCCAATTACTAAAATTTTGTACAAATGTTCGTGTTTGTTGGGCGATGAAACCTAAAATATATTAAAGGAATAAAAATCAACATACATGTAATTTTCATATTGAAGGTTAAACACAATCTTGAAGGAAAGCCCAGAACACTACACCTTAATTTTCAATTATGGTCAGATGACAAGGATAACACCTAGCACATCATGCACCTGTGTAGACATGAGAATGTTTGGACCACAACAGATTTAAAGTGCACCAGTCCCTTATCTACACATTGTATATATGTATTTTGCGAATAACAAGAAACATAATTAGCAACCACTGATTATGAACGTGGATTTTTAGTGTTTTGATATGTTAAGGTCTCCCGAGTGTAAAAAGTTTTTTTTTTATTGTTTTAAGTTTTGTTGAAATCAAAAAATAGGTTTTCAGTGTTTATCACGACCAAACAGCTAAAAGTATCTTTTTTTCTAATTGCATGACATCACTGCCTGAAATTTAATATGAGAGACCGTTTTGAATTACTTACTGGGTTTTGACAAACTATCAGTAGCACTAATAATTGCATTAATTTATTTGTATACCTTTTTTGTCCAGTTTCATAGTTCACAAAATAAAATTAAAAAAACTTTGACATAATAGTTGAAATCATGCTGTATATGTGAAAAGCAATATAAATTACAAAGTACATTTCAATAATGTAAATGAAAATGTGACTTAATAAAAAAATATCATGACTGAAAGTAAATTTAAATATTATTGTTTTTTTAATCTATAGTAATTACATTTTCTATAATTTGTAGTTGAATAATTACATTTATAGTTAATTTCTGCATGTACAAAAAAAAAATCCTTAAATTTTAATTTAAAATTAAACATGAAAACCTTCTCCATGAATAATGTAGGTCAGAATACCCACCTTTAAAACATCAATAAAAAAAGATGTTAAGTCAAGGTTGAAAAATAATTTTTGTTCGTCTAACGAAAGTTAAACATTTGTTATGTAAGAAACTGGTTGACAATTACATAACACTCATAACCACATTCTTAAACTTCAGATCATTATAAGTTTAAAATAATCGGCGATTTTGTCACATTACTTTGAATTTATAGGCAAAATTGTTGAAATTGATGTGCGTAAAAATTCACATATTGTTTGCTTTCTCAAAATTATATTGTCTGGGATATGTGAAAAATGTCAGATAATGAAGGTAGGAAAAAGTGTCAAAAGTAGATCGTAAAATTAGGTGTCATTTGTTAAGCAACAATCACACTTATCATAAAAATTACTAGCAAGATACTTACCGAATTTGCCATCAAAATGAAAATTTAGTTACTATGTAACGTTAAAGACTATTCCTATCAGTGAATTCAAATTAACGAGTACAATACACGCTTGAATTTCATGCCTCTTCAGCCAAATCCATCACATGATAAAAACAACACGTGACACAATAAACAAATAACCAGATCCTTCAAGGTTCTGGTCTGAAAGCTGTGAACAGGTGACTTCAGGCTTCATGTGCTTTCTTCCTTTCATTGTCCTAAAGTCCGCTTTAATGAATTATTCAAACTAATCGGAACGAAATTTAGATTTTTTTAAAACATTCTTTCGAATAGGGTAAATTATTGGAAACTCCTGATTGGGTTTCAAGTATATGGAAAATCACCGTAAGGTAGGCATCATTCAAAATAATGATAACGAAACATTCTTTGAACGTTTTTAAACACCTGAATTAAGTTTTTTTCAAAACGCTTCTTTAATAGTTCAGTAGAGGATAATTTTTATATGTATAATAGATACAGGATAAAATTGACTTACTTATGTTCATCGAATTGATGACGTCACCTGCATAGAGTATTAGCAGTAACGAACTGATCTGAAGTAGTATATATAAGTAAGCTATGAACACAAAACTAGTTCTTGTTTTGTTTTTCTTATTAAAAAATAGCAAAATATAACAAAACTGTTTCTTTAATATCCGATCAAATTTGTAATCTGAACATAAAGAAGGCACGCGAAGTCGGTAATTTAATGAACATAGTGCCAATCTATCAGAAAATATAGGTTATGGATTTTTTTTCCTACTCAATACTAAAAGACAACATTGTTCCCATATGATTTAATAAAACTTGTAGCACATTTAGTAAACCATTAATCAAGTTAAACAAAATGATGGCCTTTTGAATAAATTCCAAAATTAATTATAATTTAGTTTAAGGGGTTAAGCTTCAATAAGTAAAATAAAGCTAAGAATCAGAATTTCATGGATTCAATAGATCCCACACTATAATTTCTGAATTCCATTTATTATAATTTAAGGATTACTGGTTTAAAAACCTTTATATTGCAATTTCAGTTGAAATTATCAAGCTTGCTTTAGAAAAAAAGGCAAATACCTTTAACAAATATATAAAATATATCCAAATAAAAAAAATAATTAAAAAAAAATATTTGTTTACTTTTAGAGCGAGGCTTTTAATATATATATATATATATATATATATATATATATATATATATATATATATATATATATATATATATATATATATATATATATATATATATATATATATATATTCAGATAATTGAAGCGAAACCTGCCTTTTTGATCGACTGAACAGTGCGCCAACCAAAACTTTAAAATAAAACTGCCAGAAACTTTAAATTAAAACCGCCAAATCGCGCGCCAAGGAGAGGGGTTTTCAATTCGACTATTATGTATTTAAAAAAAAAATGATGTGTGTTCGCGCAAGATTTCTTTTCTAATTAAGATATTTGGATAATATTTTTTGTTGGATAGGGGATGTTTCATTTGGGCACCTTTTGAAAAATATATCCGGTATATTTAACTATCCCGAATTCTCAATTAACCGGACAGTTTGAAAAAAAAATATTGTCTAATTTCGAAAATTCTTTTTTTGTTGGATAGAGAAAAATCCACTTAGAAAAAAACTGCAAAAAAAATCGGTTATCCAGCTCTTACATATCCGGAAATATCGATTAACCGGAGTTTTTTTAAAAAACAATTTATCTGATTTCAAAATATTTTCATTGTTGAAAAAAGATTGTATAATAATGACATTTCATTCACCCAGTATTTATTGGTATGGGTAAGGATTGTTTTACAATATACATTGTGTAGACAAAATGCCAGCACAAGTTATGTTACTTGAATTTCTTGGGGAATAATAAAAGGGGGCGAAGCCCCCTTCAAAATTAAAGACTAAAAAGGGAAAAATAAAATAATCTTTCTAAAAAAAAAACGACTTGAAAATGCGCTACAAAGTAAAAAAATACTTTTTAATTTTACGAACAAGTTGAAAAAATTGAATTATTTAATATCAATTTTATACTTATTAATACTTTTTGAAGTTGGTGCCAATTTACAAAAATCATACCTGAATTTTGGCGCTGATTTAAAAAAGTTTTAATAAGAATAAAATTGATATTACATAATTTAATTTTTTCAACTCGTTCGTAAAATTAAAAAAAATTTACTTTTTTTATTTTCTTAAAGTCGGTTTTCCTTTATCTTTTTTAGAAAGATTATTTTATGTGAGAGCTCAAAACAAAATCGCTCTTCAAACTGATAAAATAATATTGCCGTATATTTATTGACGAATATTTCGTTTACAGAATTCGTCTACCGTTCCAATTTCATTACCATGATATTTGAGTGTTCACCCCGCCTAATTATCGACGAATAATCTTTCAACTCTGGATACTATCTCCCCAATTTCGTCATCAATGACTACCGCAAAAAGTAAACATGCGCAACAGTTGCCTTTTCTTTCCAGATCAATCAGCAATAGCGGCTCGTTATAACGGAATGTGGCAATGCTGAATGCTGTTTTGAAAAAAATCGTAAATTTAAATATTGTTTTTAACTTAATATTAAAAAACGAAGGGCCGTATTTAGTACCGACTGTTCTGATATATTATAGATATCAACACATATTTTAATAAAAATTCTTAGCTAGGGGATGCGAATTATATATGTTTATTTTTAAAATGGACTATTTTCCTGGCTGGGATTCAACAGCCGTAGCGGACGCTGCTTGGCGACAAAATTAAAGCGATTTACTTCTATTGTCTAAATTCTACATTTAGAAGTGAATTGCTTGAATAATAATCAAGCGTCTCATATTTTAGCCTGGTAATATATACTATATCTCATATTTTAGCCATGTTATGAAATCGGATAAATTGTTTAAAAAAAACTCCTGTTAATCGACATTTCCGGATATATAACAGCCGGATAACCAATTATTTTTGCAGATTTTGCCTAAGTGGATTTTTCTATATCCAACAAAAAAAGAATTTTCAAAATCGGACAATATTTTTTTTTAAATGGTCCAGTTAATTGAGAATTCCCGATAGTTAAATGCCGGATAAACGGATATTTTTTTTAAAAAGTTGCTTCTAAGTGAAACATCCCCTATCCAACAAAAAAATGTGTGCAAATATCTGAAGTAGAACCGAAATCCCGCGCGAACATACATAAAAAAAAAAACCGTAATGGTCGAATCTATAACCTCTCGACTTGGCGGTTTTACACAGTGGCTCTTGGCTATGACAGTTGAACTATCGAGATTTAGGAACACAAATGTAGGATAGTTCTTAAAGCAATATATTTTTAAATTTGTTCAACTCAATCATAGCAAAGGGACAACGGTCAATTTATAATTATATGTTATTCTCTCCGTCTGGCAGTCATTTTCTTTAATACTAAAACCTTTTTAAATCAATAGGATTCGATGAGGTTCAAGCTTATATTATTTTCGTATGCTCTCTAAATACCAGTACAGCTTGCAGACGATTTAAAAATAATGGGAACTGTTAATTCTGAGAAACAGTTATAAGAAAAGATGAAAGAAATTAGAATTGATATGTCAAAATATGTCGCTTTAATAATAATAGTCGGGTTTACATAAGGGGATATCTAAAATAGAAAGGCTATATGGACTTTTACAAGAGGGCTAAACCAATAGATCAGTGATATGTTACAATCTTACACAGGGACCTTAAAATGGACACTATTGACACAGCAATACTGACTATCTCGCACAACTATAACATGGCAATCGAAAACTCAGACATACAACACCTTAAAGAAATCACACAGTATGATCACGAGGTAAATCAGAAGTATAAAAGACCAAGAACTATACACCACGACCCCACCTGGCAGGGGTGCCCACAGGGGGGGATCATGGCGCAACATGCGCCATCAAAATTTTTGGGGGGGATTTTTTTACATAGCTTTTTTATTATTATTTTGTTTTAGGGGGGAAATGTTTTGGGGAAAAAATTATTTAATAAGTATAATACATTATATAATGTGCCTTCAATCACTGGAATTTCCAGCGAATTCGAGAAACGCCTCTTCGGCACATAAGTTGGATGACATTGTAAAAAAAAATTACGTACACGTTTACTCATCTTTGTCCTGTTCAAACATTCAGAATACACTTCAGTGCTGAGATTGAAATTAAAAAACGCTGTGAGGCAATAAATTTCCCATTAGCAAGAATGCATAAATAATAATAAATATGAAGAGTGCTACAAACTCAGAACCTGGAATCTCGTTTCATATCCTTATATCATAAATTACGATTACATTACAAAACATCTAAGCAATTGGTGCAACAAATTTAACTTTGTTTAAAAAAAAACTGCAATGAAGCAGTCTCCTCATCTCAATAACACGTATAACATAAATTACGATTTTTATATACAACTCCACTAGAAACTAATTACTTCGATTCCATACGTTTGTTTACTAGTAAGTGTAGACGATTTTACTGTATTTGGGTTTCGTCTTGGCCGGTCGAATCAGTTTTAATAACTTCAATGGTGTTACAGCAAAAGAACAGATAATATATTTCAGTCAACAAGAATGCTTATTCTTTCTGAACTTACTGTTGAAATGTGGAGCAAAGTTACAATTATTTAAATTGTAAAAAAGAAAAAACTTTAATGAAAAGTATTTCCTGAGTTTGAAAAACTGTAGTGGTAAGTGGATAAATATTTTACGGCATTTTTAAATTAAAGTTTAATTTTATAAGGTCTCTTAAAATTCGATAAAATGAAGTTTTTGCATTTAATAGTCATATTTAAAATATCCAAATATAAGAATGGGGGAGCTAAATTTTCTTCCAGTGTTCAAAAAGGGACACAACTCATTCAACCTCAAGACAGGTTTGTAGTTAGACAATATTTCCGGGAAGAAATATTTTCAGGGATGGGAAAAGAAAGAAAATAGTTTTGTTATTTATTTTCGTAGCCCATTATAAAACTGTTTATAAAATTATGTGCAGTTAATCAGCTCAAAAACTTCCTTTTTAGTACATTATAACTCTCCGCTTTTTGACATTGAAAGTTTTACAAAATAGTAAAGGTTTTGTAAATTACTTTTTAACGTGTAATAATGCTTAGATATTGAATAATAAACTTTAAAATAAAAACTAATTTTAGGAGGCACCCCAAAATCCTCTAAAATTACCTCATATGGTTGATAAATTTTATATATGATTTACAACTTTATGAAATAATTTTTTTAAATGCCTTTAATTTTAAAATATACATTATTCATTGTGTAATTTAATTTTGTTTTTAACAAAATAAAATGTAAAAATAAATTTTAATTTATTCTAAATTATATTTAGAAATGGTATTTTTAAAACCTTCCAAAATAGCAAGTACGAAGCAAAACTGAAAAAAAAGTGCGTATTATTTGTTAAATCTAAACATTACAGTAAAAATAGCTATATACTTTAAGAATTGAATTCTCATAAGACATTTCAAATCGTTAAAATTGCTGAGAATTTTTCCCTTTCCTCCATTTTTGCAGCAATTAAACATTATATTGCATATAACGGAGATATAGCTATAAAATAAATTTACAATTTTTTTTTTTTTTAATTTCTCCAAAAGCGCGAGTGCCATTTCAAAATTGTCCGTGGTTTTATTTTTTAGGGGGGGGGGGGGGGGGGGGGGTATTGTAAATGGACACCTTATTATGATATTTCTAAAGCGATTTCCCATGCAAATGATTTAAAGACGTTTCACGTTAAAAACCGATTTTCTAATTTTTTTTAAAGAAATTGTTTCCTTGTCAACGCGGGGCCCCACATAAAGTAGCGGCACCTGTGGCACACCCTTAATGGTGACCCTGCTTATAAAAATGCGTTTGTTGAAAACGGATATGCAGCCAGGAGATTATTGTAGTTTCTAAAAGTTGCTGGTCTGGTACATGTTGAATAATAATAAAAAATAAGACAAATTAGAGATTGAAATGGAGAGTGAATTTACATAGTGTAAATAAGATGTGGGGGGACACAATACAAGTTTACGCCCCCCCCCCCCCCTTTGGCTATCTCCTTGGGGAGGGAAGGGTAGAGAAAATTTGGGGGGGGGGGGATTTGCGCCATTGGGTTTGGGGGGGATGGGCACCCCTGCCACCTGGTAGGCATTTATAGACTTGCTTGTCATATCGACATGTCAACTTCCCGACAGCTGCTCCTTAGCTAGTAGCCAGGTTATGTTATTGTCCTCAATGTTGTGTATTTTGCATCTTATAATAATAAAATATGTACCACAAATCACTTGTTGTCTCTACTTATTTCTAACACACACCATCTACTGATGTTATTTTTCAGGTTTTTTCTAACGAACCCGCGTTTAGCCTTAGGGCCCCCAAACCCCCAACAATTAATTAGTAACTTCTTAGTTAAACTTAAACCCCGCTAACGTTATTCTATTTACTAGACTTAATTCGATGAAGGTGTAAGGACCTCCGGTCGACACACCGTAAGGTTAATTACGATTTCCGATCAGTGATATGTTAGTTAATTCAGATTAACAATGAGCAGTGGCTAATAAAAATATAATAAGTTAGGATTTACGAAGAAAATGATTCATGTGTTTGAATATAATATTTTCATTGTATGGTTCTCGTCTTGAGTATGCTGAACATTTTTGGGCATTGTATATCATTGCAATTAAAAAGGTTCAGTAAGTAGTAAGTTATTTTAAGCACGGGCTGACTGTGAAGATAAAAGAAATTTAAATATAGTACAGCACCAATTATTAAGAACAAATAAAGCGGATCACCAATTATCCGTATCGATTTGAGAGAAAATCTCTTGAAGGTTTGTATTTTAATATGGGTCGTAGAACAAAAAGACGTGGGTTGAAATTGTTAAATCATATTTTAACCCTTAAATGTATAGTGTAACTTTAGAGTTACATAAATGATTAAGAATTTTGTGCTTTCTATTGCTTCATTTGAGTTATGTTTGCGAGTGAAATATGCCTTTGAGGCTGTGCAATCAACTCTGAATGAGTTGTAACACAAATTTTAAATTTCAGTTTTAAAGAAAATTTATGTCAGGATATTTTATAAAAACTATTTGCCTCTTATTTCTTATCTTAAATTATGAAAGCTTAAAGAAAATAATTAAATATCATCATACATTTAGAGGGGTTTGAACTCATTAAGGCATAACCAATCACACATATATTATTCCATTCCAATATTTCTTGCTGAATGCCTTCTTATTGAGCAAAGTTCTGAACAATATTTGCTTTGGTAAAACTATTGTGAAAAAATATACATTTGATAAAATATTATAATTAATATTTAAAGGATTAACTATAATATTAAAAAAAAAAACTCAGTTGTACAAATTGTTTTATAATTTTTAAGTTATGGGATATGGTTTTGAATGACACATACTTTTTTTTCATTAGTCACGTTTTATAATAATCAGGTCAATGTAAAATAGTTGTGTTGATATTACTTAATTCAAATTAAATAAATTCAAATTTAGTGTGATCAGCAGTTTTTACACATTAGGAACATGCAAATTTTTTATATGAGTTTTCAGAATAAGATTAAAATTGCAGGCACACTATATCAATTCTTTCAATGTGTAGAGATGTCTTTTTATTTACTTTTATATATAAATAATACACTGAGTGATTAAAATATTATAACAAGGCATTTTTAAATAAATGGGCTATAATGTCAAATTTTTCCTGCCAAAATGTGAGAGTGGTATATAAAAAAAAGGATCTTTCTTACAACGTTAGTATAAGCGTTTTGTTTGAACAGGTATGGCTAAAAAACAAGATTTGTTGACTGACTTTGAACGTGGGTGCTCGGAGTCATGAAGTCAGTATCTGCAAAACCACAGCATTTGTGTACAGTTCAAGAGCAGTTGTAGTGCAAGTGTTTAAAGACGGGACTGTCAGTAAAAAAACTGCATTGTGTGGTTGTCAGCAGTTACTAAATGCTCAAGTAAAACGAAGACTGTCCAGGGTACGAGACAACCGAACGTAAATTGTTCCAGATTTTAATCAAGCTTCCTCTCAAAGGGTGTTTGAGTGCACTATTCGCAATACATTTTAGGGTTTATATAATATTTGGGCCACTTAGTATATAAATTAAATTTATTCAATGGAAATATTTTATACATCCTCAAATTTTCAAACAGAATCAAAGTAATTTAAAGTTATTTTATCTGATTAAAATAGCACAGGATTTATTAATAAGCAGTCTAGCGCCATAAAAGCATATATAACTACATAAAAGGAGTTAAATGTATATTCCAGCCATTGAAATACATTTGTGCAAAATACTTTGAAGGTAAAAAATACACAATATCAGATTTTGGTTGTTCATATTAATTGAATAACGTGAAGTGACTATCTAGGAAAAATTTACTTATATTTTAGGCATTTATATTTTAATTTGCTTGTTTATTAGAGCGATATCAATAAGGATAGTACGATTTCGTAAATAGGGCACATATTTTTTATCAAATTAGTCTGTAATGAATCCTTATGTGGATGATTACACAAAAACAAAACTGATGTCAAATGAATTTCAAAAGTTAAACATTCTGTTAGATAACTAGTGTTAACTAAATGCCCCTGAAAATATTATTTTAAATTTTTATGAAGTGAACACAATCTATGAAATTACAAAGAACATAAAACAAAATATTTGGAAAATTATTACAAAATAAGTAGTAAAAATATTTAAATTAAAGAAAACACATACTTTTAAATACTAAACAGTTTATTTTATATACACTAAAGTATAATATTTTAATATAAACTAATATATAAAGTTTTTAAGTTTCTATGGATGAAAATGATCAATTTTATATAGTATAATGGCAGTGTACAGAAAACGTGATGTTTTAACAACATTGGTTACTGTCAAAACCCAATCAGTGTTGACAATCTGTAAAGTACAATAAGTCTAAAAATTTAATAAATACCACTTGTGCTGCATTACATTTCTTATTTAACAACAAAAAATCCTCATAATAAAGAACACTTTTTTTATCTATCCAAACATGTTAGAAAAACCAAAACAATCTCACATAGTTAAGAATTTACTATGATTTTTTATATATGAACTTTTGAATGAACTTCAAAATTATTCTTTACAAAATGATATAGATAAATACAGATGCAATACCGCAAAGTGTTACGATTGTACATCCAATTTAGAAACATCTTCATATCTTACAGATTCAATAACCTTCGACTTAAAAGCTCCAGATGTTATTTTTACCTTAACAGAAAACGAATCAATGTTCACTTCCAAAAGCAGAGCCTCACACAGTCTATAAGGTCCATTCAGAATAAGAACCTTCCTCCCAACTGCTGGAATAACAGTTTCAAGGTCATCTTGCCGTGCTTCAACTCTCTCACCGGATTCAATTAATTCAAGAATCCCATAATACTTATCTTTGACATCTTTAACAATGGCTTTCTTTTTGTATAATTCACGGCCCAAGCTTTTGGAAAGTATTTTTACCACTATTCCCGGGGCAAGCCAATAATCCTTTCGATTCTTTTTCGCTTGCATCGCCTGTTCCTGCTCTATTATTTCTTCCAACGCCAATTTCCTTTTCTTCTCGCTTCCATCTTTCATTTTCTTCGATATACTCGATGTGTCACTTTTGGAGGTAGACGCTGTCAGCGCGTTTTGTTTTACAGTAACTGTGGTTTTATTTTTACCAGACCAATTCATCTGCACAGCAATTTTCTCATCCTCGCTCTCCTTCTTAAGTTCGGTGTACACCGTTTCAGCCGCTGGTCGCGACTTCTCCTTATCCTTCTCCATTTGACGCTGGAAAAACTTTGCCATTCTCTCTTCGTCATCGAGTTTCATTTTCTCACTCTTTTGAACAGCTTCTTGACGCTTTATGGTCTCCGGGTCCCTGTCAATGTAAGCAACAAACCAACCCTTTTCTGTTTCATCAACGTTGCAGTGGCCCTCGCGACCGAGCCACTTTACGAAGTCGGTCAACGTTTCCCACTGAGTGGAATTCATGTGAAGGTGATTTCGGTCTGCAATGTACTCTTGATACACCTGATTGGCGTGCACTCGTTTGGTCCCGAACCTCCTTTTCAGCAATTGTGTGAAGTCATCTAAAAAATCTTGAGAAAACTGGTCGATGTATTTATTTGGGTTTTCGGCGAAGAGAAGAAGTTGCCGTTGATGGGATTCAGACATTGTGTGACATTTGAACCCGTTTTCGTCTCGACATTGCTTCTGGCACATCTGACAGTACCATCGAAGTTTTTGGAGTCCTTTTGATTTAATTCGGTTGGCAATGGCCTTTGGAGTAAGAAACCCATGCTTTGGCATTTTTTATCTGAAAGCAAAATATATGTTTTAATTAAATAAAACAATAACATTATTTCAATCAAAATAAATAATGTATAATTGGTAAAATGTATTTTTATATAATGTTGAACAATTTCTGACATCAGAATAGCTATCAACTGCTTATTCTGGCATGTTGACAAAAAAATATCCCTCTCACCGCCCCCCTACTTTCTAATATTGAACAAATTCATTTTGTATTAATTTGTTAGGAGTGTATTTTCTGTTATCTTTGATTAATATGTAAGTAGAAGGAGGTTATGAATTTCTGAAGGATATAAGCAAAATTTCGAATCTGTATATAAACATGTTTGTTTTCACTGCAGGATAGTTTAATTTATATTTCTGACACATACCTTTTTTTTTTTTTTACAAAAATATTTAAAAAAAATTATATCAGTGGATGAGTAGGTTTTTGAAAGTTCTCCTGATGCTTTAAATTTGAAAATTATTTCAAAAAAGAATTTTTTTTATCAACTTTTACATTCTGTGTACTACTGGAAAAACTGGAGATACATGATACACGCTTGTATCCGTCAGGTGGTTAAAACCCTTGAGAAAATTATTTTACAAGAGCCAAATATAAAAAATAGCGAAAATTAAATATTTCAATTCTATAACGTTTCAACCTGCTTAAAGCATTTAAAAATTATTTGTTCAAAATGAATATTAGTTTTGGGTGATTATATTTTTATAACAATTAACTAATGGTATTTAAAACTTAATTATGCATTGGGTAATATCACTGTACCACCAATCAACATAAACTGCTTTAGTTTGAGAACATATAAATTTGTTTGAACTTAATATAAAAAATGCAATGCCATTTAAGTTAAAGACTTGATCATTTATGTTATTTTCTTAATTACACAAAATATAATTTTCTTGGTTGAAAGGGATTTATCAAGCTATTTTTTTTACAATAGAGTAGTTTCTACAGTGAGTGGATCTTATGAGAAAAACAAAGTAAGGTGAGCGATTAATGGCGATCAAGAAACAAATATAGTGCCATGTTTCCTAAGTTATCAAAGCTCAACATCTATTTAGACAACTTAAAATTTTCTTCTACAACAAGCTTCTTATGTGATGTGAAACTTAAAGTGCAAAATCCATGTGACTTTTCTTTAATTACCAGCTGAAAAAAACCTTTTTTTAGTACAACTTTGAAAGAAAATTCACATTTTTGTAAAGAACTAAATGCAAATAAATAAAAGATAAAGCATTGTTGTACTTAAACCTAATTACCAAATACATTCAGAGGTTAAAATGTGGTTTACATAAAGTTTAGCATCTACTTTTACTAATCTGTTATTGGTCTTACAATTACAACTATTAAACCATCAGAAGTCTTGCCTTAAAAGCACATTATATCGGCTTTTATAAAATAGGGCACATCATTCGTGTCCCGCCAACTAAAGTTTATCCTCCTCAGAATGACCACTAAATTGAGATACACAAATAAATAGCCGAATCTCAATATCAGTTAATTCTTAAACCTCGACACTGGTTTTTACACTCTTTTCAATCCCTATAGGCAGGGCTGTCCTTATCAGGCAGGTCCCAGTGCAAACTTAAGTACAAGATCATTTTTAACACACATAATTTCATGAATAAATTTTCAGATTATTGAAAAGCCAATCAGATTTTTTTATTAATTACAAATATTTGATCTGGCTACAAACAATTTGAATGGAATATTCATCTGAGAACTTCGTACGTAAAAAGTCTTGTATTATTTTGTAAAATTATTTTTATCTATATTAGTCTAATTCTCTATCAAACAAGACCAAATTTATGTCAATCGCGATATTTGTCATGGAATGGATCTCTCTATGATGATTAATGATAGAAAGTACAGACCAAAGTTCTTCCGGGAGTACTATTGTACATTACAAATTTTACAGTTGGATTTTTTAAATTGTTTTTCTGCCAACTCAGAGTTTTCTGAATTTTTTTTGTAGTACCGGCTGTCCTGCCAGAAGGAAGAAAACACCTCTATATCATCATAAAGATGAATCCTACCGGCAGTACTCTCCGAACTCACGCTTCGTAACATTACGATGTTCTATTAACACGATATTACATGTAGCTGATTTTTAAGACGTTTCATGTAAAAGTTTCGTTTGGTTAATTAACGTCGCACTAGAGCTGCACAGTGGGCTATTGGTGACGGTTCCTGGCCTATCTCGAAGGAAAGGCTCGGGAACGATGCCTCGTATTTTTGAACCATGGTCAGATGACAAGGACAATACCTGAGCTGGCACCCAACGCCTTCAATAGACGTCGGATCGTGATCCAGTCGTGTATACACACCGTTAATTTTTTGTGGATGTTCTGGAGGACATTCTAGTATTTTGGTAGCGAAGTTGGAAACCCTCCGATCGCAATCTCACTACTTTTTACTATTCTTTAGTCTAGTCCATCGCAAGGTTTTGAACCGGGGTCCCTTGGATTCCCAGCTGACGCCTTAATCCACTCGGCCACGGATGCCGTTTGTAAAAAGAAAGGAAAAAATAAAATAATTTTTTCTGTAACGTTCTTATTTTGTGCAATGTTCTTTAATGAGCGCAGGACCCCTTTAGAAATGCAGGGCCCTGTGCGGTGCCAGGCGTCATACACCCTTAAGGGAGGTCCTGCTTATAGGATGTTAGCCCACTTCCAATCTTTTAGTACTTTTCAAGTAATTAGTAGTCTGGTAAAAAAAACAGTATAACCAAAATTAGTTTACTGAAGGTAAAAACTAAAGGTGTTCAAGGTTACTGTAGTTTCACACTAATTGTCTCTATGGGAGATTCTCAAAAGAACTATTTTTATGTTGTTTGCAACATTTTTATGAAGAAAAATAACTGTTGGGTTATTATTAGAGTACAAGTGAGATTTGAAGGGAAACTTTGATGTGTTTTATCTTCACAAAACTTGTTGCATTGTATTTGAAATGATTGATTTTTTATTCTTGAAATCGGGAGAATCTCATTTCGTTCGATTTTGTTGAGGTTTGTAAAATTTTGTCTTGTGGGAAAGCATCCCCACATCTAATATGGTAGGCAAATTTAAAATGTGCTAATGGTAAACTTAAATATGGATATAGCTTTATATTAAAAAGATTATCAAGAACTGATACTTACACAAGCAATAGCAAATGCTTTCGAGTTAGATATCTGGTAATAGTTGTACTTTTTTGAGCTCGAATAAAGTGTAAGATACAGTTGTTTACACTTTTCAAAAGTAAATTTGTCCTTTTTCAGGATTATAAGGATATATTTGTATGCTTTACTCGAAAACCCAAAATAAACATCAACAAGTCAAGGAGTGTTGCCATTAATATAAACAAAAATCCTGGTCGGTTGATAGGCAACTCTTCTAGAGCTGCACAATGTGCTGTTGGCGACGGTTTGGGGTCTATCTTGAAAGAAAGACCCGGGAATACTGTCTCGTAATTTTGAACTATGATCAGAAGACGACGACAACACTTGATCTGGCACCTAACGTAACCTCAATTGCACAGTTAGTCGTGTTGCGTTGGTCTTGAGTATATGATTAATTAATTAATATTTTTTTCTTCTTGTAAATAAAAAAGTAAGTAAAGTTTTGAGTATTTTTTCAATCTTATGGTGAAAAGTAGTTGTGTGGCCTTAGTTTTCCTTCCAGCGTCTAAATTATTTTAGTTCAGTAATAAATATAGTTAAATTATACTGTTTAGTGGCGCCATCTATTGCCAAAAAATACTTTTATAAGTTTGATAATATTTTAGAAAGAAAATTTTGCATAACGCAAGGGAATATTTCGTGTCAACTGCAAGAGCTATAGTGTTACTAAATGTGACATGCGCAGGGGCAAGCCACAGAATTATATTAAGCCACTAGTAGTGGCATTTTTTACACGAAAATAAAAAGATTATGTAGGCAATTATCCTTTTTTTACATGCCTTCCCTCCTCAAATATTTTATTAGTGTAATAGAAAAACAAATAAGAATTTTCAATTATAATGTAATGTTTTGTTATATGTTGATTTAAGTTACAAATTGTTTCTGTTAGACTTTCATAAAGGATTGACAAGAATTTACTCAGATGCCATTTTTGGAGGGTTCCCATAATATAAAAAAGTATAAAATTAAATAAAGCATCACAATTGGTGATTTAATAAAATAACTAGTGACTTACTTTAATATTTAATTTCAGAATTCTTTAAAAATATTGCCAGCATCTATAGCTTACATGGCTAAAGAGAGTTATAACAATTTAGTATAAAATCTAAATTTTTTGGCGGGTTCAGTTCCCACTATTAACAATAGATGGCGAATTATCTACAAAATCTAAACGTAAATAAACTACATATAAACAAATTAAATTGATGACTAGAATTTAAAATTTACAAGCTAATGCTCAAACGGCTGATATTTCATTTTCAAGGGAAATGTAATATTTTATGTTTTTTTTTGTACAATTTACTTCAGTTACTTTGTCGGGGCAATCCTTGTGACGGGTACTTTAAAAGATGTTACGGATACATATAAATGTAAGGCGGGTACATTAAATGGGGATGTAATGGTTACACCCATTTTTTATCTGGTGTATATGTTATCGTCAAAGTACGAAAATCTGTCAATATGCAGATTGCCAGTGGTTCCCAACTTTTAGATGACCAAAGACCATCGATTCCAAAATATTTGGCAAGTCGCGGATCACCGATTCGAAAATTTGACAAGTCGCGGACCTTATAATAACAGTAAAAAAAATACTTAGGTATTTAACATAATATCGGTACTTATATTTCTTTTTTAGTATACATGTACTCATTTTGTAAATAAATTTATAAATTAAAAAAGTCTACAGTTTTTAAATATGTCTCTTAACAATGGCTTGGTTCCACGGACTACTTCAGACCATCTCGAGGACCACCAACGGTCCGCGGATCACGGGTTACGAATCAGTGGTCTAGGCTGATGCATCTAAGTGCGAAACATTGTTCGATTTCTCACATTGTCTAGTTAATCCGCAGATTCCCTAGATAATCTGCAGATTGACTACCAGCAAGGGCGGATCCAGAGATTATTGTTAGGGGGGGGGGGTCATGAACACTATGTTTGACAACGCCCCCCCCCCTCCCCCCCCTCCACGCCATCCAAGCTGCTTGATAATCGAAAGTTTTTCCGTTGCTGGAAAACCTACATTGAAATTTAACATTTTTCAAATGATTACTTTAACTTTTCTTCATTCCCTTTTCATTTAAATTTTTAAAATATTAAATTATTTATTTCTCTATAGAAATTAAAACAAGCATACTTTGAGTAAC
Organism: Troglohyphantes excavatus; assembly: GCA_963932185.1. Lineage (NCBI taxonomy): Eukaryota > Metazoa > Arthropoda > Arachnida > Araneae > Linyphiidae > Troglohyphantes > Troglohyphantes excavatus. The sequence continues at coordinate 27,197,018 of OZ010666.1, read as the reverse complement.
TCTGTCTACGGGAAGGGGGGGGGGGGGAGTATTCGGAAGTTTTAAAGAGTGTTAAGCAATGCATATATATCACGATTCGCAACAAAAATTCTTAGTTTGAAATTTTTCATTGCCTAGGTGACATTTGAAAATATAATCTTAGATGTTAGGGGGGGGTAATTTCCCCATTACCCCCCACCTGGATCCGCGCTTGACTACCAGACACTCGGTAAAATGAAAACAAAATCTTTTTTCAAACAGCAACGTTGTTGTACGCTCATTGAGTTTATAACTTTAAAAAGATAAGGTAATCACACGAGTCCAAGGATCATAGACCCCAGATCAATATTATATAATTAAAAAAAAATTGCTTGGGATTTTGAGTGGTGAGATGTCAAAACCGACTGCTCCAAGGGCGTACTAGCTGTTTTTGAAAAGTTATTATGATGCAATAGATTCTAAAAAAGTCCGACATTCTAAAGAATACTAACAATTGTTGAAACATGATGTAATTTATTTGTTTTTCGATATCTAAAGAACAAACTTTCGCACTTTGACGATTTGGAATACGTCAATGTGCACATTGCCTAGGCAAAGTACGGAAAAATATTATTTGGTAGACTTTCCTGTGCACTTTGACACAACAAATCAGAAAATCTGCAGATCAGTTTTATATACACTACACATAAATCTGGCATTTTTTCCCTTCTTGTATTTAACGAATCTCCAAGACTTCTCCAATATCTTTTGTCGCAGTCGGCTTACAAAGACTTTATCTGTTTGTTCAGCATTAATCTCGGGTGTCAAGGGATTCTTTAACTTCAACTTAGAAGAAGTTTGGGAGTTATTTCGTGTTTCTTTTCCAATTAATCAGCGGCAAAGTCCCGACTTTAATGAAATGGAGTGAAAACTCGGCAATTAACAAGAGAAAGACATCCGAGGGACCGGAGGTATCCACCTTAAACCGGTGTAGCGAGGAAGAACTAATTAATGGAGCTATTTCAGATAAAATGTTTAGCTTGGATTCTGGGATAAATTAAGACACGGCGGTTGATTAAATTAAAAAATCGGATGCGCCTGCGCTACCTCGCTAACAGACGAAAGATAAAGAAGCTATTTGGTTGCTTTATTTCAAGATGTCACGCGTATCGGCGCCTAATATTTTATCGAACGATATTTGTTGCAATCGTGTTATTTGTCACTGAATTATAGTGTCGGAATAGATCCTACTAAAAATTGTTTCTATTCAGATTTTTAATGCAGATGATTTTAAATTCCGCAGAATACAGGTTAAGCAAATTTTACATTAAAAAAAATGAAACCTATGCAATCAAGCGTTGTATATGTATAGTCGATACATAATATGTAAATAATTTTATATATTATATCCAAATCTGAAATTGCGCAATCCAGAATTTACAGTTATGGATCCAGTGAGTCTTTCTCAGTCGTATTCGAATTCAAGATCCCTGGTTCCAGTAGTGGCGCTAGGAATTGCCCGACTGGGGGGGGGGGGGGGGCTAGTCTTCCCCGACAGGGGGGCTAATATCCCCGACGTAAAATACACGTATAAAATTTTCCTAAATAACATGTCGAGGATAAATATTGCGTAACTAAATGATTATAACTAAATGATTATAACTAAATGCTTGTAATATTTAATGGGTTATTACTAAAGAATTGCAGAGTTTCAAATATTCTGAACTGCAATCAACAAGTATCATTTTTATGTTGGAATAATTACTATTTAACTCGTTTACAGTTTTCGCAAGCCTAAAGTATAGTGGGGAAAAGATAAGTAAAAAAATGTACAAATCATACCGCTCTGTCATTTAATTTAGTGGTTTTTTTTTATTTAAAAACAATGAAAAAACATTTATATTTATAAAAGGCAACGGAAATGAGCGATGAGTTATTTATTATGAAATTCTTTTCATAACATTGAGCTGTAGGTCAATCATGGTTGAATATGAAAAAGTTTTTTAAAAAATTTTAAGCATTCGTTTATTTTTTCCACGACCTTTTCCAAACAATATATTTACGACTGAGATAACAAATTTAAAAGTCCACAAAAAAATAGGAAGTGTGACATATTTTTTAAAGAAATATCTTAATTTTTCGAAGACATTTTGGATTTGTACTATTTTTGAAAAAATTATATTAAAAAGATTTTTTTTAATACTTAATTTTCTGTGTATCTTAAAATCAATCCAATCTGTTATCCGTAACATTTCATTTTCACCATGATATCGTTTTTTTTTTTTTAAAACTTTGAAGCGATTTCGTTCAATTTTAGAAGTAATCTAAATTTTCTATAAATTTTAATGTCGTATGAAACAGTGAACATATAAAATTAAATGTTTGTTACATAAGAAAAAATGTCGTTTTTAATTTTTTAGTCAGCCTGAAAAATTAAAGCTGAATTGAAAAATGGAATCGCCTGTGTCTAATACATAAAAATCTCATATTTTGACTTGTTTAACCTAATAATAATTTAGGAAATATATATTTGTTAAAAATTCAAATTTCTTTAATCAATTCAATCTTATATTTTCATTTTACTTACACTAACATGTTTAAATTACCTAGTAGGACTAATTAAAAATTTAATGGATTTAACGACTGTCCATTCAATGGAAAACTATTTCTGACTACCTAATTGAACCATGATTGTCCTTTAAAATAGGATCTGATTTCTTCTGAACTGATTTTTTTAGAACAAATATTTCTCAATATATTAATTTTAACGATCCCACATGCAAAACTTATTCCATATTGATATTTTATTATTAAATTACAAATAAATTTAAATTTCACAAAATGTACAGTAATAAAAATTGTAATAAAAATAAAGGTATTTTTTAAACTTCATATAAAAAATGTATTGTTAGAAAAAAGTACCATACTAAATAAATTAAATAGGCAATATAAAAATTGAAATAGTTCTTCGAAATCCAGAAAACATAAATAAAAATCAACAAACGATGGTACTCCGTTCTTAACAAAATAAATAAAATATTATTAAATTGTCATGTACAAATAATTAAAAAAAAATCACAATAATTTTTAAGACATCTCACCTTATACGAATTGCATCAAAGTTTGACGGTACTGTAGTTCCCAAATCCACTATATGATAATAGATCCTCGCAGATCGGACACTCACTAATCTCAATACATTGCCTACTTTACTGCAGTTTTACTCTTTTAAAAATTAAAAACAGCAAACTTTATCAAGTTTTTTAAACCTTTCATAAAGAACGGAACTCAGACTGTTCTACTGCTTCGTACAATACAAGTGATCGGTTCGTTTACTGGACCTCCTTTTTCTTAGAAACCTTAAATACTAGTGTACCAACACCAGTCAGCAGTCCTCTCTGTGTCCTATCCTATGCAGATGCGTGACCCCCAAATTCAAAGAGAGCTTGCCAGTGAAAAGCCAACTAAAAGAACAAAAAAACTATAAAATGGAAAAGGGTGTTCTTGAATGAAAATATTTTGCCTTTAGTTCTTTTCCTTTGAAGATGAAGATAACAAGTGACAGATGACATTTTTACCACCTTAATTGCCCTTTAGCGGCATTGCTCCCAATACCTCGGTGGCCGCCTCGGTTCAGCTTTAGGGGGCATACTCAGTTTAGTATGCCCCCTAAGGCTGAACCGGATCCGAGTCGAGAGGGGGTCTTGCCGTCCCTTTGTCAAGAAACACAAGGGGGTCGAGAAACATAGAAGAGGGACCAATGTTCTCACTCGATGAAACTGATTTTATCTTTTGGAGGCATCTGTCTGGTCTGGGAAATAAAGCGACTCTCAGACTGCCGTGGACGGCTAAATTGTTCTTCTATGGTCAAGTGATAATGGTTGCCTCGACAAAAAGTAAAATAAATTTTACGTTTGGAACTAGACTGCGCAAAATCCGATATATTTGTCCACATTCGTTAAAATGAAACTACATGAACATAAAACATGGTAAACTGAGGCAGCAATTAAATGACTATTGTTTTTTTTTTCTGTATTATTGAAGTAATCAATGTTGGATGAAATGTTTTTTTTTTGCGTCATGCCAAATTTGTTTCGTAAAGACAATGTACAAAAAATAGTTCAAAACGGAGTTTTTTTCCTAATTTTTGACTTGCAGTTGTATAATAAAAAATCTGTTTTATTTTTTGTTTTTATAATAGGTACAATTTAAGGTAAGGCAGGTCCATTCTACACGAACAAGTAAAACGCGCGTGAGCTTCTCGGTGATTCGAGAACCCATACCGTATGAAATCTCGAATCACCAAGAAGCTCACGTGCGTTTTACTCGTTGACATAAAATGTAGAATTGTGTAAAATGGACCTTAGAGTCATACTTGCTTTTTTTTATAACCAGTAAAATGGATGAATCAATACACGTTTATTGAAATATTTTTACAGACGGTAATACCGGAGATACGTATTTTGCTCAGTATCCATGATCAATTGTACAAACGAGAGACGGTATTTTATAAGAGTAAAAATCTTTTTCTTTACATGTAATGTTTTTAAAATCGTATCTGTGTAAAGGGTGCATGCAGGGCGTGGGCGAAGTGAACTTTAACAAAAACATGAACATAACGAAAACTTACGTAACGAAATCAAAAGCCTTGAACAGCGTTGGCGTAATTGCATTATCATCTAACTCAGGGGTCGGCAACCTGCGGCTCGCGAGCCGCATGCGGCTCTTTTGATGTAAAGTTGCGGCTCTCCAGTTCCATACGAAAAAAATAATAATTTATTATAAAAACCCTTAAAAAATAAGAAAATATATTTTTAAGTGCCTAATTTCTCAATAGCTTCTATTTTCATAACCGTTAATTACAAATTGCCACAATTTGTTTAATTGTGGTATCGGTAGATACCATAATGAAACTAAATGAACTAAATCTAAAACTGCAAGAAAAGGGCAACTTGGCCATCGCCTTGCTTGAAGAAGTAGTTTGTTTCGAAACAAAATTACTTCTTTTTGTTGAAGATATGGAGAGCGGTAAATAACTTCATTTTAAAAATCTGAAGCAATATCGCGATGAGACCAATGCAACTATTGACACGAATTACTTCAGCATAGCTTTAAAAAACATGAAGAATGGATTCGCTGAGAGATTCGAGCAATTCAAAACAAACAAAAGTACTCTCGCGTTCATAGTAAATTCTCTCAACACAAATACAAATGAGATCAACATTGAGCCATTTGGAATTGATGCTGGATCGCTCCAAATGCAATTGCTAGATTTGAAAACCAAAGACTTGTGGAGGGGCAAGTTCACAGAACTCAAGAGCAAGTTGGAAGAGTTGGAGTTCCAGAAATGCATGCACATCGCGCAGCACAAGTGGACAGCTCTAAAAGAAATTCCGCGAGTTGAGGCCCTCATATTCGGCCCATGGAATAGTCTTCCAAACTGCTATAGTGAGGTGAAGAAGTTGGCATTTGGAGTGCTGACTGACGATCTTCGGGTCGACATATTCGTGTGAGCAAGTGTTCTCTTGTATGAATATAATAAAAAGTAAAGTTAGAAGTCAACTAACAAATAAAAATCTAGAGTCGTGCTTGAAACTTAAAACAACAAGTTATAAGCCAGATTTAATCAAACTTACAAAAGGCATGCAAAGCCAATGCTTCCATTGATGTAACTATCTATATTTGTGTTTTTATATGAATAAATATTTTTCCGTATTTAAAACCGTTTATTTTAAATCAAAAATCAAATATATATAAGCAACTACCATAATATTGAAACGAAAATTTTTAGTGGCTCTTTAAAAATTGGGAAATTTTGTAAATTGTAACTTTTGGTTCTTCCGTTTCAATAGGTTGCCGACCCCTGATCTAACTCATACTCGTCTGAGAGCATGCAGAGTTTTTATCGGAACCCAAAAAGTGCTTGAGTTGAGTTTGACGTTACATGCCTTAAACACCGCGGTCGTTTTGAGAGAGACACTTCCTACCTAATTTTTTATTACTAATTTTGTTTGTTTGTTTGTTTGTTGAAATTACTGTATAAAAAGGTTAATTAAAGTTCCTAAACGTAAAAATATCGACAGGATCAAAATTACGATGAGATGTCAAGCCCGACAAACCAATCTTGAAATAAAACGCCACAACCCCCCAAAAGTTCTTAAATTAACTGACTATTACTTTTCAATTAACTGCGTTAAATACCCTTACGTTACATCCAGCCCTCCCAGCAAGCTCATACACGGAGAATATAGTATCTTGGTCGGGAAAAGGGCGAATTTGACAACCATCCGTTTACTAAATCGTTACACACATGCTGAGGATTGAACTCGCGCCCATCGGATGCTTGTCCGAGCCCCTTATTCGGACATAAAAGTCGGGATTTCAATGAACTATAACATTGTTGGAATTCTGCCTGTCGAGATGACACAGATCCATTTTATTAAAAAAAAATTATTTAATGTTTCACAAAAACTTGTTTTTAACAATTAAATTAACACTTCTTCCCCGACGAACTTCATAATTCTGCCCGACAGGGGGGCTTGGCTTGCCCGACGGGGGGAGGGGGCTACAGCCCCCCCAGCACCCCCAGTGGCGCCACCTCTGCCTGGTTCACTTATAGAACTGCAAACATTACACATACCTTCACAATTCTACAAGTCAGCATATTTTAAAATATATCTGAAGCAAATATGAAGCTACTAGAAAGATAGATGCTAAGCAAATATGAAGCTACTAATCAACAACCCTGCACTCGTATAAGTGCAATTATGTATCAAATTTATTAAGTGCCGGAACGGCAGCAACCTAATGAAAGTTCCACAATTATTAAATTTCCGTGGGACGCCATCTTCTTTTTTGAAAGACCACCACTTCAAAAGCCCTGGCCTTTTAACAGCGCGAGCACTGTCATGCATTAGAGTCACCCCTAAATTAATTGCCAATAAACATTTAATGTAATCAGCATTGTTTTCGAGTCATCAAAGAGTTATTGATGGACCTTTCCTACTTAATTAGACTTTTCGCTGTAGAATGGACGAGCTCTCCGGGACAAGACCTTTGCATGTGACCTCAATATCCAAGCATGATTTAATATTCTATTAATTATACGAAAATGTGGCGTAATGCAATTTCGTCCAAATTGGGTTGGATCTTCGCTGGAACTTGGGTCGGTTATTTCTGGTGGAGTTTGGCTGGGTTTATTGATTGTTCATCTATCCAAGTTCAGAGCGAGGCTTAACTTTCGATCACAATAAAGGATTGGAGATAATATATTGAGGGATTATGTTTGCATAAAGTTTTACAATTTATCCTTGGCTTGTTCCAGGAAAAGTGACAATGTTGGATATGACTTTAAAAGTGTTATGGGTTGCGAGATATGACTTGGGAAATTAATGGAGAGTGGATTGAAGTAAAATGTTACTTGCTGTATTGTGTTTATTTTAATATTCATTGGATTAGAAATTGTCGAAGTTTATGTTTTATATACTTTAAATAGTCATATTTAAATAATATTTATTGCGCTGAATATTTAATAATTTGTAATTCTGGCATTATTACTTCTAGATACGATGATGGTATATTTTTTAAATTTGAAATTGATTTGTTTATTAGTGAAAAAACCTTCAATATGAAAAAGGACTTTTTAAAGTATCCAAAATATAGAGATTTAAATACAACAAAGAATTAGTAATGCAATTGTTCATTGTATAATTTATTCTATAGTAACAAAAGAACATCACAATGTAATTTTTTTTTCTATAACTTGTGATTATTGTGTAATTCGTAGAAAGTGCAATAGGAATAAAGTTTTTCAATCATCCATTTGGCGACCTTTTGTGTGTATCTATTACAATTTCTGTCGTATCCTTAGTAAAAAATGAACATAAATGAACTTCTTATTCTATAATAGTATTGCTTTAGGTAAATTTCGTTACAAAACGAAATGTCCATTCTTTTTTAACCAATTGAACATCGCACCAACCAAAACTCCGAAATAAAACCGCCAGGAACTTTAAATTAAAACCGCCAAATCGCGCGCCAAAGCGAGATGTTATCAATTCGACTATTACGTATTTTTTTTAAAATGATAACTCCTGCTTCTCTTTGAAATTCACCTCCCAAATATGATGTTTTATAATTATATGTGGTTCTTCATAATAACTTTTTTTCTTAATGAAGCAAGAATTTTTTTTTATTGTTAATATATGCATTGATTGCATTTTAAACTATACTACACCGTAAAAAAAATATGCTTAAAAATGAGTACATGACACGTACTCGTTTTTCTTTGAGTACAATTGCATCGTAAATGAGCGATGACATACTAAAATTTAAGTAATCGTACTTTCTCAAAAATGAGCAGTGTGATTTCATATTGCTCACCTGAGCTTCTGTTCAAGCCATCTTAACAAAGCGACCTGGAAAACTTAAAATAGTTGTTCAGAAGATGATTTTCCACATTATTTTAAGTCGATTGTTTCAATGGAAACTGAGTTATTATAACTAAATTATCTTACTTTTGGCACACCTTTTTAACATTATTTCTGTTTATAACTTCTTGTCGCCCTTGTTGCTTAACGGATAAGGCGTTGGAGAGCGGTACCTGAAGGTTTGGGTTCAATTCCCGGTAAGTCTTGGATGTAATTTAACGATATTTATTAAAAGTGATTTATGAAAGCAGCCTATGTAGACTAGCATCCGCTCTTTTATTAATTTTTACCCATTGTACTTATTTTTAAGTACATGTCTTTTTCAAAATTGAAATATATATATATTTATTCAAAAATTCAATTTATTTATTGATGACTGCACGTTATTCTGTAATGAACAAAAATGCAATATCTTCATTTAAAATTTGCAATATTTCCAAAGGTAAATAATCACCATCCTTAAAACAAGGTGTCGGACATCAAGGATCCCATCAAGGAGGGTCAAAGTGGGTGTGACTATCAATGAACCCTCATTACTGAATACTTTAACCCCCCATTGTGAATATCTTTTTAAAGGATCTGATTTAACCTTTCAAGGCGCCCTCTTCGCAGAGATCAGACGCACAATAAGTCAACCACTGCTGCAGGGGAGGGATTCCACCAAAGAATCCCTGATACTCGACACTTGACATTCGTTATGCAGCCTTTTAATGGTTTTTATCGGCGATTACACGTGTAATGGTTTAAAACGAATCCCGATGAATGAGATCTGGAATTGGAAAAGGGGGGTAATTACTGAGGACGGACGGACAATAAATGACTCCCATAAGGGGGCGGGAGGGGGTGTGAGATAAGAACGCGATCGATCCCTCACCCCCTTCCCGAACGATAGCAGGGGAGGGGGGGGGGGGGGAGGGGATAATGAGGTCTCAAAACTGTCACTGGAGGATACCGAATCGACAGGAACATTCATCCTGAGAGGAAATATTCTTCATAGTTTTCGATTCCAACAATCGGGATTCTTAGATTTCGTTTCTGCAAAGGGAATCCGTTTGGAGGTTGGGGGAGTCTAGAGTTGGCGGTGGTTCGTCCCGATTGGCGAGTGTAGAATAGTTTGAGAATTTTAGTTGATTTAGTACGTGTTTTGAACAACAGGTGGGATGTTAAATGGATATATTGTTAAAAATAAGTACTTAAAAATAAGTACTTAAAAATAAGTACTTAAAAATAAGTACTTAAAAATAAGTACTTAAAAATAAGTACTTAAAAATAAGTACTTAAAAATAAGTACTTAAAAATAAGTAAAATGTACTCATTTTTGATTACTGTCGATGCTTATCATAGCTCCGAAAACATAAGTTTTATTTTTGAAAAAGAGATGTACTCAAAATGAGTAAAATGAATAAAAAAAGCAGTTGCGTAGGCTGCCTTAATAAATCACTTTCATCAATCACTACTAGGATTTGCTGGGAATCGAACCCAATCCGTCTACCTGATGTCGTCGGCACCGAAGTCCCGGGCCATATTCGTTGTATTACCAGGGCGACATGAAGAAGTTATAAACAGAAGAAATGTTAAAAAAGTGTGCCAAAAGCATGGAAAGTAAGATAATTGAGTTGTAATAACTCAGTTTCCATTTAAGCAATCGACCTCAAATAATGTGGAAAACCATGTTCTGAACAAATATTTTTAGTTTGCCAGGTAGTTTTGTAAGATGGATTGAACAGTAGCTTATATTAGCAATATTAAACCATACTGCTAATTTTTTTGAAAGTGCGATTACTGAAATTTGAGTACGTCATCCAATATTTACGATGCAATTGTACTCAAAGAAAAACGAGTACGTCCATGCACTAATTTTTAAGCAAATTTCTTTTACAATGTACTTTAAAGTATATTGTGACTTGGAAAAAGGTATCCAAAAAGAAGGACTGATAGAACCATACCTTATTAGTTATAAATTTTAGTTGAATTAAAAATGAAAAAAGTTCAATTGTTTGCAGGTCAATGAAATTCAATGGGATAAACTTGAATAGCTCTGCAGTTGTTTAAACGGTATCCTATCTCTTGCTAAGTGTTTGGTGGTATTTTAAAGGAAAAAATCGACATAAATAGTTCATCAAAGTTGTAAAATCAAAGGTTTTATAAAGCTAAATTGAAAACTTAAAAACAAAAAAATTCAGTTGAAAGTTTTTGTTAGAAATTCTTTAGTAAAATCTGTAAAAATACTTCAATTTTAAAGTATTGAAATTATTGAAGGAGAAAACTGAGTCTTTGCGCAGAAAAATCAGAAAATTAAAAAAACAAAACAAAACACACTACATTGTTGTTCTAAATTCTTTTATAAAACATGTAGAAAAACTTAAATATCACAACTTTGATAAAGGTTTTGTGAAGTTTTTTTGTTTGGTTGAGTTGCTGTTAAAGCAACTGCTACACAGATACGACGCATTTGGTCAATTGTTTGTCCGGATGTCCCTGTATGACGAATATCCAAGTCTCTCCCTGAGAATCAACTTATGAGATCCATAAGTCTAAAGTAACGTAAACTTTCCATCAGCTAAAACATTTGTGATGATGATGATTTACTCTGGAATGTGTTTAATTTCGTGTGTAAATGTTCTTACCTTAGTCGTGATGTGAAATTTTGAGGAATATGGTGCCAGATCAAGGGTTGATTTAGTTATCCAATCGTGGTTCATAATCTTGGGACAGTGTTTTATGGCACATAAAGATTTTTTATACGATAATCTTTATGTGCCATAAAACTAGTTTTTCCTACGTATGCACTGTTAAAAATAGTCAACTCAAAAATAAGTAAAATTTACTCATTTTTGATTACATTCGATGCTCACTTTTGCAAAAGTACGGTTGCTTAAATTGGCTAATTTACGATACAATTGAACTATAAAAAAACGATTACGTTCATGTACTCATTTTAAAGCACCTTTTTTTTTTACAGTACAAGGATTTCCAGTTTTTCCATCAATGCACTTAAAATTTAAATTCGCGAAAATATTCCATTTTTCAATATTTTTTAAACTTACAAAAATATTCAATTTTTCAAAGTTTTTAAATTAAATTTTTTGAGGTATGCTTTGAAAACTATCTCATTACAATTAATTAAAATGTTATTAAAAAATTAAAAGTGCAAGCCTAGAATTAAAAAAAAAAAACTTTCAAGCAGTGAAGACAACTTTACAATTGCCAAAATCGTGAGAATGTCAGTGGGAAATATATTCTACAGGGAGAACAAAATGTCGTCATATTATTTAATGCTAAATAGCTAAGTATTATATAACTTATTCCTGAAGGAACTTTTGTAGCGGTGAGCGCCAAGCAGGATTTGAACACGAAACCTTTTTAGTTATAGTCAGAGAGAAGCCTTTTGAATCATTACATCTCTCCCAAACGAGTGCCATGGTTATGTAATCGGATATGCTATTTAAAGCGACTACCACACTTATGCGTTGAAGATATTCATAGTTGATTGATGTATTATACATTAAATATATATATAAAAATTGTTTGAAAGAGTTAATTTTGATACTTTAAATACTCTTCATTATCTCTTTTGGCGCCCATTTGAAGGGAATTCGAAATCAAGTTTGGTGAGCCTTGAAATGTGATAACTTCACCTCTGGCGCCTTGGGATTTAATTCAGAGCACGCTTATGAAGGAGTGGGGGGTGAGGAGGGGGGGGGGATGGCGGTGGTAGTAACGGGGGTTTTGTAGTTCGATAGCATTTCGAATTAAAATACGAAAGTGCCTCCTTATCGGATTTTACGATTCATTGCGGTTGCTGTTTCAGCATAATTCGTTTCGCAGAATTTAATGTCGTATTTTACACATAATGGCCGCTATTTGTTTCGGTTCTTAAAGGTACGACTTAAAGAAGATGGGAGGGTGGGAGGAGGTAATGACTGTCGTCACGCATCTTGAAGAGAAAATAGGACATTCAACAGAGGACATTCCAGTTAAAACCGTGTTTGAACGATACGAAAGATATGTTTGATGCATGGTAAGTGAAATATATAAATGGTGTTTGTAAGTTGAGGTAGTGAGAAGTGGGAAGAACAAGATTCGACTTTTGATCTAAATGGACATATTAGGGCTGTGTGAATGAGTAATTTGTTGGCTGTTTAGCTATTGAAGTATATATGTAGTTTTCTATGTGATTAGTCTTGAATTGTGTTGATATTAAGAATTAAAAGAATGTAAAGAAAATGGATGAAGCTTTGAATAGAGTAAAAGGCGTATTTCTACTTGAGTTTTAATATCTGTATTTGGAATAACAATTGATCAGGAATTTAATAAGTATGCACAAACATTTTATTTGGTGGTGCTATGGGGCGGAAAGATGGTCAAATATTCAAATTTTTAGGGGGATTTTAGCATATTTTTATTTAAAATTGAATTTTTTTTACTTTTATCACACCAGCCTCAATGTTTTACTTTTTGACTGTAAAAACTTAAATATATTACTCATATATGGGTATGTGTAGTTCAAGTACTGCACAGTACCACCAGTCTTTATAAAATTGATATTATAATTATAATATTTAAAATTAGGAAATGAAAAGCTTACATTTTTTTACCCATCTGTATTGTCATTCGTGAAATAATAAACTTAACATATAATATAATTAACAACTTTAAGTTTTTTACAATGTTATCTGCTATCAGATGACAATTTCATGAGAATGCAGCATTATTGGTTGTATGAATTTTCTTAACTGTCCTTTTATTTGATGCATGTTTTTGAAGACTAGAAAGTCATAAAGTAACACAGTTAAAGGATTTAAAACAACTTTAAAATAAACGAAAAAATATGATTATAAGAGTAGCAATAGGTAAGGAAACACACCTCACATACTACTAGGTGGACAAGTAAATTGAAACTTGTGGATTTTGTAAGATTGGGGATACGCTAGGTGTGTTATTGTAGAATTGAATACACTTGTATCTGCATATTATATAAACCATTTTGAAAAAAAGACCTCAAAAACCTTTATGTATAATCTGATCAAAAAAAGATGTTATATATAAATAGATGATGTTATATATAATCAGTAAATAATAATTAATATATAAAAGTAAAATAATTAATTTGTAATTTTTTTTTAAAATTTAATTTTTTTTTTAAATTTTGTAATATCAAAAAAAAATTTCAATTTAATTTTTAAAAAAAATTGTTAAAATTTAAATAAAAAAAAAATGAAAAAAAAAATTAAGTTAAAATAAAATAAAATAAAATAATATTTTACTCAATATTTGTTAATCATAAACTATACATTTATCTTTATAATCAACCTTTCTTTATTATTACATTTGTAGAATAAAGGCCTTAAAGATGAAGAATTTAATTTAATACTAAATATTTGCTTTTTTAAAAAAAATTGAATTTTTTTGATCAGATTATACATAAAGGTACTTTGAACAAAAGACAATAAGATTAGTATTAAGTGATAATTACAAAGTATATAAAATATTTTTCAAAGGCTTTTGAAATTAGAAGTAATTTTTATCAATTTAAAAGAATGAAAAAAGCATAAGCAAATAAAATTTTAGAGCAGTTCTTCAATTCTTTAGTAAATATTTCTAAGTAAATATTTGAAATTAAGTATGTTTTTCAAAGCTAATGTAATTATGTCAATAATAATCGCAATATACTCAAAGCACTATAAAATTCACATGCATAAGAAACACGCAGTAACTTACGGGAAGTGGGAACAACAAATTCTTCAAAATATCGTTAATGAGATTTTTGCATATTTTTATTCTCCAGTTAACTATTTTTAAAGTGGCATTTTATCTTTGTTTTTACTCCAATTCGAAAGTACTTACGGAGTAAAATATATTTGTTTACTCTCTTTAACAGCAAACATTTGTCTTCATCAAATCCATTTGTCTCAAAACGTGATTTTTTTGTATTTGATGCACTTTTTTATAGAAACTTTCCATTATATATGTAATTTTTTTTTTATATATCAAGATTATACTGAAATGAGCTTTTAAAGATTGTTTTATTTATTTAAAATAAATATTTTTTACTAAAAAAAAAAAAGGATTTTTTATGCAGTTGAAGAGTAATTTTCATTAAAAAAATATGATTAAAAACTTATAAAGTTTTTCTTATAAAGCTCATTTTAGTAAATTTAAAAGTGTCACTAGTTTACGCAGACAAAATTTCAAACCTATATTTATAGCACATTCTGAGAAAAAGTGCATAGAAAAATAGTAATTTAACATTAGCGGTATAGGAGGTTCCGACTTCCCTTTACCCTCTAGTGCATAGTGTACAATATATACTATACACAACTTTAAAATGACCACTAGTTGCATCTATTGAGTTTTATGTTAACTATTATAGAATTGTCACTTAGGGAACCATGTGTCTAGTTCTTACAACCACCTTTAGGTCCCTTATCTTTATAAAAATGATTGTAATAAAGGCAATTAGTTGCTTTGAGGTCTGTTCTTCTAAAACGGGCTCGTGAAGGTAAAGTTTTCGAAGATTGTTTTATTACCTATAAGTATAATCTGGCTCTACAAAAAATCCTAGCTAATACCAGAGGTATGTAGATTGTATTTAACTATATTTTATACTTTTTGAAAAATTATTTTAGTAATTACACATGAATTTGCATATACGCTACGCAACCGGTTTTAATTAATTATTTAATAAAATAGGCACTTATGATTTTTTTGTATATTTTTTGCTGCGGTCCATTGGCAAAAAGAAAACGAACAAAATTTATTTAATTTAAAAAGAAAAAAAATCATGCACTAGATGGTTAAAATATGTCTCTAGTATTATAATTTTATCAGACCAGATATCGCACGGCGCGTGCATTATTCGTAAATGTGCTTCATTTCATTTACAACGATTTTCTTTAAGCTGTTTTAAAGATCAAAGTGTCAGCGCCGACTTCCTTCCCTTAATTACTTCAAAACACACATCGGAACCCCTTTAACGTATTAAAACATCTCCTCAAACTCAAGAGTTTGCAGATTCACACAGGACAAATATCTTACAACATTTCACTCAATAGCGCTGGCCAAAGGATTTGAGAGCATATTAAATTCCCCTTCTCGGAACGAACTCCCTAAAGCAGGGAAAAATTGGCTCGTTCACTTGGAGTTTTCCCTCTCCTAAAACTTTTCTGGAAGTTTAGCAATGGAATCCTTTTAAAGCCCTTACAAATCGGATGAGGCTTTGGGAAAAGAGCTTTCGGAACACCGGGCACGGTCACAGGTTGGAGTCCGCAGAGAGGGGGGGATACGGGGATTTTGCGGGAGCGAGTATCGCCACTGCTTCTTCACTTGTAAAGTCTTAGGAAATAGCGGGTCTTACCTGGTGTTAGGAAACTTTGGAGTTTATTCAAAAAGTTTGGAAATATAGTTAGAGATATTTATATTTGGAGTATTTGGTGCATTTTTTAAGTAATGTGGGTCAAATGCACGGGATTGATATCACATAATTTTCAACGCTGCAACAAGAAAAATATCGAATTTCACAGCAGGAATGTTTAATTTATATTTCCAAAACATTACTTTTTAAGAAATAATTTAAAAAAAATTATTCTAATAGAGAATTATTTCAAACAAATTAAATTTGCAAAATTTTTTTTTTAACTAGTAATTCTGGGAACAGTAGATCTCGTGACCCAAATTTTTTTTAATGATTTAAAAAAATATTCATGCTAAATTTGAAAAAAATCCAATATCGCGTTTGGTCGTAACTGTGTTACAAACGAATTTACAAATAAAAGAAATGCTGAAAGGTCGAGTTAAGACAGCACCCACTGTATAGAAAGCCGTATGGTACATGCTTTTTACGTTACAAACTGAAGGCCGTAAG
The DNA here is from genome assembly GCA_963932185.1 of Troglohyphantes excavatus. NCBI lineage: Eukaryota > Metazoa > Arthropoda > Arachnida > Araneae > Linyphiidae > Troglohyphantes > Troglohyphantes excavatus. Next base: position 27,180,767 of record OZ010666.1, on the reverse strand, counting down.
AGGCGGGGGGAGGCGAAATCGTAACTTTTGTAGATCTCGACGCACTCAGAAAGTGAAACCGTCTTTCAGTTTGTAATATAAATTTTTATACAGAGTGCGCTGGTTAAAACCAGAGACCTCGTTAACGCTTCGTCAATTAAATATATTTTAAAAACTGTTAAATTAAAATATAAATTAAATTTTTTATTAAGTTTTATTGGGAAGGAGGGAGATTTTGAAACATTTAAGGCATACTTTCAATACTGTAGTATTTCCAAGTTGCCTAAAATTTAAATTTGGGATTGAACCGGTTTTGAAGTAATCCGGACAGCTAACAAATCCTTTCGGAGGAATAAGTTGAAATTACTCGACAACTAATTTCAATAAAAAAAAAATAATCCGATTACCAAAAAAATATTTTGATTATTTATTTCCCGAGGTTTCTCAAGTTTAATTTTAGAGTGATTTTGAATTTTAAATGAAGGAAGAAGGATGAAGAAAATTAGAAAATAGGCCAAAGTTTTCAATTTTTACAGACGGATAATTAATTTTATACGTAATCTCGGCCTATAACTTGTTATATATGGACACTCGAAAGGATCGAGCCACTTTTGAATGCATTTTTAAGACTATTTTCTGACACTTTTGCTCAATACCGCTTTACTAGGTTTTGTAGTGCATTGAGAAGTTAAAATTAAAAATGAAATAAAAAGTTTTTGCAAAAAATGCGGATTGAGCCGGCTTTGAAACTAATCCCCTCGCTTATAATTTTTTATATCACTGAGACTCGTTTCTCAGTATTAAGATTAGGTGCGTAAGAAAAGTAGTTTTACAGATTTCTGTGGTGTGTACGGTGAAAGCGATCTTTTCTTATACACATAACTTTTAAGATTATAGACTTTAACCTTAGTCCTTGGAAATTACCAGTATATTTATATATTTAAACATTTTGATGTTGTATTCATATAATACTACTGATTGTTAGATTGTTATATAAGTTTTTTTAGGTATATAGGAAATATTTTAAAATACAAATACAACGTTAAAATGCGCAATAAAAAACCCATCAAATCTGGACATGTTTCGGGAGATACATCTCCCTTCATCAGCAGAAAATGAAAATGAGGAAATGAGTGCTTTTGACACACAAGGTTTTCATTTTCTGCTGATGAAGGGAGACGTATCTCCCGAAACATGTCCAGATTTGATGTTTTTTTTATTGCGCATTTTAACGTTGTATTTGTATTTTAAAATTCTTAATGCAATGTTCTATAAGATGAGTTTTTATCTTATATAGGAAATAGACAATAGGTATATGATTGTTTTTGTATTATATAGCAAGAGAATAATTTACATTGTCTAGATGTGTCTATATTAAGATGCACTTGTTAGATAATTGCGACATATTATAGATATTTTAAATTTACATTTTAACGTTTTTTATTAATCATGTCATTTTTTTTAAATATTTACTGCAAAAGTAATTTAATATTTCCGGTGAATCACATAAATATATATTTTTATGTGAGAAAAAACTATTTATTGCAATATTAGCAGGCCAATTAATTTTTATCTTGCTAATTGAGTATGATATATCGATATTAAAATGTGATTACAAAGTTAAAACTACGTAATAAAACTACATAAATCCAGATATGTTTCGGAAGATACATCTCCCTTCACCATCAGAAAAAATTAAAAAGTCTGTGCGCATAGTGAAAAAGAAAATAAACTCGGAATTGAATGTGTTGCCAAAGAACAAAAACTATCTCAATTGGCTATTGTGTGCCAACAAGTGGGAAAAACTAGGACAGAAAAGGTCTCATTAACAATCGAATCAATGTTTCAAAAAATGCAAAATGTCTCCAGGAAGTCAAATTCGACAGGAGATTTGGGTTTGCAAATTAAATGAGAATTAGAAAAATTAAATATGTGATTATGCTCCTAAGAGTGCATGGCAATGGAAAAGTGTGAATGTATTATTTGTCATTATTTGTATATTTATTTACTATAATTTTTCCAAACATGACATTGTATCAGACATAACATTGCATACAACATGACATTGTATACAATATAACATTATATACAACAAGGTTTTAAAAATTGCAGGATTATAAATATATTTAAGGAAAGAAGATTAACAGCAAATTACCTACAAAAATAACATGACATTCCTTAAGGGAGCGTTCACTTATTACGTTCCATTACCGTTTTTTTTTTAAAATCATTTTGTCCCGCACTGTCACGTTATCTTTACACCATCCCCCATATCACGTTCGACATATTTTTACGACAGATAAAATAGTCACCGAAACTCCCACTATGTATTTTACTAAACATTCTACAAGAAAGATTGTGATTTTTATACAAAGTAACTTATAACAATGTAAAATGAATTGCATCATATTTTCAACAAAATTCTGCTACGTCCCGCAACAACTGAGACCTCCCTTTCTCTTGTCACGGGTGACGTAAAAAAGGAACGGCCTTCAAGCCCAATATCTTTTTCTAAATAAAAGACCAAAAAACCATAAATTTTGTTAAATTTACAAAAAAACTTTATAAAACAAATCAAGATCCTTTTCTGTTACAGTTGTATTAAAGACAAACATAGAAAATAATATATAGAAACATACATTCTTGTACAAAGAATAAATTCTCAATAAGCTCTGAATACTCCTAGTAACAGGTACGAGTCTTAAGAATTTCAGGTAATTATTCAAACTCAGCCTCAATTTTGAGACACAACTTTATGATTAGTATTCAAACGGGGGTTAACCGTGGCAAAATGGTCATTAATAACGATTTTACAAACCGTGATAAGGGTGCAATTGAGAAATGGTTGATTTATGATTTCGGATAAACGAAGCTAGGCACAGAATTCATTGGAGTCTGTAAGTAGGATTTGGTTTGGTTCGGTTCGGTTTGTTTAATTAAAGTCGCACTAGAGACGCACATTGGGCTATTGGCGACGGCCCGGAGCCTATCTCGAAGGAGAGACCCGGGAACGATGGCGGCCTCCATGGCCCAGTGGATAAAGGCGTCAGCTGGGAGGATTGCTAGTTCGACCTGTACGTAGGACATGACAAAGAAAAGTAAAAAAAGTAGTGATCTTGTGATCGGATGGTTGTCAGCTTCGCTACAAAATACTAGAAAAGTTGTCCAGAACATCCACAAAAATTATAGGCGTATATACGGGACTTCTGCACGATAAATATGATCGGGGACCAAAGTCCTGACGCTTATTGAAGGCGTGGGTGCCACCTCAGGTGCTGTCCTCGTCATCTGACCATGGTTAAAAAAAATACAAAGCATCTTTCCTGGGTCTTTCCCTCGGGATAGTCCCCGAATCATCGATCAGCCCACTGTGCAGATCTAGTTGGTTGGTTGTATGTGGTTTAATGGCGCAAGGGCCAAACGTGGCCAAGCTGAGTAATGTGCAGATCTAGTGTGACGTTAATTAACCAAACCCGGGAACAAATGCCTCGTATGTTTGAACCATGGTCAGATGACGAGGACAACACCTGAGATGGCACCCACGCCTTCAATAGGCGTCAGGACTTCAATAGACTCAGGAAGAATGGACCCCGATCAGATTTATCGTGCACCAGTTCCGTATACACGCCGGTATAATTTGTTGGATGTTCTGGACGACTTTCTAGTATTTTTGTAGCGACGCTGGCAACAATCTGATCACAAGATCACTACTTTCTTACTTTTCTTTGTCAAGTCCATCGCACGGACTCGAACTGGTAATTCTCTGATTTCCAGCTGAACGTCTTTATCCACTGGTCTATCTGGCCCCAAGTAGGTTTTAAAGAAATGATTTCTTAAAGCAAAATTTGTCTTTAATAATAATCATTTGAAAAAATATTTGCTACAACCTAATATGGTTGCATGAGTTTATTAACACGTTCGCTGCCACTGACGCGCTGGCGCGTGATACATTCTTTAAAATAACACGTAAAAGGCAATAGTCAACTTGCATCCTTTTAGACATCGGCAGTGAAAGTGTTAAGAAACTGATTCACAATTTTATTATTAATATCAGTTGTTTATTATTTTATGAAATTTTATCACAATTTTATTTATTATTTTATTATTATTAATCATATTTATTTATTCTATCTTTCTTCATTTATTTGTTCTGTTTTGTTTTCATTGAAATGTTTCGTGTTTAAAATTTAATTGCTAAAGGTGGGTTTGGTTTTGGTTAATTAACGCGCACTAGAGCAGCACATTGGGCTATTGGCGACGGTTCGGGGTCTATCTCGAAGGAAAGACCCGGGATTACATACACATTCACACACACATTTATACATGCACCTCATTATTTTAGAACCATGGTCAGAGGACGAGGAAACACCTGAACTGGCACCCAACGCCTTCAATAGACGTCGGGACAGGTAAGTTAGGGTATTTTATGATTTGGTTTTCTGTTGGTTGGTTCACGGCTCCCCAGTGGCCCTGTAGAAAAAAAAATGCTTTTTCTAAAGAAATTGTGGGCTTCCAGTGGAACAGTCGATAAAGGCGTTCACCTAGTAATTAGAGGATTGCGAGTTCGAGCCCAACTGATGGACTTGACAAAGAAAAGTAAAAATGTAGTGATCTTGCGATCGGAGGGTTGACAGCTTCGATACTAAAATACTATGAAATCGTCTAAAATATCAAACAAATTATACTGGTGTGTATACGGGACAGCAGCGCGATAAATCTGATCAGGGTCCAATGTCTTGAAGCCTATTCAGGTTGTGTTGGGTACCAGCTCAGGTATTGTCCTCGTCATCTGACCATGGTTGAAAAATACTGGGCATTGTTCCCGGGTCCTTCCTTCGGAATAGGCCTCGAATCTTTTTTTCCAACAGCTCAATGTGCAGCTTTAGTGCGATATTAATTAACCAAACCAAACTGTTGTCTGGTTAGATTAATTTCACATTAAAGCTGCACAGTGGGCTATTGGTGACGGTTCGAGGCCTATCCCGAAGGAAAGACCCGGGAACAATGCCTAGTATTTTTCAACTATCGTCAGATGACGAAGACAACACCTGAGCTGGCACTCAATACAACCTGAATAGGCGTCAAGTCATTGGACCACGACCAATTTAACGTGCACCAGTCCATTTTGTTGTTTAACAGGGGTTAGATATTAATAAATTTTGTTTAAACCCATGCCATGGAAATTAAAATTTACATACTATCTCTATTCAGAGCAACATTAGATGGTTATATTTAATCTTCAAACTTATTTATTTTTGTATCTTTTCTGATTCCTTGGTATATTAAATGATTTAAATAAAGCCTTAAAACGGAAATCAGAACAAATAAAGTACATCGTGATTAAATTTTTTGTATGTCAAATTTGCTCAAAATTTTATTGTAAAAGATAATAAACAGACAGTTAATTAAACATTTTAAATTTCTGCAGACATTACATAAAAAAAAAGTCAATATTAATTTTTAAAGAAACTCTTGTTTCACAAAGAATAAAAAACAAATAGATTTAATTAAAAAATGCTACTTTGAAATAAAGAAAGAAAAATATAAAATCTCAAAATGTAAAGTTTATGTTGGTTTTTCTATTGTTTTAAACATAATGAGAAGATGGATTTCTAGGAACCCCACTGGAACATCGGATCTCAATGTTAACGATAAATTAAAATGTTCTTATGCTTCAATGAAATCTCAAAAGATATATTTTGTTGGAATTATTAATTCATACGAGGTAGAATTCTGCTAACAAAAGATCTTTCTTCTTAACAGTTTATTATATTTAAGTCTTAAACATAAGAAATTAAATTATGTTCATGTGAAATTATTTAATTTTTTTTAATTTATCTATAATTAGATAATATAAAAATTAAAAGCTCTAATAATCAGATAAATCAACATTTTAAAAACGTAAATTATATTTTATTTACACTTAAAATACTTATACTTTACATTTATATACAAATACAACGTTAAAACTACGCAATAAAAATACATAAAATCTAGACATGTTTCGGTAGACAAATCTCTCATTATCAGCAGAAATGAAAAGACTAGTCGTATGTTAAATTTACTGAAAATTTATAAAATTCTCAGTAAATTTAACATACGTTCCATTTCTTCTCCTATCAATAAGATCCATTTCACAAAACTCGAACTCCATTGATGAATTTAATGACTGAGGCATACATAGTATATCATGTCAATGTGGCAAGTCATACATCGGTCAAACATAAAGAGCATTAAGATTTCGCATTAAGGAGCATCAATCAGATACTGCCAAGCAAGAAATAAAGAAGTCCTCCATTGCCACGCACTCTTCGGAACATAATCATATATTTAATCTTACTAAGCCACATTTAATTTGTAAACTCAAATCTCCAGTCGAACTTGACTTCCTGGAAGCGTTTCACATTTTCGGCAATATTGATTCGATTGTCAATGAAACCTTTGCTGTTCCGGTATTTCCCGATTGTTGGCACACAATAGATCTCTAACCGATAGAGAAAGTTTTTGTTATTTGGCAACACTTTCAATTCTGGGTTTATTTTCATTTTATTGTGCACATATTTTTCATTTCTGCTGATGAAGGGAGATGTATCTTCCGAAACATGTTTAGGTTTTATGTATTTTTTTGCGTAGTTTTAACGTTGTGTTTGTATTTTAATATTCTGTACGCAATGTTCTATAAGACGAGTTTTTATCTCAAAAATTATATTTGCATGTTGCATTATTTTTTAATTGATTTGAACAAGTTACTTATAATATTCTAATCAAATGGTACAGCAGATGTCAAAATCAAACATTTTTTAAAATTTCAAATTGGTAGACATACGAGCAGATGACTCGCAGAAAGTAAAACAGAAAAGATACACGATTAACTGTGGGCAAATGTTGTGAAATTCTAAAACCGTATTATTTTTCACTGATTTATTTTCTTAGATTAACAGGATATTATTAAAGGGCAACTCGCATTAAAAGAACATTTCAACTAACATTAATCCCTAAAAAAATAATAATAAACGCCCTTTTCAACTTCGAACATTCCCCAGAACTATTCTGTTCTTTCAGCAGATACGAGTCAACCATCACATTCTTTTCCGTAAAGAGAGTGAAGAGATCTTCGAACGAATCCGCTTATGATCTCCATTCGAGAAATTAAAGAATAAAAAGACAGGAAAAAAAATCTCACACAAAGCGTTGGTTGGGAGAGAGAGAGAGAAAAAAAACAAGCAAGATAATTAACCTGTTATTGAAAGATAACATTCAAAAGAAGAGCTTTCTTTCTTTCATTAAAAAGCAAAAATGAAAAGTGGGGGAAAAAATTCGAAAATTGAAGCACAAAGGCTTCGGGTTTGTTTCTTCTTTTCATTAAAAACGTCTTCAGAATTATTCCTCGAATTAAAGAAAGAACGAGATACATAATAGAAAATTTTGAGTAATTATTTCTTCCCCCCTTCGATGAAAGAAGTAAGAGTCTGAAATCCAATTGTTTTTCTTATATATGGTGAGTTTTGCTAATATGCATATGTTTTTGATGTGTAAAGAAGATTCCCTTGAAAGAATTGGGAAAAGAGCTTTAATTGTGAAGAAGTTTTTTTTTTATATCAGAATATTTTTTTAAAAAACAAAATGGAAATAATTTATTTTATAAAATTGGGTTGTCACATTTTTATTCCTTGTTGGAGAAATTAATTTTAAATATAACTTATTTTTGTTTTAAAACTTGCTTTGTAACTAACTTTTGGTCCTAAACAGTGAAGTTTTATATTTTTTTTATGAAGTTATATGATCTTTAATAATATTTTATTGGTTTTTGAAGTTTGAATTTAGCATTAATATTTTGCTTTTAACATAGTTAATGTTTTACTTGATAACAAATTTCTATAAAAAATTGTTAGTTTTTCATTTAAAACAAAAAACTGAAAACTGCACTAGACCTGCACATTGGGATAGAGACGTTTCTTGGCCTATCTAGAAGGAAAGACCTGGGAACAGTGCTGAGTATATTTGAACTATCGTCAGATGACGAGGAAAGCATCTGAGCTGGAACCCGACGCCACCTCAATAGGCATCAGGACATTGGACCCCGATCAGATATAATGTGCACAAGTTCCGTATACACGCCGTAGAAATTGGTGGATAAGTTCGGATGACTTATTGTTACTTCACAGCGAATCTTGCAACCTACAAAGTTCACTCCATTAAATTTTTTTTATTAAGTCTCTTGTATCAGCCGTATTCGAACTCGCAACCCTCTGGTTGCTATCCAACGACGGTACCTCGAGACTACGGACCCGACATCCGGGATGAATGTGAACCTTCCAAGTTATGGCCGATGCAAATCTTGTGCAAGACGTATGGTGTATAAGGAACCCGCTTGGGATAATGGACACAGAGCGCTGGCCGTTTGTAACAGCGCTGATTAGATTCTGTTATAGTAATAGATTCTGTTATAGTATTTTCTTAGCCAGATTTTTACTCTAACTTTTTAAAATGTTTTAAATAAAAATCTAATGAAACTAATATGCTTGAAATCTACTTATTTACTATTAGAGTGTGTTCATTTAAAATTAATATTTCTAGAATTAGTTAAATATTTATTTGAGTCATATCAAGACCTAAATTTGCCAGCGAACCTCGGCACAACCAAAAAGTCTACGTAATTTTGTTCAATCATCTTTCTACTTAAATAGCTTGGTTTGGTTTTGTGAATTAGCGTCGCACTAGACCTGCACAGTGGGCTATTGGCAACGGTTCGGGGCCTATCTCAAAGAAAGACCCGAGAACGACGCCTCGTATTTTTGAACCATGGTCAGATGACGAGGAAACACCTGAACTGGCACCCAACGCCTTCAATAAATGTCGGAACTTTGGACCCCTATCAGATTCATTGTGCACCAGTCCTCTACTTAAATGAGTCCCGACGTCTATTGAAGGCGTTGGGTGCCAGTTCAGGTGTTTCCTCTTCATCTGACTATGGTTCAAAAATACGAGACATCGTTCCCGGGTCTTTCCTTCAAGATAGGCCCCGAACCGCCGCCAATAGCTCACTGTGTAGCTCTATTGCGACGTTAATTAACCAAACCATCTACTTAAATGTAACCCAAATCGAAAATATTTGAAAAGCTTAATTACATGCAACAATTTAAAAACAAAAAAATAATATTAACAACCTTAACAATCAATGTATGTTAGAGTTCTAAATCAAACACACCAAAATATAATACGAATAATATACAATACGGAATCATCAAGGGATAAAACTTCGAACACAAACATACCAGTATCTTCTTGTAAAAAACATACCAGTATCTTCTTGTAAATATGCATCGGATTTATCAAGATTTAAAAATAGATATCGAATCTAAGTGATATGGGAACTGTTTAACTTAAATGATTTACTGCCCAACTTCATAACGAGTTTGCCCATAATGCAGTAAATAGCCGGAGTTCCTGACACACAATTTAGACACAGAGAATTTATAGCCCTATCATCTTCAGATTCCACGCTCTTTTCCATTTTACCTAAAGGCTTCATCAGCAGAAAAATTTCCGTCCTCCCGTCCCCTGGGACATATTTTTACGGGCTTTTTGAGTTTCGTCACGATGAAGTTATGACGGCGCCCCGCATAAAAACGCGCCCTATTACCGCGCGCCGCCCCACCGTAAAAGGGCGTTCTTCGGATTGTGATGACGTTTGCGAAGACATTTTTTTCGAATCCCTGTTGGGTTTGGATAGGGGGAAAACGCGATTCAAAATGTAGAGTAGATTCTCATTATGGTTCTTGAAAGGAAAGGGATGTTTGCTGAAAAATTTCAGAGAGGAGTTTCACCTTCTTCCGCTTGTAAATCTCCAGCATTTGAGTCCCGCTTTTCGGATTTTTGAAAAAACAGTTTTGTCGTTATGTTTTTTTGATATAGGACGATGGAAATACAAGACTCGACTCTGATATGGGCATATTTTAGAAAATGCGTCCAAAGTATGGAAGTTTTCTTTCGTTGCATTCATGTTTTTCGAGGGTGTGTCGGGGATGTAGCCATATTTTCAAAAATACCCGTTTTATAACAGAATATTTTCTTGGGATTTTCTACAGGAAAGTTCAGAGAAGTTTTAAAAGTTTCAATAAAAATAAAAAGAAAATAGAAATTCATAGAAATTTTAAAAGTTTCAATAGAAATTCAAAGAAATAAAAAAAAAGTTTCATTTTATTAGCAGTATATTTGCCTATTAGTCTTTTAGGATGTAAGGTAGGGGCTCCAAATATCGCCTACCATGGTTTCTTCTCGATTCCAAAGGTGGAGGCTGCCATGACAGTTAGGTTGTATCCAATATCGCCCACTGGAGTGATACCAATACCGCCCACTTGAGTGTTCCCATTATCGCCCACTTGAGTGTTCCCATTATCGCCCACTTGAGTGTTCCCATTATCGCCCACTTGAGTGTTCCCATTATCTCCCACTTGAGTGTTCCCAATATCGCCCACTTGAGTGTTCCCATTATCGCCCACTTGAGTGTTCCCAATATCGCCCACTTGAGTGTTCCCAATATCGCCCACTTGAGTGTTCCCAATATCGCCCACTTGAGTGTTCCCAATATCGCCCACTGGAGTGATACCAATACCGCCCACTTGAGTGTTCCCATTATCGCCCACTTGAGTGTTCCCATTATCGCCCACTTGAGTGTTCCCATTATCGCCCACTTGAGTGTTCCCATTATCTCCCACTGGAGTGTTCCCATTATCTCCCACTGGAGTGTTCCCAATATCGCCCACTTGAGTGTTCCCATTATCGCCCACTTGAGTGTTCCCATTATCGCCCACTTGAGTGTTCCCAATACCGCCCACTTGAGTGTTCCCATTATCGCCCACTTGAGTGTTCCCAATATCGCCCACTTGAGTGTTCCCATTATCGCCCTAGGAGAAACATGGGTAAAATGTGTGATATGTAACAAATGTCTCACGAAAAATGCTGTAAGAAGACAACAAAAAGTTATATATATATATATATATATATATATCAACAGAGAAAACAACTTCATACGGAGAAAACAACTTTACAATTTTGACATTTTCCTAAACGTTCAAAGGGTGAAAATAGTCAATTACAGAGTTGTGGTGAAGGATGACTTTAGCAAGATCAGACACTTCTGAGATGAATGATACGAATGTAACGTGCAAAACGCTCGTTTGTTTGTTCGTGATTTTCTCTGTTGCATAACGAAACGCGTATCGTTTTCTGCAGATACGTATAAAAGAGAGAGAGAGTTTCCAGATTTTAAGTCCAACAAATAAACGAACGTTGTACGTGTTCTATTCATAGAATTTACGTATGTAAGGTGTCTTTTCGCACTAAATTGATGCTGCTGTACAAGTTTGTAATTGACTAATTTCATGTAATAATAATAATTTCAGACATATGTACGCTAATTCCGTATATTGACGCTAATGGGTGCTTCAGTATTCTCAACATGTAGCCCATGGTCCCTTTATTCTACTAAGACATCGCTTTTATGATTACAGCTATGGGCGTTCAAATGTTAAAGGGGTAGAAATGGACTCCGTATACACCCTTAGATTAACATTCCAAATCTTAATGTAAACATTTCTATTTTAATTTAATTAATGTCGAAACCCGAAAGCACAAAAAATTTCAAGAAATCTTAAAACAGGAAACCTCGCATAATGGATACACACGAACCCACCCAAAGATGGATATGCACTTGTTCTGTGGAACTGAAGACAGATCACCCAAGTTATTGATGATAATGCGAAAAGTGTGTCGAAAGCCGTCCCCCTGCCCCTACTCAAAACCACTTACTCCATACTCCACATGCAGAGTGGGGGGCCAGATATTTATTTACCGATATTTTATTTGTGTTTACTTCTCGAAGCCTTTCCGTAAGTGAGCTCTGAAGACTATATTTCTTGTTTTGTCACCCTGACTGATGTCGTAATGCGAGTTGGGGTTCAATTATACGAATGTGCGACCTGTTGGGGATGGGGTGTGTCTTGTGGGTTTGGATGCTAATGGTGTGGGGAACGATATGATTGGTGATGAAGAATGTTTTGTTGAGTTTGTTGTAGGGAATTGGAAGTGCAGGGATTGGGCTGTAAATGAGAGGGATTTTTTTTAAAGTTAAAATTAAAATATGAAAGTATAAAGCATGCAGAATTCAGTTTTTTAAATTAGTTAAATTTTTATTAAATTATCTTAGTCTATGTCCAAGATATTTAACCAGTGTTCACTGTAAGTGTTTTTTGAAACGCGGCCCGCCCTTTTTAAATTTTGATATCGTCCTCCTGCCCTTTTTGGAAAAATTCCGCCTTGTTTTGAAAACATTCCGCCTTGTTTTGAAAACATTCCGCCCTTTTTGCCCATTTCAATCAAGCCGAAACGTTCTTGCTCCCATAATTGTCTTAAGGGGGTCTGATACCTTCGACATTTTTTTTTTTATTTTTATACTTGTACAATCCAATTTTTTTTCTCTTTCTAAATATGCATAAAAACCATTTTAAGATGCTCAATTTTTTTTTTAAATTGCACATTTATTTTTAAATTAAAATTTTAGTAAATTTTGTAACAATTTTAAAATTCCTACTCCTTTTTTGTTTTCCAATATTTTGAATCAATTTTTTTATTTAAGATCTTGAATAATATGTAAATAGATGTATGCATTCAAATTTTGATTCAGATACATCACTTTAAAAAAATAAAATATATTAGAAATTTTGGAAAAAAAATTGACGAAAAAAAATAAAATTCCATTTTAAGTGGTTTTAAAAAAAAATTATGGTAAAAATAGGAAATCTGAATGCATACATCTATTTAAAATATATTTATCTTGCTATACACACAAAAATTATGATTTTTAGTATAATAGTAAAAAAGCCTTAGCATTTTTAGTGTTCATTAAATTTCAAAACCACGAACAGAGATATTTGCTTTTAAAGTTTACATATGATACAACTATGTTATAGGAACACATCATTAAAACATTCATAACTAAAAAGGTAATAGGAATTTTTTGAAGCAGTTTTTTGTGAGTTATTAAGATAAGTTTGAATATTATTTTTTAAATATAAAAAAAAAATGACTTTTTTTGCGAATTTTGGGTATTGGACCCCCTTAAAAAAAAGGCATTAATTTTAAGTGTAAATCGGAATTAAGTTAATTATGATAGCAGAAAAAAAACTTTTTTTAACAATGTGTGTTGCGCATTCCCGATGAATACGCGGTAATTTCAAGCAAAGGACATTCTATTGGCGGGAAAAGGGCATCCCGATGTGTTAACGGGTAGACACGCACACCCCAATTTTTTTTGGAAGTGCCCTTTGAAAAACAAGAAGTGCCCTTTTCCTGACAATAGCACCTTGCCCCTTTTTATTTCTAGAGTGAACACTGATTTAACTATTCATGTTTTATATGACTCCTGCGAAATTGATTCAACGTCTTTCCGAAAAATATCATAAATAATTAAAATTTAATTTAAATTAAAAATGCATATAATTAAATTTAAATTTAATTATACAAGTAGATGATCTATGATTACTTTATAACTACTTGATAATGGAAGACTTTGGTGTAGGAACCAGGCAGCTCCAATTTTCAAAAACTTTCCGAACGGACCAAAAAGAGTGTTTCTCGCACAGTATAAGACCTAGTACAGCTCCATTCCCTTTATATCTCTATATTTCTCTGTATCTCCATTGCTTAGAAATGTCTGGTTCTTGCACTAATCAATAGTGAACGTTTTTCTTTATAGGAATAAGTAAAAATGTGCAAATCAGAAAAAAAAGTGCAGAAGTATGTTTCTTGCATCCATCAATTGCCTTATATTAAATTTAAATTATGAGTTTTAAATTTTACATAAACATGTTTATTTCGATTAAGAATTTAAAATGAATCGTTAGTGGAATAAAAGATTCAATATATGACAATAAAAATTAATAATTACAGGACAATAGTTGATTTCTATGGAAACTACTATGGAAGAGTGGGGAGGTATGAAACAGCGGTAGGAATGGAACACTCCCATTTTTAAAAAATAGAACAATACAATTTATTTCAAATGCTATTGTTAAATAGATAACTAGAGATAGAAATACTTTTTATTTTCTATAATTACAGCTTATATAATAGTACAAGAATTTTTAATTGAAATTTCTTGCTTTACTACATCAAAAGTAAATATTGAGACTTATGTTTTGATTGATATTTTTATATATATCATTTAAAAAAAAATAAAAATTTATATTGGTGTAAACTAACAAACATTATGGTGTTTATAAACCAGTGATTAATTATTTAAGTTTGATATAGCAGGATTTAGGTAATTATATATTTTATTGAAGTAATATATCAGGGGAGAAACGGAACGTGTCCTAGAATTGAAGGATTTATTTAGTTAAATCCCAAACGTAGAAGTTAGCACTTAGTTACATAGGTAGAATTGAGAACATAATACTGTTACTATGTATTTTTATCATGTATAAAGATTAAAAAGCTTTTTTAAAACTTTACACTGTAAAGTGACTGTAGTACAATTTCTAAGATGAAATAATAATGAAATTGCCACAGCTACAAATGATTGTTTTCACTATGCGAGTCCAATATTATTTATTTTTTAATTTAAATATGAAAAATAATAAAATTGACCCAAAATAAAAATAAGTTTGTAATGTTCGTACTATTCTAAATGAATGTCTTACTCCTAGTGTGATAGTAAAAACTCGTCACATCGAACATTGCGTTAAGAATAACAAACACAAATACATGGTAAAATTATGCAATTTAAATATATAAAACATGTTTCGAGTGATGATCTCTCTTAATCAACAGTTTCTGCTGATTTATGTTAAGAAATTAGCAGTTTTTTATGACAAAGGGAGACGAATCTCCTGAAACATATCTCGGATATTATATATTTCAATTGCGTATTTTTATGTTGTATTTGTATTTCTTATAATGATTAAATTTAAACTTTATTTGTGCTTTTTTGTATCTTAAAAACAAGTAAAAAATATAATATGATCATTTCCACTTTTGGATAAGTGTAAAATAGTTAGACATAAATAATTATAGAAAAAAAATGTTTCATACTTCCCTACTAACGTAACATAAAATCTCCATTGGATTTCACTTTTTTTTTTATCAAGGTACGAAAATAACAAGTACTTTCACTTTAATTTCCTGTTAAGCAAGGAGCAATCTGCTCTTTAACTACTTTGGATGACATTTTTTTTTTTGAAAGTTATTTTCACACACAAAAAACAACAAGAAACCTTACTTATATAAGAAATTTTTATAACCACAAGCTATCACAACTGAAAGTTACGCAACTCTTTCCAGAATAAATTTCATTTCCTAAATAAAAAACTATTAAAACTACCCTAAAGTAGCTAGTAGCTGTTCATATCGAATCTTGCAGTTAGTGGCACCGCCTTAATTATTTACCACAAAATAATAAAGTTTAGAAAAATAACTTTACTTTTTATATAAACGAGTTAATTAGCGAGTAATGATGCGGTTAAAGAAATTTAAAGTTTTTTTTGTGAGGTTATTTGGCGAATAAAAAAAGTGTTGGCTGTTCTGTTGGCGTCATGGGTTTTAATCATGTTTTTATGATTTATGTTGCTTTCATTAAAATTATAAAGAAATGCAACATTAATTAAGCGCTGTGCAAGATGAGAAAGATTCAACTTCAAAGTTAGAAAAGAGATTGTTTATTAACTTAACGTTTGTTGAAGATAATTATAATTTAGTGAAAGTATGATGTTAAAAAAAATAGAAAAAGTTTTATTATTAAAGAAGATTTTGAATGTTTTTGTTCAGTTAACAGAATTCATGTATTTCATTTATACAAAAGACTTAAGATAAAAAAACAAACTAAAATTTTTATGCTTATAGCAACGAGTTTTAAACGGTATGGTATTTTTTAAGGGGAATTAGTATAAATAGTTTAAAAAAGCTTATATATTAAAATACTTATATTATTAAGTAATGTTCATTTACATTTTTTAAAAATGTGAAAGAAAACCTTTAAATGTGCCTTTATTAAAAATGAGTAATTTTATTTAATATTTTATTATTCTGAAAGAAATGTTAATTTTTTAAAAATCACTGTTGTAGTTAGTAAAATGATAAAAAAAACTCGAAATTTAACATTTACAAAATTTAATTTATCACAAACATTACAATAATGAACTAATTTTTTTTAGAGAAGGTTATAAAATCCAGCTTCTTCTCGTTGAGGGGATTAGGGCAAGTAACGGTTTTCTTGGTAAGTTTGAAATTCAAGCAAATTTTAGACCGCTTGCTGACATTATTAGTGACTTATACTTTAACAGGTGTAAGGGGTACATTGAAATGCGTTACGGGTACAAAAATATGTGCGACTGTTACACAGTTTATTTAAAATTTGTTTTTATGTTAAAATAAATTATTAAAAAAAATTGAAACCAAATTGTAAATTCACCACAAATAAAATACCCAAATTGATATAAACACTACCAAATCTAAACAAAAAACTTCGTTAAAATATATTTTTGTGAATGTTTGGTCGAAAAGAGGAGGTTAAATCGAAAAGATTATTAAAAAAATATTAAAACCTTATTTTAAACGCAATATTTTTTTAAAAACAACTATATAAAATGAAAAAAATAAATGATTAAAAAAATTGATTTTGTATACATATTTGAATAACATTATTACAATCGTGAATTTAAGTTCGTTTAAATCCGAGCAAGGTCTGTAGAACAATTTTTTTGTCCAGCTGTGACGGTAATCATTGTAAGTAGATTTTATTGCTTTGGCTATAGAAAAAATAGTTGAAAGGTTTAACATCTTTTCAAAGCAATTCTAACTAAATACAGTTTGCATCCCGTCTCGTAAGTCTTTTCATACTAAGAACATACATGAAGTGATTACTATCGTTTTTTAAATATAGGTTTGCTG
Organism: Troglohyphantes excavatus; assembly: GCA_963932185.1. Lineage (NCBI taxonomy): Eukaryota > Metazoa > Arthropoda > Arachnida > Araneae > Linyphiidae > Troglohyphantes > Troglohyphantes excavatus. The sequence continues at coordinate 27,163,841 of OZ010666.1, read as the reverse complement.
CAAGAGAGGAAACGAAAGAGAGAGAGAAAGAAAGAAAGAGATAGATAGATAGATACAGAGAGAGAGAGAGAGAGAGAGAAAGAGAGAAAGAAAGATATATATATATATATATATATATATATATATATATATATATATATATATATATATATATATATATATATATATATATATATATATATATATATATATATATATATATAGATAGATAGATAGAGAGAGATAGAAAGAGAGAGAGGAAGAAGGATTAAAATTCGTGAGAGTATATCTTTTAAAACGCGATTTTTTAAAATATTTGTTTATGAACCATTAACATGACTAATTTTATTTTGAAATATTAGCTCCATAATGAATTATTCTTAAGAACATAATTATTTTTATATTGCGATTAAAATTTGCGAATTGATTTTAATGAAAGTTTTAATTTACATTGCGGAAACTCCACTAATTTTTTTTTTTATAAAATGACATTCGAACATACAATTTTATAAGATGACATGTTCTGAAAACGTACTGTGAAAAATGGGCAATAAATTTAAGAATAGATACTTCAGTGACAAAACAGTAGCGATATTTTGTAAGAGCATGTTGAAGAGTATCTTATGCAAATTGCTATTGTTTTCCCATTAAAATTACGTAAGTATACCAAGTTTGAAGTTCATTTTCCGTTCAATATCTATAATTTATTTTAAATAATTACATTGGACATTTTAATACATTTATTTTAATTTTTAAAGAATTATTATTTGTATTATCAACTTATAAGGTATTTCAAACTACTAAAACCAGAGAGTTGTAATATTAAATAGAGAGCGCCTTCAATACCAGACTCTCGTAAGGCCACGGTGTCAACATTGAAAAGAAAAACCCACATCACGTGGTTATAGCGCTGCCACATTTGGCGTTCAGACATCTGCAGGAGTTTCAAATTTGGCGCACTTTCTTCTCTTTTGGTGATAAAGAGTTCTGTCCGTATTCAACTTTTTAACATATATGTACAGCCGCGGAAAAAAAAAACGAACCACCGAAGATTATTTCGTTAGTTTTTATAGTAGAGCTAAACTTAATATACCTTTTTGTAGGGAATAAAGTCTACTATACATTGATATACAAAAAATTTGCATAGGGGACTATCTTCATACTCGAATCCGCACCAACTTTAAAATTTTCAATAGCAACACCTACTTTTGATAGCGCAGAAATGTTCCCCGCCCTCAAAATAATCTAAATATAAATTTTCGTTAATTTCCTACATTTATATGCAGAGATATTAGACGATATGTATCTATCTTATTTGAGGGGCTACTTCCACATTGGACAAAGTATTAGTGAGACTTCGAAATGAAGTACGCTGGTAGAAAATGTTTTGGCGTAAGCCGTTGTTCTTATTTTCCCGTGGTCATTCATTCCCCTACTCCCGTATACCCCTCGCCTTTCTATTAGAATTTTATGCAAACGCGATCACAGCGCTTTTAATTCTCAAAATTAGTGAAGATTTCTGTTAAGTTCTGGAGATTTTAAATTTGTGTATGATCCTTGAAATGATCATTTGATGCACATTTTAATATAGCAAAAAAATTACAAAGAGGAAAATCACGAAATTTTAGATATGCATATAAAGCGTTTTTCTGAATCTATCCCTATCAAAATATAGCAAGGTTGCTATTCATAGATTTTATGAATATTAATATCCTAATTTAAATAAAATTAAAAAATATACATATAAGTAATGAAAGTTAGTGTATTTTATTTGAGTCGTTTAGAAGATAAAAATATCAGCTTAATAAAATTATTATTTCGAAAGATATGATTAAAAGTTTAAGAAATTCATTTAACATTACGAGTTCTAAACTTTCGATATTAATAATTAAAAAACTACTTAAACAAATGACTTGCAAATTGATATTCAACGATAAATTTTGTCGTAGATTCTAAATATTGAATCAAAATTGGGTGTTGCTATTGGAAATTTTAAAGTTGGTGCGGATTCGAGTATGAAGATAGTCCCCTATGCAAATTTTTTGTATATTGATGTGCAGTAGACTTTATTCCCTACAAAATGGTATATTAAGTTTAGCTCTACTATAAAAACTAACGAAATAATCATCGGTGGTTCGTTTTTTTTTTCCGCGGCTGTACGTATTTACTTATTTTCAAACAATATGCGCTAAATATTTCCTCTTCATTAACGAAACGAAAATATTTTATTTGTGTTCAATACTCGAAGAAGCGAAACTCTTTATATTTCTCAGGTTTTATTGTTCATATTTTCATATTGAAGTATACAAAATAACAATTGAAAGAACTTTGCTTATAGTAAATTTTTTACATAAAAACGTAATGTAATTATTTCAAAACTACAAAGTAAGAAAAATCTCCTTAATATATCTGTTAAACTCCCTTAAACTGTGCCACTCGTTAAAAAAAAACGATTTTTAAATACAAAATTAAACACAAAACCATATTACAATACTTCGATCCCGTTTAGTTCTTAAAGACGCCAAGGCTTGCCAAGTGGAGTTATAAACTCGATGAAGAAAAATATAAGTTTGATTAAATTTATCAGAAATATTTATAAATTAAATTAAATATTTCGTTTTTTGGAATATGCTGGGGCGGCGGGGAAATATTTAAAGTTTTCTGTTAGAGAATGGTATTTACTTCTGTTACTTTATTTGTCTTGTTCATTTGTGTTGTATTTACTTTTGTTGTTAAATTAGAGGAATAAAAGTAATGTTGGCGCATGAATAAGTAATATTGGCGCATGAATGAATATTGATACAAGTAATATTGGCATGAATGAATGATACAAGTAATATTGGCATGAATGAATGATACAAGTAATATTGGCATGAATGAATGATACAAGTAATATTGGCGCATGAATGAATTGGCATTTCCACATATCACGTGGTTTCAATGATGGACACACGGAAATCAGCATTTTTATTCCTCTATTTTTATCATTACTCTATGACTAATACCAGTAAATTACAGTATAAGACCCTATATAATAATTACATGTGAAAAATCATAGGGGACCAAAAAAATATATTTATTCAAAGAAAAAATATCACTTCTTTTTGGAATTGCGAAATTAATTCTATGCTTAATGCAAATGCTGTTGAATCATAAAATAAAAACCCATCCATTAACAGCCGGAAAAATTCACCCCCAAAAAAAAGAAACAATAAACCATAGTTATTTTTTTACTGATCTAAAATCGATATGTACCTACCATTCACACAACTTTTGTTGAGGTGTACGCAAAGAATCGATTTTTAGAGTCGAATTCTAGATAAGGGAAGGATAGAATCGAATGGATATTTTACGGCGGGCGAAAAACATCGATATCCGAAAAAAGTCGAATTTTTCCATTAGGTTCGGAACTGGAAATAAATATCATTAAAAACGAAAAGGGGCGAATTCTTTGGAAAGTAATGCGAAATTAAGCGTAAAGAAAAGGAAAGAGGCGACTAACAGCATTTATAATATTTCCGCTGTTAATCCTAAAGTAGTTCGAACCCTATTTTTTAAGACATTCCTATTGGATAAAAAATAAATACTGAAATTAATCGATTCCTCGCCAAGTATTACCGCCACAGAGGGTGAATTTGCATATTTCCCAACGTAGAAATGCGTTTTGCTTTAATCAAATTTTAATTACATTCCCTAACCGTGTCTAAGCCATCTGCGTGGAGTTATAAACTCGATGAAGAAAAATATAAGTTTGATTAAATTCCTTCAGAAATATTTATAAATTAAATTAAATATTTCGTTTCTTAGAATATGCTGGGGCGGCGGGGAAATATTTAAAGTTTTCTGTTAGAGAATGGTATTTACTTCTGTTACTTTATTTGTCTTGTTCATTTGTCTTGTGTTTACTTTTGTTGTTAAATTAACTTTCGAAACAGAAGAATATTAAAATTTTATATAAGCAAACTTATATAAAATTTAGTTGCGTGTAGAAATGAATTTGTGTCTTTATCTGTTTGCTTTGTATCTAAAATATACACTTCCAAAAATTCTTCAGTAGTTGTACAATTTTATAGAAACGTACTTTTATGCACAACTAATACATAAAATGAACTGATTAATTTCTAAAAATTAATGAATTTTTAGAATTTTTTCTTTTATAAAATAATCTTTATTATATATATGAAAAATAAAAAATAAAATTTTGACTTTTGAAAAAGATTGTGATTGCTATCAATTTAATTTATCAATAATAATAAACTGTAATAGTAACACCTTTTAATGTAGCCTGTAATTAATTTTAATGTGCACATAACAACTTTTAATAGTACCCGTCACTACCAATGCCAGCGCCACCTGTCGTTTAACCAGAACTAGGAACACGCTAAAGAAAACCGTTAGATGCACTTTTCCCCTTAACGAGTAGAGGCTGACTTTAGACAAATTTTAGTGGACTATTGGAGTGTTTGCAAGAAATTAAAGTTTATGATATTAATTTCGAGCTGTCATTATTAAAATAATTACATACCTTGTTTTTCAATATATTTCACGTTAACCAGTAGAAAAAACTTTAAAAATAATAGATGTAAAATATAAGGATGATTTGTTCAAGTTTATAGCAAATTAGCTTGGCTAATATTATCTAATATATTTGTTTATAAAAAAATATTTGTTGTAAATTCTGTTTTTATGTTTTAACGGGCGGCGCTCATGTGTAACTAAATTTTCTGAATGAAATTTGTGTATTTTTTAATTTTTGATCTTTAAATGTCTATAAAATGGGAAGTTCGATACTAAAAAATATTTGATTAATGTTAATGGAAAAAGGAACACATTTTTGCCAGTTTACAGTGTTTTTTTTTTATTTAATTGCAATAAAGAGTAATTGTACAAATGGGTATGCAAAGCATTCTAATGAATCCGTTTGTTTTTGCATTACTATACATGGATTATGGAATCATTCAACTATTATTTTTGAGTAAATAGTTTAATTTTTTGCAGCTTTTGTTGTTTTTACATGTCTACTCAATCCAAAATAGTGTTTAAAAAAGTTGCCTAATTGTTTATAAGAAATATTTATTAAAGCTTTGTAAATCATATTAGTTTAATAAAGTACTTATGCAATGGGATGGGACATCAAAGAGGTGGAAAAATCGATCGTTCGAAAAAGAGGAAGAGGAAGGGGGAGGGGAAAAGGGAGAGGGGGCTATTTGCTTTTTAGTCTATTAATTTTGATGTATGGAAAAGTTGTGGGATATTGCTCTCCTATACCTTTTTAACAACTATATTAACCACTACTCTTTTAGTTGCGGTTTTTGTCCGGGTATTTCCTGTTACTGAGTAATTGACGTGTAACATCGGTTCACAGCAAGGAGTGCATGTAAGGTAACAGAAACATAACCGAAGACATGACCATAATGAGAACACGCTCTGAACAATCCCAGTTGTATCTATTTCGCGCTAGTCGACGCTAGTAAACAACGTAGAAAGCGAGCTTAGGTTTGCATCGAATCTAAAAAGCTTCCCCTAGAGTTTGTCGTTACACGCATTAAACCCTGCTGCCACTGTGATAGACAAATTATACCAAATTTTCACAAGTACGATTACGAAATAATTTAAATTAAATGAAGAGCATTCATTGCACAATTTTGTTTAGAAAATACACAAAATGTTATATTAGTATGTTTAATTGTCTTTGTATATCAGAATTATTCTTATTTGTTTGTCTAATGTATAAAAAAAATCGAAATTCAATCATTTGTAAACCCTGTGGTCGTGTCGATAATGTATAAAATAACGGAGGGATAAAATAAAATAACGGATATAATAACGGAAAATAAAATAACGGATATTCTACGGATTTTCTTTTTTCAAAAATGTAAAAATACAACAGTATATTCACTATCAAAATAGTATGACTTTTAAAGCTAAATGTTATTATAAGAGCATTTATACCACGCTGAAAAGATTTTAGATTTTATTAAAACTCTAAATGCTGTCAACGGATCTAACTCAAAACAAGTATTTGAAACTGCCTGAATAAACTTTTTCCAAATCCGATTTTTCAGGTGACTGTAGGAGAAGGCTTAAGACAAAGTTTTTTCCACGGGCGTTTGAAAATCAAAAGTAATTCTCTATTCCGTTGGCGAGTTTAACCTAAACGTGGGCGGACTGAAGATGCTATGAAAAATAGCAACAAATAAGACGGGACAACAACAACAAATAAGACGGGATTTTCTGCGGATTTCCTTTTTTCAATAGATAACAAAAGCGTTTTAGGCCTAAGAAGATTTTTGGCGGGATTCATAGGATCCCATGTGGCGTGCGTTTAAATACCATTCATTCAATTTTACTTAAGTGTACTACAAAATCTCAGACTTCATTCTTTTTCAAATGTGCATGAAACCTGGGGAGTTAGTATCAATAATAAAAGTCGGTTGGTAACTATAGAATTTATGGATGCATAAAGTACACATTGCAATAAAAAAAATTGTAAGCATCATGATAAAGTATGTAAGATTTATACAAATAGGGGATTTTTCTTCAGGTAAAAATATATAAAAACAAATATTTGATTATTATTTATGGGTGCAACTAAATAAGTTGGACTCGTACTATTCTACTATAGTGTAACAATAAAAAAATTCATAATAGTATAACTTTATGAAAGTCTTGGAGCGTTTCATTATTAACATTAGAATATTAAAGTTACATTTTCTGAAAGAATAATTGTATATTTCACAACTAAAGTTTCAAAACAATATAATGACATTGATATTTTTAAGGTAATTTAAAAACTTAAATATTAAAAAAATATTTTAAGTGGGTATTGAATACATGAGCCTTTTAGTTTCAAACTCAGAAAAATCCACATTTTCGCAATATTGTTTCTTTAAAAATATTTTTTACAGGTTTTCAAATGCACTGTATTACCTTGGAAAGCAGTACCTATTGGGCGAAAGTTTCTGAATCCAGTCTATAAATGCATTCAAAGTAACGTGTTTAGATCCAAAAGTACGCGACTGTCAATCGGTTTTAGCGTCTCCTGTAAAATTTATAAAAATGGATATATCTGGTTTTGAAGCTGGAGTGATCAAACGTCGGTACAGCAAATTTCAGTATTATCATATATATGAAAAAATAAACAATTAAAACACGAGGAAAAGTTTTACTGAATGGTAATCTATGTTTAGTTTTTTAAGTTATAGTAATACTACTTTATTTATAAAGGACATTTTGAAATTCATAGAACATGTTTTAAAGAAAATTATGAATTTTAAAAATATAAAAATTCTAATTTTTTTAAAGTACATTTATAAACTTAATTTTCTTTTATATTTACGTATTTAATGCACATAAATGTACTTATTTAAACTGTAACGTAAAAAATATTTTTATCCAGGTATTTTTAAAATAAATAATTAAAGTTAATATTAAGTACATATAAAGAATTTTACAGTTTATAAAATACCAATAAAAAATGTGGCAAGAGATTTATGCAAACTTTGGTCAAAGAAAAATTTAAATGAAAAAACCTATCCAATTAAACTTTGAAACCATTTTTCATGTTTTCCCACCAGTATAAAACTTGAGCGTTTTTGATTATTTAATACAGTAAACAATTCTTTTTGCTAGGATTAATTGCCCAGAAATGAAAAAGACTTTTAAACAAGATTACATAAATAGTCTTACGCTTTTCAAAAACGTTTACCTGATCAAAAAATTATTGTCTGGGAAATCTTCTTTTTAAATATAAAAATAAAATACTTACTTTTAAGAAAATCTCACAAAAAAAGGTAGAACTTTTGCAAAAGATAAGCTTCAAAAATGGAAAATAATAGAAATTTTTTGAGTTACCACACTCTATAAGTAAGACTTCTAATGGCTTATTTGTTTTACAAAAAAAGTTTAAGACTTTGATTTAGGTTTAGTTTTTTAACATTTAACAGACCACAATCACTGTACTCACAACATTTCAAAATTTTTATTCCCCAGAGTTCATAAAAAAAAGTATTTATAATCGACGTTGCGTACATAGTTTGAGATTATTTTCTTGTTTTGCCTTTCCTTCCAATAGAACTGACATTTTCTTCGTAAATCTGAATTTAATTGGTTCTTTAAAACTTCGTTTGTTAAGAATGGCTTTTTATGCAACGTTTGCTCAGTAATTTCTTCTTAAAAACGCATATAAATGGCCTTTAATTCTTGATCTTGGTTGCTTCTAATGTTATTTAGAACAGTCTGAAAGTTTCTTTTGAAATTTCTTCAATATTCTTTTGTTTTATTAATCGTCTGATGATTTGCAGCGAAAGAAGAAATTAAATCCGATGAAGATATGACATAAGCCCAATAAAAGTTAGAAAAGAAAATGTAAAAAATCTGCTTGCCATACACAAAAGTTTATCTAATATTTTCTATTTTTTACTAGTAGTAATTGGTTTTGATTGCTTGTCAGGTATAGGATATGCGAATATCTTTTCATCAACGTTAATTTAAGTTTTTACTTTTTATTGTATAACTTTTTGTTGTTGTGATTTTGATAATGTTCATTTTTTGTATTTAGAAAACTGAAGAAAAATATAGTCTTTTGTTTAAGGATTGACAATGTGATACTTGTTTATTGTAGTAAAAACAAATAAAAAAGTAAAAATGTGTTCAAACATTTGATTATTTTTAATTATTTTTCTAAACTAAATTAAATTTTTTTAAAATTTTTTGTTATTTTACACTCGTATTTGTAATGTTTTCATGTTAATCTGATTATTTTAGTTTTATTTTAAGTTTCATATAGACTTTGTTCGCATGTTAAATTTTTGAATTTATGAACAGCAATGTTTACTTTAACTGCAGTAAATTGCTTTACTAATTTTAAATAAAATTCGTTCGCTTGGATTCTGTAATCAATAACAATCAGTATGCATACAATAAACAATTATTTTTGCTTTAACTACTTTGTTTATTGTGGCTTGTTTAATATATAAGTGAAGTAGTTGGGCAAAAATGTTTTATTATGCAATATACATAAATGCAATACATCCAAATAATGACTATCGTCCAACAATTTGTGTCTAGATATCTTCAATATTTGTTTGCTCTTACTTTTCTTACTTCTTCATACATTGTTAAAAATAGGTACTCAAAAATAAGTAAAATGTACTCATATTTGAGTGCATTCGATGCTTATCATGGATCCGAATAGATGAGTTTTAATTTTGAAAAACACATGCACTCCAAAATGCGCACAAGGAGTAAAAAGAGCATATGCTGGCCTATATAGGCAGCCTTTATCAGTCACTTTCAATAAATATCAACAATTACAAAAAAGGAATACCAGCAATCGAAAATATATCCTCAGGCACCTCAGTCCAGACCCTCATTAGTTAAATTACAAGGGCGGCTTGAAGAAATTATAAGCAGAAGAAATGCTAAAAAGGTGTTCCAAAAGAATGGGAAGTAAGGTAATTGAGTTGCAATAACTCAGTTTCCATTTAAGCAATCAACATAAATTAATATGGAACACCTTCTTCTGAACACCTATCTTAAGTTTGTCAGGTCGCTTTATTAAGATGACTTGAACATAATACGAGATTAGCAATATTAAATCAAACTGCTCATTTTTGAGAAAGCACAGTTACTTAAACTTGAATACATCATCGCTCATTTACAATGCTATTGTACTCAAAGAAAAACGAGTAGGTTCAGATACTCATTTTTACCATCATACCATCAGAAATAAAACTATACCATTCATTTACAAATATTTTAACTTTACTTAACAATGTTGAAAGGGACGTGTTAATTTGCAATACTATGCAGTTGTCCCAGTATAAATATCTTGAACGGAGTTAACCAATACAAAAGCTCCTTCAATAGAGTCCTGAAATGACCTACTGAGATAAAGATCTTGAATATTGATATACTTCAGCCAGTGTGGTAAAGGAACGAATAAGTATCATGACCCGTAATATAAAACTTTGGGGAAGCGGGTTGGGCTATTTGCTCTGCTTTCTACATTTTCGTCGAGTAAAGACATTATTGGATTTCGGGAGCACTTCAGGGGAATGTAATAAAGACATCGGACTTTTGAGGACACGGGCGTTCTAAGGCTGAAGAGATATTCTTGCAAGTACGCCGTCTTAAATGACCGTAGAATTGGAAAGTGGGGAAGATTTATATTCACAATTTGTGGAAAATATCGGTAGTTTGTATTAGTACACTATATTTTAAAGTTATGAATACAATTTTTGTCAGGTTATATATATAGAGATAGAGAACAAATTAAAAAAAAATTGTTAAATTTATTATAAAAACGCTTGCATTGTACGTAGTTAAAAATGACAATTAGTTAATAATTGTATTTATTAATTATATTAGTTAAAATTTTTATTATTTAATTGTATTAATTAGTTATTTATTTAATTAGATTAATTGATATTTATTTTATTATATTAATTTATAACTAACTATATTAGTTAATAATTAAATTAGCTAATAATGATGGGGCATTCCAGAGGGATGTGTGTGGCATTCAAACAACATTTTTCAGCACATATGTAATTATTTTGAATTTAAAACAGCTGTAAATTTGGAAACAACAAATTGACATCTGCCACTGATGTCCTGAGATATGGTTTGATTTGTTTAATAACGTCGCACTAGAGCTGCACAGTGGGTTATTGTCCTGAGATATGATATTAGTTAATAATGATTTTAGTAAGCAATGATATTGATTAATAGTTGTATTATTTAATTATATTAATACATAGTTACAATATTTAATTATATAAATACATAGTTATTTATTTATATTAATTAATAGTTATTTATATAATGATATTATTTGAATTTTGCAATGTTTTATGAGAAAAATATGCATATTTTATTACAATATATGAAAATCTTGGTAACTTATGGTTAGTGTATACTTCCTTTGTTTTCAAACAATTATATTCTCTATAAAAAAAGTTTGTTTACTGAATATCATTGTTGCTTCTGTGGTTTGTGAAGTTGACATGAAATGCGTCCAATTTACTGTGAAATTTTCGATGGTTAAACAGAACTTAAGGGAACCATTTTGTTAAAAAAAATTTGCACATGAAAAACATATAGAAGTAAGAAATCTATAAATAAACCTAAAACAATAATATAACTTATATTTTTTAAACAGTGAAATACAAATATAACCGTTGAGTTATTACATGATACATGTCGATACAAGAAATTATTTTTTCGTATATATTGATTGTACTTTTATGATTATTTTTAGAATTAAAAACATTCAATTAAAAAAATCTAATCGAGCTTGATTTATAAACACAAGTTTGGTTGATCATTTTGGTAAGGTACTCGTTTCAAAACTCCTAGGGGTGTTTTAAGACACAAGCGACACAAGCGGTTGCTTGGGGCGCCAGACTAATAAGGATTACGCCAAATTTGAGAATAAAAAGCAAAAAAAATTTAGTTGAATTTTTTTTTATAAATGTGAGATATTTTTAAATATATATACATAATTAAATTATAAATTTTAATTACATTATTTATTTAAATAAAATAAATTACTTTGATATTTATTACTTTATTTCTACCTGTATATTACTATATAGGGGTTACATTGTTTGGATTTTATTTTATTACCTGAAAACGCACTCTTGTCTTTTCATAATTAGTGATTTCTCACAAATTTGACACATTAGTGATTCGCAGATAGCTTTTTTTAGTTGACAAAGTTAGAAAATTCCTATATAAAAAAAATATGTTCCATGTTGGAAAAGTGCCTTAAAACTGATTTGGGGTGCTAAACTCATGTTTGCTTGTGTTCCAAAATTTCTTTGAAACATCTCTGAAGACTCCCCAGTTCCATATTTAACTTTTAAAAACATTTTTGAGTTTGATTTATCAGTGTCAGACTTGTTTTTCATTGATGTAAGATATTCGTTGCGCGATTCCACAGTTACATGATAAAATGTTTTTGGGCTTATTTCTCGATATGTATTATTTTTATTACGGTCTCTAAATTTTAAAATCTTATGACGTTACTATGAATTTAAGCTATAGAGTGCATATATCATATTTTGTTCGTATTACTTATTTTTACGTATTACTTAAAAAATGTGCTTAAAATTAATACATGGACGTACTCGTTTTTCTTTGAGTACAATTGCATCGTAAATGAGTGATGATGTACTCAAATTTAAGTAATCGTACTTTCTCAAAAACGAGGAGTGTGATTGATATTGCTAATCTTAGCTTCTATTCAAAGTCTTAGCAAAGCGATCTGGCAAACTTCAAATAGTTGTTCAGAAGATGGTTTTCCACATCATTTGATGCCGATGGCTTAAATGGAAACTCAGTTATTACAACTCAATTACCTTACTTCCCATTCTTTTGGAACACCTTTTTAACATTTCTTCTGTTTATAACTTTTTCAAGCAGCCCTTGTAGTTTAACTAATGAGGCTCTGAACTGCTGTGCCTTATGATAGAACTGGTTTCTATATTCAGAAAATGTTTTTCTCTCTTTATTTGATGTCAAATGGTTTAATACGAAATGAATTATTACAACTCAATTATCTTACTTTCCATTCTTTTGGAACACCTTTTTAACATTTCTTCTCTTTATAACTTTTTCAAGCAGCCCTTGTAGTTTAACTAATGAGGCTCTGAACTGCTGTGCCTTATGATAGAACTGGTTTCTATATTCAGAAAATGTTTTTCTCTCTTTATTTGATGTCAAATGGTTTAATACGAAATGAATTATTACAACTCAATTATCTTACTTTCCATTCTTTTGGCACACCTTTTTAACATTTCTTCTGTTTATAACTTTTTCAAGCAGCCCTTGTATTTTAACTAATGAGGCTCTGAACTGCTGTGCCTTATGATAGAACTGGTTTCTATATTCAGAAAATGTTTTTCTCTCTTTATTTGATGTCAAATGGTTTAATACGAAATGAATTATTACAACTCAATTATCTTACTTTCCATTCTTTTGGCACACCTTTTTAACATTTCTTCTGTTTATAACTTTTTCAAGCAGCCCTTGTATTTTAACTAATGAGGCTCTGAACTGCTGTGCCTTATGATAGAACTGGTTTCTATATTCAGAAAATGTTTTTCTCTCTTTATTTGATGTCAAATGGTTTAATACGAAATGAATTATTACAACTCAATTATCTTACTTTCCATTCTTTTGGAACACCTTTTTAACATTTCTTCTGTTTATAACTTTTTCAAGCAGCCCTTGTAGTTTAACTAATGAGGCTCTGAACTGCTGTGCCTTATGATAGAACTGGTTTCTATATTCAGAAAATGTTTTTCTCTCTTTATTTGATGTCAAATGGTTTAATACGAAATGAATTATTACAACTCAATTATCTTACTTTCCATTCTTTTGGCACACCTTTTTAACATTTCTTTTGTTTATAACTGCTTCACCTAGCCATTGGTAGTACAACTAATAAGGCCCTGGACTTCGGTGCGGACGTCATCAGGTAGACGGATTGGGTTCGATTAATGGTGAGTCCTGGTTGTATTTTGGTTCTTTCCTTCGAGATATGTCCCAAACCGTCACCAATAGCCCAATGTGCAGCCCTAGTGCGACGTTAAATAACAAAACCAAACCAAAAAATACCAAACCTGGTTGTATTTGTTGAAATTTATTGAAAGTGATTTATGAAGGCAGCTTATGTAGGCAAGCAACTGCTCTCTTTATTTATTTTACTCATTTTTGAGTACATGGCTTTTTCAAAAATGAAACTTATGTAGTCGGAGCTATGATAAGCATCGCATGTAATAAAAATGAGTAAATTTTGCTTATTATTTTTAAGTACTTATTTTTAAGTACTTATTTTTAAGTACTTATTTTAAGTACTTATTTTAAGTACTTATTTTTAAGTACTTATTTTTAAGTACTTATTTTTAAGTACCTATTTTTAACAGTGTACACTGTCTAAAATAAGATATCATTAAAGTGAATTTTCAAAATCAGCTTTACACCGAAATTCAACAGAGAGAGTGCACATAAAGATTTCGAACCTCGTCAAAACTCACAAAAAATAAAACCTCTAGGCCAACAAAAAAACTTACAACTCCCATTTCACCTCCCAAAACAATGTCCACAGTCCTCAGAACTACCCTCTTTGCCCCGGACAAAAAGATAAAAAAGGCAACTTTTGCTTCTTTTTTTTTGTTCTATAAATTTCCGTTTGGCGGGAAGAAGTGCCGTAGATGGAATATTCCAGTGAGTCAATAGATCTCCTTTTTCGCTACTCGTCATCTCAGAGGGGTGGAAAGGGAAGGGGATCTTTCAGCTGCAGCAAACACCCGCAAGAGTTGAGCAAACAGCGAGCTTCTGCTGATGAGTGTTCGTTTGCTAAAATCAACACGGGAGGTGAGAAATACTCGGCTGAAGTGAAGTGATTGCTTCTACGGAACGTCCCTGTTGTTCTTGTAGGGCGGAAATATAAATATTATTGAAACTGGAGCAGTAGGGGAGAATTACGTTAGAGCTTTTGTTCTTATTGTCTGAGACTGCGCCACTCTTTTTGTTGCCAAACAAAAAGTAGCTTTTTATATCTATGAATAGATATAACGAGCGTTATGCCAGTGTATCTATCTTTAAGAACAAAATGTTATGCTTGTTTAGGTAATATTTATTTAAACTTAAATGATACGATCTATTAATAACTTTATTATCTAACTTAGTGTGTTTTGTTTTGTTAATAACGTCGCACTAGAGCTGCACAGTGGGCTATTGGCGACGGTTCGGGGTCAATCTCGAAGGAAAGACCCGGGAACACATACACATTCACACACACATTCATACATACACCTCGTTATTTTAGAACCATGGTCAGATGACGAGGAAACACCTGAACTGGCACTCAACGCCTTCAATAGACGTCGGGACTTTGGACCCCGATCAGATCTCTAACTTAGTGGGATATAAACCGTTTATCTTAACCAGTGTTCGGTCTGATTAGCTGGTTTTACATTGTATTATAATGGTACCATTGTAAGCCATATAAGATGCTTTAAAACTTACATTAAATTTTTTTTCAAATTACATTATAAACTTAAATGATAAATTTTTGAAATGCTCAAAACTACAAACTTTTTAACTTTCTTTTAAAATCGAACAGGCGCAGTCCGTTAAATTTGTTAGCTAAAATTTTTTAAAACAAATCACATATTGCATATAAATTGTTAATTGTATAAAAAAAATATTAACTACTCTGAAAGTAAAAAAAAATAATTGCATATTTAAAGTATAAATCTTTTTCGAGTACAATACTTGTGACGCAATTTTATTTTCAAAGTAAAATTTTGTAAAAAAAAATATTAAGATAATGGAATTTTTGTTACTAATTATGGTTGTTAACGGCAATTCTTTCACCGACTTCAACTGCTCTAAATTTTGCATTCTCATCAATCCATCGTATTTTTTACTACAAAACATCATTTTTCACAGTTTGGGTCATAAATTATCTTTAATATAAACAAAACTTTAAAAAATATCAAAACAATAGGACTAACAATCCCCATTTATTAATTGGACGTCCAGCAACCCACCCGTCCAAGTGTAACTGAAAAATTTAAGCACCCCCACCGTTTCTTTAAATCCGTTTGTAACAACGACCCCGCTGCCAACTATAAATTTCAATAACAACGAACGCATCGACTCCAAAACTAATGAATTCCACGGAAACTTAACGGCAAAAATCCTCAAAGCGAGGATCCATGTTCCCAAAACAGCAACATAAAAAAACATTCCCTTCCTCCTATTAGCATTATACCCGAGACACCAAGTTTCTGTCCGTGTAGAAGCATCTTTTATGTGTCCAACTCCTCCTTTGAGAAAATAATTATTGTTTCCTTTTGTAAGGGAAGAAATAGCACTTGTTATTTGGCTCAGGGCTCATGAAAAATGTATGTCTCGTGTCATTATAGCGATGGGGTCGTTTTTGATAAATATGGATGGTACGACCTCGGCTGCTCGTTATTCTTCTGATGGAATATTCTAATTTTGTTTCTCGCCTTTTCGCAGTCACCCGCGGGGGGGTTGCCATTCCATTTTTTTTTTCGTGTTGCCATCCTCCGATATAAAATTGCTATCTATATCGGGTGATTCGGTTTGGCAAAATCAGTAGGGTAATTTAATGCAGTCAGGGGTAGGAAGGATATTTTTAAATGAAGTTTTGGGGTCGCGGACACTTGGGGTTGGTTAAAGGAAACTTTAATTTTCGAGAATAGTGTGCGTGAGAGGGATGAATAGTTATTGAAAGATAGTGTGTGTTTTTTTTTTTGGGAATGGTTAAAGTAAAGTATAGTTAAGAATTCAAACGAGAGAAGTTATACTGTAGGAAATTTTTGCTCCCACTGTAAAAAAAGTACTCAAAAATGAGTACCTACACCTACTCGTTTTTCTTTGAGTACAATTGCTTCTTAAATGAGTGATGACATACTCAAATTTAAGTAATCGTATTTACTCAAAAATGAGCAGTGTGATTTAATGTTGCTAATATCAGATTATGTTCAAACCATCTTAACAATGCGACATGACAAACTTAAAATAGTTGTTCAGAAGATGGCTTTCCACATTATTTGATGTCGATTGCTTAAATGGAAACTGAGTTATTACAACTCAATTATCTTACTTCCAATTCTTTTGACACACCTTTTTAACATTTCTTCTGTTTATAACTTCTTCACCTTGCCTTGGTAGTACAACGAATAATGCACTAGGCTGTGGAGTCTGAAGATCTGGGTTCTATCCCTGGTAAGTTTTGGTGGTTGTAATTGTTGATATTTATGGAAAGTGATTTATGAAGGTAGCCTATGTCGGCAGGCAACTGCTCTCTTAATTTTTACTCATTTTTGAGTACATTTCTATTTCAAAAATGAAACTTATGTATTCGGAGTTATGATAAGCACCGAATGTACTAAAAAATGAGTATATTTTACTTAATTTTGTGGACCTATTCTTATCAGTGTGCAAGCGCGCTTATATATAAGATTTTGCTAAAGAAAAGATTTATTTAAGATATATATATAAGATTATATAATGTAAGATTTTGCGATAGCCATTTTATTTTTAAAATAATAATGAAGAAACTTTTGAAACGCAATCATCATCGGCAGTTAATACTTCTGCGTTTTTAGTTAAGAAAAATAGTTCAAACTCATCTCTTACCTTCTGGCAATTTATCCAGTTTCGTTTCCTCGTCATTATTTTCCGTTAAAGTTCTTTCATCGGCCTTATTATTTCGGAAGATAGGAAAGCAGAAATGTCTCCGAGGTGCTTTCATTTGTGCGGAAGTTTTATTTGAGCAAAGTTTCTTTGTAATGCCCCCGAAAGAAACAGTTGCATTGTTTGCGTCAATTTCCAAACACAGCGTCGGATGTTAAGAGTTTTCGAACGTTCGCACTTTCAGAAATGAAAAATAAAATGAAATGTTACTTAAAAACAAAAGATCTTTCTTGTGTTGTTTCGACTCATGTTGATAAATGAAAGTTTGTGTTTTTAAAAAAATATTTTCGTATATTATTCTTAAAAAGAACAATTGTTTTAATTTGCAGTTCATCAATTAAAGAGATTGATATATCTTTTATTCGCCATTAATTTCTCATTATTTAATTGTTTTTTTACAATTATAGAGTGATGATTAACTTTCGTGTTTTAATATTGCGAAATTAAATTAGCAGTTGAAAAAAGCAAATAATCAAAAAATAAAATTAAATAGTTTGGCTTTTGCTGAAACAAAATAACGAGTCTCCTGATTTGTATAAAAGAAAAGAATGAACCCAAATTTATAACAAAATAATGAGACAACACAAATTTATAACACAATAATGAGACAACACAAATTTATAACAAAATAATGAGACAACACAAATTTATAACAAAATAATGAGACAACACAAATTTATAACAAAATAATGAGACAACACAAATTTATAACAAAATAATGAGACAACACAAATTTATAACAAAATGATGAGACAACACAAATTTATTACAAAATAATGACAACACACATTTATAACAAAATAATGAGACAACACAAATTTATAACAAAATAATGAGACAACACAAATTTATAACAAAATAATGAGTCTCTATATTTGTAATAACTTTATGAAGCTTAATTAATAAGCGAAAAATGCTTTTTTGACATTTAATCATGTAGAGAAAACGCGATTCTAATTATTCTCTAAAAGTATATAATAATTCTGTTTAAAAAACGTTGGTGGACCAAATAACAAGAGTCTGTTAATTTTAAAAGAATCTATTGTTAGATGCAAAAAATGATTTCCTAATAAAACGAGGGCATGTATACGGGACTGGTGCACGATAAATCTGATCGGGGTTCAATGTCCTGACGCCTATTGAGGTGGCGTCGGTTGAAAGTTCGGTTGTTGTTCTCGTCATCTGACCATGGTTAAAAAATACGAGGCATCGTTCCCGAGTTTTTCCATCGAGATAGGCCCCGAACCGTCGCCAATAACCCACTGTGCAGCTCTAGTGCGCCATTAAATTAAACAAACCAACCAAACCAAACCAAGTGAGATATTATTTAAATCAACCAAGCAACTAACTTAAAAAAATAAAATTAAACATTACAATTCCCTTTAAATCGCAAATTTACATAAGAAACGAAAATTCACTTACATTTTTTGCTTAAATGTGTACAGATATATGAGGATGTAGTTAAAGTGCAAAATCAAATTTTAACGTTATTATTTTAGTCAAAACAATCCTCCTTTCAACGCGTCCATTTATCCCATTTAGACGCATAGAACTACACAATCAAAAACCCATGCACTCTCGTCCAACGTGCCCGACAAAATTACGACAGCCATTAAACAAACGATCAACGCCTTTGTTTAATTAAATTTATTTAAAGGGAAAACTTGGAAACAAGGAATTTCCCTCGAATACTCGGGACCATTCGAAGAACAACGCTTTGGTCTCGAAACGAGCCATTTAGGGAATACGCACGCTGCTCCCAACCTTGAATCTTCCCTCTGTTAAACATCTTTTAAAGCTGTCAAACTCACACAAAAGTACTTAGAAGGACAATTTTCCCCATCTTTTAATGACCGGGAAAGACAGGCATTCTGCGTTAATGGCGAACAATGCCTAAATTACATGTAAAGGCAACTTCACTTGAATCTGTTTTGACAACAATGGCGATAAAATCGGCAATGTTTTTATTACTGAAGATAGTCGAGGGGAGTAGTTCTCTGAACAAGGTAGCAGTTAACAGCCCTTGTTTAGAAACAGGATTTTTATATATAAGAGATTAAATTGGTTTAAACTTGTTTTGTGCAGTTTAATCATGTAGAAAAGTATTGTCTAATATTGAATGTTAGTTGTCAACTCAAAGTTATTAGCCCAACTAAAACTTGTTGGAAATTGGAATATACTTACTAATAACGTTGCTTGTCTATTTTGTTTTAGAATTTTAAATTATAAATAATGTAAAACTTTTACATATTTTAATAACTTATTGGGTTAGCATGTCTAGGGTATACGACATTTCTAATAATTATTTAAATCTTAAACTTTTATATGATGTTCATGCGTCACAGGTGAGTACAATTACAGAAAATTGTCAAAATGAGTTGTTTTCTAGAATTTAATAGTATAATCATTAATTTGGATAAAAAAGGGGTGTTTAAAAGATATTTTTGCCATGGCAAACCAACTCCGTTCCGAGGTCGGCTCCCAGGACTTATGCCGCCGACTGCCACGGTCGTCCCGACCTCTGTAATTTACTCTACAACATGCTTTATAGCTTTTCACCTTAAAGCGGAGGCCAAGTTGTTTCAAGGACTTACATTGGGGACTACTATATTCCGTACTATGTCAAAGTAAACAACAGGCACAACTTCTGCTAAAACAAACCACTCCGTACTGCAGCTGTCGCAAAGATGTAACCACACTGGGACTGACCTATGCCGAAACAGACAGCTGGCCCAACCTATGCTAAAGCAAAAGAATGCGTGCCGTAACTGGTCCCAAGGATGTTACGTCTCCGGCTGCATTATCTTGACCCTCCAACTTCGGCCTCCTACTCCGCCTACTACAAGATTTAAATATAGAATAGTGTATTGTATGCTGTGTGCTTAAACTAAAAGTGTCCGTCCTTCACTGAATTCATTTTTATTTTACAGAACTGTAATTTTAATTTCTTCGAACCCCTACCAAATCAAATGGCTGTTTGAATCCAGAATTGAATGTTTCTTCATTCCTGACCCTGGATGGGGTATGACAACAAAATTATATTGCCGAGTTACATTTCAAGATGAGAAAATAACAGTTTCCCTGAAAAACAGCTCATAAGGGCAAAATAGTGTATATTATATTTTTACTAATTGTGTTTGTTAGGATCAGGGGGTGTTTTAAATCTCTTTTTGAAATGGCAAACCTACTCCGTTTCGAGGTCGGCTCCCAGGAGTTATGCCGCCGACTGCCACGGTCGTCCCGACTTCGGTCCCAACCCATTTGCAAAAGCAAATTTTCCCAACTCGTCCTATGCCGGCTCCCAGGACTTATGCCGCCAACTGCCACGGTCGTCCCGACCTCTGTAATTTACTCTACAACATGCTTTAAAGCTTTTCAATATCCAGCGGGGGCCAGGCTGTTTTAAAGACTTACATTAGGGACTACCAGATTCCGTACTATGTCAAAGCAAACAACAGGCACAACTTCTGCTAAAACAAACCACTCCTTACTGCAGCTGTCGCAAAGATGTTACCACACTGGGACTGACCTATGACGAAACAGACTGCTGGTCCAACTTATGCTAAAGCAAAAGAATGCGTGCCGTAACTGGTCCAAGGATGTTACGTCTCCGGCTGCATTATCTTGACCCCCCAACTTCGGCCTCTTACTCCGCCTACTACAAGATTTCCCTATAGAATAGTGTATTGTATGCTGTTTGCTTAAACTAAAAGTGTCCGTCCTTCACTGAATTCATTTTTATGTTACAGAACTGTAATTTTAATTTCTTCGAACCCCTACCAAATCAAATGGCTGTTTGAATCCAGAATTGAATGTTTCTTCATTCCTGACCCTGGATGGGGTATGACAACAAAATTATATTGCCGAGTTACATTTCAAGATGAAAAAATAACAGTTTCTCTGAAAAACAGCTCATAAGGGCAAAATAGTGTATATTATATTTTTACTAATTGTGTTTGTTAGGATCAGGGGGTGTTTTAAATCTCTTTTTGCCATGGCAAACATACTCCGTTTCGAGATCGGCTCCCAGGACTTATGCCGCCGACTGCCTAGGTCGTCCCGACCTCTGTAATTTACTCTACAACATGCTTTAAAGCTTTTCCCTATCCAGCGGAGGCCAGGCTGTTTTAAAGACTTACATTAGGGACTACCAGATTCCGTACTATGTCAAAGCAAACAACAGGCACAACTTCTGCTAAAACAAACCACTCCTTACTGCAGCTGTCGCAAAGATGTTACCACACTGGGACTGACCTATGACGAAACAGACTACTAGCCCAACCTAAGCTAAAGCAAAAGAATGCGTGCCGTAACTGGTCCCAAGGATGTTACGTCTCCGGCTGCATTATCTTGACCCTCCAACTTCGGCTCTTACTCCGCCTACTACAAGATTTAAATATAGAATAGTGTATTGTATGCTGTGTGCTTAAACTAAAAGTGTCCGTCCTTCACTGAATTAATTTTTATTTTACAGAACTGTAATTTTAATTTCTTCGATTCCCTACCAAAGCAAATGGCCACGGAGACCAGAAATGATTGTTTATTTATTTCTGACCGTGGATGGGGTATGACCACAAAATTATATTGCCGAGTTACATTTCAAGATGAGAAAATAACAGTTTCCCTGAAAGACAGCTTATAAGGGCAAACTAGTGTATATTAAATTTAACTAAATGTGTTTGTTAGGATCAGGGGTTGTTTTAAATCTCTTTTTGCCATGGCACACCTACTCCGTTTCGAGGCCGGCTCCCAGGACTTATGCCGCCGACTGCCACGGTCGTCCAGACCTCTGTAATTTACTCTACAACATGCTTTAAAGCTTTTCCCCATTCAGCGGAGGCCAGGCTGTTCTAAAGACTTATATTTCGGACTACCAGATTCCGTACTATGTTAAAGCAAACAACAAGCACAACTTCTGCTAAAACAAACCACACCTTACTGCAGCTGTATCAAAGATGTTACCACACTGGGACTGACCTATGACGAAACAGATTGCTGGCCCAACCTATGCTAAAGCAAAAGTATGCGTGCCGAAACTGGTCCCAAGGATGTTACGTCTCCGGCTGCATTATCTTGAACCCCCAACCTCGGCCTACTACAAGACTTTCCTATAGAATAGTGTATTATATGATGTGTGCTTAAACTAAAAGTGCCCGTCCTTCAGTGAATTCATTTTTATTTTACAGAACTGTAATTTTAATTTCTTCGAACCCCTACCAAAATCAAATGGCCGTTTGAATCCAGAATTGAATGTTTCTTCATTCCTGACCCTGGATGGGGTATGACCACAAAATTATATTGCCGAGTTACATTTCAAGATGAGAAAATAACAGTTTCCCTGAAAGACTGCTCATAAGGGCTAAATAGTGTATATTATATTTTTACTAAATGTGTTTATTAGGATCAGGGGGTGTTTTAAATATATTTTTGCCATGGCAAACTTACTCCGTTTCGAGGCCACATAATTAAATGTTCGAGTTACATTATAAGATAAGAAAAGAATTTTACAGCTCATATGGGCTAAAACATGTATATAACTGCATAGTGATATATTGTTAAGGTGCAAATTTATACTTCTGTTCATTTTAGTCTAATAACTTTTAACATGTTCTCTTTATTATCTTTTGACCAAGTTTCAGTCATTTTTAGAATGAAAAAATAGAGTGATATTGACTGATTTTTTCTGATGAGGATTTAAAATTACAAACATTTCGAAGAGTGATTAATGTATTAAAATTCCTACTTACCGAAGAAAGCGGATGTGATGATTTCACCAAACGATGGTTTCACCCGGCGATGACTTCACCCAATCAGAACAATCCAGTATATTTGATGGTTCTGCAATTAAAACGAGAAGGCAAGGTAAAAAATAAAAATAAATTAAAAATCCTTAAGCTAAATTGAACATATGAAATAAATTTCATTGCGTTAATTAGATGAATAAAAAAATTCTAATAGCTTTTTATGATAAACGCTATTCGATTTCTCATAAATAAGTACTGAATTATCTAATTTTTTTTTGTTCTGCTATTTGGTCTACTTTTTACAAACAACAAATCACCTACATTAAGGTCGGGAGGTCTTCGTGAATACATACCACCGGTTTGTATTTTGGAATTAAAAAGATCCATCTGTAACAGCTAGAGTGTGTTAAAAGTGTTTATGTAGAAGGGCCTAAATGTTAATAACAATTTTGATAAAAATAAGAATAGTTTTTTTACATCTTTGATGCAGTTTAGACTTTAAAAGGTGATTTGATTATTTACTTAAGCTGAATGAATGAATTTAGGTTGATTTCTTACAATAAAAAAATACGTAATAATATATTTTAGTTAAACATATTTTATTTTAACAATTCAATGTTACTTATCTTATAAAAGTAATTCTTATTTACCTAAGCTTAAAAATATAAACATTTCAACTCACAATAGCTGTAAGCTAGCAGAAGATGTAGTTTAAACTTTGCGTCCACGATCTTTTCAAAATGGCGTCGTATTGTATAAAATTTAAACAGTATGTAAATTCTCATTTAGATCCCGATTGTTAGCAAAAGAATATTGATTGAATAGTATTGTTGTAAGATTGTTTATTTTCATATTATTGTTAATTGTGACGTTTCATATTATTGTTAATTGTTGAAAATGACGGCTATGCAGTGTTATATACGTATTATAAAATAGCATGAATTATCTTTACAGGAGTTTCCGTTTGGAAAATTGTATCCTGAGAGTTTAGGGGATTCGGCAATGATCTCGTGGGAGGGGGTCCTGAGTTGGAGCCCAGAGACTCACTTTTAAATATGTCACTGCTCAAATGTCCCGATGGTAGTACTATAATATTTTTGATATCGGGTGTTATCACAAGAGTTGTCTGTGTGTGTGTGGTCATCTGGGGGATATTGAAAATGACTAGGCACTGTTTCCGGGTTTTGGAGTTAAAAAGTCTATAAAATCTGTTCGGAATTTTTTTATAATTATGTGATAGTTTTAGAGGTAGAGTTGCAAATCAAAATTCGGAAGAGGAAGGACGGCCTAAATTACTGACAGCGTTAGTAGTTTTTATTTACAATAAAGAGATTTGAAAACCAAGATTTTTTCGCAATTTTAAAATTATTAGTTTTGTGTTAGATTTTCAAAATAAGTATGGAATAAATTTTGTTTACTTATTTAGCGCTTACCATTTCGAGATGGTTTGTGACATACAAATGAATAAATTTAAATTGCCTTACCTATGTTGTGTACGTCTGTAAACTAAAACTATAATTTGGATTTACGTTTCGTGGTTATTTTTAACTAAAAATTTTATTTTTCTAAAAACCGGGAGCATTTTTGATATCTTTTAAATCGATTAGGGTACAGCGGTGATTGATATAAATTTGCCCTTGTGTTAGATTTTATCGATTAGGTTATCGATATCGATTAGGGTACAGCGGTGATTGATATAAATTTGCCCGGCATAAAAAAAGTTTTGATATTCCAGATTCCCATAACTACCATGCAAATCGGGCTATGGACATGCATTACCTACCATTGCGTAAAGGACGATGGCCGCGTCGACTGGATGTCCATTCATCCACTCCCCATCTGACCAGAAAACGAGAGTGGAGGGGAAAATAAAGCACATTGGAGCATACGCTGACCTATTTAACCACTGTAGCTTCAGTTTTAAGCGACGTATCGTGGCGAGTGCCTGCTTGAAATTAAATTAACGACGGGTTCCACGATCCATTTTAATAATTGCTAGTTTAAACCATTTGTGTGAAAATTGTTTGAAGTCATAAGGAACCATTTGTAGAAGATTTCATTATGAAAAGTCCGCCAGTCGTTACACTGTCATATGAGAAAAGAATGGCTTATCCGAAAGGCAGCTGATAAGTGCAGAAAGTGTATATTATATTTTCACTAAATGTGTTTGTTTGCGTGGCAGGGGATATTTTAAAACTCTTTTTTCTTGGTAAACCTACTCCGTTTTGAAGCCGGCTCCCAGACCTCATGCCTCTGGCTGCCACGGGTGTTCCGCACCCGGTACATGCCTTTGCTTCCAGGACTTACATTGGGGATATCTAGATTTCGACCTATAAAAAAAAGCAAACTGCGGCCCAACCTTGCTAAAGCAAAAGAATACGTGCCGCAACCGGTCCTAAAGCTCCTCAACATGCCTCACCTACGCCTTTAAGGCTTTAATTTAAAGCGCCATTTAAGGCTTCCCTATAGAATATCGCATTATGTGCTTAAACTAAATCATGCTCTAGTGCATGATTTTTTCTTTTTTAATGAAATACTTTTTTTCCCGTTTTTCCCCCGTTTTTTTGCCCCTGGACCGCTGCAAAAATATACAAAAATTCTAAGTGCCTATTTAATTTAATAATTAATTTAAACCGTTGTGTTGTTTATATGCAAAATAATGTGTAATTACTAAAAATTTTTTTAAAAGGTATGAAAATATAGTTAAATACGATCTACATATATCTGGTTTTAGCTAGGATTTTTTTGTAGAGCCAGATTATACTTATAAGTAATAAATCAGTCTTAGAAAACTTCACCTTCTTGACCAAGTTTTAGAACAACAGACCTCGAAGCAACTGATTGCCATAATCAAAATCATTTCTATAAAGGTAAGGGACCTAGCGGCGGTTGTAAGAACTAGGCACATGGTTCCTTACGTGACAATACTATAATAGTTAACATAAAACTCAGTAGATGCAACTAGCGGTTATTTTAATGTTGTGTAGCATATATGCTAAACTATGTACTGGAGGGTCAAAGGGCTTATCCTTAAGGAAATATATTTAAATATATTGCCCGGAATAATAAATAACTCTTTTTTCGAACCCATACTAATGCAATTGGCCGGTTGAAACTAGAATTGAATTTTTTTTCATTCCTGACCGTCGATGGGGTATTCCTGACCGTCGATGGGTTATTTAAATAATTCGAGTATACAAGTTCGTTTTATATACTCAAAACAGCTAACTGTGTGATTTTTAGCAAATTTATACTTCTGTTCATTTTAATGAATAACTTTTTACACGTTCTCTTTATTATATTTCGGAGAAGTTTCAATTCTTTTAGACTTAAAAGAAGAGTGATACTTGCTGCTTTTTTCTGGGATGAGGAGTTAAAAAATACCAGAATTTTGAAGAGTGATTAATCAATTAAAATTCCTACTTACCGCATTATAATATTTTTAGCTAAACGTATTTTTTTAACAATTTGATCTTACTTATCTCAAACAAATAAATGTTATTTACCTAAGCATAAAAATAAAAGTATTTCAACTCACGAAAGCTCTAAGATAGCAGAAGATATAGTTTAAACTTTGCGTTCACGATCTTTTCAAAATGGCGTCGCACTGTATAAAATTTAAACAATATGTAAATTCTCATTTACAACCCTATTGTTAGCAAAAGAATATTGATCGAAAAGTATTGTTGAAAGATTGTTTATTTTCTTATTATTGCTCATTATTAAAAATTTACTGATTTGCAGTGTTTAAACGTACTATAGAGCATGAATTATCTTTACAAGAGTTCCCCTTTGGAAAATTGTATTATGACAGTTTAGTGGTTTCGGCAATAATCTCGTGAGTAGAGGTCCCTGAGTTGAAGCCCAAAGACTCACATTTAAATATGTCAATGCCTAAATGTTCCGATGGTAGTACTATGATATTTTTGAGATCGGGTGCTATCTCAAGCGTTGTGTTTGTGTGTCGTCATCTGAGGGGTACTCAAAATAAGGAGGAACTGTTCCCGTTTTGACGTGAATAAGTCTGTAAAATATGTTCGAGGATATTTTATAAACTATGTGATAGTTTTTTTTAGTGTTGAAAATCAAATTGAGGTAGAGGAAGAACGGCCTAAATTAATGATAGCGGCAGTTGTTTTTCTTTACATTAAAGTTTTTTGGAAAATAACTATTTTTCGCAATTTTTAAATTATTAACTTTGCGTTAGATTTCAAAAATAAATATTAATTAAATTTTGTTTACTTACTTGGCGTTCACGTTTTTGCGATGGTTTGTGATATTTAAATGAATAAAATAGCATTACCTATATCAGAAACTAATTTACGTCGATAAACTTAAAGATTTATGTCTCATGTTTTTTTTTTACCTAAAGTTTTATTTTTCTTAAAACCGGGCAAATTTGTGATGCTATTAAAATCGGTCAGGGTACAGCGGTCATTGACATAAATTTGCGCGGCATAAAAAGTATTGATTTCCAAATTCCTATAACTCCAAAGCTTTTCAGGCTATGGAGATAAATGACCTATCATCGTGTTAAAGACGATGATCCGCGTCGACTCGTATGTCCAATAATCCACTCCCTCTCTGATCAATGATCCGAAACTGGAGGGGGAAATGAATCACATTGTGAGCATACTCTGGCCTATGTAACCACTGAAGCTTCAGTTACAAGCGACGGATCGTGAGGAGTACATTCTTATCATGCATTTAACGACGTGTTCTACAAACCAGTTTAATAATTGATAGTTGAAAACCATTTGCGTTAAAATTGCGTGAGATCAAAAGTGAAGATTTGTGGGAAAATTTCTCTGCGAAGTCAAAATATCACACTAAATTTCAATTGCGGCATAGGTAACTTAAACAGTTTGAAAGAGCCATTCAAATAGAATTAAATGAAGCGAAGAAGTCTAAAATTATAACAACAAAGGAAAGATTCAAATCTCACCGAAGACGCAAGAAGGAGAAGGCCGAGATGAAGGTGCACTTAAAAAGTATTCACGGACAAAGTATTGCGGTACAGTGAAAAATGTGCCTACACGATATATTTTTCAAAAATATACATTCAATTGTTTAAAAATGACAACTTACTTGCACCTGATACGATATAGGTTCAAAATATTTCAATTTTACCGTTCTTTTATCCGTGATCTTATTGAAATATGAGCCCCAGTTGCTCAGTTGGAAAGGCGTTCAGCTACTAATCAGAGGATTGGTGGTTCGAATCCGTGAAGTGGACTTGACATAGAAAAGTAAAAAAGTAGTGATCTCGCGATCGGAGGGTTGCCAGCTTTGATAAAAATTACTAGAAAGTCGTCCAGAATATCCATAAAATTATACTGGCGTGTATACGGGACTGGTGCACGATAAATCTGACCGGGGTCTAAAGTACCGACGTCTATTGAAGGCGTTGGGTGCCAGTTCAGGTGTTTCCTCGTCATCTGACCATGGTTCTAAAATAACGAGGTGCATGTATGAATGTGTGTGTGAATGTGTATGTGTTCCCGGGTCTTTCCTTCGAGATTGACCCCGAACCGTCGCCAATAGCCACTGTGCAGCTCTAGTGCGACGTTAATTAACAAAAACCAAACCAAACTTATTGAAATATGGGAATGATTAGATGGTTGGTGGAATTATTGAACTAACGTTGCACTAGAGCTATTATAATGGGTTAGGGATCTATCCCGCGGATATCCGATGACGCAGACAACTCCTGATTCTTGCTGAGAAAACTGGAGATACATGGATGTATTAATACGTCGCTATCCCTCAGATATTTGTACGTAAACATAACTTTTAAGGAAATATTCAAGTTAAAAGGTTTTTCATAATAAGCATATACCTTATTACATTTTTATTTAAATGATTACAGCCCTTTAATTCGAAAATTTAGTAAAATACAGCGACAATCTAGTTCGAGTTTCATTACCTTACTTCAGAACGAAACAGCCTGTGAAAACCGTTTGTCATGAATTAGTAGAAAAATTAGAGGATTAGTCAAAATAATACTAAAGTCTAAATAATAAAAATATAAAGAACGAATTTAAGGAGCTGTATACATAAATTAAAGCATCTCACCTGGCAAATACTGCAAAATCAAGGCGCGGCGATGTCGTTGAAACATAAGATGGATCTGCTTTGCAAGATGGCGGCATACTGAACTGAAATTCAACAACCGCTTTTGTTCAATTTATATATATATATTGTTTCAAAAGAATACAGAAAAAATCCATTGTTTTAACAATGACAGTCTTCGGGTGCATATAAATGTAATTAAGGGACTTTGAAACAATGACCGCTAATTTTTTTCCAGCAACAATGACGTTTTCATATATTTTTGCGAAAGAATCTAATTCACAAAATTTGAAATTTTGATCTATATATATTTTAATGGTTTTGGTTAATTAACGTCGCGCTAGAGCTGCACAGTGGGCTATTGGCGACGGTTCGGGGTCAATCTCGAAGGAAAGATCTGGGAACACATACACATTCACACACACATTCATACATGCACCTCGTTATTTTAGAACCATGGTATAATAATAAATAATATAAAGAAGCTTATTTGGTTGCACGTTTTTCATACAAACATACAATTTTATTCCGATCATGAAGAAATTTTGCACACATGACCTTCGGAGCTAGGCGGATATGGTCCACATGAAATTTCGAACAACCTCTTACCCCTCCTTCCTCATTCCCATTCCTGAACTCTTTTAACTCCATTGACATTTGAATAGAATCTACTTATAATAATTCAATACTGTAAGAATGGAATATTTCAACAGTGTGAAAATGTAACATATCTTACATGGATGGATAAACAACGCATTTTGATGAGAAAATATCGCCAATATACCGCCAAACGAATATAAATGTCCCCAAAAGAACATGGCTATGGTCATATATGTAAAATATCACTAAAATGGCGAAATCACCAACTGAATTTATGACATGAGAGGACGTAGTTCAAATTTTTGACTCGTGAGGGCGTAAACTTTGCGAATTTCGAAACCCTTTTATTATAACACATTCAGAAATCTATACTATCATCTACAAATCCAACATTCATAACTAATACCTTATACACATTATATTTAAACGACAAAAAATACTATCTATACTATAAAAATAGTATGTAATATATTCATTAAATCTAAAAATTATCTCACGATACATTTTGTTAATGAATTAAATATCATCAAAGAAATAAACGATTTGCGTCAAAATAAATTCTAAAATTATTAGAGCACCATTTTTTGCACACGGACCTGTATTTCTCCTCAGGTATTTCTTATATGAAAATAAAAAACATATACTAAACTAAATAAAAAAAACTTCCCGTTCAGCATATATAAAATATTCGGAAACAATACCAGCGAGCGGAACCTACGCATTCCATTTGCTTATTTCGACTAAAGTAAAAATTCCAAGAGAACTCGAAGAAATACAAACAGCGGACGTCATTGAGGGAGGCAAATATACATATTTACATGACTTTAAAGAAAATCTGGAAGCTGCTTAGCGTGTTTGAAAAATATTTCCCCTTCTATTTCTCGAAGTTTCTCCCGTCTTAGCACAAAAATCCGTTGTTTGTTTTCTCCCGCCTTATCGCCTCTTCGCATTCCTCGAAGAAGCTCTCCTGTTTAATATGGGGTAGAGAATTTTGGCTTGTTGTGTGTTTTGGGGGAGGATTGGTGAAGGAGTCGCTTCTTTCTGGGGAAGTTGCCTTTGATTAGTATGATAAATTGAAATTACTCGAAGAAAAAGTGAAATTGTTATGATATATACGATGAGATTGGTTTTGTTTTGTTAATTAACGTGCACTAGAGCTGCACAGTGGGCTATTGGCGACGGTTCAGGGTCAATCTCGAAGGAAAGACCCGGGAACACATACACATTCACACACACATTTATACATGCACCTCGTTATTTTAGAACCATGGTCAGATGACGAGGAAACACCTGAACTGGCACCCAACGCCTTAAATAGACGTCGGGACTTTGGACCCTGATCAGATTTATCGTGCACCAGACCCGTATACACGCCAGTATAATTTGTTGGATATTCTCGACGACTTTCTAGTATTTTTGTAGCGAAGCTGGCAACCCTCCGATCGCAAGATCACTACTTTTTTACTTTTCTATGTCAAGTCCATTTCACGGATTCGAACCACCAATCCTCTGAATAAAAATGATAACTTTAATTGACCGAGCTTTAACGAAGCTCTTCTCTCCAAGACTTATAGTTATAGTTATATTATATTGCAGCTCAATGGTTTCATTTTGACCGTTCAGCATTTCGTCTGCTTGTAAATTAGTTTGTTATGCAGTCACGACAAAGCGGATTGTTCTATTTTCTTCAAATTTGGTTTGAATGTTCCTTGAAGTCATTAAAAATGACTTATGTTTTTTTTTGGTCGCGAGGTCTATTGTTTCAAGAAATTTTTTCAAAAACAAGACAGAGGACTTAATTTAAGATACCATAATTCATCAGTCATGATTTTTTTTGCAGTATTGTTTTACCGGCGTAAAGCACGCCGACCAGGAAGCGCGCCAAAAGGAAGATGTTATCAATTCGACTGTTATGTATTTAAAAGTATTTTTTTGTTTGTTCGCGCAACATTTCTGTTCTAATTCAGATATTTTGAATTTTCTTTGTTCGATAGGAGATGTATCACTTGGGCACTTTTTGAATATAATATCCAGTTATCCGCCATTTAACTATCCGGAATCCTCAATTAACTGGAACCGTTTGAAAACAAATATTGTCCGATTTCGAAAATTCTTTTTTTGTTGAATAAAGAAAAATCCACTTTGGAAAAAAATTAATAAAAAAATTGGTTATCAGGCTGTTATATAATCTGAAATATGTATTAACCGGATGTTTTTTTAATAATATTATCATATTTCAAAATATTTTCTTGTTGTGTAAACATTTTACAGCAACGAAATTTTGTTTTTCAAACGTTTATTAAATCGGATAATCTCAAAATATACTACCTGGAATAAGGAAAAAAGTTAGCAACAACTTGAGTTTCCAGGTGATTAATAGACTAAGGAAGCCCCCTGCTAAATTAAAAACTAAAAAAAAAAAGTAATAATATTAAAAAAAAAAAAAAAAAAAAACTGAGTAAGAAAAATATGTTAAAAGTAAAAAATATATTTTAATTTTACGAAGAAGTTGGAAAAGTTTAATTATTTAATATTAATTTTAGACTTATTGCAACTATTTGAAGTTTATTCAAATTTATAAAAAACATACCTGAATTTTGGTGCCGATTGAACACGTCGAAATAAGTATAAAATTAGTGTTGAAAATTTCAACTTATTTGTAAAATGTAAAATTATTTTTGACTTTTTAGCGCATTTTTATTAAAGTTCGTTTTCCTTTGTTTAAAAATATTTCTTTTATTTTGATTAACTTTGTGCAGCCTTGTCTTTACAATTTAGTTCTTATAAATTGAAAGCATTCTCAATGTAAACCTGTGTAGCACAACACGTTCAATTTATGGGTTCATCTTATTTATTCAGAGCCAACACACATTATATGTGTGACTTCTCGAACTTATGATAGCATTCAGCGAACCGATATTCGAGAAAGTTCCCTGAAAGGTCTCCACACCCCAATCGTTTACATGTCAACACATTTTACTAAAAATTACTCATTCTTTGCATACGGCTCCGATATATGATGGATACTTGTTTATTCCACAACTCACTTTTAGCATCGAGAGCTAGCAAAAAAAAATAATCCAACTTTGCATTGGAATAAATTTAACTACTAGATAGAAGACGAAGCCCGGTCACGTGATCATCGCCCAATCATTCTCATCTATTTATTCCAGCAGTTGCCTCTTGTCTGGAGTTCGAATTCGAATGATTTATCTCCCTTCGCATTCGTCATCCAGGGTTCCTTTCTCTATCTCTATCTCTATCTCTATCTCTGTAGTGTGTGTGTGTGCGTTGTGAGTTAGCGCAGTTCGGGTGCCTTCTTCCATTATGTTAATGCGCCACCGGAAAACAAAGAATGTATTAAGGGAAGTTTGACTGAGATAGATGCGCCCATCAAACTGGGGACTTCGAGATCTCTTTTCATCAGGAGTTTGGGCCGCTTGAGAGTCTCTTTATATCTGGTTCTTGGTGGGGTGCTGCTGTTCAGGTATTTGGGTGGGGAACTACCCGGGATAAGTTTGTTATTGATTAATACCCTGAACGCGAATACGTCTTTAAAATTGGTTGAGGAGCAGTGGTCATCGGCGGAAACTTGAGCTACACGAAAAGGTTTACATTCCAAAGCTCCAGGAGGAATACCCCCCACAAATTAACTGCACTTGTACATTGAATTATAAATTTATAAGGGAAGAATGGGTCATTCCATGTCAAATCAACACAAGAAAATGCATTTTTTCCCCTCACCATCTCCGATTTTTATGAAATTTGGTGAACTTGTTATACCTACTAAGAATGTAAAAAATGCAAATTTTTTTACCACATAGGCCTATTAGTGTTTTAGTTATTTGCATTTCAAAATGGCTAAAAACGTAAAATCTTTCATGTGTTTCACATCATTCGAAAAGTCATTTAAAGAGATTTAAAACAATACCAATATTATTTCTATGTGTTAATTAGAACAGGGAGTTATGGTAATTTAAATGCAGCCATCGGAGGCAGATTTTGCGTTTTTAGCCATTTTGAAATGCAAATAACTAAAAAACTAATAGGCCTAGGAGGTTAAAATTTTGCATTTGTTACATTCTTAGTATGTATAACAAGTTCAACAAATTTCATAAAAATCGGAGATGGTGAGGAAAATGACTGTGTTGATTTGACATGACCCGAATGTCATTTTTTAAATTTGGATGTATATACCCAAAATTGAGTGCATACATTCAAACTCGAAAACAAATATACTGACAATCGATTCCTGCATGTACTCAAAAATGAGTACATATGAGCACATCATTTCGAATTTAACCCTTTGCATTCCGAAGGCGCCTCTCAGGCGTCAACATAACGATCAGTTCTTTTGTTTCCCTGTTCTTTAAAATAAACGAGAACAGCATGATCTTGTGTTTAGAACATCAATCTTTTTTGCAACTTGTTTTCTTGCAAATACAAAACAGATTAGGATTTTATTCCTTTTATGAGTATAAAAAAATCCGTGGAAAAGGACGTAAAGAGGGATAACTGTTCCATAGAAAGAACACAAATCGCCAAGTGTTTGCGGAGTGCAAAGGGTTAAAATGAAATATATTTAAAATTGATTTCTGCATGCATTCAAAAATGAGTACATAGAGCACATATATCATTTCAAATTTAAAATGAAATATATTTAAAATTGATTCCATGCAAGTACTCAAAAATGAGTATATGTCTTTTTCAAAATTGATACTAATGTATTCGGAGTTATGATAAGCATCGATTGTATTAAAAAATGAGCACATTTTATTCATTCTAAAATACATGTTTTTAACAGTGCGACTGCGTAATAAACAATAAAGATACAATATTTTAAATTGTTGAGAGTTGCAAACCAAAAGAATATCAATGATTCTTTAATTAGTTTTTACGAGATAACCCATGCACACTATAAAAAAAGG
Organism: Troglohyphantes excavatus; assembly: GCA_963932185.1. Classification (NCBI taxonomy): domain Eukaryota; kingdom Metazoa; phylum Arthropoda; class Arachnida; order Araneae; family Linyphiidae; genus Troglohyphantes; species Troglohyphantes excavatus. The sequence goes on along the minus strand of OZ010666.1, from coordinate 27,129,274 downwards.
TACTTAAAAATTAGTATCTAAATCTGTTCGTTTTTCTTTAAGTTGATTGCGTCGTAAAATGGCACATGAAGTACTCAAATACAAGTAACCGTATCTTCCCGGAAGGTAGCAATGTGATTTAATATTGCTAATCTCAGCTTCTGTTCAAGCGATCTAAATGAAACCTGGCAAACATTAAATAGAACTGGTTTCTATATTCAGAAGATAGTTTTCTCTCATTATTTGATGCCAAATGCTTGAATAGAAGATGAATTATTACAACTGAATTATCTTACTTCCCATTCTTTTGGCACACCTTTTTTAACATTTCTTCTTCTTATAACTTCTTAAGGTTACTATGAGAGTTTAACGGATACAAAATGTAATAAAAAATGAGTCCATTTTACTTATTTTAAAGTACCTATTTTTAACAGTTTCAGCAGGTTACCTTTATTGTTTTATACAATATCTTTCAATTGAAGAATTTTTTTAAAAGTCAAATTTAGAAAGAAACTAGTTTGAAATTGTCATATTTCTTGGAAGGTACAGAATCATTAATGTAGAACAAAAACAAACAACTTTTTCTGTCAACTTTTTAACCGTCTTCTTGATGAATTGAGCACCTCGGTATTTCCTCACTGGTTATCTGAAATTGCAACTCTTGCGAATCACTTCCACTTGAACCGAACTTCTTTTATTGATGTATCAGTATTTTCGATCGCACCTGAACTACCACTCAGAAGACAAAAAAAAAAAAAAAAACGCCAACCCATGAATAAACCTATAACTGAAGTTTACTTTATCCGCATTCAGGGACGGCTCTCGGATGAAATATGGCGCCCGTTCATTCAGAAAATTCGGTGACTTTGGACCGAGTTCGATATGAGGACCGGTTGACCAATCCGATGACGTAACGTGTCCATGATGGATGACGACACGCGCTACGTCAGCAAATGGCACCCTTGTCACGTGGCATCGGGCAATGACAACTCGCTCTTTGATGAATGGCTCTCGAGCCAAAAGATTTCTTGCCTTTTCTTGGCTCGGTCATCCACGCAGAATCTCAAATATTTCTAGCGCTTCTCTTCTGGAATTTCGAACTTTTGTTTTTGTTTTTTACTCTTGGAAGAGAGTTTTTAGGGAGATGGAATTTGTTTCGATAGTGTTTTTTGTGGGGGGATTGGTTTGAACAAAGAAAAGTTCGATTGGAATTAGTCTGGTAGCTTTACAGAGTTTTTTTTTTTTTTTGTTTTCTTAGATGGGGTTTGGTATTTCAACAATGAATGTTTCGTAAGAAGTGGAATCTAAGAATGATTGTTTTGTCCTTTTTCAATGATAATAAAGGGAAATAAAAGATTCCTTGATTTCTTTCTGTATCTAACAAAAAATAATTTTGATATATACATTTTTTAAATTCCTTATAGTTTGAAATTTAGACACGGGTTACCATATTACGTAACACCATATGTGCTGGTTGTTTATGTGATATTGATGCATACATTTCAGTTTTGTTAAAACTAATATTAATCTATCAATTTACATGCCTAAAGAAGTTCCTTTAGAAACTTTTTGTATAATTATGATAAAAATAAATGATTATTTTTAAGATGTTATTAGACGCTCTGAATTTTGCGATCACAGATAAATAATGCTCATAAAAAGAAATACTTTAACGCAACATAACAAGGTTATCATAACATGTACTTACATTTTTTGACCAAGTGTAAAATTATTATTAGACTTTTATGAATAAAAAATAGTTATTAAAATTAATTTGTTTTTAATTGTAGATATAATTCAATATATCTTTTTAAAGTAAATATATCGCAATAAAGTAGATAAATGCAGAAATTTAAAATTAAAGTTTTGAAACTTTATGATATTAATTCTTCAGAAACTATTTGAATTTCTCGTTCAATGATGTAGGGGTAGCTGTAACGTAGGGAGTCCGGGTTCGAATCTCGGAGCTAAGACATAGATGTAAAAATGTGATATAATTGGATTTAGTCTGATTGGTATTTCAGGAACAACGTTAATATTTTAGCGTTAATTGTTGTATATCGATGATATGACAATTGATATTATATTAGTAATAAACTATTAATGATACTTTGTAGTTTGAGAAACAAAATGTTTTCCTCATAGCGTTTGCTTATATAAAAATTTTAAACATAATTTTTGTAGATTTATGAAATCTTAAAAGTTTACGTAACCTTGAAATTTTTCTTTTTTAAAAGTCAAACCTAAATACGTTTATAAAGTTTTATATATTTAATAAAAAAAAATGTAAAATCTATTACCTATTACAAAAAAGAATATTAAATTTTATTTAGCATATAATTTATAAAAATACTTTTGAACTAAAGTTACCAATAAAAGTTTTGAGAAATTTATAGAATGATTCCTAACTGACCTATATGTTCTTGTGATTAATGATTTTCTTGGTTTTCCAAAGTTAATGCCGAGTTTTCATTAAACCTACAAATAAAGATTAATCTCGATTTAAAAAAATATTTTCCGACATTATTGGAAATGAAGTCATACCAGTTATGATTTTACAATTAATTAAAATAAGCCAACTAATATAAAACAACATGACCAAGAAAAAGTATTAAAAGTTTTAAAGACTGAAAGTGACTTTACAATTGCAAAAATCGTATGAGCGTCAGTGTGTTAATAAATGTAAAAAAGTTAGTACTGAAACTATTAAGGAAAATATCCTAACAGAGAAAACAACACTGTAAAAAAAAGGTACCTAAAATTAGTACCTGAACCAACTCGTTTTCTTTGAGTACTGTTGCATAGTAAATGAGCGACGACGAACTAAATTTAAGTAACCGTATTTTCTCAAAAATGAAAAGTGTGATTTAATATTGATAATCTCAGCTTCTGTTCAAGTCATCTTAACAAAGCGATCTGGCAAACTTAAAATAGTTGTTCAGAAGATGGTTTTCCACATTATTTGATGTCGATTGCTTCAATGGAAACTGAGTTATTATAACTTAAGTATCTTCCCATTCTTTTGGCACACCTTTTAAACAAGTCTTACGTTTATAACTTTTACAAGCCGCCCTGGCAGTTTAACGTATAAGGCTCTGGAATGCGGTGTTTGAGGATCCGAGTTCAATTCCCGATAAGTATTGGTTGTAATTATCAATACTTATTGAAAGTGATTTATGAAGGCAGCCTACGTAGTCTAGAATCTGCTCTTTTAATTCATTTTCACTTATTTTAATAATTTTTGATTACATTCTTTTTCAAAATAATTGAAACTTATGTATTCGGAGCCATGATAAGCATCAGATATTCTCAAAAATGATTAAATTTTACTTATTTTTGAGTACCTATTTTTAACAATGAACTTTACAATTGCGGCGTTTCAGTGGATTTTAATCTGTTATAAGTATATTGGGCAAATAACAGCTGCTACTTTTCCTTGTATTATTAATAAGTAGTATATCACATAATTTATAAAGTGTTTACTATTTAAAATATTTTGGTAAATAGCTTATTTTTTCCGATGTTTGTTACATATTTTATTTCAAATTTTTTCCACCCGGGAATATTTATTTTTCCGAAATATTTCTTTATAATCGAAAATGAATACTACTTCAAATCACCGCTATTTCGAAAGATTGATAAATTGTCGTTTAAAAAGAAGTATATATTCTCAAATGCAACAAAACATGCGTTATTTTTCGCTTTATCTAAAATAATTTCTATTCATTTTAAGACTAATAACTTTAAAGTGGGCATTTTTTTGGCCCTCATTAAATTGATTCGGTCTGAAACCCACATTAAGCCCATGATTGCATTTTATTTACATGTGTATTCCTATTTTAAATGCAAAATGGATATTTCGTATCGAAATTTTTAATATGATTTTCAATGCATATTTATGAGAACTTAAAACATACATAGTTCAATACAAGAAAAGAACACTTATCAAAAATGCTTATAGAATTTTAAATACTACCATTTAACTAAAAAGCTAATTCGAAGAAATACATGAATAAATGTGCATTTTATAGTTTAAAAAAACCTAACTAATTTCTTTCCAATGAAATTTTAATACATTTCTACGAGCTTTTATGAATCGAATTCGCTGATTTTTAACTTGTTATTCCAATCCCTACCGCCTAAATGAATTTTTTTTTCGTTGTATTAATTCTAGAATTTAAAATGAAACATTAATGCATGGCAACAATGAAGCATGAGAAATAATGCATTTTTATGTTTCGCTGGGTGGCATTGAGTATTATAATTGCACTGTTGCGTTTTCCCAGAAGCTGCATTACTTTAAATATTAAATCGAATATTTTTAGTAATGGAAGATCTCGTGATGGAGAACTTTTCCTCTTTATTCGTTGGCGAATGCTCTAAGGCATCGAAAAAAGCGTTCTCAAATGGTTCTGTTAATGGAATCAGCTAATGTTTCAAAATTATTGTTCTTATTGAAAGCTTTATATTTAAAAAGATACAGAGAGTAAAAATAAATTGTATTTTTTTTTTGCTTAGGAAAAATTGAACTTGCTTTCACGCACGTTTTTAATGTAATTTATTTATTTAACTATTAGCATCAAATAAGGATACATAAGAGTAGTTTTTTTGCCTTTTGATATCAAATTTAAAACAAGTTTAAATGTGTTTTGCGTAGAATTAATTCTTAAATGTAGCTATGTTTCAATTACATTTTCCAAGGAAATAAAGGGTGATCACAAAAATTTCTGGAATATGGTCATTGGCATAATAAAATATTATTTTTGCTATGATTTAAGTACTTTGTTTGTTGCTTGCTACTAAAGCTAAGCAACTTGTTTAAAATATAAACGTAGTTGGACAACAAATAAGGATTTATTATTATAATAGAGCTACATTTGATACAGCCAAAGAATGATCATCGCCCAACAATTTGTGACCTTCCCTCTCCTATAATCTCGCTAACATCAAAGTGAGGCCAATATGTATTGCCTCAGACCACGTGGTTTATTACGTCATCCATTCATAAATTTTTTCTAGTTCATTCATAAAAATATCCTGTACTTCATGAAGTAACACATTTACTATTATTTCCAAATCACAAGTCAATCGTGAACGTTTTTTCATTCATAAATTTTGAAAGGAAGTCACGTGTCTGGTGCCATCAGGCCTGAGGTGTTTGCATCACGATGATGACGTCATATTCGCTCTACTACAGACCATTCATGCTCGAAGGTGATAATGTACTGTAAAAATAAGTACTTTCTCGTTTTCTGTACAATTGTATCGTAACTGAGCGATGACGTAGTGAAATGCAAGAAACCGTATTTTCTCAAAACTAATGAGCAATGGGATAAACTTAATAAATAAAAGCCAAACTTAAAATATTTGTTCAGATGATTTTCCACATTATTTGATGTTTATTGCTGAAATTTGAAGGCGAGTTATTATAACTTAATTAGCTTACTTAACATTCTTTTGGCACAACTTTTTTTTAAATTTCTTCTGTTTATAACTTCTTAAAGTCTGCCTGGTAATTTAACGGATAAGGCACTGGACTGTGGTGCTGAGGATCAGGGTTTGATTCCCAGTAAGATATTTGGTTGTAGTTGTCGATATTTGAAGCGTTCAGAGCTAAAGTGGATCAAGTGAAAAAGTATTAAAACATTTTTTTTTGCGGATTAATACTTATTAATGGTGTATATTTTCTAATTATGGTATATTTAAGTTAGTCTTCATACTACAACAATAAAAAGAAAATTATTCTCTAAACCACCTTAGGATTCAAAATGTGTTAATAAACTTTAATCTTGATTATCTCAAAAATGTAATTTATGGACTTGATATACTAAACTCTGAATGCCACGTTTATTGAATGTGATTTATGGAGACAGCCTATGGCAATAAAGCATCAACTCATTTTTGAGTACATGTCCTTTTCAAGGTTGAAATTTATGAATTCGTTATAAGCATCGAATGTTCTTAAAAATGAGTACATTCAAGTTATTTTCGAGTACCTATTTTTAACAGTGTGGATATTTGAAATTTAATAAGAGCTGGAGGTTACGATTTCAAATTGTACATATCAGAGCTTAATCTAGAAGGGATTAAAGGTTGATTGAAATGGAATACCTTGTCTGATAATACTGTCAGTTCAACAGGATTGGACAGTTTAAAAAAAACCTCATGAGACTTGCATTGGGGGCAAGTTAGTAGATGTTAGACCGGACATCCTCAGGAGATGTTTGACCTCTCCCCTCAAGCACGTAGTTAGTCGTCATAATTTCTATTTGTTTTATAGCACATTTTGGTTAAGGTAAGTTTTTATAAATAACTTTTAAATAATTTGATTTTTTTTTTACTTTTCTGAATTTGTAACCAATTCTTTAATTTATTCGAAATATAAATTGATTAAACACTTATTTTAGTAGCTTTAAAATGTGAAAACCTATTTTTTAAAATTACGGGATCGGTAATATAAATAATAGTTTTGTTCTTTTTATAACGAGAAAAATACTGTCTTAATTTTAATTTTAACATTATATTTGGACATTAAGAATAATTAAAAAAATTCATGCCTTTACAAATTCGATATCTAGTATTTTATTTAAGAAATAAGGATTAGTTTTGATTGCTCTTAATTGTAATTAAAAAATAATTTTAGATTGATTTTTTTAAATAAAAAATATAAATCACTATATTGCTTGTATTAAAGGGTTTAAAACACTCATATCGTTTGCAAGGGAAATAGCAAAATAAAAATATATAGCATTAAAAACATTTTAAAAACGGCAAATTCAATATTCTGTTCATAAAATTTGAAAGAAAATAAATAACGATACACAATCCCATCGAATGAAATATATTCTTCTCCATATTAATATTCCATTCGGTGAAATTTATTACCAAAAATAAAAGCACAAAAATAAGATGACAGCGCATTATTTTCTCTCAGCAAAATAAATGACACACCTCTACAATCTTAAAACCCAAAACACACAACAACACACGACCGCGTTATCTCCTCATTAACCCCAAAGACCACGCGAAACAACAAATCCTCTCGAAAGAGCAGCTCTGGAAAAACCCAACTCAGGCACTTTTTCTTCCAGCTCTCCCGGAAAGCAAGGCTAATCCACCCCCGCAAATGATTCATGAAGTCCCGGGACCACAACAGAAAACAAAATACCCTAACTAAATAAATATTAAGCGGACGTCACATTTTCCCTCACATAATTTGTTATCCCGGGATAACCCCACCCAAAATGAATTCGTTTTGCGTCTAAATAATTGAATCACAGTCCGATTCTTTTACTTTTGCTTTTCGTAGAAGAAAGACACTCCCTCGTAGACAGATTAAGGGGGGCCGTGTGAGCAAAAGCCCTCCAGGGATGCGATTCCTATTGGCGCTGGGGTTTGGGTGATGCACAATTCCTGCACGGTTCTGGCATCATGAAAATTAAATGATATTTTGGGTGATTAGTTAGGGTTGACATGGGTATGAAACTGACGAGGCTGAGAAAACAATGCTTTTAAGATTTGATTGATTTGAGAAGAATACGTAATTCTGTGGGCTGATATAGATAAGTGATTTCTGTAGGCATATCTCAACGGAAAGGTTGTTGATTCTTAAATATTATATAGGACTGTCCATTTGTACTTGATTGCATGTTAGGGAAAGTAAGTTTAAGTACACGCCTACCAATCATGAGTCAAGTACCTGGAATATAAAATCAATCTGCTATAATTTGCTTGTAATGGTATCTATAATGTACAGTTAATAATACAAAATTCGTATAGAATATTTTTATTTTTCAATAACGTAAGAAACTTGGCTTAAAGAAAGTCATCAAGGCATTGAGATTCCTGGTTATCTTAAATTTTCAAATAAAGTGTCCTTCTCAACGGAATATCTCAATGAACTGCGAATAAGTTATGGATGTAGTTCAAAGAATTCCACTTCGTTCGAAGCTCGACGGCTCGTTTCAGAACTGCTTGGTATATCTATAGAACTGCGAAAAAGTTATGGATGTTGTTTACGGATTTTCGCTCTTTTATCTATCTAATTAAAACTAGTTGTTTCTTTGTCATTTATAAAAATTCTCATTTTTCAATTTTATATTAGATAATTAGTATGTATGAGTTTAGAACATAATATATTTATACAGATACATCAGTTCGACACTAGCAGTTCTGGTCTACCAAAAATAACTTTCGGTAAAATAAATAGTATTTTTCTTAATTTTCCCATAACGAAATTATACAATTTCTGGATTGTGTAGAAAAACAATTCGATTTATCACTGCAACATGAAACAAATTAGTATTTGGCGAGTTCAACGAGAAGATAGTTTTATAAGTATATTTTCAGAGGTATTAATGTAAGTATTTATTTCACATGGAATCAATACTCACTCATATTTGGACTAGGATGCCCGTGCGATAATCATTGCATGAACAACCCCCCCCCCCCTCACACATTCGTTGTAATTACTCATAGGTGGCACTCCGTTCACAAAATTATTCTCCTAGATGGCAGCACTAGTAACGGCTCTTTTAAAAATTGCTTCGAAACTTGTTAATTTTAAACGCTTTTAAAAATACTCAGTTAATATTTATGAGACAAAAGTACGATTCGTCACTGCTCCTGGAAATTCCCCCCTTTTTTATACCTCACATTAAGATCCGTCATGTATGAGACCCGCGAAAGGGATCTTTATTACTGAAACAATATATGATGATCATGGGAGTTAAGTATTAAATCCGCACATTCAAAAATATATCATAATACTAAACATAATATGGTTTCATATTAATGGTTAAAAACAGTTTAAGAAAATCAATTCTACTCTATTATATAGAGACTAAATGTTTGGTCCCGTGTTGCTGCGAAACCAGTTAAGACTTATACAGTAAAATAATTGAGTTGCCCTCGCCAGTACTTGAATCCGCCTCTTTATTCAATTATTCTAAAATTGTTATAATCAATTAAAAAACTAAACGGAATACAAATACAAATACAAATACAAATAATGTCGACCAACTACAGGCTCTAGGCCCAGCAAGGTTGGTCCTGTCAATCCATCATCCTCACGATTCCCCAATGCCGATCCAATTGTTTTTTAAAACCACTCACCCCTGAAGAATTAACAACATACTCAGGCAAACCATTCCATTTGTCAATAACCCTATTAAAAAATAATGCTTTCTAACATCCCGATTAAGCTGTGACTTGTATAATTTAAATCCATAACCTCTAGTCACATTGGCAATATTAAATTCTAATCCCGCCACATCTCCCAATTTGATAAATTTGAATAACTGAATAAGATCCCCTCTAATCCTTCTCTCCTCGAGTGTATACATATTTAAAGTTCTAAGCCTTTTTTCATAATTCATTCCTGAAGTACCCTGAATCAATTTTGTAGCTCTATGTTGAACCCGTTCTAATAAATCAATATCCTTTTTGAGATAAGGTGACCAGAATTGTACTGCATACTCTAGATGGGGCCTAGTCAAACTCCTATATAGTGGTAAAATTACGTCCTTCGATTTAGATGATACATTTCTTTTAATAAATCCCAGCATTCTATTCGCCTTCTTACTGGCTGTCCCACAATGGTGTCCCCATTTAAAATCCCTACTTACTGAAACTCCAAGATCACTAACAATGTCACTGGCACTAATCTCAGAACTTTGCAGATAATAAGAAGCCTTTTTATTTTTAAGTCCCATGTGCAAGACCTGACATTTTTTAATATTAAATGACATACCCCAACAAACAGCCCATTCGGAAATTTTAGTTAAATCGACCTGCAATTGCTCTACCTGTTCTATGCTATTTACGGTGCCCATGATTTTTAAGTCATCTGCAAAGATGCTAACTCTACTTGTAACGTTCTTACTAATATCATCAATAAAAATAATGAACAACAATGGCCCCAATACAGAACCCTGTGGAACTCCGCTTTTGACTTCTACCCATCGAGAGTATTTTCCCTTAATTTGTACTCTTTGCTTAATACCAATCCGTGCACATCTTGCATCCAGCATATCTGGAGGATGACTAGTGTTTATTATATAAATTTTCAGCATTTCATACACATAGGAAGTAGGTGTGTTTTGAACGATCCACGGCCAGACAGTTTTCTTTTCTTATAGAAGAAATCACTATGCTATCAGATAGAATCGAACCCAGTGCCATTTGCGTTATGAATGATATTCGTCCATTCCATAGTCTGTATACGTCACGTGCTCTTTTTATATATCCGCCCCATCCCGTCCCAATAATCCCACCTCCAAAGTGACCCTATCCCTTCTCCCCACCCCCCAATCGCCGGAAGTCAGGGTTGCCTCACTTCCGCTCTTGTCTAGGAAACGAATGACCACCGGCCTGCCCACCAATAGCGTCACGCAGACGATATTTCCTCATCTTCTTTGCAAATAGAGGGTGGCAGCGTCTGGCCGAGCATCACGCTAAGGAAGTGGACAATTTATAAAAGGCAGATTCTTTTTTTTTGACGTCAGAAGGGAATCGTATATATGGGTGTTAGTGGAATGAATTTTCGCTTAGAAATACCGATTTTTGGCATTTTCTCCCGATTATTTTGGGTGGATATAGTTTCGGAATGTCTATGTATTTAATACGCGAGACGATTTTATGTGACGATCACTTTTCCTAAACTATATAACCAATGTTTATGATTAATGTGTCATGTGGAAGGAGTGAACTGTAGATGTGCCCAAACGTGCCAAAACTATAAAATATTAAGCAATTAATTAGTTTTTTTGCACTTTTAAAAAAAACAAAAAAGTTATCGTTGTGGTGCCATCTACATCTCAAAAATTGCACTACAGTAAAAGGACTTTGTCAACCGTGCTTTTTAACTCAAATGCAGGAAAGGCATGGAATTAATATGAGCAAAGCGAATATTGGTTTGCAAAGTAAACCGACGATAATTGCCGAGGACGAGCCCCTTAGCACATACTAGTTTTAGGATAAAAACTCGTCTTATAGAACATTGCGTTAAGAATATTAAAATACAAATACAACGTTAAAATCTGCAATACAAATCCTTGAGATCTGGACATGTTAAAAGACTTTTCATTTCTGCTGATGAAAAGTCTTTTAACATGTCCAGATCTCGTGGATTTTTATTGTGTATTTTAACGTTGTATTTGTATTTTAATATTCTTAACGCAATGTATCTTCCGAAACATGTCCTGATCTCATGAATTTCTATTGATTATTTTAACGTTGTATTTGTATTTTATTATTCTTAACGCAATGTATCTTCCGAAACATGTCCTGATCTCATGAATTTCTATTGCTTATTTTAACGTTGTATTTGTATTTTAATATTCTTAACGCAATGTATCTTCCGAAACATGTCCTGATCTCATGAATTTCTATTGCTTATTTTAACGTTGTATTTGTATTTTATTATTCTTAACGCAATGTATCTTCCGAAACATGTCCAGATCTCATGAATTTCTATTGCTTATTTTAACGTTGTATTTGTATTTTATTATTCTTAACGCAATGTATCTTCCGAAACATGTCCAGATCTCATGAATTTCTATTGCTTATTTTAACGTTGTATTTGTATTTTATTATTCTTAACGCAATGTATCTTCTGAAACATGTCCTGATCTCATGAATTTCTATTGCTTATTTTAACGTTGTATTTGTATTTTAATATTCTTAACGCAATGTATCTACCGAAACATGTCCTGATCTCATGAATTTCTATTGCTTATTTTAACGTTGTATTTGTATTTTAATATTCTTAACGCAATGTATCTTCCGAAACATGTCCTGATCTCATGAATTTCTATTGCTTATTTTAACGTTGTATTTGTATTTTATTATTCTTAACGCAATGTATCTTCCGAAACATGTCCAGATCTCATGAATTTCTATTGCTTATTTTAACGTTGTATTTGTATTTTATTATTCTTAACGCAATGTATCTTCCGAAACATGTCCAGATCTCATGAATTTCTATTGCTTATTTTAACGTTGTATTTGTATTTTATTATTCTTAACGCAATGTATCTTCCGAAACATGTCCTGATCTCATGAATTTCTATTGCTTATTTTAACGTTGTATTTGTATTTTATTATTCTTAACGCAATGTATCTTAAGAAACATGTCCAGATCTCATGAATTTCTATTGCTTATTTTAACGTTGTATTTGTATTTTAATATTCTTAACGCAATGTATCTTCCGAAACATGTCCTGATCTCATGAATTTCTATTGCTTATTTTAACGTTGTATTTGTATTTTATTATTCTTAACGCAATGTATCTTCCGAGACATGTCCTGGTCTCATGAATTTTTATTGCTTATTTTAACGGTGCATTTGTATTTTAATACATATTAGTTTTTATAACTAAATATATTTAAATTTGTTGCGATGCCTTTTCTACACTATCTGTTTATTGTAACTTCATTTCTATCACCAGGTGTAATGTGCAGCATTTTGAATAGAAATATAAGGTAGGCTGTGTCTATCAAGATAGCCGCGGCATTAAGGCGTGTAACATCATATTCAATAATGAAAATTAAAGTTTTAATTATAGATATAAATTACATTATCTTACCTGAATAATAAAAATAAATTAACTTGGAAACCACAAACACCCTTGAAATGACGAGTTCGCGAATCTGGTATGTTATTTTATACCCCCCTGCCCACCCTCCTCCACGTAAGGCCGCATTGCCCAAGTAACGACTATTTTTGTAGCAGCGTTTGTGAGGCCCTCAACGATAAAAAAAAATCATTAAAGTACCATTATTTATCAAAAAGTTATGAGCAAATTAACATTTCATGTTTTAGTTATGGTTTGCCATTATGGTCCACTTCGCCATACATGCACTTCTTACGTGCGTTAGCTTTTGCAAATGGCTCTGAAATTGGTAGGACATACCACGTGGGTCACATTCACCAATCGCAGAGCCATCCGCAAAAGCTAACGCTCATATATAACATCCGTGTAGAATGGGTCTTACCGGGTACCAATTGAAGGGTTTTCTACAAAAAGGATGTAGCTCCAACATAGGGGAATTTGGAGTTACATGTACTATCTAGTGGTAAAAAACAATTGTTCGTTTAGTGCCAGAAAAATGTAGGTAGCTCCAATCGTTAGTTCTCGCGTTACTTAATGGATGACAACGCAGCAGATGAGCCGGACGTTAGGGAGGGGGAGTGTGATGATTAAAAATTTACTCTGTAAAATTTCTGTTTTTAAAGCCAATTTATGTGATATATTTCACTTGAAGTTTTCTTTAAATAAAATAAAATTATAGTAAATTGTATTTTTTTTTGTGAAATATTTTTCATAGAGGTAGACAGAGCATCTATTTGGTTGCAACAAAGAGGTAGCTCCAACAATCCAACATGTGCCACGTCATCTGGAAGATATATTTTTGAGTTCTTGAACAATTAAGAAGATTGATCAAAAACAATATTTTCACACAACTTGGAATTTTGAATTTTCAAACGTTTTTTACGTCTTTAAAAAAACTGAATAATTGGAGCTACCTCCTTTTTACAGCAAACCCATCAATTTTAAAGACGTTAGAAGGCAAAATGCATTTCTATAAAACCGAAACAACGAAAATGGAAGATTCTCGAAATAACAGAAAATGTACATAAGTCTCTAGTTACGTATAATTTTTTTTTATCGAAGAATTTGAACCAGTATTCAATGCAAGACATCTACACATATAATTACATAAGAGAGTGCGGTAAGTTTAATAATTCATACGCGTCTTTGCATCAAAATTCGTCTAACAATATGTAAAATTATTTCTAATATTTGAATTCCTAAAAGAAACATAGATATTGGTACCGCCAAGTTACATACGAATTTATTCCTTTTGATATTAAAATGAACAACATTTTATAAGGTGAAAAGGATTTTGGTGGTAGTTAGTTAATGATGGACTTTGACATCATTGGTATCGTTAAAATAATGCAGTGAGCTCGTTATCAGTAAACTTCAAATTTATCACGCTGTCGAGAATAGCTTTGAAATCAAAGCAAACATAATTTATTCATAAATTACTAATTTAAAACATCAGCATTGTATTTGTATTTGGTGTGGATTATTTCTAAGAGAACTTAATACATTCAACGAATACAAAGAACACTGATATTCAGAATTTCGCAATTTAAATTTAGATTATTCTCTACCTGGTTTTAGCTTCTCCTTTTTGGGTTATATCTTATTAAGATATGAGATTTTAGAAGACATTGCTTGCCATATCATACGAAATAAACTAATAATTTTTTTATACAAAAATGTAAAAGCTTTTTAATATGTTGGAATTAATCCTCTTGAAAATCTCAAGGCGATCCTGTTAAAAAACATTATTCTACTAATTTACATAAAAAACGAAATTAAACCTACATAATAACCAAGTTTATTTACAGAATTTTTAAATACAATGGTTTTTAAAAGAATATCAGATCAATTCTTCTAAGCCCAAACTATTGTATTTGATATAAATTAAATTGAAATATTTTCAAAAAATAATAAACCTGAGAAAATGTTGATTTAATATGGGTCGCACTAGAGATACACCTTGTCCTATTGTTGTTGGTTGGTAATCTATCCAAAAAAAATACCAGGGGCCACTGATTGAAATTTAAACCACTGTTAAATGACTTCTATATTTTTAGAAGAGAGTCAAGATGTGTTTTGGTTGGTTTTATACTTATTAAAGATAACAAAAGCCATTAAGCCGTATAGTAGAATCCGATTACTATGGATATAATTATGCTCTTGACATATTTTTAAAAATAAAGGAACAATAGCGTTAATGGCGCCAAAATAACATCATAGCATTAAAATAAGTAACCTTTTTGTCACCAACGATGGTTGGTTTGGTTCGTTAATTAACGTCGCACTAGAGCTGCACAGTGGTCTATTGGCGACGGTTCGGTGCCTAACTCGAAAGAAAGTCCCGGGAACGATGCCTCGTATTTTTGAACCATGGTCAGATGACGAGGAAACACCTAAACTAGCACCCAGCGCCTTCAATAGACGTCGGGACTTTGGAACCCGATCAGATTTATCGTGCCCCAGTCTCGTATGTACGCCGATGATTTTTTGTGGATGTTCTGGACGACTTTTCGAATATGTTGTAGCGTAGCTGGCAACTCTCCGATCACAAAATCATTGCTTTTTTTACTTTTCTTAGTCAAGTCCGTCGCATAGGATCGAACCGGGAACCTTTCGATTTCTGACGCCTTTATCCACTGGGCTATCTGGCTTCTTTACCAACGATGGATTTAAATTTTTGTAATAAACAGGCATAGGTGTAGGAAACGAAGGTATTTTAAGCCAATATCCCAAATAATCCTCATTTTCAATTAATATCCCAATTAAAATCTTAAATTTTTAATTGATATAATTTTGTTTTTAAAGAAAATTATGTTAATTTTAAATAATAACAAAACTATTTATTTATTAAGAAATGTATAGAATTATATAGGTAATTAAAAAATTGTTGATAATTAACAATTGTTAATTAATGTATAACTTTTAATTAGCGTAACTGTTAATTAGAGTTTATATTTTTATATTGGTAAATGTTTTGGGTAATGGAACCAGTTGCCCTGTAATTTTCCCCTCTCCCTGTAATTTTTAAATTGCTGTTCCATTGTACACAGGTACTGAAAACGGGTTGCAAGAGTCCTAATTTTGTTTGGGTCTGTGAAAATTCCACGTTCTTTAACGAAAATGAATTAAAGAACATGAATGCAGTAAGAAAAGAGTTAATCCCAAATGTTTTATTTTTATTTGAAACCAGGTGACGAAGCTTTCACAAAACATTAATTCGACTTCCCAAAAAAGTCACTGCGGATTTAATTGGATTACGGAAACATTTAAAATAAATAAACTTCAGGAAAGTACACAATAAAATTAAATTGCGCACACAATTATCGATATTTCATATTGACAAATGTTAACGTTAACATCGTCTTTTCTGTTATCTCTTAAAATCAAGGCATACATATTCAAGTTTTCCGCGTTATTGAATTAGTCATTCCAAAAATTAAAACAAATACCGAAAGGAATAAAAAAAAGGGGGAGGGGGGAAAAGAATATTTTTTTTAATCATAAAAAATGCATTTGGGGAATGGAAATAAACAGAAATTCTTTTCAAAAGGGATTGGATTCCACAAACTGAGGAGGAGGGGAGAGGGAAGGAAGAAATAAGGCGCACGGGCTGTTGCATTCAGACAAATTGGATTCGATAAAAATTAAAATTACTCAGCAAACATAATGCATCTCGTGCCTATGCGTGTGTGTGTTCTGTTTTTCTCTGGAAATTCTAAAAGGACTCCGCACAATGCCTTCCGAGTTAAAATATTAGATTTTATGAAATCACTCAACCGTTATTAGATTGTTGAGGCCGGGATTTCAATCAACTGGCTAAGCAATAATGCTCGTCATGTGGATATTTCTTTTAAGCTTTTAAATCTCAGCATAAATTGCGAGAATCATATCTTTTGAGTGAAATGTTTATTGCGTCTGTATTTTATGACTTAGTTGCACGGACATTCTACACGGACGATATAAATGCGCGGGAGGTTTTGAAGATGGCCATGGGATTGGAACATACAAATTCTGTGTTTTGTATCCAACAATCGCAATCCATTTGAGAAAACTCGCGAGCGTGTTTGACGTCTGTGTAGAATGGGCTTTAGTTTCTTCTATACCATGTTTATATAAAGACTTTAATATGTAATATGTGGTTATTAATTAAGAGTTAAATGATATTTACTATGTTATTGTGTGCAATCATATAGCATTCCAGCTGAAATATCCTAATTTTAGTATGTATTAAGGAAGTGTTTCAACAAAATCTAAGAATATAATCTTGCCATTGTACAGAGGTTTGGTAAGGCCACATCTTGAGTATGCTATACTGGTTTGGTCACCATATCATAAAAGAGATTTGAATTATTTGAGAAAATTCAGGGCTTCTAAAATGGTCCAAGGGTTTTCAGGCATGAATTATGAAGATAGATTAAGAAATTTGAATATGTATATTCTGGAAGAGAGAAGGGTTAGGGGAGATTTGATTCAACTGTTTAAATTTATTAAACAAGGGGATGTGGAAGGTTTAGATTTTAATATGAGTGATAAAACGAGAGGTCATGCGTTTAAATTAAACAAATCACATTTTAATCGGGAAGGGAGAAAACACTATTTCTATAATAGGGTAACAAATGGAGCAACTTGCCGGTGAATATTGTTAATTGCATAGGAGTAACATATTTTAAGAAGAAGTTAGATATTCATTGGGGGAAAGTTAAGAGGTATTGGACCAACCTTGTTTGGCCTTGAGCCTGTTGTTGGTTGTCAATATTTGTATTTGTAATAACATGTTATGTATAAATAGTTCCGATTTTTAGGTTTGTCAAAAGCATTTTCTGCTTTTACTTGTAGACAGCCTACTTAAAATAATTAATGGCGATGCATTTGTTTACATATAATACATTTTAAAGCTTTGATATGGTATATTAAAAAAACAATTTACAGTTCAAGTTAGTTTTTTTTACTAGTTACGTCATAATTAAGATTTGTTTTGACTGTGCCAAGGATTGTTTTTATTAGTTCAAATAATACACGTGACAATCTCAATTCTTAATTTTTTTTCTGGTTGAATTGTAAAGAAGATAAACATTTAATTGAGTGCTATTTGCAAGGTTTATAGGCAACATAACAATAGGACATTAAAAAAATGACTATAAATTCTGTGTGTTTAGACACTAAATAATTAATAAATAAATAAATACTAACAGCATTTACAAGGCTTTCACAGTCGATTAAAGTTTTTAGAGAATCTTAAAATGTCTATATTCTAAAATGTGAGTAATTAAAGTTTCTATTTTTACAAATGTCAGAATATATTTTTCTTACAAAATATTTAATTTTTCGAAATATTTTTGTTTGTAATAAAAATTGGTTCTTACAAACGGAATCATCAATTTGGAGAAAAAATTAGAATTTCATAACGTATATTCCAATTGAAAATCGATTAATGAAATTTCTATTAAAAATAATGTTTTCATTAACTATACTTTTATATTGTAATTAAAAAAAAATACTAATCTGTCTATTTGTACTATCTTATTATTCCTCAATAAGGATATTTCTGGCAAAAACGTATGTAGCCAAAATTAATGAGTGCTTAAAATCCTAAATGAAATTTTATAAACATTTATTTTGCAATTCCAATTAAAGATGGCTTAGATAAAAATATACAATCGCGAAATTATAGTAAAATATTTCTTCTTTAGAAATACAATCACTTAGTGTATGATTATTTTTACTGCAACAAAACATTAATTCTGCAGATAATATTATAACATAAAAGGCTAGAAACTCTGTTACTTGCGAGTAAAAATATTTGCAACCGAAATAAAAATAACTACATGAGATATTTCAACTTGAACGATCCTATTTAAATTGTATTCTTTATAATTCACTTGAGAGAATGGCTATGCTAAAAAAATAAATTGAAATCTAAAGTTCGCAAGGTATTGTAAAAAGGAATAAGTTTTAATTAAAAGTTATTTCTTTCAAAATAAATACTCACGGTGGAGAAAAATTCTCTTTCAGTTTGAGTTTTTTTTTTATAGTTTTATCATTATGGTTTGAAACATTTAATAAAATGTTTCCACTTTCTAAGATTCTTTATTGTTTAGATTTAAAAAGCCGAATTTTTTTTTTAATATGTGAATGTGTATGATCGTTTATTTTCTTTCTAAAGGTAAAGGAAGATTTCCTAAAGGTATAAACCACTAAACAAAATTGTAATTATCATTTTGGAAATAATATTCAGAGAAATGAATTATATTCCGTTGATTATCACATAAATCTTTATTTTATTTTGTTTTAAAAAATGTTGGGTTATTGGTGTTTCGACATATTTTGATTCCATTTGAGTACAAAGAAGTGATTTTAAAAGAATTGGACTTAATATGTAAAATTGAACATTAGAAAACTAACTTCCGATGTTCATATTTGTCTGTAATAGTTCACAACGACTACAACGGCATTCTTCAAAATGGCCATTGAAATACGTTTAAAGATTTTATTATAATGTATAAAAAAATAGATTTGTTTCTATAGGTTTTATTATAATTTATATAAATTTGATTCAAATTCATATAGAGATTTCCTAATATTTTAATAAATTAGAACAAAAAAAAATGACAAAATACACACATAGTTAATTTTTTTGAATTATTTATATGGCATTAAAGACCACAAAAAAAACCCACTAAAGTTTGAATTTGAGTCAAATAGATTCGGTAGTTTTAGAAACCTTCAAACACTTGAAGTATATACTTATTGCTCCTTTTGTCAATGCTTCCTTTTTTCTCTTAAACTACTTCCTAAAGCGCGCCGACTGTGAAGGAGGATAATTGAATGACGCTTAATTTACATCTCTAATATATTTTTAAATTTTGCTATATTGGAATTAAATTTTATAATACTGTGGAGTTTGGAAAATGTTTGGCATAAGTTAATGATTTCTTGAAATTCATGTAAACTGGCTGTAATATGTGTAATTGTAATAAGGAAAGAAATATGTATATAAAACGCCACTACAATTTTACACAACGTTCTCTATGGATATAATAATCATCATACCCAGCGTGATCAACTTACAAAAAACCCACACAAGAATTCAAAATAAGTTTAAAAAAAGTTATTTGCGTACACTTGGCGTACCAAGAGTTCAAAAGTACGGACATAGTGGCTCAACAGTACGAATCAAAAACAAGATCAATCCACTAAGAGTTACAATCTAGATTTTACAAATCCACCCATTTTTTTAAATATTAATATTGCAATTTTTATGACAGTGATACCATAACTCAAGAAGAAATGTTTATTTTAAAAAACAAGGCCTACTTGTCAATCTATGGGAACTATGCACAATCTTTAATTCAGATTACGTCAAGAGCATATGTTATTGGTTGGTGGTGATCACGTGCTTTTGTTTACCTGGCAGAATTTTAATTTCGAAACCGGGTCGTGCATAATGTTCATTCTTAATAGACAAATTATGAGGAGTTTGCATCTGGGCCGGAAGACTAACCTTTCATATATTGTGGTAGAATGGATAATCCAACAGAAAATTAGCATATAAAGTAGTTCTTCCACAGAATTATAGAATTTCCCAGCGGCCCTACAGTAAAATACCGACCTTATAAACGTCTCGAAAGCACTACATTAACTGGTACGTTAGGTTTCACTAAGTATTCTAGAGATTCGCTTATGTATATTGCCCGGAATGGTTATGGTTTGATATCAATGTAAATTGTATTAGCTAAAAACATTAATTAATTTTCAGAATTAGTTTTTGTAGACGTTGTTTTCGTATGATTTTCATATTATATAGAATTTTGTTGGCCTTTTCTAATATAAATAGGACTTTTAATGCTATAGGGCTTTTCTAGTGCCTTTCTCGAATACTTATCATGGAAATGTTTCGTAAGGAAAAATTTAAACTGTAATTTTTAATAAGCGTATTTGAAGTCTAATACAGTGCGTCTCATAAGTTAAAGAACAACCATTTTTTTATTTAAAACTTTAAAAAAAGAGTAACAAGCACAACATTGACTATGCATGTTAACAACCACAAAATAATAATAATAATACAATTCTTAAATAAGTTTTGATACTCACAGATTAAAAAACATACTAAAATATGTTGTCTCATAGATATAAGCACAACCAATTAAATAAGCCTTTTCATTTGCTTCCTAGCACATTCCAGCGCGGGGTATGTGCAGCGCAATCGTTTCGCGGGGTACGTGTGGCGCAATCGTTTCTGTTGATAAACGGGAAGCAGGTTTTCTGTTTTCTTTGCTACTAAGATGCCGCGCAACTTGTAATTTTCTCAACAGGAGAATATCCAAGTATGCCGTTTAAAAGCTCGTTGAAATGAAAGTTATCGATGTTAAAAAACAAATGGAACGCAGCTGGTTGGGCATCTATGAAATCTTACCGAAAAGTGACAAATTTAAAGAAAAAACAAGTTCCGGACGACCAAAGAAAACGACCATACGTCAAAACAGATTTTATAAAAAACAGATTATAAGCTTCCACTTAAAACAAGTCTTTATGTGCAATTTCTAATGAAGCAACACTTCCAGTATCGAAATCTACCTAGATGCTTGCAGACAAATGAATTTCATGTTTTCCGAAAAATGCGTCTTTCGCCAAAGCTAACATCCCGACATAGAGGAGCTCGTCTTTTGGGGTCGCGAAAATACAAGAATTGGAAGGGCGAATGAATTATTTTCAGTGATGAAAATAAATTAAATTTACATGGCCCCGATGGTCGGGCATACTATTTGCACAATCTTGGGAAGGAGCCAAACAAGAAAAATAAAGTGTTTTTCTAATGATATTGGGAGCATTCTCTTTCGATGGCACAGCCGATATCGCCTATATTTGTTTGTCTATAACCATGATGATTACCAGAATATAAAATACTGCCATTTGGAAATTTTTTAGGCAATTGCCCATATCAACCAGACAATGCTTCAAGTCACACCCCTAACTCAACAAGAGAGGTTTAGACAAAATCAAATGATTGTTATGGAGTGGTCAGCCATAAGTCTGGATTAAAAACCCATGAAGAATCTCTGGGCAATATTACCATGGAATGTGTGTTCTAATGGTGTAAATTTACAATGGTGTAAGAGTGCAAGACGTAAAGCTGCAAAATTAACAAAGTTGATTTTATTTAAAGACACATTTTCTTCAAACTCTGATTTTGAGCATGCTTAATTGAGTTTACGAAGTGGCTCCAAAACGTAATCATTAAATTCAAAAATATGAGTAATCCATATACTATTAGGAAGTACGATTTCCATTTGAATTTTTTCACATAAAATCTGTGACGATTAAATATTATTAGAGTATTGGATTATTATTTCCCTGTGGCTATTTTCATGTATAATCAATTTTGTGCTCTTATTCTTTTTTTTAAAAACTTTTGAATCCAAACAAATGGTTGTCCATAAACTTATAAGAAATGGCAGAGTAAAGGGAAATTCAAAGTGTGTCGGAATCACGCAGGTATTTTATCTTAAATGCCCGAGTAAAAATCGAATAAGAGGCCAGAAAAGGTTAAAAGGTATTACTAGAACTTAAAAAAAGATATAGGGTTAAGGGTGGGAAAGCATACGCATTTAGTGGGTTTTTGGTTATAATATGAGGTGAAAAAAATCAGTTTCAAAATTTAAAAATGTTTTTTCAGATAGTTTTTTTTTATATATATATGAATAATACGCAGTGTAATTTTTTTCAGTATTCAAAGCAGGAGGCTTTAGTTTAGAAGAGGTATTGTTGATTAAATTGCAATTCATTCCCGAATTGCAAACTTTTAAAATAACAGCAATCATCACTCATTAAAAAAATAAAAGCAAAACGGCATTTTCACAACAATTTTTAATAAACTACATTATGTCTCCGATCAACGAGAGCCCTAGTTGCTCAGTTGGTAAGGCGTTCAGCTACTAATCAGAGGATTGGTGGTTCGAATCCGGGAAATGGACTTGACATAGAAAAGTAAAAAAGTAGTGATCTTGCGATCGGAGGGTTGCCAGCTTCACTACAAAAATACTAGAAAGTCGTCCAGAATATCCAACAAATTATACTGGCGTGTATACGGGACTGGTAAACGATACATCTGATCGGGGTATAAAGTCCCATCGTCTATTGAAGGCGTTGGGTGCCAGTTCAGGTGTTTCCTCGTCATCCGACCATGGTTCTAAAATAACGAGGTGCATGTATGAATGTGTATGTGTTCCCGGGTCTTTCCTTCGAGATTGACCCCGAACCGTCGCCAATAGCCCACTATGCAGCTCTAGTGTGACTAGTGCGACGTAAATTAACAAAACCAAAACCAAACCAAATCCGATCAACGAATTGAACACCAGAAAAAAAGCCACCCATACTCATTGCAGCAACGTAGGGTTTGGTTTGGTTAAATAACTTCGCACTAGAGCTGCACAGTGGGCAATTGGCGACGGTTCGGGGCCATTCTCGAAGGAAAGATTCGGGAACGATGCCTCGTATTTTTGAACCATGGTCAGATGACGAGGACAACACCTGAGCTGGCACCCGACGCAACCTCAATAGGTGAAAGGACATTGGACCCCAATCAGATTTATCGTGCACCAGTGCCGTATACACGCCAGTTTTTGACTTTTCTTTGTTAAGTCCATCGGCGGATTCGAACCACCAATCCTTTGATTAGTAGATGAACGCCTTATCCACTGAGCAACTGGGGCTCCAGCAACGTAGGGAAGGAGCAAGAAGTAGCTAAACTTTTATATGAAGGTTTTTGTTTTGTTAAATAAAGCCGAACTAGAGCTATAAAATGGGCAATTAGCGACGGTTCGGGGCCTATTTCGAGCGAAAGACCCGGGAACGATGTCTCGTGTTTTTGAACCATGGTCGGATGACGAGGAGAACATCTTAGCTGGCACCCGACGCAACTTCAATAGGCGTCAGGACATTGAACCCGCGATCAGAATTATCGTGCACCAGTCTAGTATACACGCCAATATAATTTGTTGGATGTTCTTGAAGACTTTCTAGTATTTTAGTAGCGAAACACTAGTTTTTAACTTTTTTTTTGTCAAGTCCATGGCACGGGCTTGATTGGTTTGATTTATCAACGTCGCACTACAGTGAGATATTGGCGATGGTTCGGGGTCTATTTCGATTGGTGTGGTTAAACAACTTCGCACTAGAGCTGCACTGTGGGCTATTGGCGACGGTTCGGGGTCTATCTCGGAGTAAAGACCCGGGAACACATACACATTCACCTCGTTATTTTAGAACCATGGTCAGATGACGAGGAAACACCTGAACTGGCACCCAACGCCTTCAATAGACGTCACCCATCTCGAAGGAAAGACCCGGGAACTATGCCTCGTATTTTTGAACCACGGTCAGATGACGATGAAACACCTGAACTGGCGCCAGGATATTGGACCACCTCGATCAGATTTAGTACAATAGCCCCGTATACACAGTACAATCTTTGTTGTATGTTATAGACAACTTTATAGCATTTTTGTAGCGAAGCTGGCAACCTACTGATTGCAAGATCAATGCTATAAACTTTTCTTTGTCAAGTCCACCCACCGCACGGGCTCGAACTAGCAATCCTCTGATTATCAGCCGAATGCCTTTATCCACAGGGCAACTGGAGGCCCCATTTTATAAAAAGGCAATCATTAATACATTCCTTCCAACCGAACGGCACTTCGTGGAGGAGGTTTCGGGGCAACTGAACGACTGGCCAACAATATTATCATGAGCTCAACATGAACAATCATACCAAGTTTGGTCAACTTACAAAACAGCACATAAGTACCAAAAAAAGTTCTTATCTTTAAAAAATTTTACGCACAGGTAGGCTCAAGTGTACACAATTAGCTGCGAACACAAATGACCCGGTGCTTTTATAAACGGAGAAATCCTCATGCCACTCAGAGAGTTGTAATATTAAATAGAGAGCGCCTTCAATACCAGACTCTCGTAAGGCCGCGGTGTCAACATTGAAAAGAAAAACTCACATCACGTGGTTATAGCGCTGCCACATTTGGCGTTCAGACATCTACAGGAGTTCCAAATTTGGCGCACTTTCTTCTCTTTTGGTGTTAAGGAATTCTGTCCGTATTCGACTTTTTAACATACATGTACGTATTTACTTATTTTCAAACAATATGCGCTAAATATTTCCTTTTCATTAACGAAACGAAAATATTTTATTTGTGTTCAATACTCGAAGAAGCGAAACTCTTTATATTTCTCAGGTTTTATTGTTCATATTTTCTTATTGAAGTATACAAAATAACAATTGAAAGAACTTAGCTTATGGTAAATTTTTTACATAAAAACGTAACCCAATTATTTCAAAACTACAAAGTAAGAAAAATCTCCTTAATATATCTATTAATCTCTTTTAAAATGTGCCACTCGTTCAAAAAAAACTATATTTAAATACAAAATTAAACACAAAATCATATTACAATACTTCGATCTCGTTTAGTTCTTAAAGTCGCCAAGGCCTGCCAACTAATATTGGCGCATGAATGAATTGGTCTTTCCACATATCATGTGGTTTCAATGATGGACACACGGAAATCAGCATTTTTATTCCTCTATTTGTATCATTACTCTATGATGCCACTTCTTTCAAAAGCTGCACTGGATCCGGTTCTCAAAAAACTAGCAGAGAAGAAAATTTTGTGAACCCAAGATACCCACACTGAAACTCTTTCGTTTTAAATTCTAAATATTATACGCATAAATAATAAAAGTATAATTTACCTTGTACAATTTAGAGAAAGGGCAGACATATGAAAATGGGATGTTGTCTTCTGCTGTTGTAGACACGCTAAAAAGTCACAACAAAAGTTCACTGTAGTGTTGCCAACGTCTGATAAGTTCCGTAATATTTTTAGCCGACTGCGTATTTTTACTCTCCCTTACTCTAAGAGCCCACAGTTGCCCAGTGGATAAAGGCGTTCGGTTAGTAATCAGAGGATTACGAGTTCGAGCCCGATTGATGGTTTTGACAAAGAAAAGTAAAAATGTAGTGATCTTGCGATGGCAGGGTTGCCAGCTTCGCTACTATAATACTAGAAAGTCGTCTAACAAATTATACTGGTATGTATACGGGTGTGGTGTACGGTAAATCTGATCAGGGTCCAATGTCCTGACGCCTATTGAGGTTGCGGCGGGTGCCAACTCAGGTGTTATCCTCGTCATGTGACCATGGTCCAAAAACACGAGACATCGTTCCCGGGTCTTTCCTTCGAGATAGGCCCCAAACCGTCGCCAATAGCCCACTGTTTAGCTCTAGTGCGACGTTAATAACAAATTAGGATTATTTTTACCCAAAAGCAAAACTATGTACTGTTGGGAAAGGTTTGAAATCTATCCAGGTATTTGATGGTTTGGTTAATTAACGTCGCACTAGAGCTGCACAGTGGTTTATTGGCGATGGTTCGGGGGTTTATCTCGAAGGAAAGACCAGGTATTTGATAGAATGGTCGCACTAGAGACTAGAAGTTGGTCCAACAGTGTGGTAGAGTTTTTGACTCATAATCGGTGGGTTGTGTTTGTAAGTTCTAATATATACTTTAACAATGCAGAAAGCTCGTAATAGGAAAGTAGCCATTTTGTTTCTCGTCAAAGGCAAAAAAAATCCTCATGCACAGGTCGATTGAATGAATGTCACGTTGGAGCTACACAATAGGTTATTAGAGACAGTTCAGGATCTGGCCCGAAGGGAAGCCATGTGAATACTGCCTCGTTACTTTGAACCATGATCAGGATCAGATAACGAGGACAGCAATTGAACTGGCATACCAATTGCTTCCTCATACGCACTGCAGATATTACATACGCACCTGTGTAGGCGTGAAGAAGTTTAGACCATGAAATATTTTGAGGATGACACAGCAAGAGCTCACAGCACTGTCGCATTCGATGTTCGAACCCACTATCCTCCAATTATAAGTTCGTTATTCTAACTGCTCGGTTACCACAGACCTTGTTTTGGTTTGAAAAATATGATCATATTTTGATAATTTCTTAATTATTCCTAATTTTGGTAAGCGGTCCCAGCAAAAAAAGTCAGCATAAAACCTTCATTAAAATTTTGAAATAGAATGTTTTATGCGGGAAAACTGCAGTTTTTTTGAAGATCTATAAAATTAAAGGTTTCTGTATCAATGTCCTTCATAGAAACTGCAAAAAACCTTCATAAAAACCTGTAAAAAACCTTCAATTTTTAATCATGAAGGAAAAATGCAGAGATTTTAAAGGTTTTATGCAGGAAAATTAAAATCTTCAAAAAAACTGCAGTTTTAACAATTTTGATGAAGGTTTCATGCTGACTTTTTTTGCTGGGGTGTGTCAGTGTAGTACAAGCATAGTCCTGATCAACTGGTCGACAAATCATTATATAGATATAGCCCGATGTTAACCAATGAGTTATAATTATTTCCTACATCCCCACTGCCAATAGTCGATTGCGTAGCTCTTCTGTAGTACGAACTTACTAACAACTGCAGATTCACCTGCGGAAAGATAAGATTGAAAACGTAACCTTTCGCAACGCGCCAATAATTTTGCTGTCGGATAATATCGCCGCAAACCATCTTCTTCTCTCCTAGGCGATGGACTTGCCAAAGGTTTGGTTTGGTCGAGATAGACTCCTAACCGTTGCCAATAGCCCACTATGCAGCTCTAGTGCGACGTTGATTTACCAAACCAAACCAAACCAAAAACCATCTTCTTCGAAGGCCTCCGTGGCCGAGCGGTTAAGAGCCCTAGTTGCTCAGTGGATAAGGCGTTCAGCTACTAATCAGAGGATTGGTGGTTCGAATCCGTGCGATGGACTTAACAAAGAAAAGTAAAAAAGTAGGGATCTTGCGATCGGAGGGTTGCCAGCTTCGCTGCAAAAATACTAGAAAGTCGTCCAGAACATCCAACAAATTATACTGGCGTGTATACGGGACTGGTGCACGATAAATCTGATCGGGGTCTAATGTCCTGACGCCTATTGAGGTTGCGTCGGGTGCCAGCTCAAGTGTTGTCCTCGTCATCTGACCACAGTTCAAAAATACAAGGCATCGTTTCCTTGTCTTTCCTTCGAGATAGGCCCCGAACCGTTGCCAATAGCCCACTGTGCAGCTCTAGTGCGACGTTACTTAAACAAACCAAATACGAAAGTTCCTGGTTCGATGCCAGGCGATGGAATTGACAAAGAAAAGTAAAAAGTAGTGATCTTGTGATCGGAGGGTGCCAGCTTCGCTACAAAATACTACTAGAAAAGTCGTCCAGAACATCCGCAAAAATTAACGGCGTGTATACGGGACTGATGAACGATATATCTGATCGTGGTCGAAAGTCCCGATGTCTATTGAAGGCGTTGGGTGCCAGTTCAGGTATTTCCTCGTCATCTGACCATGGTTCTAAAATAACGAGGTGCATGTATGAATGTGTGTGTGAATGTGTATGTGTTCCTGGGTCTTTCCTTCGAGATATTCCCCGAACCGTCGCCAATAGCCCACTGTGCAGCTCTAGTGCGTCGTTAATTGACCAAACCAACCAAAACCATCTTATTGTCTTTAAAAAACAAATGGGGGGCCGGATAGCCCAGTGGATAAAGGCGTCAGCTGGGAATCGAAGGGTTCCCTGTAAATCTGATCGGGGTCCAAAGTCCCGACGTCTATTGAAGGCGTCGAGTACTAGTTCAGGTGTTGTCCTCGTAATCTGACCATGGTTAAAGAATACGAGGCATCGTTCCCGGGTCTTTTCTTCGAGATAGGCCCGAATCATCGCCAATAGCCCACTGTGTAACTCTAGTGCGGCGTTTTTTAACCAAACCAAACCACCTAAAAAACACATTTAGTATTTCATATGCGGGGAGCCCCAGCTGCTCAGTTGGTAAGGCGTTCAGCTACTAATCAGAGGATTGGTGGTTCGAATCCGTGAAATGGACTTGACATAGAAAAGTAAAAAAGTAGTGATCTTGCGATCGGAGGGTTGCCAGCTTCGCTACAAAAATACTAGAAAGTCGTCCAGAATATCCAATCTGATCGGGGTCCAAAGTCCCGACGTCTATTGAAGGCGTTGGGTGCCAGTTCAGATGTTTCCTCGTCATCTGACCATGGTTCTAAAATAATGAGGTGCATGTATGAATGTGTGTGTGAATGTGTATGTGTTCTCGGGTCTTTCCTTCGAGATTGACCCCGAACCGTCGCCAATAGCCCACTGTGCAGCTGTAGTGCGACGTTAATTAACAGAAACCAAACCAAACCAGAATATCCAACAAATTATACTGACGTGTATATGGGACTGGTGCACGATAAATCTGATCGGGGTCCAAAGTCCCGACGTCTATTGAAGGCGTTGGGTGCCAGTTCAGGTGTTTCCTCGTCATTTAACCTGGGTTCTAAAATAACGAGGTGCATGTACGAATGTGTGTATGAATGTGTATGTGTTCGAGATTGACCCCGAACCGTCGCCAATAGCCCACTGTGCAGCTCTAGTGCGACGTTAGTTAACAAAACCAAACCAAACTAAACCAATCATATGCGGGTCCAAGCAATAGGACAGCCAACCAATAGGATTCATGGAATAACTTGAGCTTGTACTTGGGTTTGGTTTGGTTTTGTTAATTGACGTCGCACTAGAGCTGCACAGTGGGCTATTGGCGACGGTTCGGGGTCAATCTCGAAGGAAAGACCCGGGAACACATACACATTCACACACACATTCATACATGCTTGTACTTGGGAAGCAAGGGCGATTGCGTTTGACTAAAAAGTGCAAAAGAGGGCGGGATGTCTAAAAAAAAGGGTTGGTTTGGTTTGATTAAAAAACGTCGCACTAGATCTGCACAGTGAGCTATTGACGACGGTTTGGGGCCTTTCTCGAAGGAAAGACCCAGAAACAATTCCTCGTACTTTTGATCCATGGTCAGATGATGAGGACAACACAGTTTTATACACGTTTCAACTCATTTTAATTTCTAAATTTAAATTTTGATATTTCCAACAAGAATTTCCAACATTATTTCAAAAATAGAAGTTTACATCAACAGTTTGAACATGATAAGATAAAAAAAAACCCGCAATTATGTCACCCTATAAATCTTGAATCATTCTGAAGCAACATTCCTTCTTCAAACACAGTTTTATTTGAAATACCCGTTTTCATCGTCAAGCAATCTGGTAAGTATCATTCTAGAATATTCTTCTCGATACGCAAAAGATGGACTTTGGGATGAAAACTTTTAGGTAATCACTTGGGTTGTTTACTTTGGAAGATTTCCCCAAAACTTTTCCGGGGTTTAAACATTTATAAACAGAATTCTAGAAAAGATATGGTAAATTAAAATCAACAAGTAGAGGAACGCGGAGATCTCACTTCCTTTTCGTCGTGAAGTTCTCATTTGATCATGTTTTCGGATAGTGTGACAAGCCGAGTTAAAAGTACATTACTTCTATGAATAAAAAGTTCAATCATTACTTTCATAGATATCAGGAAGAGTCTTAAAGGATTTTGTGGCGCAGTGGATGAAGACGTTCAGTTGGCAATCAAAGGATTGCTAGTTCGAGCCCTTGCGATGGAATTGGCAAATAAAAGTAAAACCACAGTGATCTTGTGATCGGAGGGTTGCTAGCTTTGCTGCAAAAATATTAGAAAGTCGGCCAGAACATCCACAAATTAGTTTGGTGGGTATATGGGATTGGTATACGATAAATATGATCAGTGTCCACAGTCCTGACACCTATTGAAGGCGTGGGTGCCAGCTCAGGTGTTGTCCTCGTCAACAGGACATGGTTAAAAAATACGAGGCATCGTTCCCGGGTCTTTCCTTCGTGACAGGCCCCGAACCGTCGCCAATAGCCAACTGTACAGTTCTGGTTTGACTTTAACTAACCAAACCAAACTAACTTAAGGAATTTTGCATTTAATATTAATATTATATTTATATTATGTTATTACATTTTACCTTGGAATTCTGATTGTTTAGTTTTAATCACGAACTCGAAGGAAAATATTAAAACATATATTTAAATAAAAGAATTTGGATAGTTAAATGCCGGATAACCAAATTTTTCAAAAGACGCCCACGTGAGACATCTTCTATCGAACAAAACGAGAATGTTTCAAATATCTGAATTAGAACAAAAATTTTGCACGAACGTACATTAAAAAATACAAAAGTCGAATTGATAATCTCTCTCCTTGCTGTCGTTTTTCTCGGAAAGTTCCATTTGCGGCCCATGGCAACCTTTTGTCTGGGCGATAAACAATTATTTTCTTCTTTGTGAATATATATCCCAGCTCTCCTAACCCAGCTCCCTTTGGCCGCAATTGGGCTATTACCGTTTTTCTATAAGTAAAATTAATAAAATCGTAACTATTTAGAACTACCCGATTAATTAAAAAATATATATATTGTCGTATTTTTAATATTTTATCAATATTTATTTCTAATTTATATATAATATATTATGTTCGGTTAATATTTTAATTAGTGTTGTTCAATTGTTAAGAAAATTGTCTTTTGCTACTTTGCAAGAAATGATTTTTTATAAGAATCACTATAAGGAATACCTAACTCAAAAACTCTTAAATCCTAAACGTTAATAAAATAAGCGTAAAAGTGTTAAATAAATCAATCTTATATATTAAGCTGAAATCTCCAAAATCTGTCCGGATGTTTGTTTGTTGGTTTGTCAGTACTTTATAGGTTCCGTAACTGCAAAACACAGAGCTTTGAAATTCACAGAATAGTTAGTTAAAAAAATAAGAATTTTAACGCGAGTATTTCCAAGTCTCTACGATGTTTCATTCGAATGTTATGACATTTTTTAGCGTACGTCAGCAAAGTTTCACGAAGTGGCAACAGTAAAATCAGTTAAAATCAACGGATAAAAGCGAAAATATAATATAACAAAATTATAAACCAATTAGAATGCCGATCTTTACACGGAATACTCCATAACCACAAAACGTAGCTTTATAAAATTTACAGAGTACTTTACTTGAAAAATTAGACATTTTTTGTGATAATTTTTAAGTTTGTACGATGTTCCATTCGTAAGTTATAACTATTTTAATGTATTCCGACTTAACATGGTTGAACATATCGTATGCAATTTAAAATAAACTTTTTCGCTATTGTCACTATAAAAATGACGTCATAGGTTTTGTTTGATTTAATAATTATGAAAAACGTCTGCACATTGGGCTTTTTGTTACAATACGGATTCATTCAAAAATTAAAACAACCAGAAGTTTATTTTAGGGAAATGGTTTAAAATTGTTTTAATATGTTATAATTGCATTATATCTTTTGTTTGGTTTGTATACAGGTTAATTGTAACTATATTTAATTATATTAGATCGAACGGCTTTTTGAACAATTCTTCCAAAATGTGAGTAATTTGTGTATGAACGTCCATTTTATTAATTTGAAAAATATTTTATGACAGTATTTTTTTTAATTCTACGAAGCTTAGTTTCACTGTGAATTTTTAACTCTATATGACTTTTTAATGTTATTAAAGAATAAAATTCCACATATACCAAATGATAATTGATAAAATAAATATTTTATATAATATGCCAATGAATATTTCCTTTTAAAACATTAAATGACGATCATTAAGAATTAAATGTTCGGAATTGTTGTTCTGAATGAATGTTCTGAATGATTGAAAGTACATGGTGAGTTTATAATATGCTGCACCGTTTGTTAAATTATCACCAAATTATAACAGTTTATTCTTTGGATGAAGTGCATCTTGGCTTTAATTTGCTGTGGAAACTTACTAAATATTTATATAACAGGTATTTTTCGAGGCGAATACAATAACAATAGAATACAAAATTTATGAAAAATGGTTTAACAAAATAAGTAAATAACAAATTTTTAATACATTCATACGGAAATAAAAAAAAATATTCTTAAAATTAAAATAGGTAGGTAGTTATTTTTCTGTAATAATAGAATTCATGGAAAATCTTTAAAACATGGGCATTTGGACATAGTAAAACAGGGGGGGGGGGGGGGTTGAAAATCAGCATGTATATTATTAGTAGCGATAGTATATTATTTATACCCATCAGCTGATTTCACTTGGAGTTAAGGATTTTACAAATGTCGTTTTTTATTATGGGATTTCATGCAACTGTGTACCGAGACTTCCCATACCGAAAGGAAATTCCTATTAATTTCCTAAAGTATTTTTGTGCAGGAATGTTTAGTTTTTAAAACTCCATACCTATTGAGAAATAAACTAGAAATTATAGGATTTTTATCGGTGTATTAATAACCAAGTAGTATAGATATATTTTTACTTTTTTAACTTCTAATTTATTAAAAATAAAAATATTTAAAATTATAAAAAACAGCTTTAACGTTTTTAAGGAGGAATTCTAAAATGGTTTATGCGATTATCCCATGGAGGTGAGGAAATTTATATATTTTCAGTTATTTGCCGTTATTTTATTTACCTCCGTGCGAAGAACGGGTACTTTTGCTAGTTACTTATAAATCACAAACTTGTGATTATAGAATCGAAATCAAATGAAACCCTCAAGTTTTGATTGGGGATAAAAGTTATATGCGTCAATCACACTAAATTTTTATTGCAAATTTAATCCAAAGTAAATCTGTTTTATGGTCTTTACCCGTGAATTCGAACTTGACTTTAAAGAGTGACTACATTTTAATTCATTCCACAAAACGTCGTCAATTATGTCACCCAACAGGTCTTTTGTACCCGTTGAATATTCAAAACCTTTAAAAGCAGAGTTAATGTGAAATCGTCGCACAATTCCGTGATTTCATTAAAACAAGGACCACGCTAGTGTCATTGGAACGTGAAAGTTGTTCAACGTGTAAATGGGAAAAGTGCGTTTTATTTGTCATTAGAATTTGCATACAAAGCAACTGTGCATGCTCTTATTTAAAAACGTAATAAACGCTTAGAATAATTCATAATTAAAAAAAGAAATAATAAATATTCGAGAATTGTTCTTTTTTACTTTAATTAGCGTGGAAGTCGTTTAATATGAATGAAAATTAAAGTTTCTTTTCGCATTAATATGTTAATTAGGAATTATTTATGTTAATTCAGTATTTTAGTTAAACCAATTTTTTACTTTGAATTGTCAAAAAACATCTTTTATTTGTTTATCTATATACAAGTACAGAATAAATTATAATTAAAACCACGTACGTATAGCTTATCCTTAAATGAATTAAAACCACAATACATTTTTGTAAACTAATTACATAAGTAATTTATATAAAATATATTGAATTTTTTAAAAATATATGTATGCTGATGAAGATATATAAAAAATCAATTAATCTTAATTTTATGAAACTGAAGCTTGTAATAAAAATTTAATACGATTTTTTTAGTCAATTTTGTCATTATTTTTTGAGTGAAATGTGTTTATATTAATATACAATAAAAGTTTACACAATAACCATAGTTGTTGAAAGCAATAATTTTACATGTTTTTTTAAAAAATAATTATAATTATTAAACTTTTAAAAAAAATTGTGTAATGTTCAGCTATCATTAAAGAATAATTACAAATTAAAGTTATAAAATTTTACAAGTATTCTATAAAGTTATTTACTATAGTTTTTTGCTGTAACATATTTTTCCACACATAAGAAAATACTCTCGTTTTTTACTTCCAATATCTTAAAAAATAAATTGCGAATAAATACGCAAATTTCGTCGCATTTAAAGTTAATGTCTTGGAAAATCATAACATTTCTTGTAAAGTATTTCCAGTGCTGAGTCCATCTTTCAAAGCACTTTTCCTATGAAATGTGTTATTTTTTTTTCCAAAATAAGAAAAACAAATCTGGAGTCGCGAATGTGTGAAAAGCAGTTGGAGCTGTCATTGAAGTTATATCTCATGTTTACCCAGGAAAAGTGGGGAAATGTAGATTAAGAATAATTTTTCTAGAAGTCGGAAATAGCAAAATATTTAACATGGAATTCAGTCATACGAAGAAACTGCGAACGGGAAACTGCTGTGCGGAACTGAAAAAAGGAAAATAAAATTTCAAATATTGTCAATATATTTTAGTCTTATTTTCTATTTAAGAATCTCTTCCATGATAAGCCATTACAATAAATATAATAGCAATCCAGTTAACTATATCACTTTAAACATAAAATAATATAAAATGTTTTGTAATCTTATTTACCTACTACGGAGTCATTTAATTATATATTTTTTGTTTTAGTTACTTTTTTGATATTTGAATCGAAATTTTACTTATTTTTGAATACCTATTTTTAACAGTGAAGAGGCGGACTTAACATACCTGCGATAACTATCGGTGGACACGACCCGTAAATTTGCATTGACATGCAGACTGTAACAATCTAAATAATATAAAATATCTATACAAGATAATATAAATATATAATTTATAAAATATAATATAAATATATAATCTATAAAATATAATAATATCTATATAAAAAAATATTAATAATATTAACTTACTTTCATTTGCATTCGGACATTTTTTTATTATTTATTTGACACTTTTTAATTTTGTGTGCGCTAATAACTTCTTACTCTTGTTTATTCATAATTTCGATTGAATTTATTTCTATAAAAGGGCCTGGGACTTAATTTTTATTAGTTTATTTTTCATAAAGCCAAATAATTAATTTAAATTCTTAATATTTCCATCCATTTGATACAAATAAGTCGAATGACTTCCAAGTAGAGTAGATAACAAAACAGAATACCGATATATAATTAAAAAATTTGCAACTTGCCGTTTTAATAATCTAAATAAAAACGTTTAATATGAACATATGGAGGCATAGTCGTATAGTATGTTAAATATCTTTGCACAATGAACGTTCGTTTGACTCTGTGGGATTATCTGCTTTTGCTAAATACATTTATTACTCAGTGTGTAAACACATGGAAAAGTCATAAATGGATTAAATGTGGTTTATTATTATACAAGAGGACAATGGTCAGAAATGACTCACTAGCTATCTACGATATGGATGTGTCGATTAGGCGTTATAAATGCTTAAATTAAAAATTAATAAGTTAACATTTAGTTAACGAGTAGACATCTGATTCAATTGGCTTTTCGACCTTTCCGTCATAAAATGGGATAATTGTTTAAATTTACAATTAATAAGTTAACATATAATTAACGAATAGACATCTCTGATTCATGTGGCTTTCCTGCACTTTCGTCATAAGATGGGAAAAATGCTTAAATTAACAATTAATAAGTTAACATAAAATTAGCGAATATACCTCTCTGATTCATTTGGCTTTCCTGCCCTTTCGTTATATGATGGGAGTAACTCATTTTAGCGAGAGGGTTTATTTTTAGATGCTTATAGTCTGAATGTAAATGAAAATCTATGGGTCGTGTCCACAGATAGTTATCCTGGGAGTGTTAAGTCCACCTCTTGGGTCAAGACCCAAACATCCATTGGTTACTTTGGGCAATTCATATTTTGTCGCATAGGATTTCATTGAGCCCCTTATCCAAAACGTTCATTGGTAATCGGCAGACGAAAGGACCTCATAATTTAATTTTGGGGGACTGTTGTCTCCACAAAGTCAGGCGTTTTGTTACACAACCATTCATAATATTCATTGAGACAATCTGGGAGTCTCATCGCCAGAGGGGAAGATGAAAAGAAAAGTGAGATGACGGGCTTGCGTCACAACACAGCCATTGCTATAACCTTAAGTGCAATGATATTAAACTCTTTATTGGGAAACTTATTGAAGTAGAATCCACATAACTTGGTAAAATATTAGATCTAGCTACTTCGTACTTCAAAATGGTGATAGTTTACTTTTAAATTTGTGCCACTTATTCCACTTGGCAGCGTAAATCTTTGTATGTTTTGAAAATATTTATTTTTCCCACGGTAAAACAAAATGGCGCTTGGTATCCGCTATACTACATTTATGTTAAAATATATAGTCTACAACTTTCGCGAAAGCATAAATTTGTTGGAATAATGGAAGCCGATTAAAGGGTATGCATACATATTAACGAATACAGTTTAAACAAATATATCTTCCGTCTGACGCATTCGGATAAAATATGAAATTTTTTTTTAATTGTCCCGAGCTTTAAATAACAACATACAGGCGGGTCTCAAACTTGCAAATTATTGGCGATGTTAATTGTTTAGCTGTTTAAATACAAATAAAAAGTCTATTTTAGTATTATTTAAATACTTTGTTTGTTTCTTCTAAAGCTAAGAAACATATTTAAAGTATAGTTGGGCAGAAATAAAGTTTCATTATTCCAATTTAGCTAGATACATGTGGTACAGTCAAATAATGACCACATCTCTACAATTTGACAATCCTGTATAATAGCACCCTCCAAAACCATATTTAATTTGGAAATACTTGTAGAAGCCAAATAAGAGTTGTTAAACCATAACAACTGGTATAATTCTTAAATATAACTTTATTTGCAGCGAAAGTCAATTGCTAAT
The DNA here is from genome assembly GCA_963932185.1 of Troglohyphantes excavatus. Classification (NCBI taxonomy): domain Eukaryota; kingdom Metazoa; phylum Arthropoda; class Arachnida; order Araneae; family Linyphiidae; genus Troglohyphantes; species Troglohyphantes excavatus. The sequence goes on along the minus strand of OZ010666.1, from coordinate 27,092,181 downwards.
AAGACTCCAAAAGTTAACTAATTTATTTGTTAAAACCTAAATGTAAATGAATATAATATCATTGAATTGCATCAATAATCCGTGAAAGTAGTATATAAATAAATATTTTCGAAACAAGTAAATGTACGAACTTATTTTTAAAACGTCCATACAAATCCCAGCTTTTGTATATTCCGTTTCGAAATTTATTTTAAAGTTCCTTTTAGTGAATTATTGCCCCATTAGTTACACAAGTATAAGTTAATAAAGATTTGAGACGGATGTAATTAGAAATCAATGTAGAGGTAGATGTCTGGCTTGTTAGTCTAGACTGCCCAAAATAAACGGTTTTTTATTAGAATACAAATGAATGAATAGTATAAAACATTGCGACTAAAAAAGGATTCTGCTAGGTATATAACTACTATCTTATGTGTATTGCTGTTCTACATTAAGAAAACAATAAAATGCCTCTTGCTTTCGCATTTTTTAAAAAAAAAATTACATTTAAAACTTTATTAAATACAAATGCTTGTTATGTTTTGAGAATGTTTTGATTTAAGTACTTTTATATTTTAGACTTAATGGAAAGTAAACGATAAGCAAAAGTATTAATGTAATTAGGAAAAAACATTTATTATTACATGTGCATTGTTAAGCTGCATTTGTATGCCTTTAGTTGATATGTGTCAATGGTTGCTAAATTTTGCTGTGAAGCAGAAAGTCATCTTCAGATACATATAAAGTGTTTTTCTTAATATTTATAATACTTGTATAAATGTTTGAAGTTCACTAAAATTTTCTCTGAACTGCATATACTTAGTTTCATTTTATAACTGTTTTCTACGCATATTTAACATGTTAATATTTCCAATATTTGTTTTGAGCTGGTTTCTCCCAGCAAAAAAACAGAGTATAAAAACTTCATCAAAGTTGTAAAATTGAAGGTTTTATGCATGAAACTTCAGATTTATTGAGGTTCTAAAATATTTTTTAAAAAACTGCATTTAACGAAGGTTTTAATTCGAAATTCTTTTATAACACTTACAATAGAACTTCAATTTTAAAGATATAAAAAGTTGAAGGGAAAATGAAGATTTTTAAAGGTTTTATCTAGAAAATAAAAAAAATATTTTTTTTTGTTCCAAATTCCTTTATAAAACCTTCAATTCCCTAACTGATGAAGTTTATATGCTGACTTTTCTGAGAGTGGAGCTATTCTCAATGAAAATGGATAATTAAGAAAAAAATTAATTATGTATGTTTTTAATGCTCTTTTCATTAATTTTTAAATATTGTGAAATTCCAAATGTATTGGTTAAAAAAAGGTTTTTGGAGCATATTTATTGTAATATTCTTCTGAAACGATCATTGATATTCATAAATTAGATTTTTACACACTTCAATATAGACGAAACTGAAAATTCAAACCTACCGATTTTTTGTCCAGTAAATAAACCACCCGAAACTTCATTACGATTTGCATAGATATAAATATATATAGGTTATTTCTTGACATACCACAAAAATTCTGCTTTGAAAAAATCTTCAATTCAAGTCCTTTTTTATTTGAGAGAGTGGAGTTTTGAAATGAAAAGCGTGTCTGAACTGATAAAATATTTTAGTATGCAAAGGGGAAATGTGAAAAAAAAAATAAAGTATTCACCACATACTTCCGATCTCCGTGTTTTGTAAATCCAGTAGCTGTGTTTGTGTTTGGCGAGTGAAACATCTCAAATTCTAGAAAAATCTCTTTATATTAGCAGATGAAATGAGTCGTTTTTTAAAAAAAGTTTCTTTTAAGTTTATTGGAAAAAATAGCATATCTTCGAGATGAAATATTGAACGCCGACGATTTGAAGAAGAAAAATGTTGATTATATGAATACACAGTTGGTTGTGTTACTAGTTTCACAATGTCACAATGTGGTTTTGGTGGTGCCTCGCGGTGTATTTCAAAGAGATTTCGGAAACAATAACTTATAATTTTAACCGCAGTCGTATGATAACCAAACTTTTGAGCTGGTGTCCTCCTTTTCAATTTTAACACCCTTACATTGGAGAATATTTGAGACATGACTGATTAAACTTGAAACAGTTTTCTATAGATGGTGAGACTTTGGTTGGATTTACCCTTCTATATTGGATTTACCCTCTATATCATATGGTTTTAAAATAGAAAATTCGAAAATATCAATATAGCAAAATATCAAAAGATCAATATAACAAATATCAAAATATTAATATAGCAAACATCGAAATATCATCATAACAAATATCTAAATATCTATATAACAAATATCAAAATATCAATATAACATATTTCGAAATATCAATATAACTAATATCAAAATATCAATAAAACAATTCTGAGTTTAGTATAGTGCTCACTGTGACTATTTGAATTGATGCCCGAATGATTAAGGATTCAGACATACATCCGATGGGCACGGATTCGATTCTCAGCATGTGTGTAGCGATTTAGTAGGAGGATTGTCAAATTTTCCCTCGTCATAACCAAAAATTATCAACCATGTATAAGGTTTGATTTGTTTAATTAACATTGCGCTAGAACTTTATTGTATGATATTGGCGACCTTTCGGTTTGGTTAATTAACGTCGCACTAGAGCTGCACAGTGGGCTATTGGCGACGGTTCGGGGTCTATCTCGAAGGAAAGACCCGGGAACGATGCCTCGTTATTATAGAACCATGGTCAGATGACGAGGAAACACCTGAACTGGCACCCAACGCCTTCAATAGACGTCGAGACTTTGGACCCCGATCAGATTTATCGTGCACCAGTCCCGTATACACGCCGTTAATTTTTGCGGATGTTCTGGACGACTTTTCTAGTATTTTTGTAGCGAAGCTGGCAACCCTCCGATCACAAGATCACTACTTTTTTACTTTTCCTTGACAAGTCCAACGCACGGGTTCGAACCACCAATCCTCGGAATAGTAGCTGAACGCATTAATCGCTCGGTCACGGAGGCCTGGCGACATTTCGGACTTATCTGAAAGGAAAGACACAGGAACACTGCCTCGTATTTTTTTAGCCAATGTCAAATGACGAGGACAATACATGAGCCTGCACTTGATGCAGCCTGAACAGGCGTCAGGGCATTGCACCGCGATCAGATAATACGCCGGTGGTAATTGAGGCTTATTTCGGGCAGCTTTTGTGATTAAGTAACGAATATGGCAACCCCAATTACGTGTTCGCTACATGTTAACTTTTCTCAAGTCTTCATGCCGATTCGATCTGATTGCTAGCTGGATGCTGTACCTCGAGGCCACCGGGTCTCTCGAGTGTAATTGACGCTCGTGCAAGTTAAATTTGATCGTGGTCGAATGTCCTGACACTTACTGAGCTTGGTCGGGTGCCTGCTCAGATGTTGACCTCGCCATTTTACGCCTTCACCATTTGGCCACCACCGGCTTCTATTATAGTAAAACCAGACTAAGAGATTTGTTGAATTAGAAAAAAATATGCAAAATGATACAAATAAATCATTGATGAAGCTGGAAAGATTTCAATATAATTTTTATTTTCAATATCCGTTCACTATTAATCTGATCAACATTAATTTCAATTATACAGTTTTTTAAACTACAATCATCTCTTTTTCCATGTCTCCTTAAGGGGGTCCGATACCCAAAATTCGCAAAAAAAGTCATTTTTTTTAATATTTAAAAAATAATATTCAAACTTATCTTAATAACTCACAAAAAAACTGCTTCAAAAAATTCCTATTACTTTTTTAGTTATGAATGTTTTAAAGAGACACTATATTAATGATGTGTTCCTATAACATAGTTGTATCACTATATGTAAACTTTAAAAGCAAATATCTCTGTTCGTGGTTTTGAAATTTAATGAACACTAAAAATGCTAAGGCTTTTTTACTATTATACTTAAAATCATAATTTTTGTGTGTATAGCAAGGTAAATATCTCTCTATTTTAAAAAAAAGTAAGCCCTAGGGGGAAAAAGTCGGCCCTAGGGGGAATTTTCAGTTCTTTCAATGTTATTCAGATCGTATCTCAAAATGTTAAAGTCCTAAAATTACGAAATTAAGTGAATTTGTTAAGAAATGTTTGATAAATAAGAAGAATATATTTTTGTTTCAATACTGTTATTAGTTTATAAGTTATTTAATATTAAAGTCGTCGTTGATAAAATTTCGCTTACAAGTAATTTTGTCCGTCGAGTTTCTCAAACACTATTAAGAGGAGAGATCCAATTTTTTTAGGGAGTGTACAAATAGGTTTGAACTGGAAATCCAAGTAAGCATTTTTTAAAATTCGTATTAGTTTTGGATTTATAAATTTTTTAAACCTTTGAACACGCTCCACTTTTTGAAGTTTTTTCGCCCTCATTTTGAAACGTGATTTCTAAATTGCTATAAGTCATTTAAAATTACATATTTTCTTATTAAAAAAATATATTAATGTTCGTTAAAACTTCATCTTTCCGATGTTATAAAGATTATAGTTATATCTTTACAATTAAATTAGATGTGGTCAATTAAGATAGGTATAAAAAATAGTGAAGAAAGGAAAAATGTCGGATATTTCGAGAAAATTTTAATTTGCGAATTTTTGTCTCATTGTTCCGCTTGCATCTCAAAAAGTAAATGTCCTAAAATTATGAAATTATGCCAGTTTATTAAGAAATGTTTGGGTAATAAGATGAATATTTTTGTTTTGCAATACAATCAGTATATTAGACGTTATTTTATGTTAAATTCATGATTTTAGAACATTTTGAAAATAATTCATACATTTTTGTATACTTGTCTTCCAATTTTCAACAAAAAAATAAATAAAAAATTAGGGGTATAGATTAAACTATTGGCTACAAATGATCCAGAGCGTTTGTCAAATTTCGATTTAGTTTTGTAGTTATAAATTTTTAAATAATTGACGAAATGTCTGAAATAATCGTCAATTTTACGCGTAAAATTTTAAGGGATAAACTAAAACTGCTCTAAGTAGTTCAAAAATATACTTTTTTCCCGTTAAAAAAATATAGTTATATTCGTAAAATCTTCCTTTCTTGAATGGTATCAATACTGAAATTCTATCTTAAAAAATAAATTAGATGTAACTATTTATGTGAAGTACTATAATTATTATTAAAAGATATTTCGGAGCAAAATGCCAACGTTGGCAAAATGCCAACATGTATGTAAATCTAAATCCTGTAGCTTATTATATATTTTAACGGGAAATTATTATTAACGCCAATTCTCAATAATCTTACTTTATATAAATAAAAGTTGGCGAATTAGACTTATCAAAGATTGGCGCGTTTATGCTACTGTTTGTTTACACATGTTTCGCCGCTTTTCAATGAGTAGAAACAATTGCGTTGAAGCAGTTGAGATTTTCCAGTTATCCAGGGGGAGGGGGGGGGGGGGGGGGGTCGGCTGTAAACTTTTATACCTTAAAAGTTGGGAATTTCGAGTTTTAAAAATCCCTGAGTTGGGAAAATTTATGCCTCAGGAAAGTTAATATTATTAGCAAATGAAAGCGATGGAAGACTAGAAATTGCCCAGCTTGTATTAAGATGAAACTTAAATTAGACCTCAAAACAGAACACTGCATTGGAACATGCGTGCAATAAATCAATACTTTCGAGATAACTGTTTAATATTACCTATAAAAAAGCTGACAAATGTCTATAAGTTGGAACTGGGAATTTTTTAGCACTGTTGCGTTTTGAATTTCGAATCGTTAAGTGTGGTCTGGTTAAATAACGTCGCACTAGAGCTGCACATTGAACTACTGGCGTTGGTTCGAACAAAGCGTCCTTGATTGGTTATTGGTACGTATTTACTTACTACATCAAGGACGCTTTGGTTCGAGGCCTTTCTTGAAGAATAGACCCGGGAACGATGTCTCATATTTTTAACACTGGTCAGATAACGAGGACACCACTAGAGTTGGTACCCGACGTCTTTAATTTGGGAATTCTGAATCGTTCACTTTCGGAATTTCGGATCGTTAAGTTGGGAAATTTCTTATCTCAACATCCCAAAAATAAATTTGTGTGACGGCACTGCCAGTAATAATTTATATAACTAAAAAAAGTATTCTTGTTAGGACACATTGTCATTGTCTACAGTGTATGAAGCCGGTATTGTTTGCGAAGCAAACTAAAGAGGATTGCGTAGCAATCCTCCGGGGGTTGGCGAAGCGTTAGCGGAGCAGGGCGCGGAGCCCCCTAGTATTTTAAATAGATGTATGCATTCATATTTCCTATTTTTACCATCATTTGTTTTTTAAAACCACTTAAATTGGAATTTTATATTTTCGTCAATTTTTTTTCTCCAAAATTTCTAATATATTTAATTTTTTTAAAGTGATGTATCTGAATCAAAATTTGTATGCATACATCTATTTACATATTATTCAAGATCTTAAATAAAAAAAATTGCTTCAAAATCTTGAAAAACAAAAAAGGAGTAGGAATTTTAAAATTGTTAAAACATTTACTAAAACTTTAATTTAAAAATAAATGTGCAATTTAAAAAAAAAATTGAGCGTCTTAAAATGTTTTTTTATGCATATTTAGAAAGAGAAAAAAAATTGGATTGTACAAGTATAAAAATAAAAAAAAAAATGTCGAAGGTATCGGACCCCTTAACAATTCATCGTGTGTCAATTTTAGTTTAAAGCTTTTTGTTCAATTTTAAGCTTCCATTTCGTACAACTTAAACCTTTCAAGAGCATTACAGCGCATCCCTTTACAGTCTATCTCTTAAAACAAACAACAGGTGGTCCTAAAAGCACCATCCATCAGACATAAATATTTTCTCCAAACTTTTCTGCTCATTTCGAACCTCGGCGGAAAACATACCTTTCAAAAGTAATAACAAATATAACTTTCTTTTTTTAAAAAGTACTCTTCAGAGTGCCTTTTTCTAAAAGCGGCCCATTCTCCCTTGTCAAAGTTTTTGAGACAAAGTTTTTCCGGATATCTGTCTCCTTCTTAAAAGACGTCTGAAAAGACTTTTGTGGGGGAAAAATATACAGCTCTTTTTGTGTGTGTTGGAAGCTTTCTCTGAAGAAAATCTTTCTATAGATTGCGTTTATTGAATTCTAAGTACTTCCCGAAATATTGTATATGATTCAATGTTTTTTTTTATATTGGGGAGATACCAATGGGGTTTGTTTATGAAATATTAGCTTTCGTTATTTTGATATGGGGCAACATATAACTATATTTTTTTTAGGAATCTTTCGCAAATAGCTGCGTGATGAGATTTTGATTTGTGTGCCGATTTGTTCGTTCAATTTACGATTAAATTGATATGTGTTATTCAGCTTGATTTACAACAATGGTTTCCAATTTTTATGTAGTCATTGATCACTAAGTAGACATTTGAACAAAGTGGTCGTACATAAGGCGAAAATTTACAAAGCGACTCAGACTATCAGATTTTAATAAAATGTATGTATTAAATTATTTATACATTTAAAAATGAATTTGTAAAATAAAAACTGAAAAATTTTACTAAAAAGAATTTATTTTAGTTATATTATTTATAATTAATGCACAAAAGTGTCAATATGCTTCTATTCATAAAATGTTGTTTCATCCAAGAGCAAAAATATTTTGATTTCTTATTTAGAATTTTTATAATAGGATTGTATCTAAAAAAAACATATTTGTTCAAGCTACGAGAGACAAGCGAGTGAAGGAGCTTGAACCAGAAACAAACATTAAGCCACACCACAATTCATTAAATCCTTCTCTTATGAAAAGAACACGAGCTTATAGTGATGTCAATTCATTTCCATCAAAAGTGAATATACATTTCAATTGTAATTAATCTACAATTTAATTGCTGGCATAAAGAGAAATAAATTTTAAATTTTAGCTGGATGACACTTCACTGATAATGAAACACAAAGTTATACGTTTTAGATTGGCTACGGCTATAGTTTGAAACTGTTAGAAAGTAAATTGGGGAAATATAAATATGGTGGAGAATAAAAATCAAGAGTCTTTTGTTTACCAATCACAGAGGCATCTTCAAAACACTTTCTCCTATTTATCCACGATTTTTAATCTCAACATCAGGTCGTACATAATGTCCATTTAGGAAATGAACAATGTTTTTGGTAAAACATTAAAATAGCCAAAATTCAATTTCAATGTTGACAACTGTGCCCAAATTCAAAAATATTAATCAAGACTAAATAAGAAGTCGAAACAAGTTTTAAGCACATTTTTGACTAATCTCGTATGAGAGCGTGGAAGCTGCGTAAATAAAACTTTTTCTTTTTACTTGAGTTGTCCGGCATCTTTCATTAAGATACTCACAACGCCAATCTTAAAGAATCTGGATTCTGATTATAATTAAAGCTCTTCTTCTCTTACTCGTCTCAAACCTAAATCTCAAATTTTCAGTTTCCTTAATCAAGGAGATCAAATCTACAGACGACATGGTTTCACCAATCCCGTGCCTTAATCAGAATCTCGTTCAACACAACCCAAGTTCCAAGACCTTAAATGAATTCCAAAACCCTGGCAGAATCCTTTACTTTCAAATTACACCGCGGGCGGTTCAAAAGGAAGCAGACCGTGATTCAACGCCGTTTTAATTCGAATCGGGGAGTCCTGCTTTGCCTTCCTGTGACGTCACGTGCCTGGGGAAAGGCGCGTGAGTGACGCCGACTTATCACTCGGATCACGTTAAAGAGGAAGAAAACCCAGGCACTTCCTTGCCCGGGTAGTTTGTCTTCATTTATGAAGCAGGAAGGGAAGGGGGGTTGTGTTTTTCGGTAAATTTCATTACCCCATTAGCTGAGAGATAGTTGCGCCCCCTGTGCACGTTCTAGTTTCTTCTGTGGAATGAAAAAAAAAAGTTGTTTTCGAGAGTTGTTTGTTTCACAGTGTTAACGATGGGAAAACTTTCTTAACCGAAAGCCATTTCTTTGATGAAACAGCCTGGGTAATGTCTTTTATAGCGAATTGTATTCCAATGCAATTTCGATTATCATAAAGTAATGTGGACTGATTACATAAAAACAATAATAATGTCTTCATGACATTTTTTTTTATTTGATTTGAGTAAGTGGAAAGTTAGAACAAGAAACATTAAGAATAATGTTGGGGGGGGGGGGGGGGAGTTGAGGGAATCCCACTGAACTGTACCTGTAACTCCTGGAACACTCATTAACAGTTCCTGTTATCGACGCGGTTGAAGCTATAATGCTATAATGTAAGTAGTCATACTCAATAATACTTGAAAATTTGTTTTGAGTTTTCTGCACTATGACTCCAAACGTACCATCCTCGTTTTTTACGGAAACCTTTCAAATTCAAAGATATTAGGAAAAGAGGGAAACGTTGAGGTTTCGTACGGAAATTTCAAAACATTTCTCTTTTATAGAGAAAGATTTGGATTTATATTTAGCCAAGAAATCGTAAAGAATGTTATCTTTCTTTCTCTTTATATATATAAAATCATGGACAAATTATATACTTCTATTAAATTGATTTGAGGAACTTTTTCTTTCTATACAGATGTGCACCAATTTTTTAAATTTTTAGTTTTATTTGATAACATTTGTTTTATTGAATATTCATAAAGCAATTACATTCGATGCTTATTATAGCTCCGAATGCATACTTTCATTTTGAAAAAGACGTGTACTCAAAAATGAGTAAAAAGAGTAGCAGCTTGTCTATATAGGCTGTCTTCATAAATGACTTTCAATAAATATCATCAATTGCAAACAAGACTTACCGGAAATCGAACCCGGATCTGCAGGCACCGCTGGCCAGAGTTTTATCTGTTAAACTATTAGGGCGACGTGAAGATGCTATAAACTGAAGTAATGTTAAAAAGGAGTGCCAAAAGAATGGGAAGTAAGATAATTGAATTGTAATAACTGAGTTTCCATTTAAGCAATCTATATCAAATTATGAGAAAAAATATTTAAGTTTGTCAGGTTACTTTGTTAAGATGGCTTGAACAGCAGCTGAGATCAGCAATATTAAATCACACATTCAATTTTGCGAAAGTACGATTACTTAAAGTTGAGTACTTTATCGCTCATTTACGATGCAATTGTGCTAAAAAAAACGATTTTGTTCATGTACTCATTTTAAGTACCTTTTTTTTACAGTGTGAAATGAATATTAAATATATTATTTTTATATATCCCAACCTTGAATAAATATCAGTATTACTATGGTATTTTTCTTAAATATGAACTACCCAAATTCACACCAAATGCAAATGAACGTTCCTAATTCCTTCTGATCACGATCCCATTATTGGCGAAAATACGTGATGCATCAAACCCAAAATCCAAGACTTCTGAGAAACAGACCATCGTCGGGAATGTCCCATGTAACGATTAGGCCGTTGATGTTGGCGATATTTCGAAGAAGCAATAACGCCAAACCGATTCCGATTGGACACCACGGCATGTGTCATCTCCTGCAGAAAGTATTTATTGTACCGTGCCTTAAGCCCCGATGTGTGGAATAATGTATGAGAAAAGGTCCATAAGGAATTCCCCCTAATCTGCCCAATGGTCAGGGTGAGAAGTTCAACTAATCCGGTTGATGTGAAGTTGTTCGGTTTGAGATATTCCTCCAAATGTTGAGGTGGAGTCTTTGGGTTCTGGAGACACTAAATCAGTTGATGCATTATTGAGGATAGAGGGGATGTGGCAGTCATTTCCTTGTGATTTGGGTTTTGAGTCAGAGATGTGTAGGGGAGGGGATGTTTTGCTGGGGTAATATTTGGGTGGGTTTACTTTTGTGCGATTTGATGTGGATAGGTTTGTTCTGGACTTTTATGAAAGAGTTATCGGCTTTTTGATCTTCTGATTCGTTCAGGATAAAGTGGGCATTATCGAAAATTGTAGAATTGCTTGGAATTATATTTTGTTTTAGTTTTGGCCAGACATAGAATAAAAGCTTTTATACAAATAAAACGAATTATCTTGTGACTATTACGCATTTTGTCTGGAACTCCATCTTGCATTCGCATTTAAAAAATATAAAAGAGCCTTCACCACAGTTTTGATTTGCAGGTTTTTTTAAAATACGCTTTAGGAATTATGCAGGTAAATTGAAAGCTGTTATCTATTTTTGTAAAATAATAATGCTCAATAGTTCATTAAACACTTGCAGTTATTAGTTTTAAGGAAATAATTTCAAAGGCTGTTGCTTTTTTTACCTAGGTTATTTTAACTTGAATTTGTAAACAAAGTTAAGTTGCTAAGTCTAGACTTTTTTAAAGATCGTTAAAAGAAAATATGGAACGTCTATTAAAACATACTTAAAGTCTAAATAAATGTGCAATGAAAATCCCTTTACAGATGCGAACATGCTTTAGTTCACAAATATTAATTTTATATTGTTTAAACTCTTTTTTAAACAGCATAATGTTCTGTGAGAGAAAGAAAGAGAGATAGATAGAAAGAGAGATAATAAAAGAGAAAGATAGATAGAAAGAGGGAGTATGAAAGAGAGATAGAGAGCAAATAAACGAGAGAGATAAATAGAGTGAATGAGTAAAAGAAAGAGAAAAAAAATTAAAGAGAGAGATTGAATAAAAGAGAGTGAGAGAATAATAGAAAAGAGATATAATGCAAAAGATAATGAAAGAGAGAGAGAGAGAAATTGAGATAGAGCGATATATTGAAAAAGAGAGAAAATGGAAGTGATAATCATTAGAATGATGCAAGCAATGAGAATCCCACCAGTAAGATTCAAACTCGATTATTCAACACAACCCCCTGGCATGTGCACTATGGATAAGTATCTTTCAAAAGGACGACTTTACATAGAGCAATGCAAAATAATAGTGATTCATTCATTGAATTTTGTGTTGGTATTGAATATAAATATATGAATATTGGATAACCCTTATTAAGTCATTACGTCTTTTTAAAACACAATTTCAAAAATATAAGAAATTGAACACTCATGTCACAAGCTATAAACAAATATATGACTCTAAATTAATAATCGAAAAGAAAATCCATTGATATGGATTAGTCCCGAATTTCACAAATTATCAAAAGATAACAGTCCATGTCGAATGTCTTGATTAATTCCCTGAATAATCCCACTCCTGAATCAATAAATGTCAAATACGCAGAAAAGGGATCATCCTGTAAGGCGCCCGAGTAATCTGCCGAGAGAACGGCGTTGGGTTTGCGCGTAATGGCTTCCCTTAGATTTGCAATTCTAATTAGTGCGCACAATTTTAATCATTACATAAATCACGCTTTGATATTATGGAATTTACAGAGTTATATTTCTAGGTGCGAGTCCGGTTTAGCACCGAATTATGATTTTAGTGGAGAGGATTTCTTCGGAAAATCTTTTCGCAAACTAGTTTGGAAGTTGGTAAAAGAGATTATCTTTAAAATTTCATTAAAGGTTAATAAAGGCTGTGCTGGAAGGTGTTGAAAAAACCTTTCATCGTTAGACTCATTACTGTAAGCTGTTTATGGGAAGAGCTCCGCCAGCATCAGCTTGTTTAATAAACATCCTTAATATAATTTTGAGTTAATGTAAAACTAGACAGATTTTTATTAAAAATCTAAGTACCAATTTTTTTTTGTGGACAAAACAAGAATGAAAGTATATTAATCAATTCAATACAGTAGTAAAGTGTATATTTTTTTGCGTTTCCGATTAAATGCTGAAATTTAGTGTAATTTTATTAGGTTAGACTTAATTTGCATTGCTTCAAAATGAACATTTCAAATGTCATTCAACGGATATTATTACAAGATAGGTTTTCGTTATAGTATTTAATAATTCTTTATTTTGGATTTATTCTTCTCATATTACACAACAGTCAAATATAAAAAAAGTACGAAAGTGAAAAAAAAAATAGCTGTATCTATTATTTTTTCAAACAAACCGTTCAACAAGATTGTTTGTAGCTAAGAAAGAAATACTATTACTAAACAAATACAGCAAAACAAAATTCAGACAAATAATAATTTTATTTTTACAACGTTCAAAAGGTATATAAAAAAAATCGAGTTTTTATTAATGGTTAAAATGGTTTGAATTACTTTTAGAACATGAGTACTCTTATGAAAGTGTCCTGAAAAAGCTTTTAATGAAAAGCGTTTTCTATAGAAACATATAAGAGTTGTTTGAAATAACATTAAATAAATTGTCTTTTGATACGGAAATTGGAGGTACAATTTATTAATTTTGAATGAAAAAGTGTATTTCTTTTATATTATTATAACGCATGTCTAGTTTAAAATCTCAAACCACCTAGTTTGAATTTTTTGTAAATAAATTCATGATTAATTTATAAATTACTTATTAAATATGTTTTACTTTGTTCCATATTTTTGAATGTATATTAGAGTATTGTGTTGTATTTTTGTGTTACAGAGATGGGATTAAATATGAATTAATAATTATTTTGACATATTATTAGTAGTATTTATTAGCGTAGTTATATAGTATGTTTTACGATACTACATGATAATAGATTGTAATATAAGTAACATTTATATAAAAAATGTATAAGAGTTTGTTTTAATCGAGAGTTTTGGATTAAAGAGTTTTGTAGAAAACTGTATATGAATAAATACATTTTAATTAATTGAACATAAATTAAGATTTTGATTTAAATAAAATAATTTGATTTTATATAATACATTTTACAACTATGTATTTTAATTAAATTCGTTAAAGTTATGGTTATTCGAAACTCTTGGACACAAATTGATGGGCGATGGTCATAGTTTGGCTGTTTAACTATACACATAATTATTCAAAATTCTATTCTTTAATTACTTTGTTTGTTGCTACTATTGATAAATGAATTTATTAAAATGTTAGTGAAGTATTTAATCAATTGTATTTATTATGCCAATATAGCTAAATGTGATACAGCCACACAATGACAATCGTCCAATAATGTGTGACAATCCTGATTACTTTTCAAAACAACTATGTATAATGTTAAATTGCGTTTACAATTAAAACAATGGAATCGGCGACATGTTTTAAATAGCGAAAAATAAGTTATAAATTTATTACAACTAACACTTTCATTTATAATGCAAATAAATTGTATAATTGCTTTTATTTAAAGTATAAATAGTTATATAATAAAATTCTTTATTTTAAAATATATTTTAAAAATATGATATTTATATAAAAATTGAGTTTGATTAGAGAATATTTTATAATCTATTTCATTTTAATTATCAGTCTTAAAATAAGATTACAAAATTTCTTACGAAACAAACTCTATACAAAATGCAAGTTCCTTTCTACATTATTCATCTCGGGTTTTATTCATTTTCAATATTCCAACTGAATTAAACCCTTCGCGCGGGAAATCTCGAACAGAATTCTTAAAAGGCGACCATTCCATGCTTATCACGTAGCAATGTCGCTTGACTTTTCCGATAAATTTACTTCCCAAACTTGAGAATTTCATCAAGTGGAGTTGAAAAGATTCCTCATCATATTCAGCGGGCTCCTTCAAAAGGAAAGTTTTTCCTCAAAAGCAGAATGTGCGGGCAAAATATTTTATTTCTCTTCTTTCGAATATTTTTTTTCTACCGCGTCATCCTCCAACTCGGTTAAACATTCATTCATTCCGGAACAAATGACTGCAGACGAGAACTAAGATAAAAAAAATATATATAAATGTATCGTTGGCAACACTCGTGGAGTTCGGAGAAAAAATGTCCGTATTTATTTTCTTGGCTTATAAAAAGAACTTGAAAATGTTTTCACACATTTATATACTCTTTTCTATTTATTTGTTGCTAAGAAACCGAATTATTTTTTCATTCCCCAGAGGGTACCAAACCTATATTTCTTCGTTAAGGAAGGTTTAGAACGAAAGCGGTGTAAATATCAAACTTCTTTGGAGAAAAAAATCACTGCTGAGGTTTTTAGTTTTTCATTTGATAAGATTCATTGCAAAATAAACATTTCCTTAAAGAACTTATACTTTCTTGCGTGTCCTAAATAGAAGGTATTGAGCGTTTTAAAGGTATGCATTTCATTGAAAAACTTCAAGTTGCGCTAAAGATGGTAAATAAATTTAATCGAATAATCAGCAATGGTTCAAAATGAGATTTTTAAACTTTGGCTTTGTAAAAATGTATTTTAAATATTTTGTGGTACGTTTTTTTAATTTATAAAATTCTCTGTTATTGTAGTGGCCTCCGTGGCCGAAGGGATAAAGGCGTCAGCTGGGAATACGAATATTCCTGGTTCGATCCTAGGCGATGGACTTGACAAAGAAAAGTAAAAAGTAGTGATCTTGTGATCGGCGGGTTGCCAGCTTCGCTACAAAATACTAGAAAAGTCATCCAGAACATCCGCAAAAATTAACGGCGTGTATACGGAACTGGTGCACGATAAATCTGATCTGAGTCCAAAGTCCCGACGTCTATTGAAGACGTTGGGTGCCAGTACAGGTGTTTTCTCATCATCTGACCAGGGTTCTAAAATAACGAAGCGCATGTATAAATGTGCATGTGTTCCCGAATCTTTCCTTCGAGATAGACCCCGAATCGTCGCCAATAGCCCATTGTGCAGCTCTAGTGTGACGTTAATTAACCAAAACCAAAACTCTGTCCTCGTATAGAAACACTTCTTATTGGTAGATTGTAAGTTTTGGTGCTAATCAAAACTATATTTCTGTGGCTTGGAACGAGAAGGTCCGATGTCAATTTTATCAACAGTTTTAAAACTATATTGAATATATCAATTTTAAAATTTCTAAATGAAATATAAACCAATGTCTTCAGACTTCTTTAATCCTTTAAATCAAACAGTTTCGTGATTTCCGTAACATTGCATCAATGCTGACCCTAACACGTGGAAGCCATTTTTCTCAACAGTGTCAATTACGACATTTGTCTTTGTTGTTCCAAGCCGTAGATTTTATAAACAATACCAAGTTAAATATTTGCAATAACAGATCGAAAGATTTATATTTCAAATATCAAAAGTGTAGGATTAAATCGATTTACACTTACTTTTATTTGACCAGTTCAACAGCAGAATAAGAAGAGTATTTTAAGTTTCAACTTAAAAACTCAAATATGGTATTAGAAAAATTTTCGGTCCTAAATCCCAAGAAAATGTCCAGGGAACTCTTCCCAAGCTGATATAACACGCAGTAATTTATACGTCAGCCAAAGACTAATGCAATCAGGAGATTTATCTTCACTTTTGGGTTAAATTAGGCCCGTTGACATTGCCGACCATAAAAGAAGACATTTTATGCATTCATCTGGAAAATATTTGTGTATGTCTTTGATGTGGCAAAGGCTAGGGAATTATTAAAAGATATAAAGCATAATGAGAGATACAAAAAAAGCTGTGATATTTAATATGTAAATCTTATTCATTCATTTCTGAGAAACCCTATAGAATTCGAGCATATTTTGGGAACAATTTAAATTTCAAATTTGGTGCACTCTAGTTGCCCAATCTAAAGAGTTGTGTATTTTTTAAAGGAATAATGGGCTGTGGTGATTAACATAGCTTATTAATCGTGAGGTTTCTTGATTAGAGCAAAGGAGTATTCTGATTTAATAAATATAAAGTAACGTCGCATTGCTGAAAAGTATAAATAGGGGTTTTGTGAAGCTTTACCGCTTTTGAATATGCAGATTACGTTCAAAGGCTAACGAAGCATTTTTAAAATCTACACTGTTAAAAATAGTTATTAAAAAATAAGTAAAATGTACTGATTTTTGAGTTCCTTCGATGCTTATCATGGCTCCGAATACATAGGTTTCACTTTTGGAAAAGACATGTACTCAAAAATGAGAATAATGGATAAAAATGAATGAGAGAATGCGAAAAAGAGCAGGTGCTAGTCTACATAGGCTGTCTTCATAAATCACTTTCAATAAATATCGACAGTTACAACCAATACTTACCGGCAATCGAACCCAGATCCTCAGATACTGAACTAAGGCGATGTGAAGAAGTTATAAACAGAATAAATGTTAAAAGAGTATGCCAAAAGAATAGGAAGTACTATAATTGAGCTGCAATTACTCAATTTCCATTTAAGCAATCGACATTCAAATAATCTGGAAAACTATCTTCTGTTCAACCATTTTAAGTTTGTCAGGTCGCTCGGTTAAGATGGCTTGAGCATAAGCTGAGATTAGCAATACTAAATCACACTGCTCATTTTTGAGGAAGTACGATTAATTGAATTTGAGTACGTCAACGCTCATTTAGGATGCAATTGTACTCAAAGAAAAACCTGTAAGTTTAGGCACTCATTTTTGCTGACGTACATTAGTGACGAATGCATGTGAAATATTTTTGTTAATAGCTATTTGAAGATTCACAATTATTAATTTTTTTTTTTGGTGACACATTCTGAACATTTAACTGTGTCCGTAATTTAAAATAGTTTAGTTTGTTAAACACACACATATTCTTGTTACAAAAACAATATAAGTAACTTTTTTCTCATAATAAACTTATATCTTGAAATATTATTTATATCGTTTACTAAAGTCTGGAAAACGTTACACATAATTTCAAGAGTCAGGTTGTACTGAACAGACAAAGAAAGATAAATATTGGCTTATTGATTTATAGATCATAACAAGTATAGTTTGCCTTGAGGGGTTTATAGATTTGTTAATTTTCATTAATATGTTTTCTTCAGGGGTTAGAGTAAAATTTCTCAGATGATTTGGTCTTTGGGATACATTATTTTTGTGATCCTCTTTCTATATATTTATATTATAGTTTTTTCGCATTAATAGTTTTCCAACTTTTAACACAACTAACACAATTTTATTTAATTCAAGAATTCTAAGACTTTTATGTACTTCTACTTTTTAATAATTACAATGCGCTATGTTTATTATTTTTTCGAATTCATTTGAAATATTTAAAACAAGTATTTAAAAATACCATTTGAAATATTTAAAACAAATATTTAAAAATAATATTTGAAATATTTAAATTTTAAGTAAAATCCACGTATTTATATTTAGTTCTTTGATTAATTTCCTATTGATATTTTTCTATGCTTAAGTATTTAGAACACCTTGAAAGCAGCATTTTGCAATGGCATTTGCGTTTGCAATGTCGTTATTATCACCATTACCATTAATTTTCATATTAATTCATTAGGAAAAGATATTTTGAGCAAGATAAAAACGTTTTATATATTATCATATTTTAAGTACTTTCTTACCCTTTTTCAGCATTTTCAGTTATTTTGGCGTAAACCATTTGATCATTGTTAGTTATTTAATAATTTTTAAAACAGTAAAGATCTGTAAATATGAGAAATCAAAGGAATATTTTATAGTAATATTTTTGACATACAACGTCTTTAAAACGAGTTAAATAGGATTGAATTAACATGGTACGCTTTTGGAGAATGTATTCGCACATTATAACTCCGCCAGAAATTAAATGATTGACATACATTTAATCTCATGCGTGTAAAAATTTGAAATAAAGTGAATCAGTTGCGGGGCGTGGATGGGATCAGAGGCTTCAGAAATAGCTATTTATTTATCATGCTTTTTATGGAGACCACTAATTCCTATCTATAAAATCTGCTGAAATAACTTTCCATGTAAGACCTTTTTGACCGTATTCAGACACAGACTTACATAATTACTACTTAATATATGATTTTTATGTGGAGACGTAGGTATTGTATATCGTCGGCTTAGATGTAAAACCACGCATATTTAAACTAAAGATTTAGCAGCCGTTGTTGGTGCCGAAATCCAAGGTCAATATTTGTTTCTCTGTAGTGCAGCCCCATGGTCATTCACATTTACAAGTTTTATCGCTTATATTTCTTCGCCAACAACAGCTGCTAAATATCTGTAATAAATATACGTGTTTTTACTTCTGAGCCGACGTTATGTGCATGAATAGATTAAAAAAATTCATATTTGCAAGTGATGTAACGTTTCGCGCAACTAATACAGTCACGTAAAAACACAATAAATGCTTTTTTTATATTTATAAAAACTCAAATTTCTAATATGTTTCATATGTATTAGCTAATAAGGTTTGTGAAGTCATTTGCTGAATTCTCATTAAAAATAAGTGTTGGATGAAAATATAAAATGAAATAATAAAAAAGTTCCCTTTGTTAAGTATATGTTTAGCTTCCCATATAAAATAAAATAAAATCATGGGACACTTTTTTTCTCGCATTCATATAAACGATGCATTGAAATGAAATACGAGCAATTTATTAAACTAATACAATCCAAGAATTGCTAAAGTAAAATAAACTTTTTACTCCAATTATATTAATGAGAACACACAAAATTCGACGATTTTATTTTATAATCGCAAAAATACCAAAACGAAACACCACTAAAGATGCAAATTAAACAATGTTGTTAAAGTAAAATAAACGAAACAAAACCTCCATGTATATTCACAAGATATATCTAACACTGTTACTCATATAATTGAAGACTCTTCTGAAAAATAATCATAATATTTTTTTAGTATTTTGTATCTGTAGATGGATCCCTAAAGTATTTTTTCTTCAATTTATTAGTGAATTTAAGATGTAAATCAAATTAATCATATAAAACATCAGAAAGTTTTTTTTTTCGTTTTTTTTTAGGGGGCATGAGATTTAGTTATGCTCAGAATGCAGTCTCAAAAATAAAAAATAAAGAAGTCTATTACACATAAAAACAACATGTTCGGTAGGGTAGAAATGACTGCATATTCGTCTTTGGATGTGCAATTAGTTCACTCAACTGAAATAAATTAAATTAATTTACTTGCATCTTTCGAAGCGACTCTGTAACCGACACAGCAGAGCAGCAAAATTTAATTAATGTTAATTGAGTTGTGCTTTTTATATATTTGAGTTTTTCCGTGTATGCGCCTGAATTAGATTCGTTATTAGAAAACAACTTGTTAGAAAAAAGCAATATTTTCTCTGTATTTTTTTCATGATCTTTCGTGAACAATAACGAATCACAATTTATGTTAATTTTGAAACTTGAAGCATAATCTCGCAATGTGTACGAAAAAATATATAAGATAAATGATAATATACTAGTAGTTTTATATGAGTAGAAATATTTTGTAATTGCAATTAAATCTTGTGTCTAGTAACGTTTTTTAAAAAAGGATTCGAATAAAAACTTTCATAATTTTTTATTTCTTTAACTAATTTTTTACAAAAAAAAAAAAAAAAAAAAAAAAAAATTGAACGGAAGTGAATTACATTTACAAAAATTGAACTGGAAATTTAAATAAGCAAAAGCATTTGAATGCGTTAAGTTAAAAATTTATTAATTAATGGGTAATACTAAAAAGGAAAAAATTCCAATTGGGATCTTTCCTTTTTTAATATTACCCATACAATTGGTTTATGTAAGATACTAACTGTTCTCCGTGTTTTACACGCGTTAATTTATTGTCACCCTATTGGTTCATTCTGCCCGTTTATTATTTTTCTGTTATTTTCCCGAAAGCAATATAACTGTTCTATTGTTCAGATATCTACTGGTACAACCCCGAATTTTAGCTTTTCTGTTAGTTTTCCCATTGAAACAAAATTATCAGAAAGAGTTATTTCGACAAAGGAATTTTTGATCGCTAACTTTCAATTGTTAAAAAGAATAAATATATATTAATGTATTAAGTATTTCTTGGTTGTCATTCTTATGATTTTATAACTATATAGATCTTATTTTTTTAAAAATGGCCATTTAAAGAAAATATCTTCTAAAACGCTGTGTTAAGTTGCTTTCAACAGAAGCTGCGATCAGAAATATTAAATCACACTGCTCATTTTTGAAAAAGTACGATTACTTAAATTTGAGTCCGTCTTTTACGATGCAATTGTACTCAAATAAAAACGAGTATATTCAGGAATTCATTTTCAAGTACCTTTTTTTTTACTGTATAAACATTCTGATTTTAACACACACCACTCAGCAGCCAACCCGGCGATATGCTATTCGTCATACATATGTTATTTTTTAGGAAACTAAACATTTCCATTTTTTCAGTTACATCAATATGGATTATGAGCGGAGACGTGTTTAATGATATATTTGAAGACATTAAACATCATCTGTGCAGCTCAAAGAAATGGAAAAACTTATTTCCCACATTCATTTCTTGGTTTATAACAAAGATTTAAATCCGAAATAACCTGATTACATTCTTAATACAAAAACAAAATCGAAAATATTTTGGTTGTAAAGCCTATTACCTTATCAAAAGTGTTTTTCCCTTGGAGATTTATTTCTAAATTTGCCTTTAAACGAAATTTGTTTGACTTAATCTTTGAATGCAGATGTCTTTTCGATATAATAAACTCCTTTAGATTTTTAGAAACGCGAATTCCAAATCCAATGAATAAAGAATAAGGGAAGAGAATGAGATCCTGTCAATAATCTTATCACGTATGGAGAATGGGACAAACTGCGATTTTATCTCATGAGTTTTGCAATTTATTATAAAAAAAATGGTTTGTTTCAAAACATCTTCTATTCGTATTTGTGGCATTTAAATGCATTTCAAAATATAAAATTTTATTTGACATATTTGTGAACTCTGGAATACATGGTAATTTGTATTAATGTTTCAGAAAACTTATTACGAAGTCTTGACGTTTATTTATGATAGTTTTAAGTGATCGTTCATGACACTATTTACTTATTATTATTAGGTTATAGTTTAAAAGTAGATTTATTGAAGTCATTGTTGAAGTCAAGCACTTTTTAGTAGACAATGTTTTTTATTTGAGTTATAATTAAAAAAAAAATACAGTCCATTATCCTGCTTTGTTTGAATTGATACCTTTTTCCTTTTTGTACAATTAGATTGTTTGGGGACACTCTTACCGGGAATCACACCTTTAATTTAAGGCTGAACGAAATGAGTTTGAATTATTATAGCAGGCTCGCTTTTTTAAGTAGTGTGATATATTCATAATTTACATAATATATCATAGAATGAAAAATCATTTTTTTAATTAAAATATTCGATACAACTAGTATATTTAAAATACTGAATATTAAGTCATTCAGCGGCTGCAATATATGCACTAATAGCAAAAAATTGTTTCAAAAGTCCGAATCCAAATGTTGTTCTCACATTACAATTTAATGAGTGGTAAATGTTTGATATAAATATAAAACCCTTCAAGCGTTTATTAAATTTTACATTAATGCTAAAAATGAAAAATATCTATAATTCTCCAACAGGATTTTGGAAATGTCGACGAGGAAAACAAACATGACAAAAGAACAAAAGATTGTATATTAAGAGGAAAAAAATCGTTTTATCCAAAACAAGATCGATCTAAGTCAAAACATTGTTTCCTTTTTTACATTGACATTTTTAAATTTCAATGTCGTCAAAATATTATGTTTTGTTGTCAATTAATTACAAATAAATAATTAACTGAATCAATCAACTTATTTAAAATGAATTGTTCATCATTTATATGATACAAGAATGTTTAATTTCGAAAGACTAAGGATTGAATACAATATATCTTAAATTCTACAATGCGAACAGATAAAAAAAAATCTTGAAAACGATGAATGTGAATTGAACATTGTTATTATTAAAAATTGAAATAGCTACAAAATAATGAAACGTGATACAGTTAAAAAAATATATTCTCTATATATACGAACCTTGTGGCACATTTCTCTTTAATTGGCTTGGGTGCCTTTGGTTATTGTAAGTGTCATAAACGGCAGTTTCTTGTTTCTTTGCAGCCATTCTTGGATCATAAAGAATAATTTTAAGAAATATTTCAAAAACTAATATATATATATATATATATATATATATATATATAATATCAAAATATTTTTTTTGAAATACGCTTTAATTTTATTAGTCTTACTAAAAAGTAATAAATTAATGTTGTAAATTAACAAAAAATGAAAGCGTGGAGCGTTTAACACATGCATTAACATCAGAATTTACTATGCATCGACTAATATTATTAATGTTTTTTTTATTATTATGGAAGTATAAACATTTTACACCTTTATTGAAAAATTTTCGATTATCTTTGTAAAGATAAACTTGAAATTGTAGTGATAACATTTCTTACGAACATTCGATTTGAAAACCAAAATATTTTACAGATTATAAAGTTGTTCTTAACCAATTTTTTAAAATTAGTTTAGGATAAACAGGAATACCATAATATTATTATTAAAATAATCTTCCATAAAAAAATATATATTATTTAAATTCAAAAATAAAGTTTTAGTTTAAATTTTATTACATTCCAAAATACAAAAAATATTGTTAGTCATACAATACCAGTAAGTCAAATTAATTGTCACACTTCTTAAAATATGTACCATAAATTTCTCAGTTAGAATATTACTAAAAAGTAAATCATAAATAAAGCAATTTATTAACTTAACTGGTGTTAAATCCATAAAGATAACTAGTTATTTATTAATATAGTAAAATAAATTACGTTATGTAAAAATAAAAAAAAATGAATTAGGGTTTGTGTCACATTAAGAGCCATTAAAATTATTTAAACAACGTTTCATATTGTTGATGTATATTCCATAGAACAATCTTGTAATTCTAAAGAATTGCAATATATGTAATAATTACTTATTTTTTATTCCAAAACGGCATTTGGAAAAAATTGACTGGTGATTGTTATGTTTAAGGTAAGATTAGAACAAGTTACAACACTGTCATTTAAAATACTGATTATCGGTTTAAAAATAATGATTTAAAATTCCAATTACCTGTAGCTTTTATCATTTCGTAATTCGACTTTAAATAATCATGTCCTTGGATATTCACTCATCAATTTCCACGTACTGTTGGTAAAATAATCTTCAATATATTTAGAAGAATCCACATTTTTATAAACTTTATGATATGAATTAAACTATTTTGAATTAATCGTTACCAGAATATTTCTGAAAGAGTAAGTCGAATAATTTTATTTTAACTGATATTAATCGTTTGCGGTTTTAATTTTTCCATCGACAAAATATAAATTGTAAGTAAAAATAATTGTTTTTTAAATATCGTCTGAATTATTATTTTTATTAAATATATTTTAAATATGTCTAAATTTATGTTCTTTTGAAAATATTCACAAGTAATTATATAGATTATAAATATATCAATATTTGGATTATTATTTAAAAAATATTCTTCAGCATAAAAATTGCAAACAAATATCAATATGTTTATAAATAGTAAAAATGTCAATTTATTTATAAAAACATGTATTAAAATTAGTAAAACGGTTTTAATATTTTCTATGTCAAGATAAAAAAAAAAGCAGTTTTTAATAGATTATGTTGGAATGGTTAGTAAAAATAGAACTTTTAACATAGACTTGAATACAAAGTTTTCATCTTCCTTAGTTTCCGTCTTCCTACCAAAATCAAATACGAATTTCATTATTACTTTTAATTATATAAAAATGAAATTAAGCTAATTTTTTATCGTTAAAAATTTATTTAAAAACTGTTTATACTTTGTATACAATAGTTAACCTTTGTTATTATTAAATATAAAATAAACATTAAAAAAAAATTCTAAATTTTATCTTAAATTTTTTTTTACCGAACCTTAGTAACCGTCGAGTAGTTGTTAATCCTTGAGTGTATAAAGTAAACATTATTCTATTTTATCTATCAAAATACCGTTGAGTTGAACCGTCCCAAAAAAATCCACCTAGTGGATATTTCGGCCAACTTTCTTTGAATGGTTCCGAAATCCTATTTAAACTGCGGTGGGGAAACGGGCCAGGGACGGAAAATGAATGCATTGCCCCGTTTCATTTATGGCCAAGTAAGCTCTTTATCCCGCTGCGTCTCCGTTCTGATGTACTTCGGCAATCGCATCACGCTAAGGCGGCTGGATCTGTTTTATATTCGCGATAAAGCGGATCACAAATCGTTATTTTTCATTAAGTTAGGGGGAAAGGGAGAGCAAAAAAGACAAAGATTTTTATTCCGGGTCTGTTCTTTTTGTCTGATCTTTTCCGGTTGGCGCTTGGGATGAGTTTAATTAGTAATTCGGTTGTTTTGTTCGGAGAAATGGATGTTCTTTTGTGATATTTCTTTTTTTTTCTCTGAGGTTTTGAGTGGATTTTTTTTACAAACTATTCTTCGCGTCACGTGATCCCTTTGTTTGGAATTTGTTTAATTAATTATTAAAAAAGGTTTTCTTTATTTTTTAACCAACTTAAGAGCGCCAACCAATATCGAAAAGCTCACCAAGAAAGTGGTTATGAATTCGACTTTTATATTTTTTGATGTATGTTAACTCAAGGGTTCTGTTCTAATTCTGATTTTTTTTAAATATATTTTTTTACCTTTTGTAAAAAATATCTGGTTATCCGATTATTGAGAATTTACTATTGTTAATATCCCAAATTCTCAATAACCGGACAGTTTGACAATATTTTATAAACACTGTTAAGAGCAGTTGGCCACACAACTTTTTTCGTTTACTTGTTTAACTAATAAATTCAAATAAAATTTCAATATAATTTCTTTTTTGTAAAGTTAAATCTAAATTCTGCGACTTTAAATAAAGATATGCATGCAGCTATATTTGTTATAAGTTCTTCGCGTTACAAACTATCAAATGTCAAAGCTCTCCTGAAATCGTTAAATATCGCTAATATACTAGTTTTTCCTTTCCAAGAGCTATTTGAAATAGCTCACCTCCACAATTTTCTAGGATTTGAATTCATCTCAAATGCTAGGTAGTGTTTCCAATTCAAGGACACATGTAGAATATTGTTTAAAACTATTCTAAAATGTAATTGTCGTTAGAAAAAAACCTTGTAATACACTGAGTTTATCAGAAACTTAAGTGTTCCGACCATTTATCGATTAAATGAGTTGGCTACACACCATTAACCCAAATATTTTATAATTGACGAAATTTTTTATCATAGACTCAAATTTTTATCATTGATTAAAATATATAATCATTGACTAAAATACATAATCATTGACTAAAATATATAATCATTGACTAAAATATTTTATAATTGATTAAAATATTTTATTATTGATTAAAATATTTTATCATCAAATAAATATTTTTCATTAACTAAAATATTTTATCATCAAATAAATATTTTTCATTAACTAAAATATTTTATCATCAAATAAATATTTTTCATTAACTAAAATATTTTATCATCAAATAAATATTTTTCATTAACTAAAATATTTTATCATCAAATAAATATTTTTCATTAACTAAAATATTTTATCATTGACTAAAATATTTAAACGAATACAGTTTTCAATGCAGAATCATGTAAAATAAATTTCTAACCCCAAATATGGCAAAGTCAGTTATTACAAGTAATATTCACAACTCTTACTTGTACAAGAAAAATACTAACGCAAGTATTGTATCCCTTGGTACAGGATTTTAATACTATGAGTTGGCCAACCAAAACATCGTCAACTAAAGTAATATATTTTTTCGATATCATAAAATTTTCAATGATAATTCATCTAAAAAATTCCTGATCTGTAACTAAGTATGAAACATATTATTTCCCTTCTCTATGATTCCATGTAATATTCACGACTTTCAAATGTTTTACATGAATCTGGTAACTCCAGAAATTCTGTAAAAATAAAATAAAAATTGTTTCGATATCATACCTTTTTCAATGATAATTCATCTAAAAGAATTTGAAATTCCTGATCTGTAACCAAGTATGAGACATATTATTTCCCTTCTCTATGATTCCATGTAATATTCACGACTTTCAAATGCTTTACATGAATCTGGTAACTCCAGAAATTCTGTAAAATAAAAAAAGGGGTAAAATAAATCGGGCCAGCTTGTTTTTCTTTTGTTCCAAGAGGAAAATAATAGCGATCTCTCCAGTTTCATGACACCATAAATTCCCGCCCAGGAAAAACTTTGCGAGATCTTCCATCTGAGCCCAACCTCCCTCAGGGCCTTTACTCGTGTAAAACGGAAAAAAAGTTAGACAAAGGGATATATGAAAAAAAGCAACGAGAAACAAGAGCTGACTTGGCTTTAAAAATATGGTTTCCTAACTTTCATTGTCTTGAGCCCTAAACGAGCTCAGCTCATCTGTGACAGATTCTGCTGAGTGCTTCAAAATTCAAGGGAAACCTCCCCAGATTGTGTCTAATTTCATTCTTTTATAATTTTTTTTATTTCGTTCCAGCCTGGTTGCAGCTTAATCTGCATATTTTGTACCGTTCCCTGCTTTTGATTTGGATTTGTAGCGATGGAATTGAGATGGTGTACTTAAGATTACTAATGGGTTTTGCATTTCTGGAATTGGAGATTCTGGTATATTAATGTTTCGTTCTTTTTTATTTTGCATCGGGGATTGGATTCAATAATGCTGCTCTTTGGGGTTGCTCGATTGATGTGGGAGATCTTGCGTAATTCGTAGTTCTTGGAAAGGCTATTGAGTGGATTTTATAGGGATCTTTTAATGCTTATCGATGTGCGGGAGCGGAGCTATTCGGCTTTCTATCTCAAATTCGGCTTTATCTACCCAATGAAAAATAAGGGAATGGGTTTTATTTCAATAAATAAAGTGCTTCATACCGATTGTATTTAGATTACATAATACTTATATTGTAAAAGTCGATTTTATAAAAAAAAAATGATAGAAATTTATAAACTGTCAGCAAGATTAATTTTTTGTTAAAAAATCTTGAGGATTATTCATTGTATGGATGCATTAACCAGTTTGAAACTTGTTTACATAAACTTATTTTTAATGCGATTATTTTTCTTGTTTTATTGTATATATTAAAAAATATTAATGAATCACTTAGTTGGTGTTTGGAATTTTTTACTAGTCTGGGGAGGTCATGTTAAACTCCTTTTTAAAACAAGCAAATTAATTTAAAATGTCAGATTAAAATTATCAAATCCATTTATTTTGACTATTTTTAAATCTATTATTCCCTCCAAGGAATATATTAGCACATGTTTCGACATTAAACAATTAAATATGCTTTTTTTGTATGGAATACAATGATTTTGCAACAAGCTAGCCTCTAAAATGAGATAAATAACAATATCCTTTTATTATTTTATTTATTAATCCTGACAACTTGAAAAACAACACTAAAAACCGATAGAAAATTAAATAATTTCTGGAATTATTATTCGTTTCTTACCAAAAAAAAAGGTTTCATTTGTTTATAGCATATTTTCTAATTAATGATATTTATGCATATTCTATCGAATCGATGGTTTGATGTGTTGAGTGTCTGGTCTGTAATCTAAGGTTTTGAATTTTCAAATATTTCGAAATAAAAAAAAGTCAGCATAAAACATTACTCAAAAATGTGAATATGAAGGTTTTTTGAAGATTTTATAAAGAAATTGGGAACAAAAAGAATGCAGTTTTATTGAAGTTTTTGATTTCTTGCATAAACCTTTTTTTTTTTAAATCTGCATTGTCCCTTCAATGCTTCAAAATGGAAGTTTTGCTGTTTTTTTAAAGGTTTGCACAGGATTTATGAAGGAATTTGGGACAACAACCTTATTTAATTGCTCTTCAATAAAACTGCTGTTTTTCTGTGTAAAACCTTAAATTTCACAATTTTGTTATAGTTTTTCTGCTGGGTCGCCGTGTTGGAAAGACTGGTTCTTCGAGGGCCAAATGTTGTCACATTTGTCGTGAAGTTTGGAAAGTTTGGTGCCAGCTCAGGTATTGTTCATGGCATCTGACAACATTTCAAAATTACGAGACAATTTCTTCCTTTGGGATAGATACTGAACCTTCACCAATGGCCCATTATGCAATTCTGGTTCAACGTTAACGCAACCTATACACTTTTTATTAGCAACCCAATTTCCATTATCCATCATATACTACCAACACTGACCTATCTATCAACTTAAAACCCAAGCCCCCTCCTAAAAATAATAAATTCCCAATCTCGACCTACAAGCTCATAAAACTTGAACAAGCAGACGATTTCGAAATCCGAGTGTGACTAACGAACCGTAAAAAGACCCCCCTCTCGCAGCCTAATCCCGTACATATCATTCAATAATAATCTATCATGATGTGTTCACGGCTCGCAGAGGGTGATTTATCGCGAGTTAAGTAAAGTTGGTGGGCGAAATCCAGCAGAAAGCTCGGCGGCGACATGATTAATACGGCGATTTCCTCGGAAAAACTCTGCTCGAATGTAATCTCATTATGAAGAATATCGGATGGATGAAAACATGGATGGTGATAGTGATATCCGATAGTTAGGAAATTTTGATGTTTAGTTTATGTTTATTGATGTGCTTAATGAGTTTAAGAGTTGTGTAGAAGCAAGGTCGTGAAACGTGAACACGAAAAAAATATTTATAATTTTGTTTTTGCTCAGGTTAAAGAATATGTATTAGATTAATTTTATTAATGACACTAAATGCTTTTTTTATTTCGCATTGATTTTTATGCAGTATTTAAACAAATAATTAAAAATAAAGGCACAGCATAAAATCTTTATCAAATTATGAAATTGAATGTTTTATAATACACGTTCATGGAATACCAAGTTTTATTATACACGCACATGGTAAATACACGCTCATGGAATACCAAGTATACGATGTTGGGTACAGTTTCTAAAATTTTAAATATTTATTTATTACTAACTCATTCAATAGTACTTAACACTAACTTTTAGTATCCTGTTACAACATTAATATTAAATAAAATCTAAGGCCCATGAGGATATATTTGAATACATTTGTTAGTTTCATTAAATATAAAGTGTAAAAATAAACTTTAAACATATACTTTAATATTTATAAATAGCTAGAATTCACAGGATATATAGCTAGAACACTAAGGATCTATTGCGACTTTTTTTTTAAAACTTAGTGTTACTAATCTATTTTATATTTAGATTAGTGTTTGGTAAAATATCGTGGCTAATTAAGTTTAAGTTCTGGATCAAATGCAGATTTTCCTATGAGTTTATTCTATTAGAGAAAGATGGAAAAAAGTCGGCTAAAAGGCGAAGACGGAGATACACTTCTTACATCTTTGGTGTTGAGTTAGAAATGCACTGAGTTAGGAAGAAATGCGCAAGAGGTGTTGTCATCAATGAGAAAGTTTAGATTATCACATAGTACCAATGACCATATAAGGATAGGAAATGGATTGTTGAAGACATGGCTCAGAGGAATGGAATGTGATTTGCGTAGGATAGATGCGCAGTTGAAACTGAATAGCAATTTAAGAGATCATTTGAGAAAAGAGAAGTGATTTAGGAGAGGATCAGGAAATGAGAGTTAATAGAAACGTTGCTACATTACATATATTTTCTTATAAATAAAATATATTTCCACGAAACTGAAATTCCCATTCTCGATAGATTCACTTATTGATAAGGAAGCCCCACCGTAAGATTGACTGTCTCGCCCAATGCTACTTTAGGTTGTCTAATTTGGAAAATAAGGTCTTCCATTCTTGCTCAGAGTCACCAACGCTCTTCCACCGAAGCCCCTTCTTGCGTGAAATAAACTGCTCAAAAATTTGAATAATGGGAATACTCTGTTTATGGGTTGAAACTTTCCCCATTCTTGTGGTATTCCTTGTTTGATAAACTCTGCACACCTATCTGACGAATGGCGTCGTGGGGAGTATTCTTTATGCTTATAGAGAATACTAAAACTATTTTTTTTCTTCTCTTAGTATAGGTAATATACTTAAAAGTATTAAACTTAAAATTATAGCATGCTACTTTAAAGATTTCATAGAAAAAATTTATTTTGAATATTTCTGAATATTTCCATGTATTTTTTCCCCTTCGCAGTTTATTTGATATTGTGTTTTTTGCCCTGTTAGTTGAATTAACCTTGCACTAGAGATACACAGACCGGCAATTGAGGACCGATTGAAGCCCATTACGTAGGAAAAACTCTTGAAACAGTGTATCGCAATTTGGAACCTCGGTTAAATTATGAGGATAATACCTGAGATGCCCGCAGTTTTTAAAACATCTTTTTAAGATCACAACCTAAAAAATATTCACCTTTTTATGTTTATTAACTCATAAAAAATAATTTATAATTTTATTTAAAAAGCTATTCATAAGTTTATGAAACACATATTAAAATTCAAAAGCTATTAACAGTTTAGTTTTAAGTTAATGTTTTAGAAAACCTTAGAATTTTAAACGTGACCAAAATTAAAAAAAAAATAGTAAATGAAGAATGTTGCAGGCAAAAAGTAGGTAGGCAGATAATAAATGGTATATGAACATGTAAAAAAAACATGTTCTCTTTGTACTGCGTTGAAATGTTTTACACACCTTCTTAAATATGTTTAGCAACGTTTTAAAAATAGCAATTTGTTCAGAATTTGAGGTTCCGGTCTCTTTTAAATTAAAAAAAAATTATTATAAATGAAATTTCTTTAAATAAAACCACATTTTTAGCACTTGTACCCTGCATTCCAAAACTAAAAATACTACTATTTAGGGATCAAAATCTGCAGTGACGCGTTTGTCTTCCGAAGACAAGTGCATTCAAAACCAGCATCAGGCACAGCAGATTGTGGATATGAACTTCGACCCTTCGCTCGTATATCACAATGGCTCGTACGTCATCCGTGGGAGGTTTCTGACAAACAATCTGCAGGGGAAGGGAAACACATGGCCGGGGAAATTCTCTTGTAGTGCAAATATTATGGTGGCACTTTGACTTCGACTCCAAGATTTGGGATATTTTTTTTGAAAATTTGGACATGTGTTAAAAGTTTTTAACTGAAATTTGGCTGGTTATATTATGAAAGCTTACATTCAGGCTATAGTTTGTTCTGTAGAATTTTTTTAAGTCTGTGATTTTAATGCAATGTTGCCGATTCATATTTCTTTTTTTTTTATGTGATCGATTTTTTTATTTCTTGCGTTTAATAATGATCAACGTAATAAATGTATTTTATTTCATGAGAAATGTATGCATTTCTACGATTTAGATATAGAAATGTTTATATTCTAAAATAAAATATTTTAATTGGAATAATTCTCAATATTTGATGTTTACCAAGCAAAAACCGTTAATATAAAAACTTCATAAAAGTTGTGAAAGTGAAAGTTTTAGAATTTTTTTTTTTAAATCTGCATTTTTCCTTTAATAATTTCATTTCAACACAATTGAAGGATTTTTGTAGGATTTATAAGGGAATTTGGAATAAAACTTTCATTAATTGCGCTTTTTTAAAAAAAAGTTTTAGTAGCATTTACAAAAATTGTTCTGCATCAAACTTTTAATTTCAAAACTTTTAAATATCAGCACAAAATTATTATCAAAAATTCAATTAGAAAATTTAATTTTAAAAGACTAAATTTAGTAAACGAAAAATGAAAAGTTGAATGCTGTGCTTCATTAGAAACCTTTGGGACTGGTTATTGTTATATATAAATACCATTCTATACAAAAAATAAAAACTGATTTCCAAATAGAAGTCCAAGGTTTGCTTTTATATTTTAATATAGTAGTCAGGAAGCTTTTTGGTACAACTGGTATTCAGTTAATTGCTGCTACAGTGCTCGAAAAATTATAATTAGTATGTCTCCAAACAGCTTTGTACTTAATTCAACGTTCCAATTGCAGTTCTATGGATTTCAATAAGTTTCGAACATACAAATCTTATTAGTATGTGCTTATAATCAGATCTATTTAAAAAAAAAAATCAAGTTCTACGAAACTTGGCTTACAGTATTTTATAAAATGTATAGTGAATGAAGGCTATGTATGGAATTAATAAACTTTTTTATTTTCAAATTAAATAAAATCACGAAACATGTTTTATAACCGTAGTAATCAGCTCAATGGTTCTCTGGAATTCTTAACAAGTATACGTTCTATGGATATCCTATTTACATAGGCCAGTTAAGTGTCGTTTTAGGAATATATTACAAATAATACTAACATAACATAGATCAACGACTATTGGAGTTTCACTAGATTCTTATTTTTTTAATGTAATGAGTATAGATAAATAAAAGGATTCCGATTTTAATCACAATAATGGAAAACCAATAGTTGTTTTACTGTTGATAATGACGAATATACGTAAAAAAAATCTTGACATTATATGACTTTTGTTTTCTAACCGATTTTCGCTTCCCCAAAGTACTTTGAATCCAAAAGGATTTTTATTTTTCTGACTTTTGTTTGCATAAACAGTTTTTCAGTTAGTAATCGATATGCATATAATTTAATAAAAATATTACAATTGAAATATTTATTTTTCTGTTTTTTTCATTTATCCTTTCTTTTCTTTGATATATTTTTTAAAAAAATTATTTAGTGTAAAAATTCATCGCTTTCATTTATTTTATAATATGTTTGATAGTAAATATTTGTATTATATTATTTGATTAGTAGAATACTAATTAGTCAAGTAGTAGTGATATAATAAGACAAATTAATATATAACTTTATTACGTGGGGTCTTTTACATAAAATAAGGATTTTGTGGTATAAAAGGGAAATGGTGAAAGGGGTAAGTATTTAAGTTTTTGATATATACTTTGGTATAAGGTATACTTTGAAAGAAATCTCTTTACAAAAAAATAAAAATTAACAATAAAAAAAGCAGCGAAAAACTTTACAATTGTCAAAATCGCGTCAGCGGGTTAATGTTATGAGCTTTTAAGCCTTTAGATGTTAATTTAAACATTTATAGTTACCATAATTAAACAATGTTTGTGTTAATTCATGCACTGTTAAAAGTAGGTACTCAAAACTAAGTAAAATGCACTCATTTTTGAGTACATTCGATGCTTTTTTTCATTATTCCGAATACATAAGGTTTCGTTTTCGAAAAAGACATGTACTCAAAAATGAGTACAATGAGTAAAAATAAATAAAAAGAGCAGTAGCTCGCCTACGTTGCTTTCATAAATCACTTTCAATAAATATAGACAATGCCAAGCAAGACTTACAGGGAATCGAACCCATATTCTCAGGCACCGTAGTCCAGAGCCTTATCTGTTAAACAACCAGGGCGACTTGAAGAAGTGTTATAAACATAAGTAATGTTAAAAGGTCTGCCAAAAGAATGGGAATTAAGATAATTGAGTTGTAATAATTCAGTTTATATTTAAGCAATCGACATCAAATAATGTGGAAAACCATCTACTGAACAACTATTTTAAGTTGGTCAGGTCGCTTTGTTTAGATGGCTTGAACAGAAGCTGAGATTAACAATATTAATTCCCACAGCTCATTTTTGATAAAGTACGATAACTTAAATTTGAGTAGGTCATAAATCATTTACGATGTAATTGTACTCAAATAAAAACTAGCAAGTTTAGGTACTCATTTTTAAGTGCCTTTTTTACAGTGTATAAGCAATGTTTATTTCAAACGTTCCCCAATGGATTTAAAATAATATATTTTTCACTTCTCCCAATATGTTTATATCACCTCTATGAGAAATGTAGACAATTATTAAAGAATAAAAATATAGCAAAAAAAATAGAGTAGTGTTGATAGAATATTAAGATATTGGCAAAGAATCCATAGAACATGTATGGATGCCGAACTCTATTGCTTTTAATTTAGTGTATTCTGACACACTGACGGGGGGAACTCGTAGAAAGGGGGGCATTAAGTCAGGAATGTTTTACAATCCTATTCATGGGATGCAGTAGATTTACAGGACACACAGCTTTACAGTATCTCAGCATGAAATATGGATTCGTATCTATTATCAGGTTGAGTCACCGAAAGAATGGGAAAAGAGAAAGTATCTGAAAGTAAAACTTTTCAATTTATGTTTTAGCGAGGAAAAAGGTAAGTTAAAGTGTTAGGCGTGAAATCCTAGTTGAATATGAATTTTTGGGGTTTATTGTTGCTTGGGAACGTTCATTTTTATTGTACAGTACGAATGTTTCGTTTAAAGTTCACCTTTTGAGTAGAGTTGCAACATTCAGTGCTATTTCTGTTAAAAATCTGAATCCGTATATGAATTTTCTAAGAAAATAAGACGATTTATGACTTTAATTTTATAAATATATATAATTGATATAGTAGATATATTAAATCAAAGATATAGTAGATCATATATATATATATATATATATATATATATGTATATATATATATATATATATATATATATATATATATATATATATATATATATATATATATATATATATATATATATATATATATATATATATATATATATATATATATATATATATATATATATATATATATATATATATATATATATATATATATATATATATATATATATATATATATATATATATATATATATATATGTATATATATGTATATATATATATGTATATATATGTATATATATATATATATATATATATATATATATATATATATATATATATATATATATATATATATATATATATATATATTGTTCCCAAGCAATATTTATTTATTGTTCCCAAGCAACAATAAACCCCAAAAATTCATATTCAACTAGGATTTCACGCCTAACACTTTAACTTATCTTTTTCCTCGCTAAAACATACATACATATATATATATATAGTCCAACATATAGTATATATAGTAGTCCAACATATAGTAGATATAGTAGTCCAACATATAGTAGATATAGTAGTCCAACATATAGTTGATATAGTAGTCCAACATATAGTAGATATAGTAGTCCAACATATAGTAGATAAGTAGTCCAACATATAGTAGATATAGTAGTCCAACATATAGTATATATAGTAGTCCAACATATAGTAGATATAGTAGTCCAACATATAGTATATATAGTAGTCCAACATATAGTAGATATAGTAGTCCAACATATAGTAGATATAGTAGTCCAACATATAGTTGATATAGTAGTCCAACATATAGTAGATATAGTAGTCCAACATATAGTAGATATAGTAGTCCAACATGTAGTAGATATAGTAGTCCAACATATAGTAGATATAGTAGTCCAACATATAGTAGATATAGTAGTCCAACATATAGTAG
This sequence comes from Troglohyphantes excavatus, assembly GCA_963932185.1. Classification (NCBI taxonomy): domain Eukaryota; kingdom Metazoa; phylum Arthropoda; class Arachnida; order Araneae; family Linyphiidae; genus Troglohyphantes; species Troglohyphantes excavatus. The sequence goes on along the minus strand of OZ010666.1, from coordinate 27,056,182 downwards.
ATATAGTAGTCCAACATATAGTAGATATAGTAGTCCAACATATAATAGATATAGTAGTCCAACATATAGCAGTTATAGTATCATAGATATAGTAGTCCAACATATAGTAGATATAGTAGTTCAACATATAGTAGATATAGTAGTCCAACATATAGCAGTTATAGTATCATAGATATAGTAGTCCAACATATAGTAGATATAGTAGTCCAACATATAGTATATATAGTAGTCCAACATATAGTAGATATAGTAGTCCAACATATAGTAGTTATAGTATCATAGATATAGTAGTCCAACATATAGTATCCGCACAAAACTCTTAAATACAAATTCTCATGCAAATGATAAAACATTCCGCATTTTCATTATAAAATTAGATGTATATTTTGCTAGATGCGTTGTTGTCAACATCGCATACGGATTTGATGTTAATTTTCCAAACCGTTTTGCTTATAACCAGGATAAATATATTGTTTGACTAGATTGGCCAACTAACTAGCATCCGTTTAAAGACAGTTGAACATTTTATAATGGTTGTTTTTATGTCTTTTAAGGTAAAAGATAGTCAGGGGAACTAGTAAATTTATTAATAATATAGATTAAATAATCATAATAGTATGTGAAATTCGAACGTCTAAAACTTATATTCAACATATTAAATAAAACCTGATTTCCTAGGATAATTTGATAAAATTAAAATTATATATATATATATATAAATGGTTTCCCCACCATTCTATTCTACGCCAAAGTTTACGTAGTTTGGAACCGATTGACAGTGAAAATTTTTACCAAACCCCACAGCCTTGTTTCCAAATCGGACTTCTCTACTCCGAACAGGTAACCCCGCCAGAAAGCAGCGGATATATAAATTGAAATTTACTTCCCCTCATTGGGAAAACGAAGACGACTTCTTATTCATTCCAAAATCCCGAGATTTCCCCTCAAGGCCGCTACAACCCGCCCAAAAGCCCTTAAACAAATTCTCATGCAAATTCGAAATAAGGGCAGCCGCATGGCAATTTCGCAACTCGCGGGGCAGACGAGATTGAAACAGTTCCACCCTCGGCAACCTCCCCCCCCTCCTTCTGCGAGGGATCGTTAAAATGTAAACTTTTAAAGCCCTCCTTGCTTTGCCTTCCAACAACGGCCCCAAGAGGTTTTTTTCTCCTACGCGCTATCGTCATCAATCTTGGGGGCAGGATAGTGGTCCATTTGAAGAAGGGTGGAGTTGTTTTTTTCCTGCTGCGAATAGAACTCAATTTGCATAACACTATTATCACTGGCTCGCGTATATCCGGGGGTATATGCATAGGGTGTTTGATGGCTTATGTATGCAGTAAGGACTTAAAGGATTTTTTTTCTTGATTTTTCATTTTAGCCTGGTTTTTTTTTTAGCTCCGAAGTAGTTTGGAGCCGTCGCGCATTAAAGAGGTTTTAAAATGGCGACTGCTTAAAAAAATTTAGGAAGATGTCTCGGGAATTAAGTGAGAGAAATTTAAATATCAAAAGTGATTGACATTCAAGAGTCTTTTGATAATGGACGAGAGGAATTTAGATACTTTTCTACAGCAGAAGCCTGTTTAAAGTTAGTAGGTGACTAAAAGAAGTAATGGCTGTGTTTCGGTTTCGAGACGTTTTAGCATCTACTTATCTGCAAAATTTTAGTTATTTAATGGAATTTGCTTTTTAAAAATACATTTTATCGTAATGGATATTTATAAATATTTTAAACCCTTGCTTAAAAGTAATTTCAACGATGGGTGTATATATACAATTTTACATTAAATTAAAAGTGCTTTAAATTTAAAAATACTGTACAATTTTTCTATTTCTAAAAAAATATTATGTTGAACTTTTTAAATATTTTGTGTTTATGAAAATAAAAGTATACGGGAAGGAACGTTAAGAAGTTCTTCCCGTTCTATTGTATTTATTTAAAAAAGAATGAATTTTAATATAATGTATAACAGATAAAATTACGAAGCGTTACATTGAAAATATTTTTAAATTTGGCTAAATGTTTGGATGATGTGATGTTTTATGTTTTCCTTTATTATATTATAAGAAACTGAAAGTAGAAAAGTCCTCTTAAAAAAGAATGTATTTTGAAAATGAAGGTAGATTTTATTGATAAAAGCATTACTCGTTGAAGTTATTTGTTTATAGATAACAAGAAACACGTGTGAAATTGGATTTTTTAATCAATTTATTTTAAAATAATCAAATATTGTTTAAAGGAAATTCTTAAAGTAATTTGAAAATGTTGTTAGAAAATATTGATATGGAACCGATAGTTTTTCATTCATATTGTTTGCAAACAAATTCTGAGAAAAAAATAATACATTTTATATAGATATTAACAATTAACAAAAGTAAATAGATATTTATCCACGCACCATTTTTATACACATTTTATAAATCTTCAGTTTAATTTCTTAAAATAAGTTATAATTTATCCTATTGATTTTATTTCTTAACAGGTAAAAAATATTTAAATAGTAATTTTTAACAATTTCACTTTAACTATAAGTATTTTATTTTTTTAAATAATTCTAAATGAACTGATTGGCTGTCGGAATTCTTTATTTAAATACATAATACCGCAAACCAGAATTACTTTGGTGCACTTTTTCTGGTTTTTATTACTTCTGTCGACAAGTATTAAGCAAGAATACTAAGATATTAGTAAACTATTAAGTTAACCTTACTCTTACTAAATGTGAACATGATTTTATTCTTACATCCAATGGCATCCTATAAAAGTCCTCCATTGTTGTCCGATTCTAACATAGTTTTTCTAAGCCAAAAACTGTACTCTGTAACTTTGGTACAGTACTGTTTTTCGCACATAAATACTAAGAAAATCAATCTATTCCAATGATATGCATTGGTGTTTTATTTCAAACATCTAACATAATATTAAAATCATATTACAAGTTTTTATCTTTACTTTATATGATATTTTGTAAATTAGAGTATTTTTTTAAAAATAATTAGGTTTGAAAACAATACGATTGTCAGGAAATGTAGTAACATTTTAACTTAACTTTCTGAGCGATTAGAAAAAGGGCACACTATTCGAGTTGTCTTCTCTTCAATAAAGCTTAACTTATATTTCCATTGCATTTACATTTTATTTATGTTTTAATATGTAGGATTTTAATGAATGTAGTTTCTAAGAAACACCTGAAGGTTTTATATTTGAAAAATATTTCAATATAAAATATTTTTTATGAATTTAAAATTTATGTGTAATGCTAGAAAAACTGGAAATCCATGGATGACTTGGATGGATGGAAACTTGGATGGATGACTGATCCATGGAAAACAGTTAAATTAATTGTTTACAATTGAATTTAGTTTTTTAATTTCGAAAATTTCCCATCGGCTAATTTGTTTAGGCTGGTTGATCTTTTGGGTTATTTCGTCTTTCGAATAATACATTTCATCAGGTTTTGCTCACCATTTTCAGTTCTAGGCTGAATGATTCATGGCTTATTCGAGTCCTTCGGTATTGTTTTTTATATCAGTGATCCGTCCTTCGTAAAGTTCAATGTTGTATCTCATCAGAACGTAGTCTCTAACGGTCAGGTTCTGGAGAAAATGCGAAAGTTGTGGGTGTTATATCAATTGAACAAGTTGCTCTTTGAAATCGCTTACCAAGTGTAATTTCTATACAGCCGTGTCCCAAGAGCAAGTTTGGGATTTCTCGGAATGGTTAGTCAGCATGGATTATGAAAAAAAGACGTACACATAATACGGAAAACCAAGTTATACCAACTTTGGGACATTCCTAACGTTACCCCACTAAGTTCTGAAAAATTTACGATGCTGAAGTTATAAAACAATACAAGTATTAAAAATATTGCTATCACATGAAATAGATACCATAAGAACTTGGCAATTACTTACGAATTGGCTTGTACTTCTAAAAATACATACTTGCCTGTCAGGAAGTACCTTGCAGTTTTTCAAAGAGGTATTAAAGTTTACAGATAAACTAGAAACTAAACATCACGAGGTTGAAAACAAATCCAGATGCCTTTAGGCGGCATTGCAACTACAGCTTTCAATAAGTGCCGCGAGGTGCATACGGAGGATTTGATAGCAGTGATTGCGAGCCATTTGAAACGCATGGCATTGGCTAGAAAATCGAAAATTACTCGCTGTCCCAAAGTTTACCCACTCTACGGTATTTATTTTTAAAAAATGAATCCGTTTAAATTTTAATACCCACACAAGTCTTACTCAATCGTTTGATGGGTCTTTTACCAACAAACTTTATAAAGCTCATTACCACAAATAGCTTTGTATAATTTTGAAAATATATCTCCACTTATAAATTCTTCCGCACTATACAATGGATATAATCCTTTGAAGGATATTACTTCATTTTTAATTGAACAAATAAGAAGCTTAAGTAGGGATTATGAACCTCGTCTTAAGGAATTAAAGAGGGAATTTCTCATTGTGGCTATTTAAATCATTAGGAAGAGCCACAGCAGTAAGAAAATGCCGCTCTTGTTAGTCATTAACTTTAAATATTTCTCAACTTAAAGTGTGATCAAATCATGAAGGTGAAAGAGTACGCGCTTTTAATAAATTAAATAAATGAACTTTATTAATGTCATCTTATTTTCTAGATATTCGTGGCTGTAATATAGTATTAGAGTGATGTAGTTTGGACGTAAAACGTCTTTAAATACTCATCAACGTCCGTTATCAGGATAAAATCACCGTGATATTACGTCTAAGGAGCCTTTATCTCGCCAGAGGAAAGTAGCACGGTAAAACTTGAATGGCATCATAAATACCTCACACAAAATAGCATTTTAACTTAGGTCTTGGTCTTGATTTTGGTCTTGTTTGATAGAAAGTTAGACGCTGGTGGGTGTAAAATTTTAAAATAAAGCACAGCATGTACTGGGAGAACTTAGAGTAGGACGGAATAGATTGTTTATGTTCCTTCGATTGGTGAAATGTCGTTGGTGACCAATTCCGATTTCTATAATTTGCTGAAATGACGTTTCACTTAAAGCCCTTCTGGCCGTGCTCTGACAACCTGATTATTTTCTATCAGCGTATTTTGAAATTGATGATAATTAACTTCAAGGCATCATGTAGTTGGGTCTCTTATACAATCAAATATGGATAAAAATAGGGCAATGGTTTTTTTGTAAATATGCTCTATTAGGAGAAGATACAGAATCAATAAATATCAAAAAGAATTTTTTTAATAAAGAGTCTTGTTTAAATTTTACACTTTACCTTTTCGTGTAATTTTTAAAGCATGTGAGGTTTGAAGTATTCTGTTTGCAGCAGAACAGGTAATTACATGGTTTTGGACATATGGGGCTTGACTAATGGTTTTTAAAGATCGTTTTCAGCTTGGATTTTCAGTTTTTCAAACCCTAAAGTGATCCTACCCCCCATCTTCGAATCTACCTGCTATGAGGAAGAATTGTTAATGATTTGTGCGTCAGACAGTTACATACCCCCTATTGTACGGTAAATCGTCCTTCCACAATGCTTTGAGAACTATTTGTATTGCCTCTCCCAAATCAACATTTCCCTACTTCCGTTTAGGAATTAGCCCACTTTTCTTTAACTTAGCCTACGCGAAAAGGTTAAAATGATCATAATGTGGAACTAATATTTGTTATTTTGGTTAAAATATTTCATTTTTACGGCATATTGTTATATTCAATTAATATATTTATCTTTATTTTAAATTACGGTTTCCTAACTGCAACTAATAGAAGTGTTCATTAGATGATCAAAAATACCAAAGTTCAATTAATATGTGGAATTGTAAAACATATTTAAATACATCCATCGGTATGTATTTCCTTTCTCCAACAGTCGTTCAATATTTTCTACTTTTGAATACCTAATTTTCGATATTAATGAAATTGAGATTTTGATAACACAAAGAAAATAATGAGGTACACAAATTAATTACCAGATACGCCTTTTAGAAAACTAATTTTTAAAAATATCAAACAAAATCGCTTTTGCCAATCATTGCAATTTGTAATTCTCCTTATTCAATGACATTTCATACAACTCGCAGGCATAAATCTGATAAATTATTTCCTTTTTAATAACACTCTCATTAATTAATTCCTGTTTTAATTAAAGATTCGAGAACGAATATCACCTGATTGAGCGAGCGCAATAAAGCTTAACCAAAAGTGCAATTAGTTATTCACGATAAATTTAATTCATCCCCCCTTAAGGAAAAAAAAACTATTACATCACTTATTTGAGACCGAAACCAAACCCTCTTGATTGAAGGGCGCAATTAATTAAACCATCAAATAGCGCTGTCCATTCACTGGATCCATTAAGAGAAATGAATTGGAATAATTACGGTAATTAAAATTTACAGTTTTAATTTACTTTTTATCTTTCGGAGTCCAGATAATTCGAAATAAGTTGACTCGTTTTGTTTCCGCTCTGTCTCAAGAGGACAACGTTTGTTTAATAACCAAGTTAAGAACCACTGAGTTTAATTAATTAAGTAAAAGGTTTTGATCAACGTAGAAGTTGTGTTTAAATGCCCTTAAAATGTGCTTTATTTCTGATGACCTTTTGTGTATAGTGCTCGGAAAATGATTTCGTGTATGCTTGATTATTCGTAATTGCGATTGAGATATGTACTTGTTATTTTAAATTAGTATTATGTATCATGTAAATTGACAAGAGGCATACTTCAAATTTTAGTTATAGTTAATGCCTTTTTGAAGCGCTATTGACTTTTCTTGCAGATTGGGTACATTTCTATATCTTACTATATCATAACTTTTGAAAATACCGTCAAGTTTTTAATTGATTAACAGGTCAATTATGTTCGTTGGTAAACTAGATTAGCAAATGACTCTCATTATATCGATGATTGCCGATGAATCGAGCTATACTGTTAAAAATAGGTACTCAAATATAAGTAAAATGTACTTATTCTTGAGTACATTCGATGCTTATCATATCTCCGAATACATAAGTTTCATTTTTGTAAAACACATGTACTAAAAATGAGTACAATGAATAAAAATGAATCAAAAGAGCAGTTACTTGCCTACATAGGCAGCCTTCATAAATCGCTTTCAATAAATATCAACAATTAGAAACAAGATTTACCGGTAATCGAACCCAGATCCTCAGGCACCGCAGTTCAGTGCCTTATTCGTTGTGCTATCAGGGCGACATGAAAATGTTATAAACAGAAGAAATGTTTAAAAGGTGTGCCATAAGAATGGTAAGTAAGATAACTGAGTTTTTATTATATTATGAAATAGCTGCGATCAGGTTGACTCATTTGCACTTATGAAATAAAGAAACTTATTAACACATAATTTTTTTTAAAATAAACAAAGATACATAGTTAAAGGTTTTGTGATATGAGCGGTTTAGTTTCAAAACCATATAGATCCACATTTTTCGCAAAACCCATTTTTTTTATATATTTCCCAAGTTTTCAATTCACACCACATTGCAAAGGGGTAATAACCAAAAGTGTCTGTATCCAGTCTAAAAATGTATGTGTTAAGATACAAAAGTAAGTGACATTCAATAGGTTTTGGCACCTCCTGTTAAATTAATGAAAATGGATATATCTGCTTTTGAAACTATTCGGCTCATATGTAATTTCTGCCGCAAATTTTTAATTGTTGCAAATGTTGCAATAAATATGATGCCAAATTCTCAAACAACTACTCAAAAAACCGACTTCCCAAAGGAGATAAGAAGCCCCACACGAGTGCTTTAAGGCGGTACCAGCTGTTTTTGAACAGCTAGTAACATGCGAAATTTTAAAAGAGACTATCCGAGTATCAAAAACGATTGCTGGGAGGCTCGCTTAAAACATCGATTTAAGATACTTTTACGAAGCAATTCAGTACTATATTTTACAACAATTAAACGATTGCGGAGGACTTTACATTATCTGTGGCGGAATTTACTTATGACCAAATGATTCTTCACTTCTTTTTATAACTGAATCTTCTTATAACTGAACAAGTAAAAATTATATTTGATATTGCAAAGTATTACTTATATCTGATTTATGACTTTAACAATAAAAGTAAAGCTTTGAATTATTTCAGCCTAAAACTATAAATTTAAAATTGTAATCCCCACCCACCTGTTTTCTAAAGTTATAGATGAAGATCTTCAAAAAACAAAAACTTGATAAAAATATCTCACCACTCTACAAAACAATTTTCCTCCAACATTAAACTTAATCGCTTAGAACCCTAAACATGAAACTTCAACAAGAGATGACAGCTTCACAATTCCAATTTTTATCAAAATGCAATATTCACAAAATCTAGAACTCATTTTCGCAACATGATCCTCAACGGGATTCAATACTAGGAAGTGGACATACACTTTCTTCTAGGACTCCTTTCCACGAGAATCAGTTGAAGTTTTATTTTCCTTCTTCACTTCGAATCTTTATTGCATTTCCCATTTTAACATCGCGACATCTCACGGACAACTTTGAAATGTGTCTTGTCACGGTTCCTTTGTCAACAAGCTTACAGTAAAGTTTTTTTTTAGCACGCCTCCCTGGGGGATTTAGAAATATCTATAGTGATACAATCATTTTCTTGTCATGGTTAGTTTTATGTATTTTTTTTTATTTTGGTGTTCGTTTTCTTTTTCGATCATGACTGGGGATCGCACCTAAAATTGGGGAAGACATACCTGGGACAAAAGAAAATACATTTTTTATAAAAGAATATTATGTGTTTGAAATTTTATTTGTGTTTTGAAAATGGTTAAATTTATGAAAAATATATAAATACTAATTAGAGTAATTTTGTCGTATATAAGATAGTAGAAATGGTGTACGATGAACATAATTTTTTTTATTAATAAATAAACGAGTTAGAAGGAAAAGAAGGGGAACTATATAAGTTATTGAAAATCATTACTATTAAATTGTTTCTTGTTTTTCCGGTTTCAAGTTACATCCATTTAATAATGTCAAACATAATATAATTAAAACAACGGTTTAACAAAAACATTTTTTTTCGTTAAACACAAGAACATAGTCAAACGATAATTAAAAATAGAAGCGTTTGCTTATCATACAGATGCATATATACAGTCATGTTATTAAATTAAAAAGTTATTTCAAGAGATACGAACAAATCAAATTGCCTGTGATACTGGAGTTAAAATATTCTATAAGTTTATTTCCGTTTAGAACACCAGATATTCCTTTGAAAACATCTGTATCTAGATAATTTATTTGTTCTCTGTACACATATATAGTTCGATACTTTCAAGATGTTTATCGAAATATCACTAACAAAAAATGAATAAATAAGAATTTTTATACAGATTATTATAATAGTTAGATTTTATTATAATAGTTTCTGTAAAAAAGAATTATGTTAAATTATATTTCCTATGTGCGAAATTTTTAATTTTCTAAATTAGCAATGTGTTCTATTTTATACTTATTTCTAAATCAAAGTTACAGTAAATGAGGAGGTGTAACTAAATCAGTTATTCGACAACTTAAAATTGCTGAAATATGTAAATAGTTAGTGAGTTTATTGAATAAAACATAATTTAAAAATCTTGGATGTGGCTGTGTTGGAGCACAGCCAGAAAGGTAATTACATGAAGCATTTGTGTCTGAATGGATCACCTTAAAAGTGTAACATAATACTTATATTTTAAAACCCACTTTTGCTGATTTTAAATTCAAGGTATTTCATATTCAGAATATTATAAAAATCTGAATTGGGAGCCAACTATAACTTCGTCAACATAAGATCATAAATGGTTTTAAATCTTTAACATATTTAGACGCAGTTAAATAAAATAATAAATTATTTATAATTTATAAAATTTATTAGTTATTTGCAATGAAGTGTGCTTTTTAAAAAATATTATTTTATTTATAGCTTCTTCAATTGACACTCTATTAAGGATTTTTCTCGAAATACCCGGAACCGCCAATACCTCCTATATAAGAAAGCCTGCGCACTGATTACTGCAATTAAAAATGACGTCGGTCGAAAAGTTCAATGGTGGCAGGGTTGCTACATTTCTCAAAAAAAAAATACTATTTTTGGCGAAAATAGAGTCGAAAACAAGACACTTTTGTTAATGGGCATTAAATGCTTGGCGCATTACCCAGAGTGCATTGTGAAAATTTTCTGTCAAACGCCATTGTTAATATTATTCTTTTTAAACTTTTATATAAAAATTCTTATTTATTCATTTTTTATTAGTTATATTTCGAAAAACATCTTGAAAGTATCGAACTATGTATGTGTACAGAGAATAAATAAATTATCTAGATACAGATGTTTTCTAAGGAATATCTGGTGTTCTGAACAGAAATAAACTTATAGAATATTTTAACACCAGTATCACAGGCAAGTTAATTTGTTCGTATTCCTTGTAATAACTTTTTTATTTAATAACATGACTGTATTTATGCATCTGCATGATAAGCAAACGCTTTGAATTTTAATTATCGTTTGGCTATGTTCTTGTGTTTAACGAAAATAATGTTTTTGTTAAACCGTTGTTTTTATTATATTATGTTCGAAATTATTAAATGGATACCATTTGAAATCTAAAATTCTTTCGTTGCAAATTTAAAGATCTCGTATTTCAGCTCCGTATAAAGGTGATTAATTAAGATTATGTGAGCATAATTTAAGTTTTTAAAGTTAATTTTTGTATTTTTAAGGTCACATTATTTATATTATAAATGGAATCTAAATGAACTTTTGGAGCAGATGAAGCTAATTTTGCGTTAATAATATTAGTAATCTGAAACCAAAATTTAAAGATCAAGTGACAAAAATATTCAGACGTATTTATTTCATCTAAAAAAATTCGAAATTTAGCGAATGAAACACAATTCTTCTTAATTTGAAATGGAACATGCTTGTTTTTATGTAGAAATGTATAATTTATTATGATTGTTCTAAAAACGTCTTTTGGATTTTTTTGTATTTTTAAAGTATATTGAAAAGTGTTTTAGCCATTTGCTGAATTTTATAGAAGAAATAACAATATACTTTTTGCTAAAAATAACGGAATTGTTTATTGAAAAGAAAGATTCTTTTATATGCATTTTCAATAAAATGTAAGATGACTAAAATTAGATTTTTTTAAAAATAAAAAGTATTATTTTAAAATTGTTTGAAGTTAAGGTACATTTTAATCCAATAAGCGTCCTCACTGAAATGTTTATTATTTTAGATCAGTGGTAAAACTAGATTAAATATGATAATATTCTTTTTAGAATTGTATTTATCTTTTAACAATAAAATCGTCCTGAAAGGCAAATTTTATTTATAGTGAATTTGAAATATGTTTATATTTTATAACCACGTTGCTTATAATATAGTTATCTTTTGTTATTAAAACTGCAGTACGTGTAATGTGTAGGTATTATTGTGATATTTTAGCGCGATAACATAGTTAAATTAAAATGAAGTGCAAGTTTATAGTGAAAGTGCAGTTTTCTAATATAAATATTGACTTTTCAAATGCAAATATTGAATTTGCGTTAACTTAAGGGATTATTTAATTAATGAAATATGGGGATTGCATTGATTTCTACCTTGACTGGGATAACATCACATGGTGAAACATGGAAACTATTTAAAGCTGTTTACAAACTATGCATTACTTGAACATCCGCCTAAATGATTAAAAATTAACTAACGCGGTAGTATCACTATATTTTAAAGTGGAACGACTGGTATGTTAGTGAACGTACTAGTGAAATTTCCGAAATTTATAAATGGAACATCGCAATATTCTATTTCAAAATTCCAAATGGATTTCATTAATTGAATATTACTCATAATTAATTGAAATGTCATAAACTCCACTTTTATTCCATATGTCTTCAGTATGTATAATTTAAAATTGTGCAACACAGTTGTTGAGTAGTAGATGCGTTTTATTCGAAAAAATATTTTTACTCAAAAGGTAGCCAAGTACACAGTTTTAAGAAGTTTTTCACGTTTAACATTACATGGTTCCGTTTTAAATAAAAATTATAATCGCAATGTTTTTTATGCAACTATTTACACAACTATTTACGCAACAATTTTTACACAGGAATAATAAAGATTAATGCATTGTTTATAATTTGTATATTCCTCAAGGTTACAATAGCAGATAAATAATTAATTTAAAAGCAAATTCTTACTGCTATAAAAAAGAGTTATGAATTGCAATAAAGGTTTTTAAAATTTCGCGTGTTCTTAAGGATATATTTACAGTAGAAATAGTTTACATTTACAATGTCCTGTTTACTGTTTACTATTCCATATTTATCATACGCTAGTGAAAGTCTAAATGCTTTCAGATTATCGGTGCTGTATAATTATTTTCAGACGCTTATGGTAATAGAGTTACATATGAAGTAGTTTACATTTAAAATATCCTATTTACTGTTTACTATTCTATATTTAACATAAGCTAGTTAAAGTCTAAATGCTTTCAGCGTATCGGTGCTGTATAATTTTTTTCAGGCGTTCGTGATAATAGATTTATAGAAGAAGTAGTTTACATTTACATTGTCCCATTTATGTTTTGCTATTCTATATTTAAAATAAGATAGTGACAGTCTAAATATTTTCAGCTTGTAGATGCTGTATAAAATATTTCAAGTAAACATTTTGATGTTGAGTTGTTAGAATTTCTGCATACTCTAATCTCCGTTTCCGAAAATATAGTTTTGAGTACGAATATCGAGTTTTACCCAATCCATATCGACGCAAATTTTTTAAAGAAAAGCACGCAAAAATGAATTGAATTGCTATAGCGCTCCCTTTTTTCTGAATAACTCTTTCTGCACCAGATAATCTTTTTTCAAATTATGAAAAGCAAATGTAATTCTGTGTCACACAATACGAAAGAGAAAATCAAGCCAGTGGGAACAAAACGTTTTAAGCGTACTTCGTATGACAACTAACAATGTCGTGACGTACGACATGCACGTCATTGGTATTTCAGCACGTATATAGTCTGACATACGACGGTTCTGAAATAGTTAATCCTCCCCTTGTCGTGTTTATTTCATGTTGTTTCAACTTACGTTGCGTAAGAGATACCAAATGAAAAATTTATTCATTCCGAAGTAAAGACCAGGAAATTGTGTATCGTAATTTTGAAAAATGATTTATGCAATATAAACAACATTTGAGCAAAAAAGAGTCACTGCAGGTTTAACGTACACTCAAAGATAATGGAGGGGGAAAGATAGGCCCTAGTACACGCGCAGTAGAGCACGAAGGAAGCCCTCAGCGCAATGCATCTTGGGATACTGCCAACAGCTTCATGATGCGTAGAACTTGAAAACTGTCTGGAGAGCATGAAAGAAACGATCGGCGCAATGTATCTTGGGATATAGATTGCTGCATATAACCGGTCGGAAAGCTTCAAATTCTGCTACTGCTAATGCTTCTTTCTTCTCCTTCCTCCTTGCGTACACTACCATCCTCTACATGTTGAGTTTTCGGTTGGATTTATATAAACTTCATATTTGCCATTTCGACTACATTATTGTATGTACCAGGATGTTATTGCCATAATTTTCTTACGATGGTAAGAGAAAGTTTTGTGAAGTTGTGAAAGAGTTTTTTTTTTACCATAAACCCTATTTTAAATTTCATTTTTATTAAAGATTAGTCAAACGTAAATACAAGCGTTACTTTTTCATTTCATTATATGAAACAGTACAGGGAAGGCATGCCACATTATATTTTTTAGAAAATCGAAATCGGAAAATAATGCACAGAAAACAACCTAAGGGTGTGGAAAATGGACAAGAAACAACTTCCAAAGGTGTTTCCACCATCCGAAATAGAAAGTTTTTCGAGTGAAAGTGAAAACAAAGACGAAGAATCTCGGCAAATCCCCGACGGCTTAGGGCGATAGAACCTGCGAGAGATCGATCCAGTGGACTCAGACTTTTTTTTGACGATTTTTTTATTCTTATTATTTCTTCTCATGGGAGGGGAATACTAGAGGTATGAAAATAAAAAAAAGAGTGTAAAAAATGACAACGGGAAAAAAAGGGGGTGGGTGGAAAAAGTTTTATGGAGCTGAGTTGAGTTGGTTCTCTCCTGGAACAGAATCTGCATTGGACCGGAACTGGGAGTCTCTCCCCGTTTTGTTCTTTCGTTCCATTCCTCCCACTTCGCGCCCCCTCTTTCGTTCCACTGAGACACTTCCACAAACAATTTAGAATGCTGCACCCCCTCTCTCTGTGGTTCTTTGTCCATCTTGTGCTTTTTGTTCTTTGAATTTCTGTCCAGAACGTTACACTGCAAATAGAAGTAAGAAGTTCAAAGTCTTATATTATATGAAAGTAATATAGTCTATTTAAATATATTTTAAATTTACTTCTGATGTATAACACTTTTACTTGTGAAAATTCTGAGATCGTCAAGGGTACTTTCCTTCGAGCATGAATGGATTGTAGTAGAGCGAATAAGACGTCATAATCGCGAAACCAACATCTCAGACCGAATGGCCTCAGACACGTGACTTCTTTTCAAAATTATGAATGAAAAAGTACTCGCGATTGGCTGATGAATTGGGAAATGTGTAACAGTAAAAATTTATGAATGGAATGACATAATTAACAAGGTGTCTGAGGCCATACATGCTCGCCTCACTTTGATGTTAGTGAGATTATAACATTATGTTTTCTCTACAATGAAGGATCCATGCTCGAAGGTACTTTCTTTATAATTGACAATCGTTTCAACATTGAATCACGTGACCTTTGACGAAACAAGAATTCCTTTTCAACCAATTTCTGGGTCATCAGGTCATGTTTGGTTCTTATACTTATATTGTAAGAATTTCTTAGCCGAGTTTAAAAACCTTGTGCACTCTTTAACGAAAGGTCCGGGGTTTGTGTCAGATCTTCGATATTAAATTATTATATTGTTTAAAATCTTCTTCATTTTTGACGAAATAGATGTCGTTAAAAAAAACGATTAAATGAGTTTCTTCAGTTTGACGAAATATTTAATCGGAGCATATAGCTGGCGTCTGTTTCGTCAAAAATAAAAAAATTTTAGTCAAATATGAGAATGCGTTTTAACTGAGATTACGTATTCTGCAACGTTTTTTTTATTGATGATATCGATGCACGATTGTATGAGTTTATGGCACCCCCATACAATTGAGTTACAACATATGTCATAAACTAACCAAATATGGCATATTTGTCAGTTTATGACATATTTTTCGAGTATCAAAAAAAGAGGTATGGTACATTCATAATATAGCACATAGAAGAACATAATTTCTAGATTAGTTGTAATTTTTACAAGTGAGATTAGACAAATTCTCGAAAGGTAAAATTGGGACTTTCGCATTTCTAGATGCCATATTATGCTATCTAAATGATAACTTCTTAAAAGTTATTAATAATGAGCCATATATTCGTGTTGTATGAAGACTTTTACCGTCTAAAATAACTATACGATATTCAAATGGAAGGAAATACAGTTGAAATATAAACTAAAGTAACCTGTAATAAAAACATGTGTCAAATGTGATAATTCTTTCGTCGTTCTTACCAATAGAGATTGGAATTGAATTCTAGCGGGGATACACATAGATGGATAATTCGTCGAATTAAATTTTACAAATACTGACTATATTTGATTCATCAGATATATTTTACATTTTTTAAACAATTTCTATCAATTGTTCATCTAAAAAGATTTTAACACAATTCTTTTTTACATTAACTAATGACATATTTTGTATAATCGATTTTTAACTGCGTTTGCAATTGTACCTGTATAATTAAAAAACAAAACGATGTTTTAAAACAAAATTGAAATAATAATAACTTCCATTTCACTAAAATACAGTAAAAAAACTTATCTTCATTAAATAATATAATACTACATAAAATAATTATATTAATTTTACAAAGGGACTAAATAATTATTAACTAAAAAATTAAGAGCTAATGTAAGACATTAACGCTTGCATATAATACATAACATAATTAAAAAAAATGAAGAAGAAATTAAATTTTAAAGAAAATTTTAAATAAAGAAAACCTTAACTATAGAAAACCTTAACTATAGAAAACTTTAAATATAAAGTAAACTCTAAAAGAAACGTTTGATACAAAAGTATTACACACATTTTATACATTTATTTCATTATAATATACGTTATATTTTATTTAAAAGTAAACAATCTGATAATTTCGATTATTCACTGTCCTGTAAAATTTAATATATATTTTATGAAAATCATCTAAATACCAAAGAACTTAAAGAAAATGAAAACTAAGATATAAAGTTTTACTCCACTGAAATTTGAGTGTATCTTGAGAAAAGTAGGATTTTATTTCCACAAAACACTATAAAAGACAAGAAAGCGACAATAAAAAGTATACTTTATAAAAGGTTAGAACAATAGAATATCTCATATCTTAAGTGTGATTTGTTGCAAAAGTGTTTTGTGCTGTGAAAAAACTCTTTATCAGAAAAAAAAATTACTAAACAAATGTTGCTAAAACATTTTTTCCTTACAAAAACAGATTGAATTCGAGACTGAAATTTTATCCTACATTTTATGGATATTAAATTTAAAAGTACTTTTGTAGACAGGCTAAAATCTTTTATTCTTTAAAAAAGAATAATCATAAAATAGAAAGTGTTAAACATTATATGACATTTTTAACTCTTCTTTTCCTAAAAAAATTCCTTGCAAAATGTAAAGAATTTGTAGTTTTAAAATATTAGGCGCATCCATCTTGATGATTACTTTTAAGAGTTTCATAAAGGGATGTATTGTTTACATTTTTAAGAATTTAAAACTGATTATTTTGTATTTAAGTACGTATTTATTGGGCACACATAACATTTCTACAATTGTATTCCTATTGGCCTTTAGCCCAACAGAAAAAACAAGGACACATAAACTTTACACACTTACAATTTTCATTTCAATAAAAACAACACAAATAACTATATTTTCGATCCATGTGGGAAATGTTTTTTTTTTAGTTTAGGTGTATAATAAATTGGTGGGGGATGGTTATTTTTTTGGCTGTATCACAGCTGAATTGGAATAATAAAACATTTTCCCCCAACTACTTCGCTCTATATTTTTAACAAGTTCATTAGCTTTAGTAAAATTAAGTTAAAATAGTTAAATTACAGCAAACATAATAGTTTATTATGTGCAGTTAAACAGCCAAACATTAACTATAGCCCCCAACAATTTATGGCCTGACTGAATAAGTAATGGAACGAAAACGTTTAGCATTTGACATTTTTTATTTCTTCTAACTACTTTATTACGCCAACTATTAACATCTATAAATAATATTACATGAAGCAAGGGTATGTTAATGAAAAATAACCATATTTTGTGTTAAAAATATGTTTTCCATTTAATAATAATAATCCCTTTAATAATTTATTAATAATAAATAATATTACATGAAGAAAGGATAATGTTAATGAAAAATACCCCATATTTTGTGTTAAACATATGTTTCCCTTTCCGATGCCGTTTAATATATTAATTATATATATATATATATATTAATATATATATTATATATATATATATATTATATATATATATATATTATATATATATATATTATATATATATATATATATAATATATATATATATAATATATATTATATATATATATTATATATATATATATATTATATATATATATTATATATATATATTATATATATTATATATATTATATATATTATATATATTATATATATTATATATAATATATATAATATATATATTATATATATTATATATAATATATTATATATTATATATAATATATAATATATAATATATAATATATAATATATAATATATAATAATATAATAATATAATAATATAATATAAATAAACATAAAATAGTGATTTATACTCAAATTAATGACAAGATCAAAAGATCCTGTAAACTCCAAAAATATAAAAACAAATACTAATTTTTCCGATTGTTAGCGTAAAAAAGTATTTTTACCTATCTTCAAAGAGCTCTATATAAAAAAAAAATAATAGAAATACTTTGTCCTTGATCCATGTAATGGTGAAGGCAGAAAACAAAGTAACTTATTGGAGAAGGCAGAGTTATTAGAAAAACTTGCGAAACAGAAGGATTTGTTCAGAAGTGATCAAACATTTTTCTTCGAGAAATGATACTGTTTATAAAAGATAATTTTGTTTTTCGAGCTTTTGACGAGACCTCATTTTTATTTTTAGAAAAGGGAGTCGTTTCCAGTATATACCGGTTTCGTTTTTTTACTCAAATTTAATTTATCAAAATGTTGTTGATTGTTTGTTGAAAGGGCCTTTTTGTTTTGCTTTGTGTTACTTAGATCTGAATAAATATTTTATTTATTTTTATCTTATCAAAGGAAAAGATAAGAGTCTAGAAGTGAAGTTTTATTTTAGGGAAAAAAGTAGAATAGACGGGGTAAGTGGATGAAGGAGGTATGTAATTAAAAAAAAATGAGGTATTGTCGTAGATGAAGGGTAGTTGTTGTCCTGTTTTTTTCACTGACAGAAGCACTGTAGAAGCTTTATTAACAGATATGCGAGTGTCATGAAGGATGAATGTGACCACTACACAAAACGAAATGAAAAGTTTGTCAAATATCTCAAAACTTACTTTTAGAAACACGGCTTCCATCCACTTATCTTTCAATTGTAACAAGTTTCATGCTTTTATGAATTATTTATTTTAGCTAAGACGTGTATTGCAGAATTTATGAGAGGCATAATTTGATGTATGGTTGATTTTTTAACAAATATAAATGATAGCTTTAAGTAAGAAAAAATTGTATATATTTAATTTTTTTTATTTAAACATATATTGTTTATAGCAAATTAGTTAAATTTATTAACGTTGAGTTTTTAATAAAAAGTTGAAGATTGAAGACTGTCTCATTAAGATAATTATAAATCTACAAAAAAGTTATTATTTGTGAGTACACAGTAAAAAAAGGTACTCAAAAATCAATAGCTGACCCTACTTGTTTTTCTTTGAGTACAATCGAAATGTAAATGCGCGATGATGTACTCAAATTTAAGCAACTGTATTTTCTCAAAAAATGAGCAGTGTGATTTATTATTGTTAATCTCACCTTTCGTTCAAGTCATCTTAACAAAGCGACCTGACAAATCTAAAATTGTTGTTCAGAAGATGGTTTTCCACATTATTTGATGTCGATTGCTTAAATGGAAACTAAGTTATTATAACTCAATTATTTTACTTCCTATTATTTTGGCACACATATATATCCTTTCTTATGTTTATAACTTTTTCAAGTCTCCCAGGAAGTTTAACGAATAAGGCTCTGAACTGTGATGCCTGAGGATCTGGGTTCGATTCCCGGCAAGTATGGATTGTAATTGTCGATATTTATCGAAAGTGATTTTTAAAGGCAGCTTATGTATGCTAGAATTTGCTCTTTTTATTCATTGTATTTATTTATGAGTACATGTCTTTTTCAAAATTGAAACTGATGTATTCAGAGCCATGATAAGCGTCAAATGTACATTTTACTTATTTTTGAGTACCAATTCTTAACAACAGTGTAGTGAAATCTACTGATTGGAATATTCCAAATAAACTTTAATAATATTTTTATATAAATTAAAAAAAATCGTTAAGAGTTTTTTTGCGAGGATTCAATAAATTTAAACTAAAATATGCATATTTATTTCGTACACTTTCATTTACATAAACCTAAAAAAAAACACAAAATAAAAACCACATACATTTTGAATATATTCCTATTCAACTACTCTTCTCCTTAAAACGAAAAACAGCATTTTTTAAACATTTAATCTGACACCCCTTTCTTCAATTACACGCGCACTTTTCTTCAGAGCTCCTTGGCGAAAATTCTGGTTTTTTCTTCTTAAACTCAACCTTACCCAATCCCATTTCACTTGGCGTTTTTTCCTTTTCTTTTGGCATTAATTAGAGCGGCTTTCTTCCCAAAGTACGCCGGACTTGGGTTAGAACTTCGCATAGCTTATTTATTATTAAATCTTTAGATTTTTGGTTTATATTTTCGAAGTAATATCGATCGCGCATTTTTACATGTTATGTAGTCATCTTTTGAAAGAATGGATGGATAGACGGGGGCTGAAGAAGGGGAAGGGGTAGATAGACTGTCTTAAAGTTTCCACACTATACGCATTGAATGTGTATATTAATTAGATTACGCTCGTCCCTTAACTTCATATTGAGCGTTTAATTAAAGTACTGCTCCAGGGTAAAAACTTCGCAAAGGGGAATATTTTGGGGAAGATGGATGAAGGAAAAAGTTTTTGGGTGGGAAAAAAAGTGTAAAAGTTTGAGTATGGAAGTTAAGATAAAAAGCAGTGTTTGCAGTGGGAAATTAGGTATGGATAATGAGATTATTTGAAATCGTGTTAAGGTTCTCAGGTTAAACCTGATGGATGAAGAGTTAGGGATATTTTTTTATTGTGACAATTTATAGAATAGATATGTAGAAATGAGCAAATTGTTATATTATTTTAGTTATGTCACTAATTATATCTCCTAGGACTTATGGAGATGTAAAATGTTTGTGGCTTTAGAATTGAAATCAGGAATGGATGGCATCAAGTTTGATTCCCAGTAAGTCCAAGCAAAGATGCACAATGTAGGGGGTTATATGCACGTAAAATCTGCTGCGTTTTAAGTGTCTTCATGTTGGTCGTATTGTAGTGGACAGCCAGATCAGATTTTATCATCGCCCTTTAAAACACGTTATTTTTTATCAATCTATGAATAAATAAACAAATCAATCACTAATATAATATAAATATTGCGTCGTATTTCATGCAGTGCGTCTTAATGTTTATAAAAGAACAATGTTTTGTTATTTAAAAGTTAAAAGAAAAGATTAAGAAGTACAAAATTAATTATACATGCAAATAAACACGTGATAATTTTAAAATTATCTTTAATACTCATAGAATTGATGAGAAAAATTAAAATTGAAATCTTACTGTCTCAAAAATATATGCATTACTCATATTTTTGTTTTTAATGTTTAAATGCTGAAGTCATTTCTTTTAAATGTTTGAAATGCACGTATTTTTGTGACCACAAAAGATTCTGTGTGTCGTGATGTTAAAATTGGTGAACGACGCATTTTGTGGAAAACATGAAATGAAATTCACTTGCCTGCAGACTTCTATGTTCTGTAAATTTTAATACTGGAACGGTAGCTTCATTAGAAATTGAACGTAGAGACATGTTTAGAGTGGAAAATAATCCTAAAATCTTTATTTCTTGCCATTTAGGCGTTTTCTTTGGTCGTCTGGAGCATCTTGTTCCTTCAAATTTGTCAACTTTTGATAAGATTACGTAGATGCGTACCTGCTGTGTACAATTTTTTTTTGCAATGTCCGCAACTATCATTCTACTGGCTTTTAAACAGCATACTTGGATAATCTCCTTTTGTGAAAACTGCACTTTGTGGAATCTTAGTAGCAACGAAAAAAAAACCAATATGATTCGTTTTTATCAACAAAAACAATTGCGTCACACATACTTAGCGCTGGAATATGCAAAAATATTATCTCAGCATTGAAAATAATTATTTCATTGGTAAACCGTGTGTTTATGAGGCAACTTATTTAAAAAAAAAATATTTTTAATCTATGAGAATTAACATTTGTTTAATAATATAATTATTATTTTAAGGTTGTTGATATGCGTTATTAATTTTGTGCTTCTAATTTTTTTTAAAACTATTAAATCCCTCCAAAAATTGATTATCCATAAATTTATGAGACGCACTGTATTAACGTATCACTATTGATATATTTTAAAATTATAAACAATTTTATTGAAATTGCAATACCAAGACAAACTGTATTAACGTAGTTATTAAAGCTACATAAATAAATATATATACTTCATAATAATAATTATAGACTCAATATAACACTCATATTAAAAGTCCCATTTCATTCCGTCGAACCTGAATTCAATTTCACATATTGCACCCCGACATTCGTCATTCCATATCTGATCATGCCTAAAACAAACCCCCAGTACATCCAACGCTCGTTTACCGCCCGAATGAATCTAAACACTCAGGACGGTTCATCAGGACACAACAAATCCGGCAATGGCAATCCGGGAGCCCTCACTATCATCAGAGGGGCAGCATTACCAAGTGCGTGTGCCGAGATATAAAACACCCCCTTGGAAATCTCTACCCCGTTCCGACCCGTGGCCAAATTAATCCATTGAAGACCGGAACACGGCTTGTGCTTGTTGACGGTGAAGTGCTCTAGCGTGTGTGCTGTTTGGGGCCTCGACGTTTCACGCATTTGCCCTCGTTAGGACTGGGCCTCTATTTGGACTGTTCGGATTGTCGCAAGGTAGAGGGGTGGGGGACAGTCCTCGGAGAGATCGGAAAGGTGGATGTGGCGTTGTCAGGTTCGATCAGAGGTGACTTGGAGTCTGATTGGAATTGAAGGGGTTAAGTTGCTGCGGGAGTTGTATGGACAGATTGATCGGATCAGATGGGTCTTGATGTGTTGATATGGGGGGGGGGGGGGTTGTTTCGTGAAAGCTGTTATCCTTTGATTTGGGAGATTGTTAAGTGGTTTTGACATCAAAGGGGATTTTGTGGTGTGGTTGTGTGTAGTTTTGAAAGTTGAACTGAATAATATATATACTGTGTTATAAAAGGGTCGTTTAATTCTAATGCAAGGGCGGATCCAGTAATTATTGTTAGGGAGGGTAATTCAGTATATTGTTATCATGAACACAAAATTTGACGCCCTCCCCCTACGCCATCCAAGCTACTTGATAATCGAAAGTTTTTCCGTTGCTGGAAAAACTACATTGAAATTTAACATTTTTGAAATTATTACATTAACTTTTTTTCATTCCCTTTTCATTAAATTTTCTCTAAAGAAATTAAAACGAGCATACTTTGAGTAACTCTGTTTATTGGGAAGTTTTAAAGAACGGTAAGCAATGCATATATATCAGGATTCGCAAAAAAAATTCTTAGTTTGAAATTTTTCATTGCCTAGGTGGCTTTTGAAAATATTATCTTAGATGTTGGGGGGTTATATGATGGATGGGTAATTTCTCCTTTACCCCCCACCTGGATCCGCGCTTGTTCTAATGCATTCCAAGAACGTATATGATATTCACGATCTTTTCACGTGACCAACTGTTCTTTAAAAAGAACGCAAATGTCACAGCTGTAAACATAAATAATAATCTTTTTATAAGTTAATTAAATACTAATATAACGAAAGAATGCAGTTTATTAAACTTGTTCATTTTGAAAAGAAGAAAACAAGAACAGATCGTTATTTATAAGTGTTATAAGAATAAGTATTATAGAAATAGAGTATCTATAAGGCAACACACTGTAATTGCATATAAAAAGAATTACTTATGAACTCCATACCAAAAACTTTCTGTTCATTAAAAGAAGATTGTATTTGATGATTGTCTGTCGAATTGTCTTTTCTAAATTTTTCACAAAAATATGGTTCTTCTATGTTTTTTTGTGCTATTGGTTAACAATATTTAACTATTTTTGCTAGCTGGAATAGCGAGATTTAGCAACGAAATGCATGCAAAAACTTAAATATAACTCATCCACATTATATATCGGAAGTCATATTTAAACTAATTTTTAAATAGTACGAAACCCATAATTTTTATCACTTGTGGCGATCTAACCACAGTCCAAATCAAACCTCTAAGCCAACCAGGCGGCTCAGGACCCCAAGCGTCCTCTGAGCCAACCAGGCGGCTCAGGACCCCAAGCGTCCTCTGAGCCAACCAGGCGGCTCAGGATCCCAATCGTCCTCTGAGCCAACCAGGCGGCTCAGGACCCCAAGCGTCAGGCGGGCAACCAGGCGCCTCAGCTCCCGTTCGGTTCACGGCAGGCGGCGCTAGTGGCAACGCGTGGAAGCGCATGCGTAGCCTTACACTGAAGAATATAAAAAGGCTAGCGAACACCAACAGCTATGCTTACGCTTGCTTGCTCTGCTTCCATCGCTGCTCTCACCATATAGTCGATCACTCAGTGGTGCCAGCCCGCACTACTGTATGCGCTGGGCGCATCAGTTTATGATTTGCATTATTTCTTAAGTAAAGAGTTTATTGTTTCTAATTAAAAATAAAAAGTTATTTCACCAGAAAGATAAGTCTCGTCTCAATTATTCTTTATGGAGTCAGATAAGATATGGTCAAACAAGCGGTTCCCCTGTAAATCGCTAAAGTGGTGACCAAGGACGTGAAAGAAACACCCGCCGTTCCGGATTTGGAAACTCCCGCCGTTCCGGACCTGGAAACTCCCGCCGTTCCGGACCTGGAAACTCCCGCCGTTCCGGACCTGGAAACTCCCGCCGTTCCGGACCTGGAAACTCCCGCCGTTCCGGACCTGGAAACTCCCGCCGTTCCGGACCTGGAAACTCCCGCCGTTCCGGACCTGGAAACTACCGCCGTTCCGGACCTGAAAACACCCGCCGTTCCGGACTTGAACTCCCGCGCCGTTCCGGACTTGGAATCTCACGCCTGTCCTGGACTTTCTGCATATGTGGCTGAGCTGACCTCAAGTCGTTTTTACAGCACTGTACTAAGTGCGGATTGAAAGTGCCACGCTAGACGGTTTGGTGAGTGGGAAGTTACTGTTTTTTTCTTGAGACTGTTATTTTGGACCCGAGCTGGATCTCGTAGCTCCTTTTTCTGTTCGCGTGCCATTTCGTCGCGTTTGAATTTTTATTAACTTTTCGATTAACTTGTGTACTTTTTTATAAAGTGTTTACCTAACTGTGTTTTTTTTTTTCTAAAAAAAAAAAAAAAAAAAAAATGTTGGAAGCAAACATTTCGCAGTAAGCTGCGGTAACACCACCCCCTCAAGGCATAGCCAGGGTCGCATTCCGACCACCTCCGTTTTGGGAAAATAACCCCGAATTATGGTTCGGACAGTTGGAATCCCAGTTCCATCTTTCCGGGATAACTGCGGATGTCACAAAATTCCACTCGGTGGTAGCTGCCTTAAGCGCGAGCGTACTTTCTTGCGCGACGGACTTAATCCGTTCTCCACCAACCGAAAACCTATATGCAACTTTAAAGCAGCGCATACTTGACCAGTACGTGCAATCCGACTCCGCTCGTTTGAAAACCTTGCTGCAGGATTTAACCCTCGGGGACAAACGACCCTCGCAACTTTTGCTGGAAATGCGGAACCTTGCCGACGGAAAAGTATCCAACGAGGTGTTGAGATCTCTGTGGCTACAACGCCTACCTGTTTCCATGCAGCAGATCTTATCGGTTTCCAGCGAAACCTTAGAAGGGTTGGCAAAAATTGCCGATAAGGTTAACGAGGTCTCGGGTTGCACACTGGGTGTTGCTGGAGTATCTCATACTCAAGAAAGTCGGGAAATGCAATCTCTTAAAGAGGACATTGCCTCGCTCAGAGCGGAGGTCAGACGTTTGACCCTTAACCCCAGGTATCGCTCTAGGAGCCGTAACCGTAGCAAGACCCCTTCGGGCAATAAGAATACAGCTACCGGCAGGTCCGATACAATCGAATTATGCTGGTATCATAAGAAGTTTGGCAATAAAGCACTTGACTGCCGCAAACCCTGCCAGTTTTCGGAAAACCAATAAGCTCGTCTGTCTCTGCGGCGGCAGATAATAAATTGAGCTTTAGTCGCTTATTTGTAATTGATAAAAACACGAATTATCGGTTTTTGGTCGATTGCGGCGCGGCATGTAGTTGCATTCCAAAAAAACTGGTTAAAAAATGCGAATCGACAGAACTTGTCCTGTACACAGCAAACGGTTCTATAATAAAAACCTTCGGTTCAAAAATATATGATCTAAATTTTGGTTTACGTAGACCATTCCGCTGGGAATTTTTGGTGGCCGATGTTTCTCATCCTATTTTGGGTGCCGATTTTTTGGAACATTTCGGATTACTGGTCGATGTTAAGAACCGCCAGCTTGTGGACGGATTAACATCACTTCGAACTAAAGGGACAATATTCTCCGGACCTTCCTTAGGTTTAACCTACGTGTCGGAAGAATCCCCTTATCATAAAATCCTTTCAAAATATTCTAAATTGTTTAGCCCAAACTCGAATCCCACTAAAAGGACTCATTCTGTCACTCATTGTATCGAAACACGGACCACCTGTATTTTCGAAAGCCAGACGACTATCGCCTGAAAAACTGAAGGTAGTCAAAGATGAGTTCGAGGACCTTATGCAGAAAAGTGTAATTAGACCTTCTAGCAGTCCTTATGCCAGTCCCATACACCTGGTGCCCAAGAAAAATGCACAGTGGCGCATCTGCGGCGATTTTAGACGTTTAAATCACCAAAGTATCGCAGACCGTTATCCACTTCCTCATATTCAGGATTTTTCATTTGGGTTGGCAGGAAAAACTGTTTTTTCAAAAATCGACTTGGTAAAGGCGTATCACCAAATACCAGTCGAACCCAAAGATATACCTAAAACCGCCGTTATCACCCCTTTTGGCCTTTTTGAGTACGTAAAAATGTGTTTTGGATTACGTAACGCGGGTCAGACTTTCCAGAGATTTATGGACGAAGTCTTGCGGGGGTTAGAATGTTGTTACGTGTATTTGGATGATGTTCTTGTCGCCTCGGACGACACTCAAGCGCACCAAAAAGACCTAGAAACTGTTTTCGAGCGTCTTGCGGTATACGGTGTCGA
This sequence comes from Troglohyphantes excavatus, assembly GCA_963932185.1. Taxonomy (NCBI): domain Eukaryota; kingdom Metazoa; phylum Arthropoda; class Arachnida; order Araneae; family Linyphiidae; genus Troglohyphantes; species Troglohyphantes excavatus. Next base: position 27,029,404 of record OZ010666.1, on the reverse strand, counting down.
GGTCAACCTCCCTAAATGCGAATTCGGGAAATCCGAAATAGAGTTTTTGGGTTTTCAAGTTTCATGCAAAGGGATATCCCCCCTTCCCAGTAAAGTTAAAGCTCTACAGGACTACCAAATTCCTAAAACTGTCGACGAACTTCGTCGGTTTTTGGCAATGCTAAATTTTTACCATAAGTTCCTTAAGAACGCTGCTGGTACACAGGCATGCCTTTATGAACTAACAAAAGGGAAAAAGAAAAAAGACAAAACTCCCATAGTTTGGTCCGAAACAACAAAAAAAGCGTTTATGGATTGCGAACAAATATTGGCTGATGCTGCTCTTTTAGCGCATCCTATTCCTCACGCTGAACTGTCTTTAGTGACTGATGCGTCGGAATTGTCCATTGGTGCTGCTTTGCATCAGTCTTCGAACAATACCATCGAACCTTTAGGTTTCTTTTCCCGAAAATTGACACCCGCCGAAAGAAACTATAGTACTTATGATCGCGAATTACTTGCTATCTACTCTGCCATTCGGTACTTTCGACATATGTTGGAAGGGCGCGAATTTGCGGTTTTCACTGATCACAAACCTTTAATTTATGCCTTCCAACAAAAGTCGGACAAAACTTCCCCGAGGCAGCAAAGGCATTTAGAGTTCATAAGTCAATTCACTTCCGATCTCAGACATATTTCTGGGAGCGACAATTCTGTAGCCGATGCTTTTTCTCGGATAGCTGCAATTCAGGTTCCGGGACCGTTAGATTATGACGAAATGGCATGCGCGCAGGATTCTGATGAGGAGTTGCGGACCCTGCTCGATTCAGACACCGGTCTCGAGTTAAAACCGTTAACTTTTCCCTCATCAAGCAAAGCAATTTACTGTGACACCAAGAATGGAGTGCTAAGACCTTATGTACCCAAGGATTTCAGACGCAGAGTATTCGACGTCTGTCACGGACTCTCGCACCCTGGGGAAAAAGCTACTGTATATCTTGTTCGAAAACGTTTCGTATGGAAGAATTTGGCTAAAGACTGCAAGTATTTTTGCAAAACTTGCATACCATGTCAGAAGTCTAAAGTACATCGTCATACAAAAACGATGCTGCAACAATTTCCTAGACCTGACTCCAGATTTAGCCACATCCACATCGACATTGTTGGCCCTTTGCCACCCTCCCAGGAATACCGATATGTCCTTACGTGTATCGACAGGTACACCAAATGGCCCGAGGCGATCCCGCTCAAGAGCCAAACCGCAGAGTCGGTGGCGCAAGCTCTTTTTGCCGGCTGGATCGCCCGCTTTGGTGTACCTGAAGTGATCACGACGGACAGAGGATCCAACTTTGAAAGTAATCTGTTTTCCTCTCTTTCAAAGCTCCTTGGCACTCATAGGATTAGGACCACCGCTTATCATCCGAGCGGAAATGGGATGGTGGAACGGATGCATCGTCAACTCAAAGCGGCCATCAAATGCCACCAGACTGAGAGATGGTGCGAGGTCCTTCCGATAGTTCTTCTGGGCATCCGCTGCAGTTTAAAGGAGGACATCCAGGGCACTGTAGCTGAAATGGTATACGGCACCACCTTAAGGTTGCCGGGTGAGTTTCTACACAATTCCTCTTCAGCGCCTGAGCCACCTTTCCAAGCGGACTTCGTCAAAGATTTACGATCGCACATGCGACCGGCCGACGTGACGCACCACTCTTCGCAACAGGTTTTCGTGCACACGGATCTTCAGAGGACATCACACGTCTTCGTTAGGACCGATGCTGTGCGCAAACCTTTGGAACAACCCTACAAGGGCCCGTACAAGGTCCAATCCAGGGCAGGGAAGTTTTTCACGCTGGAAGTCAACGGTCGGACGGATACCGTGTCTATCGACCGTCTCAAGCCTGCGTTCCTTTTCCATGTTCCCGACGATCTTGCTGGTCACGTAGATCCTCCACCTGCTGCCCCGACCATTCCGGAGGCCAGTCGGACAACCAGATCTGGCCGAAAGGTTCGATTTGTTGAGCGGTACTGCCCATGAAATTTATATCGTCCTTTGGACTAGGGGGGGGGGACCCCTGTGGCGATCTAACCACAGTCCAAATCAAACCTCTAAGCCAACCAGGCGGCTCAGGACCCCAAGCGTCCTCTGAGCCAACCAGGCGGCTCAGGACCCCAAGCGTCCTCTGAGCCAACCAGGCGGCTCAGGATCCCAATCGTCCTCTGAGCCAACCAGGCGGCTCAGGACCCTAAGCGTCAGGCGGGCAACCAGGCGCCTCAGCTCCCGTTCGGTTCACGGCAGGCGGCGCTAGTGGCAACGCGTGGAAGCGCATGCGTAGCCTTACACTGAAGAATATAAAAAGGCTAGCGAACACCAACAGCTATGCTTACGCTTGCTTGCTCTGCTTCCATCGCTGCTCTCACCATATAGTCGATCACTCAGTGGTGCCAGCCCGCACTACTGTATGCGCTGGGCGCATCAGTTTATGATTTGCATTATTTCTTAAGTAAAGAGTTTATTGTTTCTAATTAAAAATAAAAAGTTATTTCACCAGAAAGATAAGTCTCGTCTCAATTATTCTTTATGGAGTCAGATAAGATATGGTCAAACAAGCGGTTCCCCTGTAAATCGCTAAACACTTTTATCTCAGAAAAATAATATATATGCAAAATAAGATAAGCCATTACCGCAAATTTAAAAGATTGTGAATAAGAGGTGATTTTAAAATGATCTTAATATGAGATATCTTTATGATCTTTTTCCTCGTAAATACATGGTAAATAGTCTTAAAAAATACTTTCTGGGTCTTATGCGATATACAAAGACTAAAAGACATCTGTCTAAAATACGATTATACCAATAATAAGAAGCACATAAGCATAGCATTTAATATATTCATAAAAATACTTGGTGAGATCTGCATTTATACTTAGCACATAAATAATGACACTTAAAAAGAGTATGCAGATTAGAAGATATGAATTGACTACAAACCTCTTAAATTTTTTTTTAAGTAAATAGATGCGCCTGGGAAAATTAAAATTTTTTTCCCGAGTAAATAGGATTAAGAATCATTTATTTATAAGGTACTTAAGTCCAAGTTTGTAAAATATATTTTTATTCACAAGGATTTGGTATTGTGTTTAATTTTATTATTTATTATTAATACAGATTAACATTTATTTTTCCGACAGTTGAATTAACGTGAAATATTTATAAATATTAAGTCTTAAGAAGAAGCATTATTTTTTTGGGGTTCTTTCACGGATTGTAACTAAACATAAAATAATGTACAATGCTAACGATATCCTAAAAAAATTCCAACTCGATTTTTTTAAATTTATTTATTTTTAATTTTTTAAGTTAAGAATTTATTTTAATAAACAATTGAAATGCTATCAAAATGCGTATCGATTTTTAATAATTACCATTTAAAATATTGTAATTCTGTGTTAAAATCATTTAAATGTGTGAGACGAATAATTTGAAAGTATGGAGAACTGATACATAGTACACATTCTTGAAATTCTCGTATAATCTGACTTTCATCTGCAAACTTTTACTAGCCTTAAGGTATTTAATTAAAACAACCTAAATACACAAATTTCACTTAGTATTCAAGGGGTAAGCGCAACGTTTATTTTGTACCTCCTCTGTAACTGGTCGAATGGTTGAGTTTACATTGAGGGGAATTTTTTTTTAAAGGATATTTTAATTCTGTGTCTAAAGTAAACCCCCTAGGTTCTACAAAAAAGAAAGTTTCGCATTTCGTTAAAATAGCTTTATCTTTGAAGCGTTAAAATTTAGTTCTTAAATTATAATAAAATAAATGTAGAGAAATATAACTATATAATAGTTATGGATATTTTTCTTAAATATTTAATTTATTCAATTTTTGTTAAGAATATTTAAAATTGACGTAAAGAAAAAAAATTGTTCGCTCTAAAGTCACCACCTGTTTTGCCGATCTTAATAAAATTTAGGAAGAAACTTAAAGTCTTCGAGCATGAATGGACTCTAGTAAAGCGAATATGACGTCAAACCAACATCTCAGACCGAATGGCCTAAGACACGTGACTTCTTTTCAAAAGTATGAATTAAAAAATACTCTCGATTGGCTGATGAATTGGGAAATGTGTAACAGTGTGAACTTATTAATGGAATGACGTAATTAACCACGTGTCTGTGGCCATACATGTTAGCCTCACTTTGATGTTAGCGAGATTGTAACATTATGCTATCTCTACTATGAAGGATCCATGCTCGAAGCTTAAAGTAGTTGTTCAAGAGAAGGCATTTCACTTTATTTCGATGTAGTATACGAAATGAGCTAATACAACTTACATCTCTTCCCATTTACTGTCAAACCCATTGAGCTAGAATAATATAACTAAGCTCTGGAGCGAGTACTAAGAATAGCCAAACACTTCACATCTTTTTGAGCGAAGGTAGAAAAAATAGTCCTTTCGCATAGGTTTGCGTGAATTTAAAAACGCATTTCTGGCTTTTAAAATACTTTAAAAACATTTATGTGACGTCACGTGAGATTCCCGCATAGTGAAGGAAGAATGTTTTCTAAACCTTTCTTCTGATTTGTATGAATTGGCGTGGCCCGGTAAGTACATTGTCACTCAATGGGAGTCCTCGTTTCAGTGCTTATATTCTAGTTCAGTGGTCAGAGTTTTACTGTATTTGCATGGGAATACATTTCTGTTGTGACCACCTACATTGATGTTTTCGAGGATGGGCGGCAAGGCGTTCCCCACACTGTAGACTTTTATTTAAACGCAGAGTTTTTCCCATTATATAAGAACATTAACCCTCTGACGGAGATGAACGACTTAATACTTTTTAGTGTTTTAGCAATACACATAAACCTTAAATTCATAAAAATGTTCTATGCTGAAATGTTTACCAAATTGCGCTGGTGTTTTTTTAAAAATATATATATCAAAATAATAAAAATTAAAACATATATAATTTACATGCATTGAAAATATTATTTTAACAATTTTGCAGAGAAAACAACTTTGCAATTTTGTCCTTTTTCTAGTCAATCAGGGTTTTTTAAAAGAATATAAGACACATTTTACCTCTTAAAAATAGGCTATTACAATTGACACTATTTACAACGGTATATCAACCTTATTAACAGCTGTCAACGAAAATATAATCGTATTAATTAGTTTCTAACACAGTCGGTTTGTTTACTCGTTTCAACGTCTTTTTCGTAATAGCGATCACTCGTATTTGTCCCGTAACAATTTGCTACATTATGGGTATAATATACAAGTTTTTGTTCTTTGATTGAATAGTTATTTCTATGTTGTAAAGTTATAATTAAACGTTCACTGCATGGTGGGTCTCAGAAGACACAAACTTGAAAATGGCATCTAAAGGTAATTAAAACAAAACTATCTTTAACAGGACAGCATTTCTTTATCCTGACTACTTGAAGTGTGTGTTTTAGTCATCAAATCCCAACATATGCCAAGAAAGAGAGCATTTGTTTTGTGATGCCACTTTAGAACAGATTCACTTTTTCTTTCTTGTCAAATTGGAACATTGGACCGAAAGCATTATTAAAATAGTTTAGTATAAACAATAGTACATAATTTTTCATCGAATAATGTTCTAATGGGTAATTTTTCTTGCTGCATAATTTTACTATGCGTCAATATGTTTTCAAGTCTCTGTAAAGTTTTTGCTTGTCCAATGTGTTCACTCGAACCAATTTTGAGGTTTCAGAGGGTCAATTCAATTGTCAAATATTTTTAAAAATATGTTTTCAAGTCTCTGGAAGATTTTTGCATGTCCATTACTTTTCCAGGGAAAAAAAAGTGTGCAGTGAAGAGTTTCCATCTGCGAATAAATTGAATTTGTTTAAAGTTTACCTTGTAAATATATTTCAATAAGATTTAATTATACAATCCCATTACTCCATTAACGGATTAAATACATTTACTATACTTTATTTTACAGAAAAAAAACCCCACTATTTACGTGATTCCATTTATTCTATTTTCCTCTCCTTCCATCCAAAACGAACCCCGCACCCTAAGACCCATCGCAAACATTTACAAAAGCGAACGGTCCCCCGGCCGTAAAGGCTTTCCATTCAAGTCCAAACACTTCCCCTATAAAAATAAAAGTTCGCCTATCCCCCGGGAGCCCCCTTCCAAAAACCCAAAGGAATCGGTGAAGGTCCCATGATGCGACACGTAATCGATGGATCCCGGAGTCATTATCGATTGAAAAGTCAGTTCTTTTTGCCCCTATAGCCGCAATCAATAACAATAAGCGACCCCTTCGAATTTACCTTTTTTCGGTAGTAAAAGTGGGCTGGGTAAATAATGCCCCATGGCCCGCCGACCACTCAAAAGACCTCCGCGATCGGAACGACCGGTCTGATTTTCGCGAATAGGAGCTGAAACGGAGTCTTGTTTGGTTTTTTGGGGGTAATTTGTTTTTATGGGGTTGGCAATGGGCGAAATCGTTTGGTGGGAAGTGATTGGATTCGTTTAGCGAAGAAAGATTCGTTTAACGATTTAAGTGTGTAACTGGGAAAAAAACGTAACCAAAATTAGTTTTGTCCCAATTTAAAAAAAAAATAATACGTTATCAGATTATGGAATTCGTGACCGGCTTTTTTGTTTTTGAAATTTAACTATTTAATTTGATATATAAACACGTTTTGTTATTCTGAAATTAACTAACAAAGATTAGAATCGGTGTACGAATAAATATAGTTGGGCTTCTAAGTGGCATAAGTCTAAAAACAGGGTTTCGAGGTTAGAGCGTTTAATTGATTGGACACGGTAGCATCTAAACTTGTTTTTATTTTTGACTTTTTGAATCAAACTTTTAATGTATATTATTTGAATTTATATAAGATAACAATATTTCACACAAAAACGTCATAATTGTTTGTATATTTTATAAAAATTTTAACTTTTTAAATTTTTATAAATCTTTACTTGAAAACGCTAAGGCTTTTTTAAATTTTTTTAATATTTTTTTCAACAAAATGTTTTCTCAGAATCTTTGAAATATAAAATACATAAGTAATTGCAAAAATGTATAAAATTTGTATACAACATGTATTTGATTTTTATATAAATAGTTATTCATAATGATATAAATGTGTTCTAACAAGTTGTTTTTTTAATTAGAACTTTTTAAAAAAGAAATATATTACCCATAGAGCTAATTTGCAAGCCAATTTAATATGTACACATATTTTACAATATGTTAAAAAAATTATACATTAATTAATAAAAGTTATATAATGCAATAAAAGTTAATATAATATAATTAAGTTCATAATATCAGTTTATCCAGTTGGTATATAAATAGTTTATAAAACGCAATAATCAAGTATATAAACATTTATAGGCTTAAATAAAATAACAAAAAGCATTAGATTTTCAAAAAACTTCAAGGAAAATATTAAAGAAAACTAATCACTCAGAAAAAACTGTTTAAAGTATTCGTTCTTTGAAAAAAAAATATACATCATCCAGCATAAAATTTGAAATAATTCATTAAAAAACACACAGATCTTCAATTTCGCAAGAAGATGTAGAAGATATTCCGAACTATATTTTTAGCGAATAAGAAAAAAAAATCGAGAATTTTACAATATTATAGGTATTTTGTCCCTTTAAAGTTTGCAACTCACCATCTACTATAACGTTAAAACGTTCAATTCATTATTGGGCAAATTGTTGAAATGGGACCCACCTCATTTGGCCAAATGATAAAAAAATATATTTGCTTAGTCATGAAAAATGCTGTTAGTTCACTTTCGGAATTTTTGTAACTTATACCGCTTGACTGCCAAACCGCCCGTTTTCTATTGTGTTTTGTGCGTTTGTTTTATCTTCGACGGATACGGAACACTGTTTTTTAATAAACATATATAATGACAATTTTGACTGACTTGTAATGTAGAACATTCTCTAGCATAAACTAAAAGAAAAATCTCTATAGGCGATGAAATTCTGTGTGTGGTACAATTTAATATTTCGATGGTGAATCTAGAAGGAAAGTTTATATCAGTTTATCCCATTGGTAATCATAAAACTTAATAATCAAGTATATAAACATTAACTTAACTATGAAGGGGTCAGGGAATTCACGATGAGTGTCCACATTTTGTGGAAATTAAGATCTTAACTACAGAGGTTAAAGTTGAAAAGAAGGAAGAGCGATGATGGTCCGCAAACTGTAAAGTTCAAAGATCGGAACACCGTGTCTGTCTATAAAATATGACACTTCGTTTTACGTTCTCTGTCCAATTACTCTGGATTGACTATCACCAATCTTTCCCTGGACGCATCACATGTCATATTTCGTAACTGTTGACTTTCTATAAATAACTTCAAATTTTTAGCTGTTATTTGTTTTGTATTCAATGAATCGTCTCAAGTTTTTACTTGAAACATTATACATCTCACCTGTTACAAATATCGCAAAATGGAATTTTTAATCTGTTTTACTTTTCTGGATGTTCAATTTTTCACTTTAATAATAAACTTTTTATTAACTAGCTTATATTACTTACTTATTTAATTAATGTCACTTAATATTATTAGTTAATATTTCTAAATTGTTTTAGCAATCAGGAAGAAAGAATATTATTGTTTAATTTAGTTTATGACATTTGATAGGGTATTAAAATTAAGTAAATAAATGTAACTTATTTACTCAATTTTTTATATAAATTAAATAAAAACTAAACTTTCAGGATTTAAAAACAAATTCTTCACTTTTTTTTGTTTTATGTAAACTAGCACTGGCTGTGAAAAAATTACTTTTAATTGCTAAAAACAATTACAAATTGATGATTTAGTGTACATATGTAATAAGCGATAATTCACTATTTTTTTTGGGACCGTCATTTGAATGTTTGTAGCGTTCTTATAAGGAATATAAAAAATAATCACAAAGGGTTTCTGAAAACTAAAATAACTTATATTTCATATTTGCTATTCGGTCCCGCGTTGCTGTTGAACCCGTTAGGCATATAAATTAAAATAATTAAGAGTCTCCCTCCGGAACTCCAACCAGTGTCAAATTCTCGCTCGCTACCAACCAAGCTACAAAGACACGTTCTAGGTAAATATATAAAGTACTTTTTTAAATGCTTTTTATGCAATAATTCTTTTACAATATTTTTTTAAACAAAAGACTCCAGGAAATTCTCTTTCTTTTTCTTCACCTTACTTATAAAAATTTGTTGCGTGTAAGAGGTGTAAAAGGGTAGTATATTATATGATTAATATATTTGACAGTTTTTCACCTATCACAATTAAATTCTATATAGATTAGAATAGAAAGTTTTAAATGAACTCTTAATCTCCATTCACAAAAAATGCACTTAACACATATGTGCACTAGTCATATAAATGGAAAACTATAAAATACTATATTATTTCTTGTACTTTAAAAATAGTATATACTATGGAACTTTACATTTATTATTTGATAGAATATACTTTTATTATACTACTATAGAATACTATATTATTTCTTTTACTATATAAATAGTATATACTATGGAACTTTACATTTATTATTTGATAGAATATACTTTTATTATACTACTATAGAATACTATATTATTTCTTTATACAATCGAAATAATATATATGATAGTTTAACACATACCACAATTAAGTTCTATATAGATTAGAATATGAGGTTTCAAATGAACTCCCTTCAATTCACAAAAAATGCATTTAACACATATGTGCACTAAGACATCCAAATAGAATACAATTTTTATATTTTTTTTTAAATTCAACGCTACTCATGACTCTTCCCATGAAAAATCCAACGCTCATTACTTCTCTTTGTTCTCTACAATTACACCAAAACAACCCTGACCAATCGAATCGAAGGCATTTAATGAATCCCCCTACCTAATGAAGGCTGTTGGGAGAAGAAGTCATAATCACGTTACCTCCCAATCCGTTACCGCAGCAGGGGGCGGAGAGCCAGTGACTCACGTCAAGAGAGATTGTGGAAAATTATACAGCTTGAGTGATTAAACGGTGGGATGCGAGACAGCCGCAATTAAGAAGGAGGGCCTACAGCCACGGATCTTAATGAAATAATTGTGGAGAAACACGGCTGGCTTTTTCTGCTGCTGCTGTTTTGCCAACAACAGGCTCTCTTCTGAAGTCGCTGTTTAGAAGGATTGATGTCGATGGCCGATGAAATGGTGTTGGCGATTGGTTTAAAGTGGGGGTTTATGGGTTAGGTAGTTTGTATTGTAAGGTATCTATTGTGAGGTTTAATTTGCTAGTTTGAGATTGATGCTGGGTAGTTTAGGTTAACTATTAATTGGATGGTAGTTACAATAGAATATTGTTCTTAACCGTATGAGGGTCCGACTTGTATATCCATCTGTGGACCTTCAATGTTTCTCAATGGAGAATACGTTTTTAAATTTTATAAAATTTTCTAGTTTGAAAAACGTTTCAAATAAAAAAAGAAGTATATTTGGAAAGTCTTTGGATACTATGCACGACCTGGTGTCGAGATTAAATATGTAAAGATGCACATTTAATGTTTGCACTGTTAAAACACCTGTCTTTTATGAAATATCAGCAATGTTCTGTTATACACGAAACCATGCAAAATTGGAGGTTATTAAAACGGATAATTGTTGTTGTGTTTTATGTCCCGTTATGAAATATAAATTAAACTATTTTTCAGATAATTTTTTTTTACTTTACAATTTTTGTGCTTCTTTCGATGCTTATGAATATTGAAGAGAACTTAGTTTATAAATATCTTCACTGAAACAAATTGTACTTACAAATTAAAGTAAAGTATTAACAAATATATTAAACAAGTTATTTTGTAATATAACGTATTTTTGCATTATATTTTATTAATTTTTCTAATGCGTTTTAATATCAATATCTACTGTATATAGTTAGGAAATAGTTTAAACGATTCAACTATTCAATCCATTCCAAGCATTATCGAATCTTTAACATCTCCTAATATTAAATTAAAACATAATTAATTAAGTGAAATAGGGATAACTTAATCTCAAATCATGTTGATAAGCAATAAATTTGCAACTAGCTGGTAGATTGATCCATATTTCATGTGTATTAATTATGATATTACACTTTACATTTTTCTCTAACACAATAGCTATTGGCATTAAAACAAATGGGAAAAATTAATAAAATATACTTCAAAAATATGCATTAAAAAATTACTTATTCAATGTTTCCGTTAATAATATACAAAAAATATTTTTAGAAAGTAAGTACAGTTATAAATTGAATGATTTGAGTATCACGCAAGCTTATTTCTTACCTTAAGAAATTATTCAATGAGAATTTCTTAAAGTTTCTTTATCAAAATAATTCCAAGTTATCCAATCAAAATAATTTCACCATTGCTTCGAAAGTTATGTTTAAACAAATTTGGTTATTGACATTAAATACTGAAAAATTGTAATTTGATAATAAACCAAATATTATTGCTGTTTATAATAATTAGCAAATTCTTTCCCAATTATTAAAATTCCGTAAAGTTTCAAGAATCTTCTTTAATTACACTTACTTAAATTAAATATAAGCATAATGAATATAAACTTTCATTCATGTATTAGGTTGTTTCCACAACTGCAATTATCGATTTAGTAATTTTAAAATATATTTATTAATACTAACTCTATTCACATTCTACATACAATTTAACTCACCCACGTTTACTTCTTTTTCACTCTACTTATTCTTCAAGCGCGTCTAAAATTACTTGAGAAGTTATGTCTCATGTGTTGAAGCTCATAAAGCAGTTTTCATTTACACTTCCGAACAAGAAATTGTTAAATTATACGAAACTATTCACGAGTAATTTAAAGAAACCCGGGCTAATGCTTCTAATTTATTCGCGAGTTATTTGAGTAGGATGGCGTCTAAATGAGTTTAGTCACTTAGACTAATGATGGGACTTTCCTAACAGAAAATTTTAGTTAATCTGAAACTCTAAGTTTTCATTTTCGTTGTGGGCTGAAGACTTCTTAGTGTACTTAAATATCTTGAGGATTCTAAGGTGAGGTTTTTAAGGATTCAAAGAGGTTGAAGAGGTTTCTACGATCTTTAAGTTAAATATTTAAAACTAATATAAATGTATTTTGTTATTAAATATTATTATAATTAAAGGAAACTGATTAAAATAACTTTTTATAATTATAAAATTATTTTCTAGTTTGATGGTTATAAATAAATCATTGGAGGCAGTAATTGTAAGTTTCAATGGGAAAACCAATATTTAATGGAAAATATTATTATATGTATTTCTTTTATTTAATATATTGGAAAACATTTAGAGGAGTTGTTGAATTTTGAGCTTATATAACGAAATAATTTTATCTTATAAAATATTATAAACAGTTTACTTGGGCAATAGTACATGGTTGTCATCAGCTCATTTAAAACCAAGAACTAATTTTTAAACAGTAAGTAAATATGCAGAATACAAATCGCATTATAGATCCTAACAATAAATACACTAGCCAACGTGTTTTTTAAAAACTTTAATATAAATGTTCTCATGCTCATCGTAGTGTGCAGGATTGCAGTGTGGTGTGTCAACGCTTCTTTTTGTTATCTGGCCGTCATATTGGTCACTCAAAATTACAGAGCAAAATCTAGGTTTTTTTTATTGGCTGTAGATTTAGAATTTTCTCCAACAATTCTAGTGCGACGTTTATTGAATTAGCCAATCAATAACGTTTCGTTTAATTGTTAAATTATACTTTTCCTAAAATCCTTTTCCTAACCTTTAATTATCAAAATGATTTACATAATGGCAAAATACAAATGCGGACGCAACAGATTTTTGTAAACAAGCTTTGCTGTTGCCATTCCAAGGAGAGAAAAACAGGCGTTTTTTAATCACCACGTAAGAGAATTATATATGTAGATATTTACATATAAAATATTCGTTAAATTACTGCACAAAAACTCAAGCGTTAATTAAAGTATAAGTTACCACATACAATTAAATGTGATAAACAATTACTTTTATTCTCTTCATTTGAGATTTTGAATTAAATTGTCAAAAGCACTTCACTCAACATTACCTGATTTTATTTTAAATATTTCATAAACAAGATTATACAATGTAGCACATATCCTTAGAGATAACTCTCTTTTCCCTATATCCCCACACAAAGTCGTTAACCACTTTTTAAAACCCAAAAACAAATTGCCCAAAGGGAAAAAAGAAAACAAATAGTTTAACATTTCCCCAATTTAACAATTCACCTGAAAAAACACCCCAAGCAGAATTCGAATCACCCCCAAAGTGTTGTTATAAGCCATAAAACACATGTTTGAATGCTGGAATGGTATAATGCGATGGGCTATAGGCGACGATATTTGATGATTCATCCTTCCCCAAGGGCAATTACAAACGCATTAGAGTGAACAGTTTCTTGAAGGGTCCTTCAGCCGCGTCCGTCGCATGAAACAATTACTGTGCATTTTTATGGATTTGGGCTCTTGGCGCGGTCGTCCATCTTTTTTGTCTTTTCCTAAAAGTAATGGTTCGTTGTTTTTGGGGGGGAGGGGGGTGGAATCAATGGTTGGAAGAGTCAATCTAGAGAGAAAATGATACATTTTATGTAAGATGGCTGAAGGGTTGTTATGGCGTTTGGGAAAATGGATAATGGTTGGTGGAAGTTCGATAATTTTTTGGCAAGAAATAAATAACGCTGATTTTTTTATTTTGTTTTTTATTCGGATAATTGAAAGATAAGCATTGAACATTTACATTTTAAAGGTAGTAATATTTATACTACATATATCATTTTTGACTTGAAACAACTTTAAAATATGCTACACAGGATATAAGAACAGTAGCATCATGTTGTGATTTTACGGTTATCTATTACTTTGGGGCAGCTGCCAATATTAAGATTGATTCTCATTATTAGGGAACTTTTGACCCATATCCTTTCGTCATATGATAGATATAGCTGCTTAATAATGTAAAATTATGTTAGTTAATTTTTGGATTTTTGTGACATATACCACTTGGAAAACAGCAGGCTCAATTGAACCGTTTTTTGTTTGTCTTTTGTGTCTACTTGGGATCTGAAACTTTCTATTTGTGTTTTACGTAAATTCAAAATATTCCCCAAAAACATGTTATTGATAGTAAGAGTAGTATTAATGATCAGTAAAAAATGTGTATGATTATGAAAACAATATTTCATGTAATTGAATTTAGAAGTTTTGGGTAAATCTCCCTTTTAACAAAAATTTAAAACTAAATGCTGAAAATTTTGTCAAAAGAATCTAAAAAATAATCAAGAATACAAGATTAACATTTTTTATTCACATAATATAAGGTTTTGTTGGTCAACAAAAAAAATATTATAATTTAAAAACTCAAGAGAACATTATAACAGCAACTTCAGCTTCTGTGTAGACCTGGTGTTGATGACCTTATAGTACTGTTGATACTGATCAGGAATCTAATCACTCATCTTCACAATATCTTGTATTTTAGTTTTTATGTGCAATTTTACTGCTGGGTGGCAACAGAAACCAAGAATTTAATGATTTTTTGTGTCACTATGGGTTGATTTAGAAACCCTTTTCTAACATAAATCAATAGATCTATCTATTTCAAATATAAAAAAAAATTAAACTCAGTTTAAAAAAAAATTACTTTTGCTTTTTGAAAAAAAATCAATTAACGTTCTGATTGAATTAAAGTTTGAATAAATTCAACACTGTAAAAAAGGGTACTTAAAATGAGTACATGTACATACTTGTTTTTATTTGAGTACAATTGCATCGTAAATGGCAATGACGTACTCAAATTTAAGTTAACGTATTGTTTTCAAAAATGAGCAGTGTAATTTAATATCTGGCTTCTGTTCCAGTCATCTTAACATAGCGACCTGAAAAACTTAAAATAGTTATTAAGAAGATGGTTTTCCACGTTATTTGATGTCGATTGCTTAAATGGCAACTGAGTTATTAAAATTCAATTATCTTACTTCCCATTTTTTTTTACGCCTTTTTAAAATTACTTCTGTTTATAACTTATTCACGTCGCTCTGGTAGTATAACGGATAAGGCCCCCTGGATTTCGGTGCGGACGACATCAGGTAGAAGGATTGGGTGCGATTCCCGGTAAGTCCTGGTTGTAATTATTGATGTTTATAGAAAGTAATTTATGAAGGCAGCCTATGTCGGCTAGAAACTGCTCTTTTTACTCATAGTACTCAATTTTGAGAACAAGTCTTTTTCAAAAATGAAACTTATATATTCGGAGCTATTATAAGCATCTAATTTACTCAAAAATGAATATACTTTACTTATTTTTGAGTACTATTTTTAACAGTGAATGCAAAACTTAACACATTATTTAAAAAAAGGCGAAGCAATTTTGTCTTACTTGGATGCCAACATTTCCATCTGTAGCCTTTAAATATTTATGAAATTTAATTACCTTTTCTTAATTAAATTGTTAAAATTAAAGGAAGTATATTCAAATTTGTTGGCATTTTATGTTTTTATTACATAAAATATTCCGACGATCTAAATATTGCAACAACATTCTTTTAAAAAAATCTGAAATATTTCTTATTTATGTACATAAATTACTCCCTCCATCTGCTATATTATGACAGTTAAGATAAATGCAATCCTTCGGAATAGTAAATAGTGTAAACAAAAGAAACAAGTTTAACATATCAAATATTCGGACGGACTTACTTTTCCTCTTTAATAAAACAAGAATTTCCCATTATGCTAGTTTTCTTTCTTAGAACATTTTTGGTAACAAGTTGCAAGTCACGGAATGATTAATGCGATGTTCGAAGTCATACACAAACATAGACTTAGAAAGGGGATGAGATTGAATAGCTCTTTCTTTTGCTTTTTGTTCGAAACTGAATGAATTAATCTACCAGTACATTAACATGCAACCATGCATATATTCTTAATATAACAAACTTACATTAAAATTCTATTTAAAAAAACCACCAACAATAGTTAAAATTTGGTAGTATTATAATTGCATTAGAATTTTAAATATTTTGTCATACTCCAATCATATTGATATTCTAAATATAAAATATATGTTTAAAAGAATAGAATACATAGAATAAATTTATTTAACTGTATTGGTTTATTTATAAAGAAATTTCTGTATAAGTACATACTATTTTTTATATATAAAAAATAAATAATATGACAAAACTTTTCGACGGTATTCTATTTTTTTAATACGGCTGTATTTTGATTATATATATTTAATCTTGTTATTAATTTTTATTCTATATATTAAAATATGTTATCTATTTTTATTCTCTATATTCAACCTGTTATAAATATTTTTTCTCTATATTTAACCTTTTATAAACTTTTATTCTATATATTTAACCCTGATATATTTTAATTCTATATATTTAACCATGTTTTATTTTTATTCTATATATTTAATCATGTTATATATTTTTATCCTATATATTAAACTATGTTATATATTTGTATTCTCTATATTTAACTCTGTTATACATTTTTATTCTATATATTTAACCCTGCTATATTTTAATTCTATATATTTAACCGTGTTATATTTTTATAAAATTATTTTAAACTCTATTATATATTTTTATTCTATATATTTAACCCTATTATACCGTACAAATTTTGTAATATCAAATTCAAAAGTAGGATCAGTAATAAATTCTGTCAAAACCAGACTTTTCACTACTGTAAACAGTGTAATTTATAACGTTTAATGTCTTGTAATGCTAATGAATGAAATGTGCAATAAGATAAAGACTCGCCTAAGAATACTAAAACATAAATACAACGTTTAAACTACGCAATGAAAATACATAAATTCTAGACGTGTTACATGAGATACATCTCCCTTCATCATGTAACTCCTGAAACATGTCAATCTTATGTATTTTTATTGCGTAGTTTTAATGTTGCATTCGTATTTTAAGAAACGTGCAATGTTAATGATAATTAACGTCCGAGGAACACATATTTTATATAACGAAGAAAATATTCCTCGCTATTTTTAAACACAAAATAAGAGTAATAAATTAATTCCCATTTTTCTCTTCCACAAATACATTCATTCATAATACACCACACAGCACTCCCTAATACAAATCGAAGCCCCTTCTCCATTCTCAACATGAAATCTAATTCCAGAATACCTCGAAGAAGAAAAAAAAAAACAGCACGCCAATTCTATTTCTCTAAATAAATTGAGAAAAATCGGACCGAGTATTCGGCGAACATAACTCATAACTAAATTCCTTCTCAATGAATACCAAAGAAAATTTAGCCATTACTAAATCCCGAAAGAAACCCCATTTATTTAGAATGATCTATATCCGGCCTGCTACGAATTCCGTGGTTGAGAAATCATATGTACATAGCTCATTCGTATTTTCCGGATCCCTGGACCTTAATAGGGCAGAATAAAATAGGGAAGTCCTTTCAGGGAGGAGGGGAAAAAAAGGATCAAAGGACCAGGGATAAGGGACTTGGCATTCCATGAATCGATACGTCAACTTAAAAATATGGAATAGTATACGGATTTATAGCCGGGGGCATCTGATAAAGTTCTATGCTTTGTTGTTGTTTTTTTGCTAATGAAAAATCAACAGTGTTGCTTTGGGATTAAAGTGATTTCGGTGGTTGTAAACGGGTTGTGTGTTGTTTGATTTGTTGTTTATTTGATGAGATTTGCTTATTGTTGATTTAGAATCATTTGTAAGTGTCATGGATCTGCTGATGGAAAAGGGACTTTAAGAAAAAAACAATTGCCTGCATATTTGAACAAAGCTGCTATGGTTAATTCATGAATTAATTACACTGTCAATCGCTATGCTTGAAGTTGCTCTATTCGTGAAAATCATACACGCATTAAAAGTTATCTTATGCCCATTCTACGCGAAAACACAAAAAGCCCATTCTACCCGAAAAAGCGCACGAGATTCTCGGTGATTCGAGAATCCATATCACGTGGTGTGAATTCTCGAATCACTGAGAAGCTCGCGCGCGTTTTTCTCGTTCGTACACTGTGTTAAAAATGGGTATTCAAAAATAAGTAAAATGTACTGATTTTTGAGTACATTCGAATACCTAATACCGTATGCTACGAATATCTAAGTTTCCATTTTAAAATAGACATGTACTTCAAATTTACAATGCAATTGTACAAAACGAGTACGTTCATGTGCTCATTTTTAAGCACTTTTTTTACAGTGAATCGAAGGCAAATGGATCGGGATCTATCCTACAGAAAATACTCGGAACACATATTCGTAATTTCGAACCACGGTCAGAAAACGGGAACAACTTATAAGCTGCCGCGCTTGACGTCCGAGACACTGGATTGGTTGGCATTAGAGTCTTGGTGGCAATCAAAGAATCCAGTCTCTCCGACGTCTATCGCAGCATCTACTGATGAAAAGCGTTAGAACATTTTCTAATTTCCAGCGGTGAATTTGCAATTGATGGCTAGGCAGTATTTAACAGGAAGTAGGCTATACCTATTATACCTAATTCAGGTCTTGGGATGTATGAGTTATTATAAGTTGTTAAGTACAATTTAATTACTTGTAACTTTCAATTGTTAATAAAGCTGTTACTTAATTTTTCTTTGTTTACATTAGTAAAAAAAATTATGTAATATATTAATTAAATACGTATTACAATTCTATAACTCTTTGTCAACATACATAAAAAATTATAATCAAATACTTTGTATTTCATTAAGAATATGCTTGGTTAATAGTTTCGTATTTAATTACTTTATTTTTAACCGACTTCCTGCGCTAAGAAATACCGCCAACGCGTCAAGGGGAGAGGTTATCAATTAGACCTTTATATATATATTATTTACTTATATTTATAATAATAATTTGGGGAAAATAAATTATTTTTTGGCGCATTTTAGACACTTTTTAACATTATTTTAATTATTTTTCCGACTTTTTGAATTTCTAAAGTTCTCTGTCAACATTCAGACATATAATAATGCAATTTTATTCTAAGTCTAGTTTATTCTTTTTTGGGAATCGTAAAACTAGACAAATATAAATAAATGATCTATAATGTTAACAAATTCCAAACACTATGAGTCTAACAAACAAGGATATCTGATTTTATCCTTAACTCTTGTTAATAATCCAGCGTTCCTCGCCAATACGAAGAGTTCAATGACTTTTTTCCCGAATTATGTGCATATATTGTACAAAAGACGACAGAAACATCCATTTGTCGTCTAATGGATGACATGGTGGAAGAATGGGAAAAAAACATCAACAACAAGAGACGAGAATAAAATAACTTGCTAAGTAAATGTGACATATTTGTTACAAAAAGAACAAGGTAGACAATTTTTTTGAAAATAAAAATAAATCTAACGTTAGATGTAATGGATTTATTGGTCGATTATTTTATTTTGAGATTGCTTCGTGGTAGAAAAGGTGCTTTTAATTGAAAGAGAATTGTGGATATGAGTAATATTTTTAAGTTTTACTGAATATTTTAAATATGTACTTTTGCTGAAATATATTCAATTAAGGATTGTTATTATTTCTTTGAATATAAATTTTGTGATTGAATGCGATATATCAGTGTCCACTATTATTATATTTGGAAGAAGGAAAGGAAAGAAGGAAAAAATTCTATGAAATATTCATATTTTTTTCATTTACACATTTATTTTCTTTAATAAAATTTTAAAAAATCGTTAAGTAATTTTTTATAGAGCTTCATGAATAACATTACTTTCTAACGTTGCATTATTATTACCGAATTGTGTAAAGGAAACATAATTAGTGTTAATAGCTTTTGTGTTTTGGTAAACAAAAGAATTTTAAATAAATGGCAAATAGACACATAAAATAGTTAACTTATAAAGAATTTTGTAAAATAATTATTTTGTAAATTATAAAAAAGTGGCTTGTGTATGTTTCATGCACTTTACCCTTAAATTAGACGTTCATATATTTTTGGTTCATAAAATTTTAATTAATTATGCACTGTTAAAAATAGGTACTCCAAAATAAGTAAAATGTACTCATTTTTGAATACATTCGGTGGTTATCATGGCTCCGAATACGTAATATTCAATATTGAAAAAGACATGCACTCAAAAATGAGTACAATGAATAAAAGTGCAGATGCGATGCTGGCTTACATAAGTTGCCTTTATAAATCACTTTCAACAAATATCGATAATTGCAAACAAAACTTAACGGGAATCAAACCCAGATCCCCAGACACCGCATCTCAGCACCTTATCCGTTAAACTATCAGATCGACTTGAAGAAGTTATAAACAGAATAAATGTTAAATAGGTGTGCCAAAAGAATGGGAGGTGAGATAACTGAGAAATTTCGATTTAAGCAATCGGAAAACTTTCTTCTGAACAACTATTTTAAGTTTGTCAGGTCGTTTACTACTCATTTTTTATAAAGTACGGTTGCGTTAATTTGAGTACGCTATCACTCATTTATACGACGCAATTGTGATGAAAGAGAAACGAGTAGGTTTAGGTACTCATTTTTAAGCAAATTTTTTTACAGTGTGTCCTGCTGAATTGTGAAATATTTAATGCTGCTATTATATAAGAATTTGTTTTGTTTATTAAGACTGTACATTAATATAAATATTATATACAGCTGACTAAAATGCACTAACAATCTTCTAGATTTAATGTTTAAATTAATTGAGAAATGTAAATTTAAGTTTAAGTGTATGATTTTCAAATTTATATAATTAAATATAGAATAAGTTCTTTATTTAATTTAATTAAAAGTGTTAAAATAAGTGAAAAACTATTGTTTTCATATATCTCTCTCTCTTAAATGGTATTATAAAACGTACTGTATTATTTACTGAGGTTTCTAATATATATAACATCCGTGAATCCACTACAAACCAAATAGCTCAAAATACGTCGCCTTCTATTTCCAAAATAATTCCTTCAACCTCAAAATAACGAAAACCAAAACGGACTTCCCAAATCCGAAAAAAATAGCAACATCAAAAAACGAAGAAAAATCCCTTTTTGAAACAAAAGTGTTTTGACGCCAATACTAACGTCGTCGCTAAAAGCTTACCTTATCAGGAAATTCCGAGAACCGCCGGCAGGTGCCGCTGGTGAGCGGCGATGCAAACGATCGGTCTTCGGAAGATCCCCCAACTCTTTTCAGCAGACGATTTCTCCATCTCATTCCAAACCTCCGCGATGGGCTGGAGAGGCCTGACTTGCAGATCTGTCCTTCCCGATTCCGAGCGCGCGAAAAAGTTTCTCTGGCCGTAAAAGTGTTTGAATGGACGATAAAAGTATTTTTTTTCTCGAATTCGAACTGTAACTAGTTGAAGGAATTTTCAAAAGATGGATGAACAACAATTTCGGAACTTTTGTGTTCTAAATATTTGTTTTTGAAAGAAAGTAATTCGCATGATAACTAAAAAACTGAAGTGAAAACAATTTGAATTAAAAATCGTTTGTGGAGTTTTCTAAAAATGAATGAAGAACATTTTATGAATTTTGCATTCTAAAAAAGTTATTTTTGAAGAATGTAATTCAAACGGTAACCAGATTTTTTTTACAGATAAAGGATTATTACATCAATAACTGTTTGTTGTATATTAATTATTGTGTTGTGGTTATAGAAGATCTCATATTCTTGGGAAACGTTTTAACGAAACGATAATATAATTAAATTAATTCAAACTGAAGTATATATGAGATATAATAACTACTAAAAATATAAACTCAATAGAACTTTGAATACAACATTTGGTGTAAAGTCATATAGTTTTGTTGTTAACTCAGATAGTTTAAGAATTGTGTGTCATATTTCCTTGGGACCATTTTCAAGTTCACAGAAAAAACGATAGCAATAAGAATAACAACATGTTACTGTGATGGAAGAGTGATTATTAGTTTTGCAATAAGATCATAATCTTCAGAACCGATTGGTAATATACTATCCGCAATAAATCAACGATGTCCCTGATTGGTCATCTATTAGCAACAAACAATGTTGGATATTTAAACGGCAACGAATAGAATGCAATCTTCTATCTCAGCATTTCTAGTTTTGAAGTCTAAGCGAAGAACCATGTCGGCAAAAGTCGAAGAGTGTTACTATCCTTCTGTGAAATCTAGGGTCTCCGATGTACCTAGTACCCGTATTCGGAAAAGTCGAGCTATTCCGAACAATAGCGGAAAAAGTTTCGTACTTCAAGCTGCAGTTTTATTTATTGCGATGCTGCCCGGATTCTCATGTTCTGAAATCGTTTCAGGTAAGTAGTTTTTTATCTGTACTTTTTCGATGTAAGGAGATGCGATTTCTTGTGATCGGATTTATTGTGTTTGTGTGCACAAGATGCAAGTTTACAAGATAGTTATATTAATATTTTTTTGTATTTGTGTGTAGATTTCATGTAATATATTTTTCCTGGAAGAATGATAATACCAATACATCGAGAACTTAAGGGAAAAATTATTCGCGCGGTGGTTTTGATATATTAGGGATTTTACTTAAACGGAGTAATTAATAGACAGTTAATCGGAAAGTGTTGAATTTGTTTGAGTACTCTGAAAAAAAAATCGTTTTGTACTACTCTAATCACTAACAAAAATAATTAAAATATGGTTTAGTAATTTATCAAGCAAGCTCATCATGTACAATGATAAAATATTGGTTGATATTACAATCTTTTGTGAAGTGAAAAATGTTAAAAAGTTAATTTGGTAAAAAACGTATTCAATAACTTTATATTTCAAACGGTAATATAATTGCGTACATTTCAAATTAGATATAACTTTGTATATCAAACGGGATACAACTTTCTATTTCGAAAGGGAAACAATTTTACGTTTAAAACGTGATACTGCCGTATTTCAAACGGGATAGAACTTTATGTTTAAAACGGTATATAAATGCATACATTTTAAATTAGATACAACTTTGTATTTCAAACGGGATACAACTTTGTATTTTAAACGGGATACAACTTTCTATTTCGAAAAGGAAACAATTTTATGTTTCAAACGGGATGCAACTAAATAAATTTTAAATTGAATGCAACTTTATATTTCATACGTGATACAACTTTATATTTCAAACGAGATACAATTTTATGTTTCAAACAGGAAACAACTTTATGTGTCAAACAAGATACAATTTTATATTTTAAACGGGATACAACTGTGGAATTCAAACGGGATTTAATATTCGCATACAAGTAATTCATTATTTAAAAATGATAGTAAATATGAAGAGAAATGGAAGCAAACGAATCTGCATGAATTATACCTGTTGAAAAAAAAGGAACAAAGTGTTATTTTTTTTATGAGTTTTATTAATGAAATTGCAGTTTGTGATGAACAGAAATTATATTTATTTTCTTTTTGTGCTAGCACGTTAAAATTTCGTTTTGTTTATTAGTTCACAGGGTCTACAAACGCACGCGATTTTGCAATATGTCATATCAATAGATACGAATGATTTTGTGAAAGTAAATATTTGAGAGAATTGCAATCGCATTTTTATAACATAATGCTAAAATCTTTCGATCTATTTTGAGGCTCCGCTCCAATCTTAGAGTCATAATAGAAGGGATCGTGGGTTCGATTCTCGACTTGAGTGAACGAGTTTGTGATCGGAGTGTTACTAGTTTCGTTTCTCGTCATCCACAGAAAACATCTGCCTTAATCCAAACGTCCAAACACCTACTCAGATGTTTTAGGTGCCAGATCAGGTGTTGTCGTCGTCATCTAGTTCAAAGTTATGGAGTAGTGTTCCCGGTCGCTGGGGTATCACCTCCTTTCCTTCGGAATAGATCCCAATACGCTAATAGCCTGTTGTGTGGCTATATTATAACGTTAATTCAACCGACTAACCTAACAACCATCGATCTATAACAAAAACAATCTGTGCAATATATATACATTTTCTATTACTTTCATTGAAATATGAAGCTCATAGTTTTGCGTTTTACTCGCCTGTCCAGTGTTGTGGTCAGGGTTCAAAATTAACGGCCGTTAGTCTTATTTGAACGTTGATTACCAATAATTACGATACAAAATTAACTATACAATAATTAACGATTACGAAATTTTTTAATAGTTGGGAGCTCTGCTTAAGCAATTTCATTTATTTAAAAATTACGCCATAGCAGAACATTTTGGTAACTAAAAAAAATTACTAGGTGCCGATGATGCTTAAATTTTATTTCTTAATTTCAAACCCTGGTTGCGCACGTAATTTCAGTACAATATTAAGTTAAACTGGTATTCCATAACCTACTAATTGATTATCAATTCGGCATATATTTGGCAATGGAATTTTGATATTTAGTAATCAAAAAAACTTTGGAATTGAAACCTGCTCATGGCGAATGTGAAAAGTTGCATCCTACTATTTGCTTTACATCAATGTCAGAGTCCTAACCTTCTTCCTTTATGAGAATTGCAGCGTCCAATGTATCACAAACTCAGAATTTGAATGCTTGTGGCATTACATTTACTTGGGACAAGGTTATTAATATTTTCACGAACTCTAAAAAGAGAGCTTGCATGGAAAATATATGTTTTTTTTTTATTATTTGGCTGTCTTGGTTAGTAGCCAAAATGTTTAGTTTATTTCAATTCCATGAAAGTCTAGGAATTTGTCAGAGTAATAGTTATTGTGGACAGAATTGTCATAACTGCTTCCTCAAGATAGGAAAGCGAAATCTCATAAAATTAATCATCTTTTGAGAATGCCTGTTTGCGGATTTGTTCTTTCTATAATATTCTGAGAAAGTAAACTTTTAAATTGAAAAACTCAAATTTAATTTTCGTTGTGTATTTGTTTTATAAAAAAGCTGTTTGGCAAAAAAATTCGAATTTTTATGAAATTATTTATGTTTGGACTTTAAACGAGCTGATATTTTGATAGTCAATTTTATAAATATTATAGTTTTGAATAGAGTTATTGCAAAATGTTTTTATTTAGAAGTGTAGAAATATTTTTATTTTTTCCTATTGACTTCTTGTGGTGAAAAATCTTCGAATATCGCTTAAAATGTTTTATTTTATGTGAATTTAAGAATTCATATTAGAACTTTGGTATCAAAAACTGGATAAAAAACCAGTTGAATTTTTAAAAAAAAAACAAGTTTAATTATTAAACTAACTATTACAATGTATATAAATGTTTAAAGATAAACTATTTTTAGTATGATTTAATAATTATTATATTAAATATGCAATTATTGAATTACGTTGAATTGAATATATTTTTTATAACGATCTGGATTTTAACTCAAAATCAATATCCAGAAATATTTCTAATTAATTTTTAATAAAAGTTTAGAATATAATTTTAATTTTCTCTATCTCACATTTTAATATAAGAAATCTGGACGGATATTGTTCTTTCAATATCATAAAAAAATACATAAATAAAAATTTTAGTGATCTGAATTGACAGAATATTTTCAATTTTGGCACTATGTTCCATTAGAAAATTTAGGGTTATTTTCGTATTATCCATCAACCACTGACCTGAATAAGAACTGGACAGAATACTAAGTGTGTGTGACCGCATTACGCAAGGAAGAAAAATATAGTAATTTTTCTTAGTGTTTGGCATAGGGTAAAGTGCAGATATCCTAGTTTTAAAACTACATTTCTTGCTTTTTAAATACGTGAAATATTAAACATTTAATGTTTTGCTATACTTGCTTTCTTAATTAAAAGGTGACCTTTTTAAATTAACTATTCAATATTAAAAAGTGACACAACTCGACTAATAACTAATTAACTAGCTAACTCATTCTACTATGGCTCGACTTGAGCTAAGGTGGAATATTTTTTCTACTTTTTCCTTCCAAATAGTAGTCATCTGCAAGCCACTGTAAAGTATATTTCCTCTGAATGAATGCTCACTCCACTCTTATTTAGCTCAGTACCATGAACTTAGATTGTTTAAAATTTCGCAAATATATGTGAATTCTAGATAATACTTTAAAGTAAATGTAAAGTTTCGATAGTTAATAATTCAATTCTGTTATGGAAAACCGAAATATAAAATTATGGAAGTAACATTTAAGCGTAATTATCAAACTAATGACATTGGAATTGTAGTACACTCGACCTAACATACTATTTAAGGCGGCACATTTGATACCCATAGATTGAATTTTACAAAAGCTTATTTTTTTTCAAGTTTTTTTCATAATGTATAAGTAGTTTTATGTTTTTAGTAATATTAAAGTAGGATCTCTGATTCAAATATAGTCGGAAAATTTGGAATTCAAATGACTTTTCACCAATTATAGTATTTTCATAGACTATTCCGTTTAAATTTTCAAAGAATAATTCACTGAATAACTAACTATAGTAGTTGTATACATTTGAACTATTCTGCTTTATCATAGAACGAAAGGTTTAGCATATATATGAGGATAAATGAATAAATTAATACGTATTAATAATGTTTATTTTGTAGAATAATAGATAATTTTAATTTGAGTAAATGGCATACATATAGTTATTTTATTTCATAATTTTATTCCTAGTAATGTATTTTGAATAACATTTTTATGTTATGGTGTAGTTTTTATAAGAGGTGGATTTTCAACTACGACAAGTTTTTATAAAATGTAGTTTCCTGTATGTAAATCATTAGACTTTTTGTAATTTTATGTGCTTTAAAAATTTTATGATAAGGAAGAATGCTTTTATCAAATAGATTTATATGGAAATATTTAGTTTTTAGTATTAACTTGCTTAACTTAAATAAAATGTATTTAGATATTTTTTTAACAATTAACAAAAGATGACTTTTTAAGAAACATATTTTAAGACAAAAATATGCTCAACTCAGTGTTTTGTTATAAATTGTTGCCATTTTCTTTTCTTTAAATGCACAGTTATATTTGATTGAATATAAGGCGAGGACTTGAATAATTAAGCAGTAAGTAATCTCTAAGCAGGGAATGGGTTTTCAGATGACTAATAATAACTTTATATTTCAAATTCCGATTTCTAATACAACCATGCTGAATTATTATTTTAAAATGGCCAATTTGTAATTAGTTTACTTTACATTAATTAAATGTTTTATATATTTTAAAAATATTGAATCTGTAGTATTGAACATGATATACATAATGTGTTATGCAAATAATAATTTTTGGAGAATTTTTTATAATGTTTTACACTTATATACATGAATTAAACGAATGCACAGTTAAATACCACACATAATGAATGTAGAAAAATGATTCATATAAGCAATAAAAAGACACAGGAAAAAGGGTTTTTATATTTTATGACTTTTTTAATAGCTTAATTTATATTAATTTTTGCATACTTTACATTTTTGGAAGTCTTAATAAATCTTAATGAGTTTTATTTCTTTCTCAAATACAACATAATGAATCCATTTAATAACATTAATTGATTCTTTAATAATTCTTCGAAAAAAATCGGGGAGTGTGTGTGGTGGGAGGGAAGGAGGGGGGCTTCAGCCCATGGACCCAATACAAGTCTACGCTTATGGGTATAATGTAAATTAATTTCATTAATGATTGAATCCATTGAGTTTTCTTCAAATGTCTGAGTCTAATTAACAGCCATTACGTCAATCAGTGATGTCCTTAGGGGTGTGTGACGAGTGCTACCGTACAAAGCCCGCGCCCGGCTAAAACGAAAGAAAAAATGAATTTAACAGGGATATCAATTGTTTTCTTAAAAGCTCAATTTTGTATACTTTTAATTTGTGGTTACTCGTATGTCTAGGGTATTTCCGTTTACCGGTCATAAGTTATTTGCTTTTAGTTAATAATGAATTGTTTTCGAACTATAAAGACCTGGCACATGACCTTTCGTAATAATGAATTGTTTCGAACTATTGTGGTTACTCGTATGTCTAAGGTATTTCCGTTTACCGGTCATAAGTTATTTGCTTTTAATTAATAATGAATTGTTTTCGAACTATAAAGACCTGGCACATGACCTTCCGTAATAATGAATTGTTTCGAACTATTGTGGTTACTCGTATGTCTAGGGTATTTCCGTTTACCGGTCATAAGTTATTTGCTTTTAGTTAATAATGAATTGTTTTCGAACTATAAAGACCTGGCACATGACCTTTCGTTTTTCACATGTCCTTTTTGTTACGAGACACTGTATTGGTTGTTTTCCTTGAAAAACACTGAAACCAAACAATGATAAACATTGCGTTTTCTGATGAAGATTGCCATTATATGTACCAGGCCTTAAACAGTCCCCGCGATTTGATTCGCACTCGGCCCCGCAACTGCTAAAGGCGGCCCGAAATTCAATTAACAATTTGATTAATTAATCTTAGTTGATTCTTATCGCAACACTATGTCTTTATATTTAAAAAGGAATGCCACACATGTGCGGTTTGAGTGGAAACACAAGGCGCCATTCTCAACCGCTACTCAGCGAAACAAAAGACAACAATCCCCCCGGGATACACAATCTTCTAAAAATCTCTCATCTCTTCCGAAATCAGCAATTCCGAAACGAAACATCGCCGATACCAAAACTATTCCCTGGAACTTGACGAGGACGAGAACACGGGCAAACGTCGACACGCAACACTTATTCCGAATCTCCAGACAAAACGAAAAGAACACAACTCCGAAATCGAAAGGAATAAAACGAAAAGAATAAAAAAATAAGTCCTTCCAGAATGTTCCAGTTCGAACGATCGCCATAAATTTTTCCCGCCATCCCGATTCCTTTGTTCGACGCACGACATCCATTGTGGACCTCGATTCTTCCCCCCTTTTCCTTCGAATGTAAATGCAAGGTCATTTATTCCAAAGACGGCCGTCATTAAAATAACGACAACAATTAAATGGTTTCGATTTTCAAGTCGGGGAACGGAATTCGCTTCATCAATGGAATTCAATGCGCAGTCGCAATTAAGTTATGATTTCTGGGATTGGTTTGTTCCTGGCCAAATCAGTTCCCCCTATTTTTAATGTGGGTGATTTGTTATATTGTTGGTTGAGCTTTCTTTGTCTTGGAGGACGTTTCTTATCCTTTTAAGTAATGATTAAAATTTATTCTAAAGTTGGATATTTTTCTTGTCAAAATTTCTAACTTTTTTTTTTACAAATAATTATAAGGAAATATTATTGCATAAATATTTTGTATATTAAGTCTTGTTTTCATTGAAAGGTGAAAGTGTTATGGCCCAGAACGTTTTCTTTTATATGGAAATTGAATGAACTCGATTAGTTTATTTGCATTATTCGGGACCATCTTGTAAAAAGTAACTATAAAGCAATTAAGTGTATATTCTGGTCGATAATTTTTTCCCCCAGCATTGTAAATCAATCAATAAAAATATATTTAAATTAGTATTGTAATTGTCCACTTATAATAACTCGTTGGCCTGGAAGTAAAACCACGTATATTTAAAGCAAACATTTAGCAGCCGTTGTTGACGATGAAATATAAGTAATAAAACTTCTAAATGCGAAATAAAGTGGTTGTTGGTTCATAGTAGAAAGTTAAAACAACATTGACCTTGAATTTTGTAGCTAAAACGGCTACTAAATATTAAGTTTAAATATACGTAATTAAATATACGTAAAGCCGATGATATTCTAAATATTAATCCTCAAGAAATATTCCGTTTAGAGTATGGTAATTATAGTAGTTTCATAGAAATACATATAACATTTCGACTGATAATTTAATATCAGCAAAATTCTTAATGAGCATGTTTGTGACAACTATAGGACGAATTACCATGTAAAATAATAAATATTTTCCACTCATTGACGTAGCTAAGATGCATTATGTGACTGTGCAAAATTGCATTTGATGTTTCACAATGAGATAACGATAATTTTAGTTACTCCATTGGTTTTCTTTTAATATCAATTGAATTTGAAAATTCTAATCCCTGTCCTACCAAAACCACTTTCGCTCAAAGGAAAATAAAAACCTCATAAAATGTATTATTCACTGCATGAATATTAAAAATATTTTCCAGTACTCTCTATAGTAAAAGCCACTTAAAGTATGTTAAATAGCAAAAGTAAAATAAAATGAACCAAATGTATTGTGTAACAGACTTTCCGTAAAATATTTGAAATAATCACATTTTAAAAACGGTCTCTATGTTCATCCTCTAATACTCCTAACAGAAACTTTAAAAGTTTACTTTTCGTAAAAAAATATTTCAATGTACCCCGGAGCATATTTACCAAGAAAATTATATTTGCAAAGCTAAAATCGAGAATTGAATTTATCGGACCAAAAACTCCTTTTAACAACGAAAAATTTTAGTGTATTGATATAATTTTAGATGACTCTACACTTTGTCACCCATCTCTATATAAAACATATCCACTTTCTACATCACGTGTCTTAATAAACTACTCGACGATCTAGTGATTTCAAATTGCTTTTTCACGGAACAACTCACAGCTACAATTGAGTATTGACATCTCCAAGACATACACCCGAGTCTAGATCGACACGGCGACTTGAATCCACTATTTATTTATATTCACAAACTATCTCAATACAAAACACTTCAGCCTTCGGTATTGTATGTCTTTATACTTCCATCCAATGGTTTTTGCCATACTAGTGATTCTGAATTGCTTTTTCAAAAGTGCGCGGCACAAGTACAATAGTTTTTGACGTCTCCAAGACTTACGGACCGAATCAAAGACCACCGGGAATTCATTATTTGCTTAATCCTATTTATTTCTGGGTCTCTTACAAAAAGTTTTTTGACTGTTCGATCTCTAGTCGATATTTATTTTTGGTTGTTCTCATGGGCAAAATAATCGACAGCCCCCCCCCCCCCCCACTGGGATGTTCTCCTAGGAGGCTGGGGATCTCACCCTAAGGGGGTGGGACAGGGGGGGGGGGGGTGGAGTCAATACCTTTCCAATTTCATGGACGGTTGGGTTCTCGATACTTAAGAAAAATCTTCCCGCGATAAAGTTTCGGAGGAAAGTTTAATTAAAAGCCAAGTTTTGATCGTTGTACCTCAGGAGAATTCAATGCATACGATTTTTTTTGTTTCGTTTTTGTTTTCGATATGCTTTATGGTATCGAAGAGGTGATTGGAAAAAAAGAAATGTTTTAAGCGAAACATAATCTGCACTGTACCTGAAGGCTATCTTCAGCGGCTTAAAGTGCGAAAAGGAATTTTTTCAAGGCAATAATTGGCTGGGAAAAGGGATATTTCTTAAGCGTACATTAAACGCGAAAAATGATTTTCTTATAAAAATAAAGGCCAATCTAATTTTTATTCAAGCTAAATACGGACTTTTGCAGAGTTCAAGATAATATTCAAAAACAGATTGACTGTACAAGATGTTCTTTTGTAAGACGTACATACATAAATAACAAAAGTCCGCAGTGGCCGAGTCAGAAGAGTACCGACCGTCCTTACAATTGGGGAGGTTGTGGGTTCGATTCCCGTCTTGGGAAAGCAGAAAGCTTATGATTGAAGGGATACATTCAAACATTCAATTTTAGTCCCCCGTCTAAGTATTGGATGTGGAGAGGGGGCTGATGTACCCTAAATCTGTTATTATCCAAATTATATCATATTGGTAGTGGCGTTCACATCGGTTCAGATATTTCTTCGTCATCTCACTAAGGTGTAAAATTACGGTGTGCTGTTTACAGGTCTTTCCGTTAGGCTGGATTCCGAACCGTCACTAATATAATACAGGGTGTAGGATAATTTTTTCTTTACAACTAGGTGCTCAGCTTGACCTCGGCCACATGCTTGTTGAATGTCAAAGTTGTAAATATAATTTTCATATACTCTGTATATTGTAGTTTCAATGCTACATTATTGCAATCAATCATAACTGACGATCAGTCAAATTTCAATTTTCTGCAAAATGGATAATATTACCTTGATTATTAAAAATAAAGTTACATAGTGTTATATTCTTATATATAACTATACTCTAGTTATGTAAAATTTTACATAGATATATTTATGATTATTAACAATCAAGTTTTTATACGCGGAAAACGAACTCAATTAAAAAAATTGCGCTTTTAAAAAACATTAGGAAATGTAGGTACTTTTTAGTTTTTATCTTTTTAGCGACAAACATTTATTATATAATTCTGTTTATAAAAAATATTTTATACAAATGTTTAAACTAATAAATAACTACTTAATAATAATAATACTAGTAATATTAATAATACTATTAATAATACTATTAATAATACTATTAATAATACTATTAATAATACTATTAATAATACTGTTAATAATACTATTAATAATACTATTAATAATACTATTAATAATAATAACAATAACAACAATAGCACTAATAACAATAATAACAACAACAATTATAATAATAATAACAATAATAGCAATAAAAATAATAATAGTAATGATAATATTAACTTATTTAATAGTAAAATAGTTTCATTAAAAAAATAATTGATACATTTAGTACTTTTTCAAAGTCTTAAAAAACTGAGCAAAAGAAAAAAATATGATATGGAGAATATGCCCCAAATGATATATTGAATGTTCATTGTTTGGTTATAAATAAATGCTTAGATATACACAATAAGAAAGAAATAAAAATACGCCATGGAAGCGTTTTTGCACCATATTTTATCGTCACATAATAATCTTTACTTTTCCCATTCTTTTCACATTCAATCGAGAGAGCTCTTTGAGGTTGTCCAATGCCTGATTGGATCCAAAATAGCAACTGGAAATGCATTGTTCTTTCCCTCTTCGAAGCTCCTTTATTATCATGGACAGAGTTCCCCAATTACCGATATTGAACTTTCTCTATAATACTCATGGTTTGTTTGCAAGGGCGATCATTAAAATCCCAGCTGCCAACTTGGTCAAAAATAACAGTTTATTCTTCGCGTATAAAAACTTGATTGTTATTAAAAAATGAATATTAATATTTTATTGACAGTCAAATATAATTAGGTTTGCCTTTTTGTTACTAACAAAATGAAGCTTTCCGGAGTTTATTGTTAATCATTCACTACAATGCATTATAATTGTTGGTCGTGTTATGCGTTAAATGCTAGTGTTTTAAAATTGTTGCCCAATCTTAAAAAAAAGAGTTAGTACATATTAAGAATTATTTTTCAATTTGTATTGTTTGTGTATAAAAATCTGTTTACTAGTGCTTTTTAATGATACAAATATTTGTGTCTTTCATGATACTGTACGAATACTAGTTCAATACATTTAAGGTATGATAGCTTCCAAGAACAAATAACTTTTAACAGTGTTTTAGTTGGGCAAATAAGAGAATGTTTAAGAGGAAATTACATTAATTATATTAAGGATATTAAATAGATATGGAAACAAATGAATTTTTAATTAAAATTATTAAATTTAGTATTTGAAAGTTTTATTAATATATTAAAAATATCAATAAAATTCATAGTTTTGTTTTTAAAATTTACTAAAGAACATTTTACAACCAATATTCGATCAAGGCTGATATTTGAGCAACGGTTTATTTTAAGTCTAACAAATTATTCTGATAAGCACACGATTTAGTTTAACTAAAGTATACAGTTCCGGAATAAACCTGCCAATAGGTTATGCTAACACACTCTCTCTTTACAACCGTCAAAATAACGAAAGTTCTTTGCTCGTTCTCTCAGCAATCACCAAGCCCGCCAATTAACGATTGCCTTTTAGAAGTCCTGTTGTGCAATAATCGATTCAGAAACTCCGTGTTCGATGTGGAATTATCGATTCTGTTCAATGTCCATTTATCCAGGAATTGGATTTTGAATCGGGGCAGAGCTGTCAAGCGTTTTCGAACAATGCGAAGTTCGAACAAAGTCTGTTGACGCGCCATTTACTTTCGAATAAAGTCCAACACGGAGCGCAAGAATGGAAGAACTTTAATTGTCCTAAAGTAAATTCCCTGGTGTTTTCGGAGTTCCCTTCTGAAACAATGGAGATCTTTTCTTTCGGTGTCGTTTAGAATTGAAAAATTCCTTGCTGGGAAAAGTTTTGTCCTTTCTGCCCGCAGGGGACAAAGAAGTCTTTCATATGTCAAATCTATTCTTCATTTTGGGGACTGGGATAAAAAAGAAAGTTTTGACGGAGTTACTAGGAATATGTTCTTTATTTACCCAACCGAGTATGGGACAGCTTAACATTGGGAATTATGGGTCTTTAGAATTTACTTTTTGGTACCTGTAAGTTGACAATATAAATAAATTAGGTGAGTTGCTTATTTTATACATTTAAGGACCATGTAGAAGTTTAGGAAATAAATTATCAGTATCATCAGTATCTAATAGCGTATATATTGAGTACTGAAAATGCTAAGCGGACTAAAAAGTACACACATCGTAATAGTTGAATCCTATACGTTTCTGTCAATATTTTGTTTTACTTAAATAAAGTTACCTTGCGTCTAGTTAAATTGTATGACAGTTTACATGTATGTAGTAGTTTTTAGTATGAACTTTGCTAAAATAATATAAATCACAAATTATGTATCTGCAATGTTATTTAACTTCACGGAAATTTCAAGTTTGTGTGATTTGTAAGAGAAATACCCACGGTGGATTTAAGTATTTCAATCGCACTGTAAAAAATTATACTCAGTTACGAGGCACATAATAATAGTTTTTTAGTACTTTTTACCCTCTGGCGCTCAAGGTCGTATATATACATTCAGGGATCTTTAGTTTTTGTATTTACTCACCCAATTTTTAAATTCATTAAAATACTTCCTTTTACAATATTGTTTTTTTTAATTCAAAGGTTTTAGGTATAACTTACAAGCTATATATATACAGTTAATTAAAAAATTAAATAATGTAAAATAACACGTCCATGAAAAATTATTTAAATTTGCAAGCAGTGAGAACAACTTTATGATTTCAAAAATCGTGTAAGCGCCAGTGGGTTTAAAAAGCACTGAGTACTAATGTTACTGTTTTATGAAAGAAATATTCACTGCAAAGTATATTTTTTTAGTTTTGCGAATAAAAGGAAAGAAGACCTAGAAATACATATGCTAGACAAGAATTAATTTAATTATTTTACTACAACATCATTGTGGTTACTTTTAAAATAACATTTAAATTTAACTAGCTATGCATAATAAAACAAAAATATTTTAGAATAAAATGCAAGTAAGTCCAGAAAAACGTATTTTTCCTAATGTCACTTTTATTGCGAAATTTATATACACATTCTGTTTAAAAACTGATAAGAGTCAGTAATATTGATAATAATTAGTCAGGTCAGTAGTACTGATAATAATAAGTCAGCAGTCAGTAGTACTGATAATAATAAGTCAGCAGTCAGTAGTACTGATAATAATAAGTCAGCAGTCAGTAGTACTGATAAGAATAAGTTAGTAGTATTGATAAGAATAAGTCAGTAGTACTGATAAGAATAAGTCATTAGTACTGATAAGAATAAATCAATAGTCAGTATTACTGCTAAGAATAAGTCAGTTTCAATATTAGTTATATTCGAAAAATAGTATTTGGGTTTGACCAGGTACTTTATCACAGTGTTCACTCTAGAAATAAAAAGGGGCAGGGCGCTGTTGGCAATAAAAGGGCACCCCGTTTTTAAGAAAGGCACTTCTTGTTTTTAAAAGGGCACATTAAAAAAAAATTATGGGGTGGGTGTGGCCACACATTTACACATCGGACCCTTGACTAAACAAAAAAAGTTCCGATTTGTTGGTTGACATTGCGCTAGAGCTGCATATTGGGCTATTGTTGATGTTTCGGGGCCTATCTCGAAGGAAAGATCCGTACAAAATTGATGTCTCTCTATGAAGATATTACCTTAAAATCTAATATTTGACATTTTAAACTGAAAGTTTTCCATAAAAACCAAAAATTTAAGTAACCCTAATCAGACCCCTATACAAAACTAATAAAAAGGTTACTTAAATCAAAATTCATTTCATATGCGGGCACATATGAAACTAATAGGATTCGTGGAATGTCCCGTGCTCGAAATAACAACGGAATCATCGCGATTGCATAACATGCGTAGTTAAAAAGGAGTTTGTTTTTCTACTGTCATAATTCACTTAATTGTAATTTACACACAATTTTTTTTTTAATCGATGCCTTTTTTAAAGACAGCTAGGGAAGCAAGGACTCTTGTGCGTGACTGAAAAGGGCAAGAAGGGCGGAATTTTTTAAAAAGAGGGCGGCATTTTTGAAAAAAGGGGCATGAGGGCGCTATCGAGATGAAAAAAAGGCGGGCAGGGCGGACCGCCCTTCAAAAAACGCCTAGAGTGAACACTGTTTATCAGTTAGCCTTCAACTTTTATGTTTTAATTAAAGAAAAAAAAAACTTTATTTATTTATAAAATCTTAAAAAATAATTCACAGAGCGTTGACGCGAGTTGCAAAGGCTAACTATTTTTTCTTGATTTTCTCAAAATAATTAACAGTGCTGCTTTTTAATATGGATTACTCAAACATTGAACCAAAATCTTTAAGACTCAGGATCTTCTTTGGTACATACATTCCAAAAATACAGCTTGATTATCTCCCCTAAGATCTCTCAATGTGATACATAAATGCCATATACGTTTTTCTATCTACCATCATTCTAAGAACCGTTCTCGAAGTATACCAGACCATTCTATATCAACACAGCGATAAAACAACAGATGTATGCCTGAAATTTATGCGATCTCACTTGCGTCGATGGCCGTCTAATTGCATTTGTCGGGGAACATTTCGATCGTAAACATGTCTGGTTTAATTATGTCTTCGGGGAAAGACGCATAATTCCTGCCGAATCTTTAATCTACAGAATATGGAGACTTAAACCAACTAACTCATTATTCCCCTCTGGGATGACGGGGAACGAAATTCGTGAAGAAGGCTTAGGGTTAGTGTTCTAGTCTAATAAGCTCCGGATAAAGGAATTGATCTCGGATATTCTACGAATGAAAATATTTGTTCTGGGTTTTGTCTGGATGTTTTTGATTGGGTAGAAGTGTAAATCAGTGTTTAGGTTTGGGCGGCACATATGCGTGCGGTTTATTTCTTTCAGGCTTTGAATGATTAGTACTAGCAGGTTTGGTTATATGAAATGAAGGATTAATATTTTGCTGAAATTGTATTCTTAATGTTTATGCTAGGTACAGGAATGTACTTTCGTTGTGTAAACTTGGGTATCGGAGGGAAATGTGACATTCTTTTGAAAAAT
Organism: Troglohyphantes excavatus; assembly: GCA_963932185.1. NCBI lineage: Eukaryota > Metazoa > Arthropoda > Arachnida > Araneae > Linyphiidae > Troglohyphantes > Troglohyphantes excavatus. Next base: position 26,992,151 of record OZ010666.1, on the reverse strand, counting down.
ATTAATAAATCGGAATGTTCGTAGGTCATTCCATGTCAAATCAACACAAGAAAATCCATTTTTGTCCCGCACCATCGCCGATTTTTATGAAATTTGGTGAACTTGTTATATCTACTAAAAATGTAAAAAATGCAAATCTTTAACCTCCTAGGCTTATTAGTTTTTTAGTTATTTGCATTTCAAAATGCCTGATTTTTGAAATTTTTTTTAGTATGTGATCCCATTGTCATCCCACTTTGAAAATTGGTATACATGTAGTTCAGATGTTGTATTATTCGGGGAAAAAATATAGTGAAAATAGAGAAATTCGTTTGTTGGGAATTCAAGGTCAAAGGTCAAATAATATGACCTTGAAATGTTTTTCACCAAACCTTCATGTGTTTCATATAATTTTAAAAGTCATTTACATAGCTTTAAAACAATACCAAGTGTTTTCTATATGTTAATTAGAACTGGAGTTATGGTAATTTTAATGCAGCCATCGGAGGGCAGATTGTACGTTTTCAGCCATTTTGAAAGGCAAATAACTAAAAAAATAATAGGCCTAGGAGAGTAAAATTTTGCATTTATTACATTCTTAGTAGTTATAATAAGTTCACCAAATTTCATAAAAATCGAAGATGGTGAGCAAAAACCTACACGTTCCATGCAAAAAAAGTCAGTATATAATCTTCAGCAATGTTGTGAAATTAAATGTTTTATGCATGTAAACTTCAAGTGTTTTAAAGAAATACTAAATGAAAAGTTTTTTGTTCAATATCCTTCATAAAACCTGTAAAAAACCTTTAACAAAACCTGCAAAAAAAACTTACATTCTGAAACATTGAAATTATCGAAAGAAAAATGCAGATTATTTAAAGGTTTTATGTAGTAAAATAAACTTGAAACTAACTTTATTTTGCTTCAAATTTCTCTACAAAACCTTCAAAAAACGTTCGAGTGCACAGTTTTGTTGAAGGTTTTATGCTGGTTTTAATGGTGGGATGTGTTAAATACCTATACAAAACCTTAAATGATTATTAAAATTTCAATTTACTTGCGTAAAATTTTCACCAAACCTAAACTTTCCCTTAAAATATTTTAATGCTGAATTTTTCAGCATGATATAAACCTGCATAAAACCTTCACTTTCTCAGCTTTCATGAAGGTTTTCTACTCATTTCGTAAGTGGGTTTGTGTTTATATTACACTTGGTTAAAGACGTTTTATTTTAGAAGAATTTATTAATTATATTGCGGTAGTTAAATAGGATCATTGTACTAGTTACCGACCACTTGGAAACATATTTAAAACTAAGAGCATATCCTTAGGTTTAAAAAAATATTTTCAATCGATGTAACTCAAAATCTTTTAAAATTTAGATAAAATTCATTTTACAGTCTAATATAAGTTCAGTAGTCTCAGTTATTTTTCGGAAATTGGTTTTATCTGGTAAGAAATTGGTACATTTAACCAATAACAGTTTAATAATTTTATAACAAATAGGTAACTTTATTCCAAAATTTAAGTTTTAAATTTTCGTTATGAAATGAGTTAATTCTTGATAATGAATAAAATGTCATTGAAAAATTTATTTTTGTATGTAAAATAGCTTTCAAACATAAAGTATTTTTATTATGGTGATGTAATTTAGTAACAGGAGTATAAAAGTATTATTAAATACGGTTAAGTTTAAAATATATCCTGTTGAATTTTATATTTAACATTATTATTAATAGTTTAAATTCGAAATCCTGCTTAACCTCTCTGTCCATTTACAAAACAGTGAATATAAATTTATTCCCATATAATCATCCGATATGAAACATTTTTATAGATAACAAAGAAATACATTGCAGTCACTGTATAGTTTTAATTTAAAATCCCCCATTCTCATTGTCTCCCTCAAAGACATTTTAATTAACCACAAGGAAAAGACTCCCCCAAAACATGCTTCTCATCAAACTCTTTGAGATTAAAAACTTGGGGACGAAAAAAAAAAGTTTCATTTTCATAATGATCCTCTGTTTTCTCATTTCTCTTTCAATGACAGAAATTCACCATAATGAAAAAAAAACCTTAATAATATAGCTTCTTTAAAAAAAACCAGCTAAATAAATAACTTTTTATTTACCTCGCAGTTCGTATTAAAGTATGGATTTCTAAAGGGTGGACCCTTGTTTATTCGGCCGTGAGAGGCGGAATAATCAACTGTCGTCTTTGGTAAGATTAATTACCTTCATAAAAGTGATTTTTTCCCCTCACCCTCAGTTTTTGTGAAAGTCAGGTGTTTTGTAGTTATAGGTGTACATCGATGCTTTCTCAGTGAGTGGTAGTCTTTTTTTTGTGAATAAAAAATGAAGTGAACTTGGAGAGAAATACGATGGAGTGGGGGTGTCGGTTTTTATTGTTTTCAGTAGGTATTACAAGGGTTTATTACTTTAAAATGTGAAGTGGCATTACCGAATACAGCAGGTTTATAGCAGGTTTTACAGCAGGTTAAGGGAAATATTGCGTATCATTCTAAAGCTTATTGGAAAATATATTCGCCCAGTAAAAAATATATTTTTAAAAGTGTAAAATCTTCATTCTCAGAAATAACACTCTCATTTTCCAGAGTTCTATGATCGTCAAAGCTACTTTCGTTATATTTTATAATTCTTTTGTGATCGAATCACGTGACTCTTGACGAAACAAGAAACCTCAAATATTGAAACTTGGATTAGTTAATTAACGTCTCAATATATCTGCACATTATACTGCTGGCGACCAGAAAGTTTTAATATTAAATAGAGAGCGCCTTCAATACCAGACTCTCGTAAGGCCGCGGTGTCAACATTGAAAAGAAAAACTCACATCACGTGGTTATAGCGCTGCCACATTTGGCGTTCAGACATCTGCAGGAGTTTCAAATTTGGAGCACTTTCTTCTCTTTTGGTGATAATGAGTTCTGTTCGTATTTAACTTTTTAACATATATGTACGTATTTACTTATTTTCAAACAATATGCGCTAAATATTTCCTCTTCAAAAACGAAACGAAAATATTTTATTTGTGTTCAATACTCGAAGAAGCGAAACTCTTTATATTTCTCAGGTTTTATTGTTCATATTTTCTTATTGAAGTATACAAAATAACAATTGAAAGAACTTCGTTTATGGTAAATTTTTTACATAAAAACGTAATGCAATTATTTCAAAACTACAAAGTAAGAAAAATCTCCTTAATATATCTGTTAAACTCCCTTAAATTGTGCCACTCGTTCAAAAAAAAAAACTATATTTAAATACAAAATTAAACACAAAACCATATTACAATACTTCGATGTCGTTTAGCTCTTAAAGTCGCCAAGGCCTGCCAAGTAATATTGGCGCATGAATGAATTGGCATTTCCACATATCACGTGGTTTCAATGATGGACACACGGAAATCAGCATTTTTATTCCTCTATTTTTATCATTACTCTATGCTGGTGACGGTTCGGGGCCTATCTCGAAGAAAAGTCCCGGGAACAATACCACGTATTTTGAATCATGGTCAGATAACACCTGATCTGGCACCCGCCGCAACGTCAATAGGCGTCTTGACATTGGACCCCGATCATACTTAACGTACCCCAGTCCGGTATACATGCTGTAGAAATTGGAGGATAAGTTCGGGTGACCTATTGTTGCAGAGAATCTGGCAACCCTCCGATCACAAGTTTACTGCGTTTTAACATTTTTGTCAAGTCTCTTGTATAGGCCGTATTCGAACTCGCCTTCCTTTGGTTGCTAGCCGAGGATTGTAAATCGAGGCTAAGAACCCCTCCTAACTTTAAACGAAATTTATTTACTCAGATTCATATTCGGCTCTTTTCTGAGTCATCAACACGTGTTTGGTTCTTATACTTAATATTTTATAATTCATACGAGCCTTCTAGTTTAAGTGGATAGAGAGCGTTGGATGATGAAACGAGAGCTTCGAGACAGAACGCCGATATTGAGTTAAACTATTATTTAAAATAATTCGTCCTCATTTTTAACGAAATTAATTTTGTTATAAAAAAAATTGTCAGTTTGAGGAAATATTTAATTGGAGCATATATAGCAGGCGTCTGTTTCGTCAAAATTGCCAAAAGTTTTTTAAGTCAAATGTGAGAATGCATTTTTAACAGTGTTCCAGTTATCAAAAATTGCTATAGGTGGATAATTTTATAATGAAAACAAAACTGTCAGTTACCGTATTTACTACCTGCAATCAGGCGAGTTCGATGCAAAGTGATGTAAATTCAGAAACATAATTAAAATTAAGAGCGTTTAAAGTCTGCAACTCACCTTGGCTATAACGTTGAGTGGAATGACATTCAGCTCGTTATAGGTTAATCTACGAAACTAGGATTCACATTACTTGGCCAAATTATATATTTATCCCCCTAGTAATTGATTATAGTTCTAGTCCGTTTTCAAATATTTGTGTTACACCGTTTGGCAGATAGTCCACTCCATTATAATATATATTTTAACAGGATGATATTATTGTCACTAATCACTAAGCCTATGGCAATATATCATCTATGCAATATATAATATATGCATTCCTAATTTAATAAAAAGTCATTGAAATAGTAAATTCTACCCTATTCAAGTTAAACTTGGCATTTGAGTAGCGCTGTTAATAAAGAGTTAGTGGTTAGTTAAATAATACTCCATATCTAACCTAATGTAAAATACATGAGAAGTTTCGATTTATAGTAATTGTTTTTTATGTGTTTGACCGAACTGAAATATCTGTAAAGTTTTGTCAGTTAAATGGCGTATTTTAAAATGTAAAAACCTTGAAATTGATTTAATTGTATATATTTATATGAAGGAGTTGAATTTGTAATGATTTTATACAGAGTTGAAGTGTTTAAATGTTACTATAAATTGTTCGAATAACATGTTATATGCTATTTTCTTATATATTATTATTTTTAATCTATAAGGAAATAAGTTTATTATCTAATATATTTCAGAAATCATTTCGAGAATATACAATCATGCGAATAAATATCGTTTATCATTTCGAATATTGCAGTTCTGTAAACTTAATGAAAACTTCTAGAACTCCTTCGCCATATCTTTTGCAGAGAAATTGCGGAATAATTATTAATTACGGTGGCCCCCCAATTCCCAAACTCTGCAGATGTAAATCTCGCATATTCTCGTGGGAAAGGAGATATCACGAGAATAAGTTCAAGTATGTAATGAATTATTTCGAAGACAGTAAATGGTACTAGTTTTAATTTATAAATGCTTGCATGGAATCTAGTTTACAATATTTCAAAAGATAGTTGCTTAATACATATATATATATATATTATGTGTACATATATATATATATATATATATATATATATATATATATATATATATATATATATATATATATATATATATATATATATATATATATATATATATATATATATATATATATATATATATATATATATATATATATATATATATATATATATATATATATATATATATATATATATATATATATTATACATTCTACATTATTAGGTGGTTTGATCCTAGTGCCAGTTTGCCCAGTTGAATGTCATTCCATTTAACATTATAGCCAATGTAAGTTACAAACTTTAAACAGTCTTATCTCTGAATTTTTTCGTGGACTTATATGTTTTGTTACCCAACCCATCCGTGACCAAAAGCGTGTGTGGAGGGGTTAAGACAAGAGACCCAATGACCATCCACTCCCTTCGAACTTCGCCAACTCTTCAAACATCGTCCATTCCACACCTTAGTCCCTCCATTAATTACCAGAGAACAAAGGGACCCTCGGCGGAAAATCGGACTATTATGTATCGTCTATCAAGCACTCCATGATTGATACCTGGGACCCTGCCCCTCCCCTTCCTGGTGGCGAAGGGGGTGGGTGGGAAAGGAGCAGGGAAAACACATCTCAACTCGACCCACAATCGCAATCCCTGAGATGTCACGTGGAGGGGGGTGAGTAATAGCGACCCCAAGTTGTGATTATGAGGTCGAGGGTACGGGACCGCAAGGCCTTGTTGAAATACCGCGCGTCTAGCTGAAGAGCCTCTGGCTGGGATTCCAGAGGACGCGGACGATGAAAAATGTCGGGCTTTAATCTTCATCGAAGCGTAATTGTGAGAATGTTGTAAGTGGAATTGTGGGCGTAATTATGTAAAGTGGAAGAATATGGATGTAGGTTTGAGAGGGGGGGGGGGAGGGGGAAGGGTTTAATTGAGATTGGATAAAGTATGTTGGCTTTTATCGTTTGGAGCAAGTCGGGAATTGGTGGAGTGCCAGAAAGGAGTGTTGAACGCATAATTAAGGTCTAGTTTCCAAATGTAAACATTTAGTAGTGTACATTTATACTCAAGGATGAAATTATAGGCTTCTTGAGATAGTTGAGTTTTAATTATATATTCATTATTGTGTTTTATATGTTATGGGAGACCGGAGCCCCAAATTCCGAAAAAATAATATTGTTTCGTCATAAAACGATGATATATATATACTTAAGAAGGTGTCTACAAAATTTCAAAACAGTAAAAGAAAGATAACATGTTTTTTTAGATGTGTATATACCATTTATCATCTTTCTACACACTTTTCCTCTGCAACAATCGTCATGTACTCAAAATATATTTTTTTAAATTTTGATCACGTTTAAAATGCTAATGCTCTGTAAATAATTAACTTACTAAACTGTTAATAATTTTTGAAGCTCTAATATTTGTTTTATAAACGTATGAATAGGTTTTCTAAATTAATTTATAAATGATCTTTTTTTACGAATTTTTAAACATAAAAATTTTAATGTTTTTTAGGTAGTGAACTTAAAAAAGTTTTTGGAAACAATTAAAACTCAAATCTGCAAAGTCTATTCATACGTTTGTAGTATATACTTTGACGTTATTTTTATAATTAAAAATTTTTTAAAACATTAAATATTAAAAGAACAGTAGTGTTTTAAAAAAAATCAATTTAAGCTTATAAAACGCAAAAAATAACAAAAATATATTTCTGTTTTTTTTTTTTTATTATTGTTCTGAAAAAGATATTCTAATAATATAAAAAAATGGTATTTCTGAATTTATTAATAAACAAATTTGGATTTGGGGCTCGGGTTTCCCTGAATGTATAAATACGAAATATCTTTCAATCATTTTTATCAAATCGTAATTCAAAGCAGTAAATGTATTTACTTTATAAGATTATTATAAGTTGTCATTAGCGAAGGAGGTTCAGAATTTACCGATATAAAATAAATATTGATATTTGCGATTTTTAAACATGATTTTCATTTGACATAAGTTGCAATCTGTAGAATTAAGCGAATTGATTTAAGAAATGCAAATAATAAACAGTAATAATGCGTCGGTTAATTTTTTTAAACAAATTCGTAGCGTTCGAATATATAAGCAATTTTTAATTTCAAAAATATTTATTTAACCGTTATTACTAAACTACAAACTAAACGCAAAAAGATTACAAATTTCAAAAAAGAGATTCAATACTTTCCTCAATAAACAAATGTGTAAACAAACATTCCGAGAAATATAAACAAATATTTCACTTTAATAAGTATCTAAGACGGATCTAATTGTAATTTTATTGTTTTTTTTAAAAAACAACATCTTGATAGCATACAAAGGATATTTCTAAAAATGAAAGGTTGATTTATAATCGTGAAAGAAATAAAAAAAATAACGTGATTATAAAATAGATGTTTGTCTTTATTTTTATTATGGTTCCGGAAGCAGCTCAGAAAAGCCTCGGGGGGAATATGCCCATTTTTCTATCTACTATAACTAAGACATCTCTGAAATTCAATAAAGGCAACTAACTTAATTTAAATACTTTTAATTTTTTTCCCTACAAAATATTTTCTTTTGAGAAAATGTAATTTATACTATTCCGCGAATTTAATGAGTTTACTTTCGGGATTTTTCAATTTTGTTTTGAGGCGTCTGGAAGTTTATTAAAATCGAAAATCTCTGAAAGATTAAAAGGAGAGGGGAAGTGCGTACTACTGCATTTTAATAGCTTTTTGTTTGAAAATTTGAGAAAAGCTTATTTTCTGTCGGGAATATACTTATAATGAAGAATAATTTGAATTTCTTTTATTATAATGACATAGATTTGTTTTCTGAAATGTATTTAAAAGAACAGATATTTTTAGTTTAAATACATTAATGTTATGTGCAATTTTAACGCATTTAAAAAAAATATGTTTTTTTCTTCTTGAAATTATGTTTGGACTATTTTTTAAGTAGTACGTATTGTATTTACATTAAATTAATCTGCTAACACTTGTTTAACTATAATTAATCTATTGACATTTATTTTCAATATTTATGCGAGATTTTAAAGTATTTAAAAAATGTTTTGTTTTCTTGAAGTTGAACATAGACTATTTTTTAAGTAGTACGTATTGTATTTACATTAAATTAATCTGCTAACACTTATTTAATTATAAAAAAACATCAGCATGTTTTCCATGATTTTATTTATTTCAAAACTTCTGTTTAAAAAAGGTAATTTAATTGAATTTAGTTTAAATATATAAATAAAATATTTTATGATATAAATAAATCTTTAATTCTTATGCAGAATGTATTTTTATGATACAAATTATTTTCTTTTTTTATTTTGATGATGACGATATCGCTAAAAATCATTAAGTATCAAAGTTATAATTCTTATTATGCACATTTCCTAAAGAATCTTTAAAATAAAACCTGATAAATAAATATTACGTATTATCAAATCAAGCATCTTATTTTGCTAAAAAGGAAAACCGCTCTCCGCGAACATTTTTTTTATGAAAATCGAATTCAGAAGCAAAAAAATTATGAACGCCCATTAAAAACTTGAAAATTATGTTCGTCAAAGGCAGAAATAAAGTTCCTCCCCGTTTGCTTTCCTCCTGTCCAAACCCACAGATCTGTAAAAGTGTTTTCATTGCGAAGGGATATTTGTAGCTAGAAAACAACAACTAGGGTAAACAACTTCGGGTTTCGTACATAGAGTAATGATACAACTCTCTGGTTTCGTAAGCGCTTATTTAGGATATTTTCTATTTGAATTTTGTGACTTTAGAACTAGAATATTTATCAATTATATTTGAAATAAAATATGTTCTTTCTTTCTAGGTAAGAAAATTCTTTTACCTATCAAGCCACACAAGTGTGTAAGTGTTTTATATACACACTTTTATTTTTCATATTTTGTGTCCGAAATTTTTTTTGTATATCATTAATCAAATTAATTAATGTCTTTGTTGATATAAAATAAATAATCAATTTCCAAATCTTCTTCAATGTATACTCCTTAATTAAATTGGAATTGATATTTACGGATTTATTATGCTAACACACGAATTAGTGTTTATTATTAAAATTAATAATGCAATATTGTATAACTGAAATTAGATCATGAAAATAGTCATTTTTTTTAGCTGAAATTTAATTAGGATTGTTAAAAAAATGGTGTCAAATTCAGCGTTTATTGTAAATTTATTTAATAAAAATCATAAAATCCCATAACAACTAATATTTAAAAAAAAATCTAATTTGCAAATAATTCTAGAAATTTAACATTTACTGCATAGGGGTAATAGTGCTAAATAATTATAAACAATCCGAACGGTGAAACAATCTTATATATAAGCAGAATTTTAAAGTTTCTATCATTATACTATAATTTGAACACTGTTTAATAATTTGAAAAATTGGCGTATTGGCTATTTTTACGCAAATTTAAAAAAAAAAAAACTTAACAAAACTCTGTTTATTTTCAATAAATTTTTTTAGTTCTTGTATTAAATTAAATGTTGTACTGAATTTTTTTTTAGCATTACTTTTTTTTTCACTATTTAATATGTTTTACGAACGCGGCTTTTCCCTATTTTAATGCGGGGAAGTTTGTCTGAGTATATATAATTGTTACTATTTCGACTTTAATTCTAGTGTGGTTGCTTTCGCGAGGTTAATATATTTTTTTTACTTTCCCGTTGTAATCACCACCATATCGCTTCATTGTATTACATTTGTAAAATATTGTAATTCATGTTTATGTCTAATTTAAATATTATATGCAGTGCTGTAAGAGTTGGAGATCCACGCTCTGAAAAATTTAGATTTGGCACTCAGACAGTTAAATAACTTCATGCATAAGATCCTCTTCATACTAATGCATAAAGTTATTCTTTGTGTAACTATAGTCGCTGTTACATAAATTTATAACCCGTTAACTCTTTAAGTGTAATTAATATCCAGTAATATTTGACACCATACAAGGCGTGCGAAATAAATGAGGCATTTTGACTGTGTTTCTCTAAACCTATCTCGTTCGAAAGAACGAATATTAGAATTCTTCCAAATAAAAGTCATTATATCTAGATACTCATCGTTAGTGTGAAAATGTAAAGAATGGAGTATCATCTCAGATGTTATTATCTTCATCTAATCGTTCTTCAAAATAACGTGGTAGTGCAGCAGTGTATTTCCTATGGATAGATTCTGATCCTTTGTCAAAAGCTCATTTTGTTACTCTAGTAAGACATTAGTTTAACCTAAAAATTACCTTAGTAAAATATTACAATCTACGTGGAAAGACACGTTATAGTGATCTCGCGATGATAGGGTTGTCAGTTCCGTTCATTATTGTTCGCAAAAAACTATTCGTCGTATATAGGAGACTGATGCACATTATATCCGTCGCGTTCCAATGTCATAACGTCCATTCAGGATGCGCGGGCTTCTTACTGAGGTGTTGCCTCCGTCGCCTGAACGTGATTTTAAATTACTAGGCTATGTTCCTAGGTCTTTCCGTAAAAATAGTTAGGAGACCAGTAGATCCGCCTTCGGATAGAAATCAGAGGATTGCGAGTTCGAATCCGATTTAGTGAACGTGGCAAAAAGTAAAAATTTAGTGATTTTGTAATCAGAGAGTTGAGTTGCCAGATTTGCTTATAAAATACTAGAAAGTCATCTAAATTAACCAATGATTATATACTGGAGTGCAAGCGGAACTGGTGTACGTTAAATCTGATTGGGGTCCAATGTCCTGATACCTATTGAGGTTGCGTCGAGTGCCCGTTGAGGTGCTGTCCTCGTCATCTGACCATGGTTCAAAAATACAAGGCACCAGATGCCCAGTGGAGAAAGGCGTTCAGCTGATAATCAGATGATTGCTAGCTGGAACCTGTGCTTTGGACTTGCCAAATAAAAGTAAAACAAGTAGTGATCTTGCGATCATAGGGTTGCCAGTTTCGATACAAGAATACTACAAAGTCGTCCAGAACATCCATCAAATTATACTGGCGTGTATACGGGACTGGTGTACGATAAATCTAATCGGTGTCCAATATCCTGACGCCTCTTGAGTTTGCTTTGGATGCCAGCTCAGGTGTTATCCATCCTCGTCATCTTACCATGGTTCAAACATATGAGGTATCGTTCCAGGATATTTCCTTCGAGATAGGCCACGAACCGCTGTCAATAGCCCACTGTGCAGCTCTGGTACGACGCTAATGAACCAAATCTAACCATTCTTCGAGATAACCCCAAAAACGTCAACAATAGCCAACTGTAGAGCTCTAGTGCGACGATTTTCAATCAACCAACCAACCTTCGAAATAGTTTCCGAATAGTGCAACTAGCTCGTTAATTCAATACAGCCCCAGTTGCGCTCAGTGGATAAAGCGTTCAGCTACTAATCAGAGGATTGGTGGTTCGAATCCGCGCGATGGACTTGACAAAGAAAAGTAAAAAAGTAGTGATCTTGTGATCGGAGGGTTGCCAGCTTCGCTACAAAGTCGTCCAGAACATCCAACAAATTATACTGGCGGGTATACGGGACTGGTGCATGAAAAATCTGATCGGGGTACAATGTCCTGACGCCGATTGGGGTTGCGTCGGGTGCCAGTTCAGGTGTTGTCCTTGTCATCTGACCATGGTTCAAAAATACAAGGCACCTTTCCTTCGAGATAGGCCCCGAACCGTCGCCAATAGCCCACTGTGCAGCCAACACCGACTCAAAGACAAGGCCGTGCCTCACATGACCTTTCCGGAGCTGACGTCATCACGAATAGGCCGTGGAAGCGGGTCGGTCGAAACGAAAATTTCGCTGATTTGGTTTTTATTAAGGCGAATTTCTTTGTTTTCTCAAAATGGGTGAAAATTCCGTGTGTTAACTGGTTGAATCAAAAAAAATCTTAGATCAGGCATTCTATTACCCTGACTTTAATGATATTAATTTGCTCCCTTTAACAACAGCTTCATTTAAGGGGGTCCGATACCTTCGACATTTTTTTCTTTATTTTTATACTTGTACAATCCAATTTTTTTTCTCTTTCTAAATATGCATAAAAAACCATTTTAAGACGCTCAATTTTTTTTTAAATTGCACATTTATTTTTAAATTAAAATTTTAGTAAATTTTTTAACAATTTTAAAATTCCTACTCCTTTTTTGTTTTTCAATATTTTGAAGCAATTTTTTTTATTTAAGATCTTGAATAATATGTAAATAGATGTATGCATTCAAATTTTGATTCAGATACATCACTTTAAAAAAATAAAATATATTAGAAATTTTGGAAAAAAAATTGACGAAAAAAAATAAAATTCCATTTTAAGTGGTTTTAAAAAACAAATTATGGTAAAAATAGGAAATATGAATGCATACATCTATTTAAAATATATTTATCTTGCTATACACACAAAAATTATGATTTTAAGTATAATAGTAAAAAAGCCTTAGCATTTTTAGTGTTCATTAAATTTCAAAACCACGAACAGAGATATTTGCTTCTAAAGTTTACATATGATACAACTATGTTATAGGAACACATCATTAAAACATTCATAACTAAAAAGGTAATAGGAATTTTTTGAAGCAGTTTTTTGTGAGTTATTAAGATAAGTTTGAATATTATTTTTTAAATATAAAAAAAAAATGACTTTTTTTGCGAATTTTGGGTATCGGACCCCCTTAAGACAAAAAATATCTTTATGAAATCGGGTGCGGAAATTTGTTCAAATATGCCCATGGCATAACGTTAAAAGCACTGGAGCCATCTAATCTTGAGAGACAAAATATTAAACTAGTCCTTCAAATGTTTAATAGGTTTACTGTCGAGGCACTAAAGGCTTTAGGTGAAAAGCACAATATCTTAACTTGGAAAGGAACATCGAATTTTGTCAATTTAATCGGCGATTGGTGGGGAATAATGAATATAAAAACACCTCTGAAGGGACAGCGAATGCAGGATCCTCTGCAGCAACCATTTGTAAACAATAGACTACAAAAACCAGAATTTTTTTACTTTTTTGATAAATCTGAAGATGTGATTTTACTTGAAAAATGTAAAAATTTTGTTGTAATTTAGAAATCTATTAAATTCCAAAAATGTGAGAATATGATATTTCTTGAGAAATTTATGCTTTTCGTGGCAAAAAGTGTACAACTGGCACATTGACTTCCGAAACACACTGGGCTATCACACAAACCAGCCATTATATTTTGGAATTGGCAAACTATTGTTTTAATGACTTAGGTTTTGCCTATTTTCTTCCAGGAAAAGTGCAAACCGATTCGTTGGAAGACAGGTTTGGCAAATACAGAATGATGGCTGGTTCTCAATATTTAATTTTAATTCGGCAAGTATTCGAATGCGAAGCAAAATTACGCATGAAAAATTTTAGTCCATTAACTTTAAATTCATCTATATATGGTGTTATTAATATTGAAACTGTTGATGAGAGCGATTGCAATGCCAATGACGCACTGAAGACTGACAGTCCTTGTGTTTCGGATTGTTACATAAATGTTGGTGAGGAAGAATTTAAAGGCATCGAAAATTCAATGCCTATTATTGTGTACCTTTCCGACTATTGTGCTCATTCGGCGATGAAAAAAATAAATTGTCAATATTGTTCAAAACAAATGATTATTGAAAAAACTTTGAACATATAACTATAAATATAAATTAATTGAATCTCTGGATAGAGGTGGTTTATTTTACCCATCTGCAGATATTGTAAATGCTGTAAGTTACAATTATATTGTTATGCAAAAATTGCTTTTAAAAAAAATTAGACCACATTTTTACAAATGACTGATCCCCACTCATTTGTGGTTAAAAAAACTTCTGAATTAATAAATTGTAATTAATTTTTTTTGATGATCAATGTGAAGCGGGCCATAGTTATGAGATTGTTTTAAAACTAATATCATCTTCAGCAACAAATTCATTATTAAAAAACTATTGCAGAAAAAAAAATAATATAAAAAAATTTTAATTGAAAAAAGGTCTAAAAAAATTGAGACATTGAAAAGGGATTAAAGTTGTAGAAAAGGTACAAATATATAAAATTGCATAACTTATATAAACGCTCAGTTCAATAAAAAATTATTGTTAATTTGGTCTGATACTTTTATTTTCATGCTAATGTGAGTATTTTTTTGGGCATATTTATTTAAAAATCTTTAATGAAATGCAAAGGTAAGGTAAATAGTGTTTAGGCAACGTAATAGTTCATTTTTTAAAGAAAAAATGGTTTCATCTAATCGAAAAACCAAGCGCTTCAAGCGAAGAAACAGAGCGGGGAAGGAGAAATCCAGCCTACTCGTGATGACTTCACAAATCAGAGGCATGGCCTTGTATTTGAGTCGGTGTTGGTGCAGCTCTAGTGCGACGTTAATTAAACAAACCAAACCAAATCGTTAATTCAATCGACCTAGTGCGATGTTAATTTAACCATCCAACCTAACAATAGCAGTAATATAACAAAAGAAAAAAAATCAACTTACTCCAATTAAAATAATTGAATACTCTTAAGCCCACCTAAATACCACCCAAACCAAAATTACACTTGAAACGAAACCGCAATGGGCCACAAAAACCTGCCACAGCCTATCCCACGCACATTCTACCCTAAACAAAAACCCCTCAAAAAGGAACTTGCTAAGGACGTCTCATTCCCCCGTTTAATGATAACAAGATCTCCCCCAATCTGTGCGGGGCATGTAACTAAAAGACGCCCCATCCTTTCCTGCCCGGGCATCATTAGGGGACGCAGTTTAGGCATGTGCCCGGGTAAGGAGTTTTCGGGCTAACGATGACCTCCCACCGACCAATCAAAGTGAACAGCTCGAATCACAATGCCCTGCCTCCTATTCGAACCCGGGGAAGAAGTCTGTGGAGAAGAAAATAAGAAAATGCCCGGGTACACAGAATTGTAATGATGATGATTTGGAGGCAGATGAGTCGAGCTGTTAAAGAACGTGTAACGATTTGTTTCAAGTCGTTGGGGGGGGGGGGGAGATTTTGTTTGAATTTGTTTGATAATTAGGTATTTCGTTTGTTCGTTTGGTGGTTTGTTAGTGGTTGTTGGGGGTCTTTCCGAGGGATAATTTTAATGGCAGAATGTTTTTCATTGTTGGTGAGTCGTTTTATTATTTCATTAAACTTAAATGTCTGCTAACTTTATAAATCTGATGGTCAGTTAAAGTTTAAAGGGCTCAAATTGTGTACTACCGAAATTGACCAAATAACGTAGTTTCTGTGAAACTACCATTTTAAGTAGCTATTAGTGCAAAATATCAGGGTTTAGTATGTTTTGCATACCTACTGTTTTTCTTTTCTTAGTAATTTTTAATAAAATTGTTTTATAAGATATGGGATTTTAAGGATAGGTTTGATTTGGTCACGAACACATATTTAAGGTAATATGACTTGTTCACTTTTTTATGTTTATTACCAAATGGAAGGAATAACAGTGAACAAAAAACAATATATTTACTATAAATTAAATGTAGCGCAACAAATTTTATTTAAATGTTTTAAAAACATTAATAACATGGTAAAACCTAGTTGGTCAATTTTTGGCATATTTTTTAAAAGTGAATTAGTCACATTTGATAGCATGTTAAAAAACATATTTATTGTAATATTGAATTCGTCAAATTGTTTAGAGAGTTGGCTCTTATTAAAGGTTTGGACACGTTAATTAATTATGTGTTAATGTTTTACTTTAGTTTTATAAATACAGCATCAGTGAAAGTCACTCGCGAATCGTGAATATATTTGTGAAAACTAAAATGAAACGTTGAATAGTTTATAAAATATTTATTATAACTTTTTAAAGTAAATTAAGTGGGTAATTAAATGGTCTAATTAAAATTTCATGTATGACTTTAAGAATATTATCTATTATAATCGAGAGAGTATCTACAGAGAGAAAACACAAAATAAAAAAACGGTTTTGATTATATTATATGAAATGATCAGGGTTCGAATCGATCAGAGACGATATTTTGGCGATATTAGCACCTAGCAATTTATTTTAGTTGCCAAAATGTTTTGTTTAGGCGTAATTTTAAAATAATTAAAAATGCTTAAGCAGATCTGAGAATTGTCACTATACTTTCGTAATCGTTAAAGTTCCTTTTATATAAAATTACAAGCATGTTTTCCATTTGTATTCTAAAAATATCACCGTATTACTGACAAAATTAATAAAAAGTAAAAAAAAGGAATTATTGAAAATCAACGTTAAAATGACGCCTGGGTGTAAAAATATGGTCTTCAAACTAAAATTTTTATAAAAAGTTAGGTGCCAAAAATAACGTCTGGATCTTAAATTAAATTTGACATTTTAAAGTATCAAATACGACTAATTCCCGCTAATTTTAAACCCTGGAAATGATAAATATCAATTACCTACGTAGGGTTTTAAATAACAAAAGTTTTTGAATTTTTTATTTTTTATTTTTACAATGTTATTTTCTCATAAAAATAATTTTTATTAAAAGGCAAAAGTGATAACATACGTGATCTATATTCATTCCTCCACTTTTCTTAAATAATAGTCCTAGTTAAATAATAGACCCAGTTGAATATATCAATACTTTTTAAATAAAATACATGATTTATAAAATAAAATATATGATTTATAAAATAAAATATACGATTTATAAAATAAAATATACGATTTATAAAATAAAATATATGATTTATAAAATAAAATATATGATTTATAAAATAAAATATATGATTTATAAAATAAAATTTATGATTTATAAAACAAAATATATGATTTATAAAATAAAATATATGATTTATAAAATAAAATATATGATTTTTAAAATAAAATATATGATTTATAAAATTAAATATATTATTTATAAAATTAAATATATGATTTATAAAATAAAATATATGACTTATAAAATAAAATATATGATTTTTAAAATAAAATATATGATTTTTAAAATAAAATATATGATTTATAAAATAAAATATATGATTTATAAAATAAAATTGTAATCATTAACTATATTCACTAACACCCACAGTCACCCCTTTCTTCCATATCTCTCCAAGTAATTTCCCGAAATAAAAATCAAAGGTCTCCACGCCTCGCGGAACCGATAATATCATCTCCAAAAGACGGCGAAAAAATAAGAAATAAGGGGGTTAGTTGGAAGAAAATAATTCACGCCAAATTACCCCGATTACCACTGCGAGTGCTACACGGGTCTTTTGCAATGTGCAACCCGCGTGCTAAGATTGCGGGACCTCCTTTTAAGAGCGGTCTCGGTCGGCTCCGTGCTCAGCATGGCTTGAAGCGGAGGACTTAATGATGACACTAAGCGATAAATAATTGTCTAAATCCCTGAAATTATGACGGGGATCAAAGGATGGTTGTGCTGATGATGCTGGAATTAGAGATTTGTACATGTTTTTTTTTGTGGTGGGTTCTTATATGTGTGTGAGAGATGGAAGACTTGATACATGCTTTTGTTGTGTCGACTTTTATTTACAAAATGGAGCATAATAATCTCAGATTTATTGGTACATTGTTAGTTATGTTTTAGTCAAAATAATTCGCCTTTAAGAATATCATTTACTTAATTTGGGGCCGTCTATAGGTCTTAAACTCGAGATCAAATTTCAGCTCCACAAATCGTATGAAGTTTTAATGCGGAAAAAGAGGGATGATTCGATTTGAAATGTTTTGTGTCCTGAATGTCCTTATGCTAGTATTTCGTAGTTGTGTAATTATTTGTAAATTAGGTATTATTAATCTAAAAGAACAATCTATTCCTTAAAACTTCACATACCTAAACCTATTTTTTTCATAAAGAAAACGAATTTAATACTTTGAACACATGTAAAAATGTATGTAGATATTGGTGAAAGTTGTTTGCTTTCCCTTAAATGGTTTTACATGCTATGTTGGGTTTTGTCATCCTTAATATTGTAAAAGAAGAAATATAGCAAAGCAATGCAACAGCTTTGCCTGAAAATAAGAAAAGTCTTACCAAAGAATTGTTTCAACTTATTATCTTCCTTGATCTTGTTTAAGCTTCTAAATTTTGACATCATGAAAATCAATTACATTTGATATATTTAACATATTTGACACAATTTTATAACAGTAATAATAAAAATAAATCAGTAAACAAACTTATCCGACTTGAATATTTTACTTATTTTTATGTTATTTGTTAAGTTTCCATATTTTTTTCTGGCTATCTTTAGTACCTGTATATTAATTCAATAACTAACCTATCATTGTTAACCTGTGATTAGATCATACAAGTTTAATCAACGCATATATATATAGTTTAAAATAACAATATGGACACTTAGGTATTTACTAAAAGACAAGAACACCAAAACAATATGATGGAAATTATATTTCTGATGAATATAATAGTTTTCACAATGTGTAAAGAGTCATGAATACAAATTTACACTGAATAGTCTACAAACTTTGTACATCAATGCAGTAAATTGACAGAGTTTGATTCGAATAATTATACTATAATTATAAACCTTTCAAGATTATTAAAACCTGATGAAAGCAAAGTTTTTATTAAAATACATGTATCACGAACAACTACTTTTAAATTTGAATAAAATTAACCCAAAAAAAAAATTAAAAATGCAAACTTTGTCAACATGGCCGGTCCCTCTTATTATTTTTTTTTTTTAATTATACATCTGTAAATATGTCCAAATGACCACATCACCAGAATTTCAAAATTATAATCCTCTTATTAAAAATATCTGCCAATTAAAATAAGATTTGTTCATTCAAAGATTGCTTGCGGAATATAATTTTATGTCAAGATTACGAAAGATTGAAATTAATCGCATTAATATTTGAGAAGTGAACAAGACTTGAGCTCTCCACAATTCAAATAAGTAAATTTTCAGATTCTTAATTAAAATGTTCTAATTTTACATACCGAATTTCATTAAATATTTAATAATTATTTTTATTTCGAAACATATTTTCCTAACTAATGAACATGTGATTCATATTTCAAAGTGTTTGATTACTTGGTTGTGCATTTATTTCTGAAGTAATATATTTTTGATGAAAGTACTTCCAATTGTCAGGTTTGTTATGAAAAAAAGATTATATTTAAAATGAAATAAAGTAATTTTAGGGTATCAAATAAAGCATGTATGAAACACAAGCAAATCCTTAAAATCTATTTAATGATAAACAAAATATATTTTTATACAAATACAAATATTGACGACCAACAACAGGCTCAAGGCCCAACAAGGTTGGTCCATCTAGTACCTCTTAACTATCCCCCAATGCATATATAAGTTCTTCTTAAATTCCGTTACTCCTTTACAATTAACAATATTCACTGGCAAGTTGTTTAATTTGTCAATTACCCTATTATAGAAATAGTGTTTTCTCCCTTCCCGATTAAAATGGGATTTGTTTAACTTAAACCCATGACCTCTCGTTCTATCACTCATATTAAAATCTAAACCCTCCACATCTCCTGGTTTGATAAATTTGAATAGTTGAATCAAATCTCCCCTAACCCTTCTCTCTTCCAGAGTATTAGCTTTTTTCGAATCGTAAGGAAGACAAATAAATGTAATGATCTTAGAAGGCTAAAATAAACAAACGTCTTCATACTGAAAATAAAAATAAAGTTTGATAATTTTCAGGTTCAGATTTGAAGCTATCAATATTCTAACTTCTTAAAATAAAATAATATCAACAACAAAAAACTAATTTGATATAAGTTTTAAGCTCTTTATGAGTTTGGATCATTTGAAACACATTATACACTGCATAAAAGTTTACACTTTTATTAAAAAATATTTTACATTAAACTCTTGCACTTGGTAGTCTGTAATTCGTAAAACACGAAAAGTATAAAGTGGCATGAAATATACCGAATTCCATCATCGTTGTTGTGTTTCTGTATTATTTAAACTTCATATAATGCAAACCTAACATTTCGCCAACTTATTCAAGTTAAACTACAAAAACTATTTTAGCTTACAAAAAATAAACAATTTTTTTTATTAAAATTATTTAAGAAATGCTTAGTAAATCTTTTTATTAATTAAAAAAACCTCTATGTTAAGTCATTGCAATAAAGATAAAATAATTTTAACTATTGTAGAACGCTTATGATGGCAAAAGTAATTTTATTTTTAGATTTATTTCCTTTCGAACTGAAATGCAAATGTATAGTGTGTTACGAAAATTATTTTCATGTGTACACTGTTATTACGCTTAAGAAAAATTGTAATCAGTTTAAGATAAAATACATTTAAAGGCTTAATTATTTTTATTGTTTTATTTTTTTGCAACCTAATTGTTTACTCCAAAATCTTAGAAAATAAAGTTAATTGGATAACTGAATAATTTCCAATATCCCAGACATATGTTTAAATCAAATACACTATGGCATGGTAATTTATCTCACAAAATGCCGAATCAAATAACAAGATTATTCATGAAATGACAGATAAAAATATCCCTTTTTCAATGAACATGATCATTTCCAGAAATTTAATGAAATGGATAAAATATCCCCTTTTCGATGAAATTATTCCCTTTTTGATGAACCTAGTCATTTCCAGAAATTTAATGAAATGGCTGATAAAATTATTCCCTTTTCGATGAACCTAGTAATTTCCAGAAATTTAATGAAATGGCTGATAAAATTATCCCCTTTTCGATGAACCTAATCATTTCCAGAAATTTATTGAAATGGCTGATAAAATTATCCCCTTTTCGATGAACCTAATCATTTCCAGAAATTTAATGAAATTGCTGATAAAATTATCCCCTTTTCGATGAACCTAATCATTTCCAGAAATTTATTGAAATGGCTGATAAAATTATCCCCTTTTCGATGAACTTAGTCATTTCCAGAAATTTAATGAAATGTGATAAAATTATCCCCTTTTCGATAAACCTAGTCATTTCCAGAAATTTAATGAAATGGCTGATAAAATTATCCCCTTTTCGATGAACTTAGTTATTTCCAGAAATTTAATGAAATGTGATAAAATTATCCCCTTTTCGATGAACCTAGTCATTTCTAGAAATTTAATGAAATGGCTGATAAAATTATCCCCTTTTCGATAAACCTAGTTATTTCCAGAAATTTAATGAAATGGCTGATAAAATTATCCCCTTTTCGATAAACCTAGTTATTTCCAGAAATTTAATGAAATGTGATAAAATTATCCCCTTTTCGATGAACTTAATCATTTTCAGAAATTTAATGAAATTGCTGATAAAATTATCCCCTTTTCGATAAACCTAGTCATTTCCAGAAATTTAATGAAATGGCTGATAAAATTATCCCCTTTTCGATGAACTTAATCATTTTCAGAAATTTAATGAAATTGCTGATAAAATTATCCCCTTTTCGATAAACCTAGTCATTTCCAGAAATTTAAATGAAATGGCTGATAAAATTATCCCCTTTTCGATGAACCTAGTTATTTCCAGAAATTTAATGAAATGTGATAAAATTATCCCCTTTTCGATGAACCTAGTCATTTCCAGAAATTTAATGAAATGGCTGATAAAATTATCCCCTTTTCGATGAACCTAATCATTTCCAGAAATTTAATGAAATTGCTGATAAAATTATCCCCTTCTCGATGCATCTAGACATTTTCAGAAATTTAATGAAATGGCTGATAAAACTATCCCCTTTTCGATGAACTTAGTCATTTCCAGAAATTTAATGAAATGTGATCAAATTATCCCCTTTTCGATAAACCTAGTCATTTCCTGAAATTTAATGAAATGGCTGATAAAATTATCCCCTTTTCGATGAACCTAGTTATTTCCAGAAATTTAATGAAATGTGATAAAATTATCCCCTTTTCGATGAACTTAATCATTTTCAGAAATTTAATGGAATGGCTAATAAAATTATCTCCTTTACGATGAACCTAGTCATTTACAGAAATGTATTTCATTTGTTGCACTTGCGACATAGTGTTGAATTCTAAACTTCCAATAATCATATACATATCTGAAATGTCTCAGATTTGAAAATCTTATTGATTCTTATAAACCTCCCGTATCTTAAACTCCCCTCACTTACAGAAACGTCTAACTCGTCGTTTAAGCGCGTCGTTCAAACGCATCATTTAAACGCGTTGCTTAAAACGCTTCGTTTAAACGCTAAACGCTTTTCCCAGTCGAAAATTCAGTTCAGGTAGGAATCTCTTCAACAACCCAAATCCCTAAGGTATTCCATTTTTCTATACTTCCTCAGAATATTTCACTTCCTTGCCTAGTAAAATTCAGAGATAGAGAGAGGGGCCATAATAAATACTACCTATCTGTTCTCTTCGCACTTCCAGCCAGCAGAAGTGACGACTGCCCCCGTCCTGATGGATATTTCTCGCGAACGTGGAAGGAAAGTTAACTTGAATTATTGTCAGCAGCTGCACTTTATTTCTTGGAAGGGTATTTGTCAAAATTTCAGATTTTATTGCTGAAGTATACTTTTAACAGCATCTGCGACTGAACGCCCATCAATAAGAACCGTGTCAGGAGAAGGTATTTTATGACTATTGGAATAAACTCCCCTCTTCTGTGATTTGACTTCGTTTCTCGCAGTGGAATAATGCCAATAATATGATAATGGTATTGATTCCAATAATGTTAATATTGGTGGGTGAGAGAGAGAGAAATATGTAAAGATTAATAATGAAATTATAATACTGAATTAACAATAACTATGATATTCAATAATTCATCATTAAGAACCGAGTCAGGAAAGAGGGTATTTTATTTTTATTGAAATAAACGAAAATTTGACTAGTCGCGGACCACCACTTTAAATACTCGGGTATTAAAAATTAGTTCTTTGTAAATAAATAAAAAAAAGTAAATAAAATTGTTTTATTAAATTCAATTGCCTTTCATTTTTTTTAAAAATACACATCTGTTTTAGTTTAAACAATGAATTTGATGTTTCAGTTAAAATCTTCTTCATCAACTTCGATATTCGTAGTCGAAATTTGAGGGCTGATTGCTACCTCAAATTTGAAAAAAAAGGTTTATTTTTCATTTATTTGTTTCTCAAATTAACATTTCCAATTCATAAAATATGCAGTGTGTTTCCACAGAGGACTTTTATGGTTTTAAAGCTTAAAAACTCGAACACGGATATCGATATAAGAGTGAAACAAGTAGTATCTTTATTTTAATAGCCAATTTTGATACATATTTTCCAAAATCAATTACAAATGTGTAAGACAGGTGGCGTTGTACGCTGAATCAGGCATGGATTGGCCTCCATACTCATCCGAACCTAAACCTTACGGTTACTTTTTGTAGCACACATTAAAGTACACTGTTTTCCGGAATAATCCTGCTACACTGAACTAGCTTGCTTAAAATTGTTGATTTGTGAGGCATGTGAGTCCATTTCTGTTCACACACTACTCAGAGGATGAATACAAATTTATCGCTGCTGCCAAAGGTCCACATTTTGAATCGATTGTAATGTGATTACAACAACTGCTTGGAAAGAACAGTTTATAACCTAGTTTTCGGAATCCTTATTACAACAGCAGAGTACAGCGCCACTTGTCGGCAACAGTTGTGACTAATTTTGAAACTTTTGTATAAGATTTTACGACTTTCAAAATAAACATATCACTTGTTTCACTCTTCTATTTATCTCCTTTCCGAGTTATTTATTTTTTAAACCAGTGAATTTTTGTGGAGCATACATAAAAAAGCAACAGCCCTGCAACAAAAAAGTGACAATGTGCCATCGGAAAGTAAAAATTATGCTTTTCAAAAAACCTTTCTACAACTCTTTTAGTGTTTATTCCTATAATTCAAAGCAAAACTATGGAAATAGTAGAATGAAGTTTTTCAGTAAATGACAGTTATTCTTTAAATAAAAATGAAAAAATGAGATTGAACAAGCCCTACAGACCACTTTGGATCGTCTTGCGGACCACGAATCTATTTATCGGAGAACCACTAATTTAATGTAATCAATGCAATATATCTAATTAAACAAATATCATTAGCTAATTAAAGAATGAAATGTTAAAAAAAAATTATACAAAAATAAAAATTCTTTTTTTTATGCATGCATTGCAAAACCTAATCAATATCACCTTGACTAAAAATAAGTTTTTATAAATAAAACAAAGTATAAAAATAATCAAATAACCTATTAACTTTAAATCATAAAATAATGAACAAGTGTAAATTGAAATATTTTCTGCTTAAGGGTCTTACAATAATATTCATTAAAATGTTTACTTTAATTATTTATGCGCTTTTCATGTTTTTTCTAAAATAACATTCTCCTTTTAAAAACCTATCAATGTTTTTATTCCGCCAAAATACATCATTAATAGATTCTTAGAAATTGTTAGTCTCTAAGTAGCTTCATTTCTTTTAAATAAAACAGATTAAATGATAACTCAGATATATTTTCCATGTCTGTTCAAATAATTTCCGTATTGATTGCGCATTCTACGAAAATTCTTTTTACTTTTGAAAAAAAAGCTTTTTTTTGCGAGTGTGCATTTGAAAAGGGAGAGAAAGAGCCAAGAGTTAGAACTCCACATTTTTTGGTGAACTTTGAAAGTTTGCCAAAGTTTTTCGTTTTTTGTGTAGGGTTTAAAAATAAAATTAATGATCTCTCTTACGTTATAAAATAGTGCACAAATGTTCTTTATATTTTTTCCTTTATCCCTTTTTTTTAAATTAAAGAATAGCGTTGAGAATGTCAGTTGTCGAATAAATGGCAAATTCGATGAATACCCTTCAAACATCATTAGTTTGTCTTAAAGTATATTTTTTTTTACAAAAGACTAATATTTCCAAATGGTAATTAATGAATGAAGAATAGGAACTTAATTAATTTGAAAAATTATTTTTGTAAAAAAAAACTCTTTTGCGGTTTTTATGGTTCTTTACATAAAAGTATTTCAATAAAAAATAATTTTTGATGAATTAGTAATTTATTTTACTTTCATAAGCTCTTATGATTAACTTAATGAGCTTACTTTGTTATCGATAATACTAACGTTATCGCACCCCTGAATAGTACTCTTCCTTAAAAAAAGATATTACCAATCATTAATTATGTTTTTTTTTATTAATCTAATATTTATAAAACTTTTAAAATAGACTTCGTTGGTTATAGTTTTAATTGGATTTTTGACCATCAAAAGCTGAATTAAAGATACATTTATATCAATCTTTTCCAGGAAGAAAATTTATAATGCCAAAGTTTAATCCTACCTTAGAGATTAATGTTTTTAATCGAGATAACACGACGCAACGATTGATATATTTAAAATATAAGCGAAATAGTCAGGCAAAAATAACGTTTTAATATGCCACTAAAACAACAAAACAATGACCATAGCTCAACAATTTATGACTAAACTATATATTTTAAAATTTCAAAAATATATATTAGTACATCTATTATATTGCTTTATAATACATATCGATAGCCAACAGCACAATAATTGTATGTCCATATATTTAGCAAGAAATTATATATTGGTATAAAGTAATATTGATATAATGTAATAATAAAGTAATAATGGTAGTAAAGGTGAAGTCTAGATTATTCCTCGCACAAAAATTGTATCACTCTTCGAAATAATAATTGCATGGGGCAGGTTTAAAGTTCGACCCAAGAAGAAAAAGGCACAAGTTCGAAAACTTGGTTTTGCGTTTTCCGAAAGTTTACATAAGCAAATATGCAATGATTGTGCTTTTAGCCCTCGATATATGCTTACATTCAAATTTTTGTCCAAGGTGTCATCTAAAATTAATTTACCATAATTGATTGTTTTGTTAGGTTCTATACATATGTAGGTACACTGTTAAAAATAAATACTTGAAAATAAATCAAATGTACTCATTTTTGATTTCATTCATGCTTATCATGGTTCCGAATACATGACTTAGAATTATGAAATCGACATGTGCTCAATAATGAGTAGATCTTTGTCCCTCTCTCATTATTTCCTCTCTCTCTATATATATATATATCGGCTGCTGTCGTAAATCACTTGAAAATATAGCACTAGACAAATACAAATAAGTTTTACCGAGAATTGAACCCGAATCCTCATCACCACTGTCATTTGCCTTGGTCGTTTAACTACAAGGACGACGCTAAGAACTTATAAACAGAAGAAATGTTAAAAAGGTGTGTTAAAAGAATAGGAAGCAAGATAATTGAGTTGTATAATAACTCTCGTTCTATTTAAACAATCGACATCAGATGATGTGGAAAAGCATCTTCTAAACAAACAATTATTTTAAGTTTGCAGGCGGCTTCATTGAGATCTCTTGAACAGAAGCTGAGAACAGCAATATTAAATTACATGGCTACTTTTTGAGAAAGTACGGTTACTTGCATTTGTGTATGTCATACGCTCGTCTACGATGCAATTATAATTAAAGAAAAACGAGTAGGTTTAGGTACTAGTTTTCAAGTATATATTTTTTTACAGTACTGTTACTTCAATTAAATGAGCTTTTTCAAACTGCCTTACCCTATAAATGAACACGATCCCATTCAATAAAATAAACGGAATCTCCACACCCTCTCCCACACCCACACTTCCTCCAACCCTATCTGAAGCAAGTGGCTTTCCCTCATATTCTATATAACGGGGCTAATTTCCCCTCGGAACCCATAAAACTTTTGCCCTGGCACCTTCCTCAATAGTCCGGGCAATCTCTTACAGGGTAACCATGGTAACATATCTCCAGATTAAGAAGACCCACCCCCTCACCCTCCTAAAGCAAAAACAAAATAGTAATGACGAGTCTGGAATCTTCTGAAGCAAATTAATTGATGTCCAGTCCGGCGGGTCGCTCGCTCGGATCCAACGGGTCCCCACTCTTCCTTTTAATATAGATCGCACGCCCGACGGTAATAGTTAGATAACGAGTGAAGTGGTATTAGTAATAAAATAATAAAGAAGCGGGTTGTTACCTTGGCAACGCTGGTCAATGATTGCAATGTGCACAGTTGCAGGTGAAACGGAATGGTGGCCCGATTGATGCGTGGCAATCTGTGATGTGGCGATTCTCGGGGAATTGCTTTCTTTGGCAGGGGAAGTTTGTTCGGGAAAAGTTTATATGAGGAAATGTTCGGGGAGAAGGTTAATTTGCGTTGTTTGAGAGTTGCTTTTGCAGAAATGGAATTCGCTACTTAGTATAACGAATAAGGGAAGAAGGTCAAGAATACGAAATTTGCCTGCTAAAAAAAATGTTCTTAATGTTTAATAACGTTAATGATATAAATAAAATAAATTCACTTAATTTTTAGGAATGGAATTCTTTTCTAACTACTTTTGAAATGTTTTGTTATAAGTATTTTAATGACATAACTTTTGAAAAATTTATAACTTAATAATCAGTTCAGGACAAGTTGAATAGTTTTACAATTTTCCCTTTTAAAACGGTGACGAGTTCAAATCTTGCCTTGGCCAGATTTTTGATTTTAAAGAAAATTCATTATTAATTAGTAATTTACAATTTTATGACTAATTATTGTAATGTCGCCGAGATTACGTATGTATGCCAAGTTTCAAATTTTTATGACAATTGGAAGTGGGTTTAAATTAAGTTACAAGATTTGAAGACACATCACACCAGACAGTGTGAGTGAAATAAAAAGCATGTAAAAAAAAAGAAATTTTGTCTGTGTAATTTTTTTAAAATTCTAACTCTATACCGATTTATATATTTTTTTTAAAAAAATTTACTTTTCGGTAAACATAAATGAAAAACAGGGCAATGGTAGCTTTCATAAAGTTTAAAAGTTTCAAAAATCAATAAAACATGTACATTTTTGATTTTATTAAAATTTCTTAATAAAAGCCAGTTTATTACAAATTCAAAATATTAGTTATACATTAATATTAGTTATAGTTAATAAACATTTAGAATATAGATTAACTCTTTATAGTCTCGTACCAATATTGCAAATTATTTGTCTTCCAAAAATTTTTTAAAGTAAGGTATATACTTTAACTTACCTAAACGCGTCACACTAAAACATAAAATATTCTAACCAAAAATACTATCTTTTTGTTTGAAAAAATATTTAGTTATTCAAAAAGAAATATCACCAAAGAATTACCTCGGAAAAGTTCCTTCCAGAAATTTATACCAGTTTCTAAGAATTGGAAATGAAGAAGGATAATATAAAAAAAAACTACTGAAACAAGTGCTGGTTAAATTACCTTACGATTCGAAAGAAACTAAAAATTAAAGAAACACCATTTTTTGCCCAAATAGAACAAATATCCAGGAAAGAATATCTCTCTATTTATTTAGTTGTTTTAACAAATCCACAGTTCTATTGCTCCTTCCACTCCAGCGACTCTTAAAGAATTGATTTCCTCCCCCCCACCACCAGGGAATATGGCCGCCAGTAAATAACAAAATGAAGCATGAGAACGACATAAAAACATTTTATTCGGCTTTCCGGAAAATAGCCCCGGGTTCTAATTACCGACGTGCTAATTGCGGATTGGATTCGTGTAAGAATCTCAATGAAATTATGGCCGTCGTTCTCCGCCATTTGCAACCGTTGGGATTCGAAAAGACATTCTTCTTCAGACGATTTTTGAAAAAAAAAAAAATTGTTCTCTTTTAGATTGTGGCCGTTGGCACACATTAATGCCGGACAAGTTCTCTGTTTGTTCGACTGAGCTTTAATTGAGTGCGGGAGTGGGAAAAAGAACTTTCCTTGCTGTAGAACGATGCTTTTTTTTCTTTCTTTATTCTTGAAAAGGGGGATTTTCCGTAAGAATCATTCAAAGTGCTTCGGTGTTTGCTTCCATTGTAGACACAGATTGTGGTTTGGTAATTTCCCATTTGGGTATAGAGTTAGGGAAGCCGGAAATTAATTTTGAGTTAGATTGTTCTAGAACAGGATTATTTATTCTTACATTGCTTATAACGATTAATTTGAAAATCATTCAAACGTATTTAGGTAATTATATATATATATATATATATATATATATATATATATATATATATATATTATATATATTATATATATATATATTATATATATATTATATATATATTATATATATATATAGATTTATATTATAAATATATATATATATATATAATATATATATATTATATATATATATATATAGATAGATATATTTTATATATATATATATATAGATATATTTTATAGATATATTTTATATATATATATATATATATATATATATATATATATATATATATATATATATATATATATATATATATATATATATATATATATATATATATATATATATATATATATATATCGAATTGTTTAATATATTTTTCAATAATGTATCTGCTTGATAATTTCCTTGCAACTTTATCCTTGAAAAGGCACTACATATGCTTTTGTAAATACGATTTCTTAACAAAATCAATTATGCAATATATTTAGGAATAAAGCTGTCATAAGTTGTTATTTATCTTCATTTTTTATTGTTTAAAATTATTAAAAGTGTAGCTTTGAATAGAAATGGGCCTGCGGTTGATTTAATTGCAAAAGCGTTGATCGGTAGATCACGTAAGAGAGTTGAGAATTTAATCCTCTTTGATCAACCAAGGAATCACCGTGTAGAGATGTTTGGTGTAAATTAAATGTGTCGTGGAAAAATTGCTTTTACATTTTTCTTGGTGTGAAATTTCGCAGAGTGGGATGCTATCTCAGATGTTGTCCTTGTCATCTGACAATGGTTTACATCACATTACAGGGAACTGTTTCTGGATATTATCTTTTGGATATATCCTGATTAAAAAATATATAAATTGAAGAGGAAAAAAGTAGAAACTTTAATGCTCTCAGAAATAACTCTCTCAGTTTTGAGAATTTTGCGATCGTCAAGGCTACTTTCATTATATTTGGCAATTGTTTCATCATTGAATCACGTGACTTTTGACGAAACGAGAATCCTCAAATTTTGAACGAAAGTTATTTACTGCCCTTTTCTTGATCATCAACTCATATTTGGTTTTTATACTTATATTTTCAGAATTAAATCGAATCATCATGATCGAGTGTTGAACTCCGAAACGGCAGGTCCGCAGTTCGAGTCAGCTCATAGATATTGAATTATTATAATATCTAAAATCGTCGAAATTTATTTCGCGAAAAATGAGGGCGATTTTAAATAATATAATTATTCAATATCAACCAATTGACTCAAAACGCAGACCTCTCGTACCAGCGTTCAACACTCTATCCACTCAGCCAAGAAGACTCGATTGAATTCTGACAATAAAAGTATAAGAACCAAACATGAGCTGATGACCCAGAAAAAGACCGAAAAGAAATCTGAGTAAATTATTTTTGGAGAGTAATGAAATCAAACAGCAATGTGTGGACCTTTTGTGATTATTTTTAATCTTATTATTCGTCACATTTTCTATTTTATAAAGAACCAAAACGTATAATAAAAGTGGTGATGTTTTATTTATTGCAACACAAACTCTCGATATGAGGGTATAGTAATTTGTTTTCTCTAAAAGCTAAATTTATAATCTGTATCGTTGATGATTTGTAAAGAAGAAACACCGCGAAAGAGAATAAATTTTAATTTTTTATTCTACCTTAGGTGTTTTGAAATCATATTTGTTGCGTAAATATAATAAAATACTTATTTATATATTTCCCATGAAACATAATTTTTTTCTGAAGAATATAAATTTATTTCGTTGTTTAGTAATAAATTCTACTTTCAAAAAGAGAATCATAAATCTTTTTCTTTTTCATTACAATAGTTTTGCTGAATACTTGCAATTTTATTCAAGAAAAGTTGAATAACTCAATTATGTTTAACATTGCTAATGAGTTCAACGTGTATGTTCATTATACTTTGTTAAAACATTTTATTTAAATTCATTTAATTAATTTTGTCTTAAAAGATATTCTGTTCTTGTAATATAAATGTATTCACATTCTTTTCTTCGTATCTGACAATAACTTTTCTTATAATTATATCTCTTTCTATATTAAATTATTATGTCGTAAAGTTAAGGTGTATTGTGTTAAAAGTTGTTGTGTTTAGTGGTTGGTTATAGCACTGTTAAAAATAGATTATCAAAAATAAGTAAAATATACGCATTTTTCAGTATATTGGGTTTTTTCATAGCTCTGAATACATAAGTTTCATTTTTGAAAAAGATATGTACTCAAAAATGAGAACATTGAATAAAAATAGCAGTTACTTCTGCCTTTACAAATCACTTTCAATAAATATCGACCATTACAACCAAGACATGCCGGGAATCGATCCCAGATTGTCAGGCATCGCAGTTCAGAGCTTTATCCGTTAAACTACCAGAGCGACTAGGAGAAGTTATAAACAAAAGAAATATTAAAAAGGTGTGCCAAAAGAATGGGAAGTAATATAATTGAGTTGTAATAACTCAGTTTCCATTAAAACAATCGACATCAAATAATGTGGAAAACCATATTTGAGGTCGATGAACTGTTTTAAGTTTGTCAGGTCGCTTTGTGAAGATAGCTTGGACAGAAGCTGAGATTACCAATATTAAATCACACTGATCGTTTTTGAGAACGTATAATTACTTAAATGTGAGTATGGCATCGCTCATTTGCGACGCAATTGTCTGAAAGAAAAACGAGTATGTTCAGGTACTCATTTGTAAGCACTTTTTTTACAGTGAGTTTAGTTGTTTTGTTTAGTGGTTGGTTAATTGTTATTCGTTGATTTTGAAATATGTCTTTTTTTATTTATATTTGTACATTGGCAGCAGTTCTATGTTGACTTAAATTGAAACTCTTAGTTTTAAAACATTGCTCACGAAAACAATATCTTATATATAATTCTTACGATTTAAACTATTCTTCAGGTAGATGTTATTCTCCATGTACAAAACGGTTAAAATATAAATTTCGCTTTTTTAATAATTCCGACGCATTTCAATATTAAATGTTTGTCGTGTATTGTATTAATCACATTGATATTTTTCAAATACAAAACTAATTATCATAAAATAAAAACAATTAAAAGCTATAGATTTTTTAAGAAAAATGTTTAATTTTTTTTATATTTTAATTTACTTTATTTATAAGTATGGCATTGTTAAAATTCAACCGACGAAATATTCTAAAACATAACTTAATTTTTTTATTTTTTTTTTAAAGAAAATGTCTATTGAGTTATTTCATTAATTAATAACTAACGTTTTCATTTTAGTTTGCTGAATCTAATCTGCATTTAAAATAAAAACAACCATTTTCTTTAAAAAAAAATCAATTTGAAAAGAAAAAGAGTGAACGAGAGAGAATAATAATGTTGTGTTTCAAATTAATCCCATTTCTGTTAAATTTCTTAATGCATTGTTCAATAGTAAATGTTTCGTAAAGCATTCAGAAATCGAACTTTATATGAAGGTTGACTGATACATTCTAAATCGTTGAATAGCGTGTTATAGGATTTGGGAGAAAAATAAACTCCTACAAATAGTCTCCAATCCTGGCAAAAAATTGGCCTCTTCCCCTACATCTACTACTAATTTCCCATGTGAACAAATGTTATTTTTCCGTTTCACGTATTTTCATTTGGTTTGCATGTGTTCGCATTGACTACACGCGATTGAATGATTTATTGTTTATAAGAAGAAAGACGATATACATTTACTTGCCTAACATGTTATTGAATTTTAATGTGATCTGATCACATTCACTGTTAAACGTTTCACTGCAATATATTTTTCTAGGAATTTTCATTGAAAATCGAATCTTTTTCTTTATATAAACCTAAATTAGAAAATACAAGATAAAACGATTAAAATAGCATGTAAATTAAATATATATATATGTGCGACAATCTTGAAAGGTATTTGCATAAGCAAGGTTACTATATTGAAATGTTTAATGATTTCAGTAGCACACGAATACCGGACGACCACCACAAGATATCGCTACGACATAGTCAAGTCGGTAGTATATCGTTCATAGTAAAAACAATATCATTCCCGATATATGTACTATGTCGTAAAAAACGTGGATCGACATCGGCATAGTATCGTTTCTCGTATCGTACTATAATCGAAAAAAGACGATACATACCACGATACAGCGTGGTGTATGCCTTTTCGACGCAGTTAGATATCGTGAAGTGATATTCACCCGATATCGTTTTGGCGATTGTTTCGATATCGACACGATAAAATGTGCTACTAAGGCTGTAATATCTTTAAAATCTACTTCATGGGGTTTCAGAATAGAAACACGAATTACACATGTAGTGATCCATTCAGACACTATAACTCTATAAAAATAGCATGATGGGAAATTAGGTGCAAACGCGTGTAAATTCTAGAAATAAAGCAAAGATAGTACGGGACGTGGATAATAGTCCGCGTAGTCAGACTTACGGATATGCCTTCACTTGTCAAAGTTTCCTTTGACGATAAAATCCGTATAAATTGTTTAAAATAATTTTCATAATTAATTTCACTCTAAGCTCATCTGTCCGCGAATTACCACATCCACACTCGATTTGTCTTTGCTTAGGGGATCGAATAAAAATTTAAAATTTATTAAATTACAATTATGTACTTTCTTTTCTTGAATGTCTTAAGTGCAGAATGTTAACGGGATAGCCCCTTTCATTGAACTCCCATTGCACATAGCATTCCCCATGCGCTTCTATCGTCTCTCTTCGAATTGAAACATACCTCCAAGAACCGTCTGCTAATACAGTTACAACTGCCCCTGTGTCCTAGTACAACCCAATAATCTCTCCTTCTGTCCACTCAGATAACTCCGGGACGGCCCCGGGCCACGAGGGCGGTCAGATTTCCGATAAACAACTTAGGGCGATAGGACTGCTTAATTCCCATTGACAACATTCAATGCGCCATCTTCAATTAGAACAGGAGTGGGCGGTATCGGTAATGTAAATATCCGGGATTTCCTTGCTTCTGCACAGATTTGGTATTAGATGGAAGTTTTGGTTTTAATTTGAATGTCTTATTAGAGTAGAAGCAAAAGTAAAAGCAATTCAAGTGTATAAACACATTTATTTCCCATTTTAATGTATGTAAACAATATTTTTCAGCTATTAAGGGGAAACAATAACACCTATTTTTTTAAAGACCTTTTGAATGAAAATTTTTTAATGTATATTATTTAAATTTATAAAAACTGTATTTCACACAAAAAAATCCGTAATTTTTGTTGTATTCTTTTTTCAAATTTTTAAATTTTTTAAAAGCTTTTTTAAAAATTCTACGGATTTTTTATATATTTATATTTAGTGATGTAATAATCTAAATTTCAGAAATGTTGAACAAAACGAGTTTAGAGTATTTGCTCCTCAAATATACTTCTTGAACTGTTAAAAATAGTTGGTTAATTAATGGGGCACTAGACAATGGGATATTAGTACTGGTTCAATGCAAAATGTTCCCAGGGAAAAAAACCTCGAAATTTGGAACAACGACAAATTGATACCTTGCATACCACTTTACAAACTTCCACGCATCGACCAAAAGGAAGATATTTGATCCATAACAGATATAAAGTGCTTTCTTTCCAGTGAATCTTTGGTTGGACACCTGAGAGCAAACAATTATATTTGAAAACTGATTTTAACCAAGATATCATGGCCTCACTTTTAAAATTGGGCACTTAAACTTCGTAAAGACAATGTCAGGTATGCTCTAGTCAAAGGTTTTATAAAAAAAAACGAAAATAATTTCGTTGTCTATCGCCTATAAAACAATAAAATCAAACCAATTTATCTAAATAATTTATATTTCACGAATTTTTTTTATCACATTTAAATTACCCATTATAACAGTGAGAAGACGGAAATTTATAAATATGTATAATAACATTTCTGAAAAATGTTACGAAATTTACAGAGGATAAATGATACGTCATCGTTATATTATGCTGATTAAACACCCCCTAATAGCCTTCCATTTAATGTGCTATCATTAAACCGTTGCATGAGGACTTAACGAAACTTTAATGCCACCTCGCTCGGAAAGATTTGCTTACTCAGGAAATTAATCCGCCGATAACGATTGTAGAGTAGTTAACATTTTAACCTAAGGAAGTTTCATTAGCCATGGCTAACATTTATATTTGAATAGTATGGACGTGGCTTTTCTAAGTCAAAATGAACCGTTTGCTTAAATCTATACATATTACAAATCTATGTACCTTACACATAATTTAAATTTGCAGACAGTAGAGCAAACTTACTAGTTTAATATTAAGAGTATCATAAATATATTTTAAATGTAAGTATTATTTTGTATTTTTTTTTATATTTTTAGTTTAGTGCTAAGTTTTGTTGTTGTATTTATATTTTATGTTTGTAAGTAACGCTAGGATGTGTATTTTCTTTTACTCTTTGAACACAACTATTATAATGGCAAAAGGGGATATTCTCACTTTTTCGAAAAATATTTTGATATATTAATAATTATTTATATTTCTGTATAAATATGAAACTAGTTTTAAGCAATAACTTATTATGTAAGCTAGTAAAAATGGATTACCTATAGCACAGAAATATAATTTAGTGAAAGGTAAATTTTCTAACGCAAACTGTTATTTGGTCTATTTTGGCAATTTTAAATTATATAATGGTTTTTGTACGGTTTATAATTGTTTTTGTACGGTATATAATGCCTTTGTACGGTATAAATGCTTTTTGTACTGTATATAATATTTTTGTACGGTATATAATGATTTTGTATGATATATAATGCTTTTTGTACGCTATCAAATGCTTTTTGAACGCTATAAAATGCTTTTTGAACGCTATAAAATGCTTTTTGTACGGTATATAACGATTTTTGTACTGTATAACATGCTTTTTGTACGGTATACGAAGCTTTTTATACGGTATACGAAGCTTTTTATACGGTATAAAATGCTTTTTTACGTTATAAAATGCTTTATTTACGGTATATAATGCTTTATGCACGTGTGAATGCTTTTTGTGCGGTATGTAATGCTTTTTATAAGGTACAAAATGCTTTTTGTACGGTATAAAATGCTTTTTGTACGGTATAAAATGTTTTTGTACGGTATAAAATGCTTTATTTACGGTTCATAAGGATATTTGTACGAGATATAACGTTTTATGACCAATCGGATATAATAATATTGTCTATTAATATTTAGTCTTAGTTATTTAGAGTATGTAATAATTTACTAGATAACAGAATCTTTTCCTACCGTTAAAAAGTAAAATATTACTGCGGGAAATATTTTTGTTATAGGTTTCATCATGGCGACGTTCAAGATTTTTAGACCAAAAATAACCATTGTTACAACACATTTATATTTTTTAATAGATAACACATAATGTTTTCTACTAATCTCCGTTCCTATGCTTTGAAATATTTTTATACTTTAAATCCCTATAAAGTTGTAAAACAAAAACAAAAAGTTTTTATATACTTCCTCAAGAAATCTCTGATAAAATGACCTAAAACAATACCAAAAAAAAAAGGATAACACAAAAGTGTTGTACTTCTTGTATTTGCCCATTACCAGTTCGAAAGTAACTCCCCCGACTTCATCCGCAAACGTCGCAGGAGTGACGTCGTAGTTGTTCGTCCGAAAGCATGAAAAGGGCATTTAGGAGCGAGGATAACGGCCAAGAAGATCTTTTTTCGAAGAAATTTTTAATGGAAATCCGAAAGTCTTCCGACTTAACGGTTCGGAACGGGATCTGTTTTGTAGTTTCGGCTCCGGTGAGACGAGAGTGTCGCCCTCGGAACTGGCTTCCATGTCATTTGACGCGATGACAAGCTTCATTTGGCCGATTAGTGTCCGCCGAGTTCGAAGGCCGGACAAAACGCTGACAGGATTTTGGTTTCTTGTTCTTGGATTTTGTGCTGATAGAGGTTTAGGAGGGAGTTTTTAAGAGGGAAGTGTCTGAATTTCATGAATGGCCGACATAGATGTCTGTCTTTTATGGTATATCAGAAAGTGTTATATGCATTTTAAAGTAATGGTAGAACAGTTTTCGTAAAATTGTGCTTTTATCTGTCTTGGAGGATTTTATATATATATTTTATTTCTGTAGATGGTTCTGTATTCTGCTTACCCTGTAAAAAATGATACTTAAAAAGAGTAGCTGAACTTGTTTTTTTATTACAATTGCATCGTAAATGTGCAATGACGTACTCAAATTTAACTAACCGTATTTTCTCAAAAATGAGCAGTGTGATTTAATATTGCTAACCTCAGCTTCTGTTCAGGCCATCTTAACAAAGCGCAACCTGACAAACTTAATATAGTTTTTCAGTATACGATTTTTCACATTATTTGATATCGATCGCTTAAATGGAAACTGAGTTATTACACCTCAATTATCTTACTTCCCATTCTTTTGGCACACCTTTTAACATTACTTCTATTTATAACTTCGTCAAAGTCGCCCTGGTAGTTTAACGGATAAGGCTCTGGACTGCGGTGCCTCAGGATATGGAATCGATTCCCGGTAAGTCGTGGTTGTAATGGTCGATATTTATTGAAAGTGATTTATGAAGGTAGCCTATGTAGGCTAGCATTTGTTCTATGCACTTATTTTTGAATACACGTCTTTTTCAAAATCGAAACTTATGTATTCGGAATTCATGATAAGCGTTGAATTTACTCCAAAATAAGTACATGTAACTTATTTTTGAGTATCTATTTTTAACAATGTAAAACCTTTTTTTTTTTTTTTGGTACGAATATAGTTCGCTTTAATTTCAATGTGTAATATTTTAAATAAACATGGCACATATTTATAAATAAAAATACTCAAAATTTAAGTTACACTTTATATACATACATTATAATTTCTAACCGTACCCCTTTAACTTTTTCCCTTAACAATTAACTCAAGATAACAATGTATTCGCCATAAGGTTATGTATTGCAAACACGGGTTATCTCAGGTCAGTCAGTTTAGCGACTAACCTCATACAATGGCCACAAAGATACAACAAACGGTTTTCTTCGGAATGTTTAGCATTCTGGTTGACCTCTAGGGGGCACTGCAAGGTAGTGGAAGTTGTAATGTTAAATAGGGATGTTAATGTAGTGATTTTATTGGCTTAGGTGTGGTATGGTACTAAAGTATGACGGTTATATAAAATTTTTAAGACTTTCTTTATATTCTCAAATTTATAGACACAAAAAATCCCCCTTGAACTCGTACCAAAATACTTTAGTTTTACATTTTTAAAAATAGGTACTCAAAAATAAGTAACATGTACTCATTTTTGAGTACATTTGATGCTTATCATGCCTCCTAATACATAATGAAACATGCCTTTTAGAGAATAAAATGAAGATATCTGTCAATTTTGACATAAATCAATCTTTTGTTTTAATTAAAAATAAATTGCACATTTAAAAAAACTTTTGATATACTAAAATATTCACAGGTTAAATTATACACCTAACTATCTGTACATGAAATACACTAAGAAAAGTTTCTTCGTGAGTTTATTTTTTTACTTACCTTCTATATTACTTCTTCGAAAATCTACCTTAACCATTAAAACTTAACCGAAGATTCTCAGTGAATATTCATGAATTCCCATCGAAACTACCGACATTGTAAAACAAGTACACAACTTAAAACTCAATCACTTTTCATTGTTAATTTAGAGTCCCACCGAAATCCTCCAGGCGTCGATGGTGATAGGATTCCAAATTATTCTGCTCTGTCATTCAGGTTACAGTGGCCGCTAACACGGAATCAGACAAAGGATTCTGCTCCGGTGTCATCATTTCAAAAGATCTGGTAATAAGGAGTGCAAAATGGCTCGGGGGGCTTTCTCGGGCAGGGCTAATTACGCAATCTATGTCATTTGCAATTCTTGTCCTAAATTAAAATTTCTAAAACTCACGTGGAATTATTCTGGGAATGTCTTCCAATTCATTTTGAGGGTGGAAAGTGATTGTTGTAAGTTCAAAGGATGCTTTCGTTTTGAGACCAAAATTTACGTGTTGGAATAAATTTTTAAAAATGATTTGGTGGTGTGTTTAATGATTGTTCCAGAAAATGTTATAATGTGCTATGAAACCAAGCTATTCATTTTGGCTTCTTTGGTAATGTTAATTAGATTAATTTGTTCTGAAGTATAAATTGTGTTATATTATTTCTGAAATAATTAATACCTGTCGATATATTTAATTTATAGGGGAATGAACTATATTTCTATTAA
Source organism: Troglohyphantes excavatus (assembly GCA_963932185.1). Taxonomy (NCBI): domain Eukaryota; kingdom Metazoa; phylum Arthropoda; class Arachnida; order Araneae; family Linyphiidae; genus Troglohyphantes; species Troglohyphantes excavatus. The sequence goes on along the minus strand of OZ010666.1, from coordinate 26,952,575 downwards.
TTTAAATTATCATTTTATTGTTTTTGCACCAAAAGTATCGATAACTTCAAATTAGTTTCCTTTTTACTTATTGCCTGCTTTCATCATTAAAAATAATTTCGTAAAGTTATTATTTTAATATTTAAATGTATGAAACATTTATTTAATGAAAAAATCAAATACTACAACACTTCAAATCTACGACAATAGCTCGCTAAATATATATTAACCATCGACTTCTTTTTGATAGTACGAATTCTGTGAATATTCAAAATGGCCTATCTTACAGATGAGATGTGTCGCTTTGTTCTCCCATGACGAAAGGATCCAAAATTAAAATTCGCCTAAATAATTGCCATTGTACAAAATATATGTTACGCTTATTAGCTCTCTTTGGCTTGTCTAGATACTGCACTGTAAACAAAATATGCTTAAAAATGAGTACATGATCGTACTCGTTTTTCTTTGAGTACAATTGCATCGTAAATGAGCGATGACGTACTCAAATTTATGTAATCGTGCTCTCGAAAAATGAGCAGTGTGATTTAATATTGCTCATCTCAGCTTCTGTTCAAGCCATCTTAACAAAGAGACCTGGCACACTTAAAATATTTGTTCTGAAGATGATTTTCCACATTATTTGATGCCTATTGCTTAAATGGAAACTTGAGTTATTACAATTTAATTATCTTACTTCTAATTCTTTTGGCACACCTTTTTAATATTTTTTCTATTAATAACTTCTACACGTCGCCTTGGTAGCTTAACGGATGATACACTGGACACTGCGGTGCCTGCATATCTGAGTTCGATTCCCGGTAGGTCTTGATTGTAATTGTCGACATTTATTGAAAGGGCTATTTGGGCTGGCATCTGCTCTTTTTATTCTTTTTTACCCATTCTACTCATTTTTAAGTACATGCATTTTTTAAAATGGAAACTTATGTATTAGCAGCCATGATAAGCATCGAATGTTTTAAAAAATAGGTGCATTTTACTTTTTTTTAATGCTTATTTTTAACATTACGCTGTGCCAGAATTGGTTTTGAGAAAACCCTTAAAACAACTATTCATTACATTAGCAGTACTTTCCCATAATAATAGTTTAATAAACACTATCTTTCAATTGATATTTCTTTTCATTTAGGACATAGAAAAGCGAACCAATCAACTCCATTAACTAATTAACTTTTACCAACCGTGAAAATCCCGTATCTAATTAAAGACCCAAAATAAACTCTAATCAATGGATGCCCTTTTCGACATTTCTGGCGCAAAGGCATCCTGTTACAGTCAATCCATTCGAAATCCCGTTCTATTTTGCCTATTGAAACGGTACCAAAATACGCGCAAGACGCAGCAGCGAGGACTCACCAAATTCCAACGAGCTTTGTTCGACGAAAGGGAAACCCGTGTTTCGCATTCATTTCCCGGTCCATTGTTAGTCACTAATGGCGGCGCACTTTGCCGAGTGCTATCGTTTACCCGAGTGTGCGTAATTAATTCAGAGAGTGGGGTATTCCTATTATTCGGCATCATTTGCATCGCTCTCCGCTTCAACTGGCGTCTTTGACCGGAGTCGTCTCAAAATGAACAAACACGCGCCCATTCAGTTCGGCTATTGGAAAAGGATATGAGGCCGAGCTACTCGCCATCGGCTTCATTAAGATGGACGTATGGGAGGGTATTTAACGTTGTTAAAATGCGTTCGGTTGTCAGGAGGATAGGTATGCGTGTGCTTCTATTCAACAGCGAGGTTTGAAGTGCTTCCATTTTTCTAATTAGAATGTGCTCTAACTGCCGAGGTTCGATGATTAATTGACTATTTCGTAATAACTCGCCAATTAGGCAATATTTGCTTTATTGTAGTTTATTGAACTTCCATTTTCTGTTGATATTGGGAGTGGATAAGTATCTGATTGTTTGAAAGACAACTGGATGTTTTTAAATACAAATTTTAATAGTCCGATAAATATATACTGTTTTCTAACTATAATATTGTTGTTAAACAATTGTGAACTTATCTTTAACGGGTGTTATTATTCTTAATTATTCAGAAATCTGAATTTTTTTACTGGTTTCTTTAAAAGTTTATTTAATTAATTTGATGGTCATCTTATTAAACATGATTTGCAACTGTTTTTATGATTATTTAACTTTTTAGTTTATAAATCGTTTCTGGAATAATTTTAATTACATTTCTTATAGTTAATTATTATTAATATATTTCTAGTGTTTTCTTGTCAGTAATTAGAGCTGTGGTTTCAAGGAGAGAGAAATTTGATCGTATAAAACAAGAAATAAAAAAATATGTGATAATACTGAGAGAAATGCATCTAATACGATTTAAAGCCAAACAAAAATATGTTTATTTAAAAAAGTTTGAATTTCAATTTCGTGATTTGTCAACAAACCTTGGCAACTTCACACCTTGTGTAGCTAAATGTGTTAAAATGGGAAGGTTCGGGATGTTGAAAATGCAAAGTTATTCCTAGTCTGAAATTTTAATATTTAAGTTTAAAATTAACATTAAAATAATTAAAATTATAAATAATCTTGAAATGATGCTATCATGATATTAACAAAATACACATTGTCTTTCTATATATCTTATTTAAAACCAACTGACGCTCAAGAGATTTTTGCAATTGTAAAGTTATTTTCACGGTTCGCCGGTTTCAATTAGTTTTCTTGCGTATGTTTTTTTTAAATATAATTTTAAATGTTTTAATTAAATATAAAGTGATAGCTTTTAAGTTGTACTTCAAACTATAATATTTATAAAAAAATGTAAAATTAAGCATTTTTAAGAATTTAAAAATTGGGCGCACTGCAGGAAAAACTATGATCCCCGGACGTATTTATTTATATATATATATATCCGTTCGAGTATTTCCAATAATACATATAATATAAAAATTGATAAAAAAAACGCTTTTTTGAAATAGTTTTCCAATTTAAAGCACTAGGAGGACTTTTAAGAACCTTTTTTATTGATATAATTAAAGAAATTGTTTTCTTTTTAAAAAAGGAGTGTGTTGAAAATATAAATTAAACTCTCCTGCAGTGAAAACAAATCTACAGTTCGAAATTATGCTTATCTGTCAGAAGGAATATACGTCTATAAGCGTCCGTGGATTCAAACCTTAAACAGCGAAAATGATACTTGATCCAAAATATTGAGTTCAATTGCCTAAAAAAACAAACTAGATGAGAAAATATACAAATATCATTAAATTATTTCATTCAAAAGAATCGAATAAATTAATGCACCCACTCAATCGCCTGAAGTCATCCATCTTCCTCAAACACCCAAACGAATGAATATCATAAACATACCCCTTAAAACCCACAAGGCACTGCACTGAAATCGCACTCTCGAGCACCCTCACTCTAGTCAGCACTCCCCCCCCCCCCCCACCACAAAAAACAACACTTTAATTCCTAAAAGAAAACTGGACGCTCCAGCTACCCCCCAGCTAATTCCGCAGAACAAAAGAACCAGAAGGACGAAGCACACTCACTGAAGGGCTTAAAACCTCCCCCCAAAAACCGCAAGTGTCCTCCTTCAAAAACTCCCCCCCCCCTCCACTTCGGAAGCTGATTCAATATTATTAATCCTCCCCAACGGGCATCGTCCTCCGCAGCCCCCTTCTGATAAGAGCCCTTGAAGTGTTAAACGCGAGCATCTTCCTAATCACTGCTTTCTTTCTTCCAGGGAAAGAGGTAGGGAAATAGTTTTTTCAGGTTTGGGTTGGCCTGCTCGATCGCTGGGTTTCCTCTGGTTTTTTTTAACGAGTGACGTGTTCCGTGTCCGATTTAATGATGCGAGAACGGTTTATGGCTCGCGGAACATTTTGTGGAAGGGGCATTTGGTTGGGAGTGTGGAAGGGGTAGGGATGGGTTCTGGGTGTATGGAGATTGGAGAAGGGGATGTCGGGATTGGTGAGAGTTGGGATGAGTGCGAATGTGTTCTGTGTAAAAACTGAAGGGTTGAGGGAGACATTCATGGTAATGGGAAATCGCATTAAAAAATTGGAAAATTTTATGTGGTTTAAAGTCACTAAAATAACAAACGAATTTTATATTTCTGAAGGACTGTAGTATGGGTCAGTGTTGTGTGGACATACCTAGCAAAATAAAGTCATTATAAAATGTTCATCAAAATTTTGAAATTGAAGGTTTTATGTAAGAAAATTGCCTATGTTTTGAAGATCTGTGAAATTAAAGGTGTTTGTTTCAATATCTTTCATAAAAACTGCAAACACCTTTTTAAAAAAAATCTTCAAAAAAAACTTCAATTTTTAATTATGAAGGGAAAATACATATATTTTAAACTATTTATGCAGGAAAATTAAAAACTTAAAAAAAACTGTAGTTTTTTGTTTCGATATCCTTTATAAAACCTTCAATTTGACAATTTTGTTGAAGGTTTTAGGCTGACTCTTTTTGCTGGGTATAGTTTAAATAGCCTTTTAAGAACTTTGCGAAATATATATATTAAAATATCATATTTTAGAGATACAGCTTCTAATATATTCCTCCTCGTTGTGTATTCGAAAAATATTTTAACATAGATCATTTTATGAATTTAAAATGTATGTACATTGCTGGAAAAAACTGGAGATTTATGCAAAGCTCTAGACGTATAAATTGCTTAAAGCTTTTATATTTTTCCTCTTTAAATTGCGGTTATTTTTTAACAACAGTTTTATTTTGCTTGAGCAATATCTTTAGTCGTTTATTTTATCTACAATATTAAACACTTCTGAATATATTTCGTTAATTTCTTTTATAGCTGGAAAATCCATCAAACAAAATACAGCTTACCTGTTATGTTATTGATGTGAGAGCGATAAAAACGAGCATCCTCGACAAAAATAGTATACTATGGCATCTCCTATGAGTACTATTAATCATAAATCTCATCATTTTGATGAATAGGTGTAGCTGATCAATGTAAGGGGATATAAATGATCTGCTTGTATGCTGACTCGTGCAAGAAACTCAGTTGTTACTTAATATTGAAAGGATGTTATTCTCTCATACGCTATTTTAATGGTTCTCATAGGAACTTTAATTGCAAAATAAAACGATGTTCTACAGACTAAATGTCTTAAGTTTTATACCGGTAAAAACATTAATATATTTACTTTTACGCTTTGTAAATAGGAACTGTAACTATAGTTTATGCATCAGATACTTATAAACATCATTTAATTTTGTACTTATATGTAAGTATTTTGGAAATATATATAACGCTCTACGGTTCGGCTTTTGTCTAAAATGTGATATTTTAAACTAAACAGTGACGTTTCCTATTATGATGTTAAAGCATCTTTACCGGTAGAATGACCAATAAATTAAATAATAATATTCCAATCAATACATACAAACGAAAAACAAATTAATAATAATGAAAAAAAACTATTTACAGGATCTAAAATATTATATATATATATATATATATATATATATTGCTATAGAAATCGAAAGGCTTGACTGGGGAAACGTAATTAAGGTAAAAAAAATTAGAAGGCTCGACAATTCTGTTATCTCTTATACATATAGGTAAATAAATCATTATAATAATGTAAAACTGGTACGTACGCAAGCATACGATCTCGCGAATATATATATATATATATATATATATATATATATATATATATATATATATATATATATATATATATATATATATATATATATATATATAATTTTCCGGACAAATCCCAAAATTAACCGATATTGTCGCTAATGAGTCAACTTATTCATATATATATAACCGAAATCCACAACGAATGCACATTCCACCGAAACACGGCTACTTTTATTCCTATTGCTTCAGTAAGAGACACTTCGAATTGGAAAAGAATAGAAACTAAATCAACGATAAAAAGTCTCCCCCACTAAAAAAAAAAACTCGATGCCCCTGCAATCCCCAAACAAAATGCCTTTCAGAAATCCCATCTCCTTAGAGATCGTCTTATTGAAACTGCCCCAGTGTGTGATTCAATTCGAGCAAGGGACGTGTTTTCTCTTCCCTCTGTAAAAGGGGGGGGGGGGGGGGCTTAGGACTCTTCCTAATCAAAATCTCAAAAACGAAATAAGAAGAAAATATTTTCTCCCACAAATCCAAACACCCCTGATCCGAAATCGGATGATAAAAGTGTTCGTTGGGTTAATTTGCATAATTAGAATCATCCCACTTCCCGAATCCCTTAAGTTGGAAGAGGGTGAGAGAACTTGAGGGGGGGGGGGAATTGATTCCGTCAAGCCTTGGGCCATATCGTGCTAGGGGGTGGTTGTGGTCCTGGGTGGAATCGGTGTTGCCAAGTTTGATAGGAATTGCCAATTTGGCGAAATATGGGTATACATGATGAGTAATTTATTATTAGTGATTTTAAAATAAGAAATTGTAGAGGATTTTCGTTATATGTCGTGTCCTTAACATTTCAATATTTGCTATTTAACACGGTCAGTGCATGGGCCACTGACCCGTGATGAACTTTGGGGTCATTACTGCACGGGGTTAATTCATCGACCCCGTGTTGCACTTGTGGATAAATACGGATTTTAATGTTCGTACAGAACGTGTTAAGTATGAATGTGTTATAAAAAAAAAAAAAAATTAAAAAAAAAGTTCATTACCTCTATGATTCCGCTCTCGGTGTTAAAAATCTCCCCAAATTTCTCAACTTCTAACTATCAAGATACGATAGACGTTCTACTAAATTTTCATTTTCCAATTGTAGAAGACGATGTTTCAGGGATTCGACGCTCATCAAACCAGGTAGAACAAAAGTTTACTATTGAAGAGATAAAATGGGCAATACAAAAGATGAAGACAGGTAAAGCTCCAGGGCTCGATGGCCTGCCCAAAGAAATATTTCAACTTATATTACATCAGCATCCTACATGGCTCTTAGACATTTTTAACTTTTGCTTGGAATTTTCAATCTTCCCGAGAAAATGGAAGGAAGCAAAAATCATTTTTATTCAAAAGCCCAATAAAGATATCACAAGCTGTGAAGCATACCGACCGATATGTTTATTACCTATCTTTGGAAAGATTCTGGACAAGATGATTACAAATAGACTGACGTACATTTTTGAAAACAGTACCTTTTTTGACAATAACCAGTATGGTTTCCGAAAAGGCAAAGGAGTGTTAAACGCTCTGAACTGTCTGATGTTAAATATTCAGAAAAATAAACAAAATAACCAACACACGGCGTTAATTTCTTTTGATATTAAAAATGCATTTAATACCATTCGCGTTAGTGACATCCTCCATACTCTTACCACTTTTAAAATTTCTAATCAACTCCTTCATCTTATAGAAGATTATTTTCGTCAACGCACAGTTACCTACGTTGCTACTTTTTCCAAAACATCAAAAAACTATAACTGCGGGGTCCCTCAGGGTTCAAACTCGGGCCCAATTTACTGGAATGGCATCGCAAACACTCTTCTTTCAGCATACAAAAACACGGATTTCAGGTTAAGAGGGGAACTGCTGGCTTTCGCGGACGATTTCCTTTTCGTTCTAAACGCATCCTCGAAAAACGAAATGATTCTTAAGATTAACCATGCAACTGATTTCATTTTTAACTGGTGTAAAGAATTTAAGCTAAAGTTAAGTATAGCTAAGACTCAGTTAATGATCATTCCAATACGAAAGGACCCAAAATGGTGCTTAAAGATTGAGATAGCAGATAGCTTCTATAGGAATACAAAAACTTTAAAATATCTTGGGGTAATTTTGGACTCTGGATTGACATTCACTCCCCATATCAAATCTCTACGGGATTCAACAATAAAGTGGGTGCAAAAAATATCACGCATTGCGAAACCTACATGGGGTCTGGGAGGAGAAATTGTAAAGGAGCTATACCTAAGAGCAGTGGAGCGCATGATTCTCTATGCGAGTGAGATATGGTACAAAGGAAGTGTGTCACAATCAGAAAAACTTACTCAAATACAGAGATCATTGCTACTGATGATCACAAAGGCATACAGTACTACATCCTCTGAGGCACTACAGGTTTTATCAGGTATCGTCCCCATTGATATACAGGCTAAAATTGGAAAGCAAAAGTTTGTTTCTAAAATGCACAAAGAGGATATCATATATTGTAATGTTATCATAAAGTGGGATGACATAGATTACTTCAGCCAAAACTTGAATCCATATAGACTCTACTCATTGAAATATGATCATAAAACTCCACAAAATAAGGGATACGAAATCTTCACCGACGGATCAAAAATTAAAAATGGAGATTCTTATTCAGTTGGTTGTGCGCTTATAGTTTATAAAGACTTGAAACTGCACTATTTGCTGACACACAGATTATCGGACAATGCATCGGTTTTCTCAGTTCTTTCTCCATATATAGTTTCTCTCCTATATATGGATCGAAAATAACTTGTGCACTGGAGAGACTTGTCACTTATATTCGGACTGTCAGGCGGCTTTAAAGAGTTTGGTCCAGGTGGAGGATTCACATCATTGGCACACAGAGATTAAGGGAATAGCAAAAAGATTAGACAATAAAGGGGTTTCAGTTTTTCTCCATTGGGTAAAAGCACATGTTGGGACAATGGGAAACGAAGAGGCAGACATACTCGCAAAGGAGGCAACAAAATCAATTACGATCGACTGCCCAGTAAAAATTTCTAAAGTCCAATTAAATAACATCCTAAAGGCAGAAGGAAAATTGAAGTGGCAAAGGAGATGGAATAATTCACAGAAGGGACTGTGCCAATTTCTTACAGGGCATGGGGTGTTCCCTGCCCATCAAGCTCGCCTTTTCAATGGTTCCCCGAAATGCCCCTTTGACGAGGAGGAGGGTACACTCCGTCACTACGTGATGGAGTGTGCTGAGTTTGAACATCTTCGGGTTATGGTGTTCCCTATGAATTTCCCTGCGCTGACGTTACAGTCTCTGGTGTTGACTAAAAAACATGCAGATTTCTTCCAGACAATTATACGTTCCTTGATGGATAAGATGGAAATATAATAAATCCACAATGTCACTGCATTTTTACATTTTATTTTGTATGGTTATTTTTATTTTTTATTTTCTATGTTTATTTTTTATTTTTTATTTCTTATACTTTTTCATCTTTTGATGTATTGTAAAAAAAAAAAAAAACTCATGTCAAACATGAGGTAATAAGGACTTAGAGTCATGTATTTACTACTGTGGTGTTAAAATTTCTATCGGATTGCAAACTTCTTGATGGAGTAGTACATAGTGATAGTACAGTGTAATAGAGACAAATTAGGGTAAGGTAAAAAACCATGTTTGGCATGCATGACTCACTTTCTGTAGGTTTAGTTTTAATGTAAAATTAAGTCTTGTTCTTTATTAGTGTTTATTAGCGTTTTGAAAGAAACACATAAAAAAAAAAATTATATAAATGTGTATAAAAACATCATTTGTTGAAAATCCCAACTCTATTGGGAAAGTGTGTGGGAACTATGTCTCGCTCGATCAGTTATATTATTCAAGTTTATGAACTAAGTGGTAACAGGACCAGTGGCATCCCCCTAGGTAAAAAAAAAATAATGTTTATCAAAATTAATTATGTGATGTTGGTGCTGAGGAAATGAGTGTGATAAATGGCCGAATCATTCAGAGAACTGATATTAACTTGATTTGAACAGTACTGATGGACAAAAACGGCGGAAGGTGAAAAGCAAATTACAAACTTGGTAATCTCTGGTTGGTCGAAATTGTTTTTGATGTTTCTGTGTGAACTGAACATACGAAATAAAAACATAAATGTAAAGTGGAGATTAAAAATGGCCGAATCATTTAGTGAACTGATATCAACTTGTTTTGAACAGTACTGATGGACAAAAACGGCGGAAGGTGATGAGCAAATTACAAACATGGTAATCTCTGGTTGGTCGAAATTGATTTGAAGTTTCTTTGTAAACTGAACAGACGAAATATAAACATAAATGTAAAGTTCAAGCGTAGAGGATCAACACTGGTCCCTGTTAAGTTATTTTGTATTTTGTATTTGTGTTTTTCTTAAATTATTTTCTTTCCTGTGCAAATGTAGCTACTGCTTCTTTCAGGGGTTATTACCCATATTGTAAAAAAAAAAAAACATTGTTAAAATTCTATTATTTGTAAAAATCTGAAGCTTGTTGCTTCGAAATCACTATGTGTAAAGACATAAATGTGTGAAACACGAAAATTGTAAAGTTCAAAAGACATGTAACCCTTAAATGTAAAATGTTTGTTGAGATGTATCTAAAAATTTTGATTTTCAATAAAGAAACTGTGGTTCCTCGACCGGCTGAGGTGGGGTTGCTGTCGTAGCGGCGAAGTCCCTACGGGACCGCATATCCTTCGGGAGAGGTCGGGCATGAGAGATATTACCTCTATGATAGAAATATATTAATAGTTTAAATACATGGACCGTGATAAACCAGTGCGGGCACAATGGACCAGTACGGGGTTGATTGACCCCGTGATGTACATGGGGATAGTTACTGCACGGGGTTAATTGATCGACCCCATGTTGCACTTGAGGATAAATATGGTTTTGAACGTCCACACAGAACGTGTTCATTGAATGTGTTAAGTAAAAATGTGTTATAAAACAGTTAATTACATCTATGGTACATATATATGAATAGGTTAAATACCTGGGTTGTGATAAACTGGTTGATTCTCCGGTTCGGCTCAAAGTGTACAGAAAAGACAATGCAAATACTTCGCTAAAAAAAATATGAAGTTTCACAAGCATATGCTATTATTGGAAATTTACCGTATATTTTCTTTCGCTTAGTATATTTGTTAGTGTTAAAGTCACTGAACTCTAACTGCTGGAAGGCTCAAACCTTGTGTCGTCCTCTATGGGAGCGTTGAAGCCAATTGAAAGCAGCCATGCTGTGCCTCAATATTTTTTTAAGTGATTTAGTGGTGTTTTTTATTACCACAGCATTGTAGAAATATTAAATGTATATAAATATTATATTTTCTTCTTATAGAATTAATTTTTATGTTACCAAACAAATAGTTTTTGCTCTTGCTTTTTATCTACTTCGACTTTGACTTGCAAATGACTTTCTGTTTTAATAGCAGATTGCATTTAAAATGGGTTTAAAAAGAAAATTGAAAAAAAAAACTCAGGCAAAAGCAATACACGTCGGCTTATTTTAACATGAAAAATATACGAAATATTGCGGTAGCAAAGAAAGTGGAACACATCATGGTTGCCTCTAAACCGGCTTCAAGTCAACAAAATGTCTTGCCCTATCCAGAAGTTACAGTTAGAGATCAGTGGTTCAAGTTCTTCTCCTCCAATTCTAACAATACCAAAACAAAAAGTGTGATTATTGTTAGACTGGCATTACATATTCCAATGTATTTACGCGACCATAGTAAACTTTCAAAGATTGATCTTCCATTTCAAGTTTCATAAAAAATATTCTAAAATTTCCTCTGATTCGGAGTTTAGATTTTATGACATATTTTCTTAATTTGGCGAAGTTTTCATTTGGTGTTGGCGATTCCGAAAATCCAAGTTTGCAGCCCTGGAACAGAAGGGTTTAGGACACAGGTTCCAGGAAATAGAAATGCATTCGTCGCGGTGGAACACTGGGACATTTCTTGCCTCCGCGGTTTTGAATCGAGACAGCTTTGGGGAAAGCAAGCTCCAGATCAAATGGAAAAATAGGGTTTGGAAGGAAAGAAAAAAAAAGAAATAAAATGGAAACAACAACAGCAGCAAAGCAAATATCCCATCTGCTGTTTGGGATTGGTCGGGACAGGAGGGTTTTTTGAGTAAATATGCATGTGTGTTTTTGCGGTGGATAGTTTAGCGGTTTTGGTTCCTTTTTTTTTTGCTGTTGGAATTCTTCCAGCGATGCCGCGGGCGAAGTTCTTCGGCAAATGACAGATCAAAGATGGAATGGAAAATCGACGAGATTTCGAGGGGGGGAGGGGGGGGGGGATTTCGAATCTATTCAAAAGTAAATGGAAAAATGATCGATCCAATTAGTTGGCGAGGAGAGGTTGTGTGAAAAGCGGAAACGTTTTGTGGATAGAATCGCATGCTTTTATAATGTGAGCGCGTTGGAAGAAATATCTCAAAGAAAATAAATAATATACTCCTGAGAAAATAAGGATTACTTTTTAGAGAATAAAACGTTAAATAATTTTATGGCTAGTGTTTTCTTTTAAATAGACTCTTTGAAAAATATTGTAAGCATTACTGTGTATTTTGAACAAAAAATAAAACTATGAAACTGTAAAATGCCTTCAACGAATTTCTAAGTCTAAAAGGTAATTAGATGGCTATGAAGTTTTAAAGAATGAAAGAATTTAATTGTTTTCTCAATTGAATTGGTTATTTCAGAAACCCTATAAGTGTAATGTTAACTCAACGGCAGATATGGGGTTTCTTAAATGAACGATTCAATTATCAATTAGCGCTTATTTATTGCTAAAACTCACATTCGCTGCTTAACAAATGTAATGACCAGAAAATAAATTACAGACAACACAATTTTGCAATATTTTTCCGTTCATAATATTTTATAAGTTTTACTATTAAAAAAAAATAACCAAATTTGTTCTTTTTTTTTAGTAAACGACAAACGAAACTAGCTTAATTGCATTTATATGTGCATTCATTTATCGTTTATTAAACAATTTTACATGTAAGTTAAAATCAATTAATGTTTGTATATTTTAAAAAAATTTCACAGTCCAGATAAAAGTAAGGTCCTTAATCGACGCTGTCTAAGTTCATTATCTTCACCAAGTTTAGCCTTCTTTGCGTATAACAAAAGTTATTTTGTTTTCCATCCTGAACGATGTTATTTTATTAATTGATATTACTTCTGAAAGGTGATAACAAATGTATCAAATAGAAAATTATTGTGGCGGATGACGGATTGTATAAAATAAACAAGCACCAACATCTGTGATTCAGCGAGATATTATACCATTTTAGTTATATATTTTTTTTAATTGAGAAGTTACTTAACGTTGTAATTAAAAAAACCTTTTAAGTTTATTGTTTGTTTTTAATGCTAGTGATAACTTTCTTTTTGGTATTTTGGGTTACATTCCTTGGCATCGATGCTTGAAAAGTATTCTATCGTTTTAGGTCACTTAGACCAATTGGCAAAAACGAGGATAATACATGAGCTTGTATCCCACTCTCTAAACTCTCACTTTATAAGCAACGAAATGCGCAGGGCGGTTTAAGTCCCGAATGACACAGAAGGACGTTTTTGAGGATGGTCTAATGAGGGCGCCAAATTTTAGTGAAGAAAGGAAAATAAAAATGATTTTAGTTGGAAATGTGTTGTCATCATTGGAATTTTTTTCAAGATTTATATATTTAATTAAATTGTAAATTACAATCAAATGAATTACTTTGCGATTCATTCATTACTTTATTTCTACCTGTATATTACTTTATTTCTACTTGTATATTACTTTATTTCTACCTGTATATTACTTTATTTCTACTTGTATATTACTTTATTTCTACCTTTATATTACTTTATAGTGGTTAGTTTGAATTTGATTTTATTGTGTGAAACCACACTTGTGACCCAGCTGACTAGCGATTACCACCAAAATTTACAACTTAGTAGAACGAATGTAGTTTTGGTTAACCAAGTTAGAAAATACCGATATAAAAATAATATGATACAAATTGCAACTTGTACAAATTGGGGCGCCGAAATCATACTCGATTGTGTCACAAAAATTTATTGAAGTCCCTGGTAATGGACGAATGCTTTAACGTCCAGAAGTCCTTTTCACAACCCGTAATGGCCGTGTGCTGGGAACGGGGAGAGGACAATCTCAGTCCTTTTCACATGATTCGGTTAGACGTATTGGGAATCGAACTCGAGACCTTTCAATCCCAAATGAAGTGCCGTTTCTATCATGTTATCAATACTCCAAAGAAATTTGGAAAGTATTTAACACTATTTGAACGTTTGTGATACTTGTGCAATAATACATTTATCTTAGTTCAAATGTATAAATGTTAAACAAAATGAATATAAAATAAATTAAAATAACGCAAGCCCATTCCGCACTTTGTGCAAAAAATAGGGTTTTTTTTGTTCGGAGTTTTGCAATTTATTGTTTGAAAATGTAAATGAAAAAATAAACTCAAGAAATTACTTCATTTTAAAACATATTTAAATTATTTTGAAATTATTTAAAAAAAAAAAGAAATAACAATTATATGTTTGCCTTTTGAAATGTTCTTTTTATTTTTTGAGATTTTATTCGATATTTTTGTCATCCAATTTCATAACAAACGATAAAACCACATCCTGCCATTTATATTCGGCCAAAAGATATTTTATTCTTGTTGAAATAAATTGCTAAAATCCCCGGCAACTCCGGGCGGCTTTTGCTTTCTCAAAATTGAGACAAAATATAAACTATGGCTTGTTTATTTGTTTTCATATCTCCAGACTCCTTGTCGTCGCAGGGAATCCATTCCCAACCGGCAAAAGCAACCAAAAGAAACGCAATTTTATTAAAAAAAAACGCTCGGCAATCGATGATTCCCGACCCTTATTCGGCTTGGCAGAGCAAAAAAGTCGCCAAACCACGCCACAAGTCTCAGAGAAAATTCCACAGGAATAAAATCCCGGTGAATATCATAAAAAGGGATAGAAAATCGTAATATACTCTCTGGTAGGACGAGAAGTGAAGAGAGGAAATAGAACTGAGGTGGGGGGTGGGGGTCTTGACAGATTCAATTTCGGAATAGAACTATGGAACTTTTCGTTCATTTTGTCCGAGTCGAATGTTTTTTTTGTTTTTTTGGCGGGAAAACGACACAAAAGACAGAGGAATATTATGATTGTGAAAGAGAATGGCTCTGCCTCCTGGCGATATTTGTTTTCAGTCATTTGATACGGGGAAATATCACTTTCGAAACAAAACAAAAGAAAAAAGAATTGTTCAGATATTTTGTGTGTGAGTGGGTTTGGGCTGTCGGTGCATGATTTCATCTTTGACGGGAAACGGGGAAGAAAATTGATGCGAGAAATGAAGGAATCTCGCGAAATTCAAAAATATAAAGCTAATAGCTACTTTGGATACCTTTTATGTGTTATTGGAAAAACGTATATGAACTTTTATTCCTGAAACTATTTCTATTCCGGGACCTTTTCTTAAAATTTTCTTTATTTTCACTTTTGTTAAATTATATATTATTTATAACTTACTGACTATTTATAACTTACTGACTATTTATAACTTACTGACTATTTATAACTTACTGACTTTTTATAACTTACTGACTATTTATAACTTACTGACTATTTATAACTTACTGACTATTTATAACTTACTGACTATTTATAACATACTGACTATTTATAACATACTAACGTTCACACGATTTTTTCAATGGGAGAGTTTCACGTGACGTATTAACATGGTAACTTACTAGTAGTTTCGGTTTCTTCCCTACAGCAAACAACTTTGCTTTTATTTGTTTAGTCGCTACGCTTGCCATTTCGGAAAAGTTTGTTTATAATATTTTTTTTTCCAAATAAGTAATATTTTTATTCCATATATGAATGAATTTAAGTACAGAAATACTTATATTATATTTGTATATAATTAGAATTACAACAAAATACAGAAAAATACATTTATTTCAACACAAAAATACTTGATAAACGATGACTACAATCTATCTCAGTGTGTGTAGTGAATATTTCTATATTGAGGTATTATTTAAAGACTAAAACTTACAATTATAGTACAGGAGCTAAAGCCCCATGCTAACCCTACGGAACTTCTTCGGAGTCGTGGAACTTTCTCCATGTTCCGTTGGAACAGCGGTCTTCTTCTTCTCGGCGTGAAACTCCCCCATTGTAAAGTGGATTTAACGTCTTGGAAATTTAAATAATTTATTGTGGGCATTCTTCTTTATATTATTTAATATTTTTGATATAATTGTAAATAGTTAGCTTGTAAGTTGTACCTCAACATTTTAAATTAAAAAACAAATATTGTATAATGGGGTATTTTCATGTATTTAAAAATCAGATGCATATATATTGCTAGAAAAACAAACTGGGTATCAATGGAAATATATATATACGGCCTTGTGCATCAGATGGTTAATATGTAACTTTTCTCCACACAAGTTGGTTTTCTCGATATAATGCAGATATATTAATAAATTTCAGTGATTTTATTTTAGTTGTATGTATATTGCTTAATAATTTGTTACCGGTCAAAAGTCGTTAAAATGGGATTTTATTTATTTTTTAAATCATTTTTAATTATATTATTCATTAAAAAATGTTTTCTTGTTTTAACTATAAAGATCATTAGAAATCTTACATTTTTGTGTTTAATCTGACCTTGATTTACAAAAAAATAAAAAAAATGAGATTTTAGCAGTTTGTGAATTAAATACTAATCGCACTCTAAAATTTGCGATTGATATAGATCATGAACCTTTTTCTGTAAATATAGAGTAATATATACAAATCACTTTCAACAATATGAACGTAAGTTTAACCCTATGGCGGATAATCAAAATTTCGAGTCTGTAGGTTTGTTTTCACAGCACATAATTTTAATTTATATTTCAAACACATTCCTTTTTTCACAAGAATATTATTTTAAAATTATATCAGTTGAGTAGGTTTTCAAAAGGCCTTATAATGCTTTAAATTTAAAATTATTTCAAAAAAGATATTTAAATCGACTTTTATATAATGGGTACTACTGGAAAAACTGGAGATACTCGAACGAATATACACGTTTGTATCCGTCAGGTACTATCAAACGTTTGTATTAAGTAATTTACAACATATTGCTTGGAGATAACGTCGCAATAGAGTTAAACAATGGGCTATTGGTAACAGTTAAGGATTCTATTCCGAAAGAAAAACAAGTAATTTTTAACTATAGTCAAATAACGTGGATAACATTTGAAACTGTATTTCAATATCCTAACTTTCACAAGCTTAGTACATTGAACAACGACAGATAAAATGTACACTATTTCCCTTCCTTTGCAAGAGATTACTTGGTTGGACGACGAGGTCCAGACTCGCAATCGTGTGATTACGAATTCGTTACTTTTCCAACCAGGTCATCAATGGCCTCAAATAACAACTAACTAAATGAATTCTTTGTTTATTCTCTTAACTCTCACTTTTGTCTTGTCATTGTGGTAATTTTTTTTATTTTAAATTGTTTATTTTTAATTGTTTATTTTAAATTGCTTATTTTAAATTGTTTATTTTAAATTGTTTATTTTAAATTGCTTATTTTAAATTGTTTATTTTAAATTGTTTATTTTAAATTGCTTATTTTAAATTGTTTATTTTAAATTGCTTATTTTAAATTGCTTATTTTAAATTGTTTATTTTAAATTGTTTATTTTAAATTGTTTATTTTAAATTGTTTATTTTAAATTGTTTATTTTAAATTGTTTATATTAAATTGTTTATTTTAAATTGTTTATTTTAAATTGTTTATTTTAAACTGTTTATTTTAAATTGTTTAATTTAAATTGTTTATTTTAAACTGTTTATTTTAAATTGTTTATTTTAAATTGTTTATTTTAAATTGTTTATTTTAAATTGTTTATTTTAAATTGTTTATTTTAAATTGTTTATTTTAATCATCAAAATGGATCAATGAATTACTCTTTAAAAATGTGAAATTTCCACTTTGAACAATCAGGCTTATTAAAAATAAAAACATTTTCTTTATTACCAAAAAAATAGCCAAACATTGGCAGATTTTAATAAAAATCCCAACAGCAAAAAAAGAAAAAATTGCACAATACTATTTGTGATTGATTCTAGAATATTGCACTCAAAATTAATCTAAAATGTTCACTATGCGGAAGTTCACACATGTGAACAGGAAGCGTAAAGCACATGTAAACCATTGGGTCTCATCGTACAAATTTTAAATAGGTGGTTTTAATATGAGACCACCAGAAGCGAAAGGGTTAAAAAATCCCAGCCTATTAAGCCTTGTTTATATTTGTCTGTTTACACAATACAAAAACAACCTCGAGAATTGCAAAACTATTTCCACCAAAAAAAGCTTGAAAAGTGAATAGCCCATTTGAAATTCACATCCCCTAAACCTTAATGCCCCTTTTATGCAGCTATCTCCAGCATGAGTTGGATAATGGAACAAACATTTTATAGAAGGAACTTTTATGGGGGCTCTTTTCCGCCATGTTCTTCTTATTTTTGGTTGTTTAACGCTCCTTGAAGCTGTTGGGCTCTGCAAACTCAACATGATTTACGTTGCTGATTCCGCTCGATTTGGGTGTCTGGCTGTAGTCTCAGCGTTTTGACTGCGAAGCAATGGCGCGTTTTCCCATGCTGTATTGAAAATACAGAAACATTCAGACAATGTAGCGATGTCTTATAAGTCTGGAAAGCTTTGTAGAACAGCAATTGTGTAGAAATAATGTGTGTGGATTCATTATGGGAGCGTTGCTATGAAACATATTACTTACATGCTCACTCAGTCTCGATCTTTTATTTTTGTAGTGTGAAATGAGACGAAATGAAAACATGACCGTGGCTAAAACTTTGCGAAACGCAATCATAAAATGTAAAACACCTTTGCATTTGCGGTTGCATCGCGCAAACTTCATTATAGTATCGAGGCATTTCGTAAAAAGCATGCCAAAAATTTAAAAAAATCGAGTCATCGCAGTCCCCAATCTACCGTACGGTACGGGCCGTGATTACTATGTACGCGCACCTGCTCGACCAGCTCCTTCTTGCGTCTTCGGTAAGCTATATGGGCTGTGTTATGCAACAATGGATCAACTCACACGATGTTCGTTTTGAGAAAACTGGCTTTGTAGCAAACCACTGAATAGGAAAATCCATGCTACAGCAATTCGCTACATGTCCAGTATTGCAACTGATGTTTGTTAGCATAGAAAGCGAAACTTTGGGGTTCCATTTACGTTAAAAACTCCATTCTTTTCAATTTGTGGGTTGATACATTGTTGCAAAACAAAGTCCATGTATCTCTCTGCTCTTGCCATAAGTGTTTTTAAGTTTCATTTTTCAGAAATACATATTCTTCTTGGATGTATTTCTGAAGTATTATATTTAATAAGTAATTTGTTTGTCATTTATATAATTTTGTTTGTCTAAAAGTGCTCCTTCAACCTATTAAAGTTTAATATGCCGCAATAAAACTTTAGCATGATATTTTGGCTTCATCGTAAAATCATCGACAATTCGTCACTTTTAACTTTTTTTTAACACAAATGGTTTTAACTGTCGAATGGAATTGTAGAAATCTCGCACTCTTCAATTCAAGCACGCACTTGTCACGATCTTCTGATCACAACTAAAGTTACTGTAGTTTAACGTGGCAGTGTATAAACTCCACTCAACTAATACGCCTCCATGCGATACAGAGATCAGAGAAGGGAATGAAGTAACGACCCACCTGACCTTTGAGGCCTAACTTCTTCTTCTACACAGTGGTAGATCATTTACCCCAAAGGTTGATTCCCCTCTGGAGTTGTGGTACTTTGAAATATCAACACATTTCATGTCGCGCAAGTTGCTGGAGTATACGGACCGACTGCCAAGGCGTATTCGCATCAACAAACAAATAAATAGTTTTGCAAGAGAATCAGTCATAGTATTGGGCGGGCTTAAGTTATGATTCGATATGTATCGAAATTCCGGAAGTAAAAAATAATCGCTGTGTAGGAATTTGTAATTTTGATTTGACGATTAGTTAGCTCGGAAATACTGCAGAATTTAAGCCTGAAAGAGCTTCAAGTTCAAAATTCTACTCCGGAAGAAAAGCATTAGTTCGGCAACAAATGGAAAAGTATTAATGCTTAAACAAAAGTAGCAGAGTGTTTATATTTTTAATGATAAAGGGAAAAATTGTATTTTTCCTTGATTTGAACACAATTCATTTTCGAAATTAAGTTTAAGTCCTATTATACACGAACGAAATAAACGGGCGCGAGATTTTGGAGATGGCTCTGCGATTGGTGTATATAAACCACGTGGTTTGTATCCACCAATTGCAGAACCATTTGCAGAGGCTCACACGCGTTTATATCGTCCGTACAGAAGGGGCCTATCGTGCATATAATTATGTGTACTTAATGCTACAGAACATATTCTAATCATAAAATATCGATATATCGGACATATCGATGTATTAACACTATGCATGAATAAAAAATGTCGATATATTAGAAATATCGAAATATTAGAAATATCGATATATCAGAAATATCGATATATCAGAAATATCGATATATTAGAAATATCGATATATTAGAAATATCGATATATTAGAAATATCGATATATTAGAAATATCGATATATTAGAAATATCGATATATTAGAAATATCGATATATTAGAAATATCGATATATTAGAAATATCGATATATTAGAAATATCGATATGTTAGAAATATTAGAAGTTAGAAATATTAGAAATATCGATTAATCGGGATGACCAAATGTCATCATCTCCCGAGTCTAGCATTGCGTATTTTAAAATGAATTCAATTTATTGTGAATTTTCTAAAAATACAAAAAACCAAACGAACTACTCTATTTAATTTTTTTAAATGATATAAAGTTTATTTTTTTTTATTTTCGAAGAAAAAACGGGAAATTCCATTTTTACAGCTATCCAAAAACTTCTCTCTCCCTTCTCACCCCCCCCCCCCCCCAAACCTCAAAGAAGAAGGGGGGGGGGGGACGAGAACTCTACTCCAGTTACAAGGAAATCCAGAACAGTTGTAAAAACCTTTTTTTTCACCCCCCCTCTCTCCAAAAAAACACAAGGGCTTCAACAATCCGCATACTAAAGTGCTGCTGATTATGTCTTCAAAGGTTTCGGGAGCTACGTCACGCACAAAGTCATTAGCCGGATCGTGTGTCATCCGCACGGGTGGGTCGATTCAGATTACCAGGGGGGGCAGGGAGGATAATAAGGCATGGGATGGGAGTTGATAAAAAAAAAGGGTAGAGAGAGTATAATAAGCTGCATCTCGACGTCAGATATCAGAAGTCAAGGGAGTTTTTTGAAGTAATTCTTGATAATGACGGTGAAGAGTGAATATAAAATTACAGATTTGCCTCTCAGGAAGGGTGATAGTGTGTGGGGGTGGAGGTGGTTTCATGTTTCCGATGTATATATTCGTATATAAGGATTTCTGGTTTAGGACAGTGTGGTGGTGTATTCGATTTTTATTTAAAAAATATTATTTAATATTTTATGTTAAAGTGATTAATAGCATATTTATGATTTCTGAAATAATGATCCCTTTTACACCCCTGAGACGCAATGGACCTTAACACATGAGGTATCAAAAGAAAGATAATTTTATGGATCAGGGGCGAATGGTGCTTTCATCTTTTTTTAAGGCGTTTAAAATAATTAATTTTAAAGGTTTTTTTTTGGTTGAAGGTTTTTGCAAAAGACAGGTAACGCGGATATATTGAAAACGTCACTTTTTTTTAGAAATTTAAAAATCGAATAGAAGTTCTATAATCACATGGTTAAATTATTTTCATCTTGTAATCAGATATCAAAATATCAATTTCAAAAATTATTTATACATTGTTAAATTTTAAAAATAGTTATTTAATCGATAATTTTATTTACAATTTTACAACTTCTATCGATTGTAAACAGATATAGAATCATCGATAATGTTATTTTATCAGAAACTCTCTTTCAGTGAATGTAATGTAATGTCGACTTATTTATTCACTTTGATTTCATGAACAATAGTTATTTTTTTTTATAAAAGTTAACTCGATACTTGGAGTGAGTTAATGGTAAACTCACAAGTAGCATTTAAGACGAACTGAGAAATTCGTCTAGACTAACTCATTCCTAAACTTTAGAATGCGTTTGAAAGTATTTACATTTCCCATGGTTTCTGCTTAGAATACATGTGCAGAATTTCTGTAGATTTGAATTTATTGATCTTGCAAGGGGCGGAAAAGATTCAAGTTTTGAATATGTTTACAAACAGACTACAGTTTCTATAGAATATTAAAGTGTAACAATATATATATATATATATATATATATATATATATATATATATATATATATATATATATATATATATATATATATATATATATATGCTGTTTCAAAATGACCATGATGGGTAAATTTACGAAAAAACAAATTCCAATGAAAGGTTTCATAAAGGCTTTTGTTTCTGATTGGTGTATTGACCAATAAGAAGCAAAAACCTTTAAGAACAATCTTATTGGAATTTGTTGTCGGTTGGACCTTTTTGTTTTGTAAATCGACCTGTTTCTGTGATTATTTCCCTATTTTGGATCTTTTGAATTGATTAACAAAATTAAAAATTTCTGATAGTATAAATTAGTTTTTTGACTCTTAAAACCACAGATTAGAAGAAAAACATATTATTTTCGACATAATAATAAATATCTAACGAGTAGCTAAATGTAATGATTATTGGCATCCATTTTGAAACTGTCCCACTTTCTATAGTTAAAAGCGTGTAAACTTTGTTACTGTATGTCAGCACACCAAGTAAAAGCAAACCTTTAACAAACCCTTTTTTTTCAATTTGTTTCATGTTAAGCGACTTTTTGCTGTAAACGTAAAATGTTAAAAAATTGAAAACTTTGACCGCGATGCATAAAGTTAAAATATTGTCCGATATTGGAATTTTTTTTTGCATTCTTTAAAAAAATTTAATTTTTCATTTCCATTTGGGGAAGCGCGCAAAAAATTGAAAATTTCAAAAGTTTAACTCCGATTCGCAAATTTAAAATATTGTTAAAATATTGTAAAATATTTTTTTACCATGCCATATATATTAAGGGCTACCATCTTTTTCCGCATTATTCTATTTCTATTCGAAAAATTTCACTTTTTTCACTCCACCCTAATGAGTACCTTACATTATCAAAAACCATGAAAATGTCAACCTTTATATTTATCAAATTTTCCCTGCTTTGAACGCAAAGCACCATATATAAAGCTAAAACCGGAAACCACCATAGCAATGTATCCTACATCATAATTAAAACTATAAACAACCCCATCACCCCTCACTCAAAACTAAACCAACTCCTCAGCGTAATCCCATGCTCAAAATAATTACCGGCCCATTCACATCGGCAATGTAAATAAAAGCATCACATCCACAACGTCGGATCCTGCCTCATTCTGAGGACATATAAATTCCGCCTTAATGACAACTTCCTGAATGGAAAAGAACCCCAAGAAGGAAGCGATTCATTAACATTTTATTGCTCGTAAAGAATCTTCTTTCGCCTATTTAATTTGTACCTCATTACGGCCTGTCTGAATGGGTGCCCGTCCGCTATCCAGTATTCTGCAGTGAGCTCAACTTAAAAACAAATTTGTTCCAGGAGGGAAGGACTTCTCTTTCCTCTGAGGATTAGGACCGCTTTCTAATGAAGTCGTATGAGGGATGATTAAAATGTAGGAAGGACTTTTGCCATTTGCTTGGGAGTTATGGGGGGTGGTCGGTGATTCTTTGCCTGCCCTCAAGGTATGTGTTTTGGAGTTGGCGAGAGTTTAAATTCGGTAATGGATTCTTGTTAATTATGAATTTGGTGGGGGGAAATGAATTGGGGATGTTTGATATGTTTGTTGGGGGTGAAATTGGGAATTTAATTTAATGTGATTTGACTTTTATGGACATCCATATTTTAAGGAAGCTATGGAGTTTGTGTTTTAGTTAACTTTCAGAAGTTTTGTGGTATTTTTCTGTATATAAATTATTGGATAAACTTGTAATGAAATGCAGTAGAACTTCAATTATCCGGATCAAATATGGGACCAAATTCCATTCGGATATCGATTATAAGATAAGTCACGAAACAAAGGTTATTTCGTAGTAAAATAAGAGAACTTAGTTTTTTTTTATAATATAATTTAATGGCGAATAAGAACAATATCATTCACCGAAAAGAAACTTTTTAAATGTAGATTTTTCAGAATTATTTTTTTTCCACTCAAAGTAGTCCGGATCCGGATAATTGACGATCAGCATTGTTTGATTCGGATAACTGCAGTTCGCGGATAATTGGAGTTCTAATGTAGTATAAAGACAAAATATAGTTAATTTGAAATCATAACTTTCCTATAGCAATATCAACATAAAATTGCGAAACATAAAGAATATCCCATTATTTTGTTCAATGGAATATTTAAAAGCTTAATTTAGTACTATTGCTGATAGTGAATGTCATATGGTTAATTATATAATACTCTTAAGTATATTTCAATATAATGTACTATAAATGTAAATAAAATATACTATTTTACTATTTATATTTAAATAAAAACTTATTCTCACAAATTTTAATCGAAAACTGTGTACAATGTTGTTGATTAAAATATACTTAACTGGCCTAAAATTGTTTCAAATCTAGATTAATTTATAAGTAAGAAAATTGTTAGAAATGCTTTTAAATCTATGTTTTGGTCAAGTGGCTTAGAAATTTTTCAAGAGCCCTCATTTCTGATAATTTTTTATTTGTTTTGGAGTATAAGATAGTTTAGAAATTTAATAATGTTACACAATCTACATTAAAAACTATTTAAAATAATCAAATTATGTATTACAAGATTAAAAAATAAGGTTATTTAATCATTCTATTGGCGATTCTAGATTTTTTAGTTAAGGAATCGTCAGTTTTTCCAGCAATACACATAATTTTTAAATTAATAAAAATACTTTATTTTTTGATATTTTTAAAATCTGATGGGTTTGGATATATATTAAAAGCTATAACAATAGAATTAATAAAGATTTGTAAAAAAATTAATTGTTACAAAAAAATAATTTTTACAAAAAATTAAATTTTACAAAAAATTACTTTTTACAACAAAAAAAAAATTAAAAAAAAAATTTACAAAAAAATAATTTAAGAAAAAGGATTTTTACAAAAAATGAATTTTTACAAAAATGTTATTTTTGCAAAAAATTAATTTTTACAAAAAATTAATTTTTACAAAAAATTAATTTTTACAAAAAATTAATTTTTACAAAAATATAATTTTCACAAAAATATAAGTTTTACAAAAAATAAATTTTTACAAAAAATTAAATTTTATAAAAAAAATATTTTTTTACGAAAAATTAATGTAAATTTTTTTGCAAGACAACACGTTTAAAATTTCATTGAATTTTGCTGAAGAGTCGCTCAAAGGGTTAAAATTCAATAATTTTGACAACATTCCTCACATTCTTGCATAAATTCCATCCATAAAAGAACCTTCGAAACTGAAAAAGAATTACTCTAAAAAAACATTCATTACCTTGATGAAAAAAAACGCGTGTTTCAAACGACGGATATGACTAACGCTTCCAAAGCGCCAAATACTCCCAAACGCATTTTTTACAGATATTATACAACTTCCCATTCAAAGAAGAAAAAAAAATACATTCCATATAATACTAATACAAAAAAAAGACATATACGCTTCGGGTGCTCCCTTTCGCATTTGAAAAGCATTTATTAAAATTACGCTTTTCTTGTCCAATTTTATGGTTTTGCCGTTCATATTTAACACAAGACAGATATTGACAACCGCCATAAAAAAAAAAATAACCATCTACTAATACCAACGCGAACAAGTCGTTATGAATTTCAAAAGGGAAACAATTTGCGAAAAAGACAAAAAAGGAATAAAAATTAGAATGAGGGGGGAATGGCGATTGTACGAAAGATAACGCTAAAATAACAATAATCGCGCAGACGATAATAAAATAGGAAACGAAGTGAAGTCAGGTATGCAAATGAATGGGAAAATGAGTTATTGGTGCGGTTTCCGAATTTTTTTCACCTCCCAGCGATATTCGGGTTATTGTTCGTTCTTTTTATTATTTATCGCTCGATTTGGAAAAAAAAATGTTAATGGCAGTCGTTTTTTAATCAATTTTAGAATTTTTTTTAGTGTTTAAGTAATTCCATGGAAGACTGTGTTAAAGATTTAAGTCGCTTCATATGTTATGACATTAGCTTTTTTGTCGTATATTTCCATTCAACTGAGAAGACTTGTTAACATGTTTTCTTGTACAGTTTCTATTCACGTTTTTTTATACATTAAGTAAAAATCAAAACAATCGTATCAGTGTATTATTTTTCCTTTGCAGGCAATAAATGAGGTAGGCTGTGTCTGTCAAGACGGCCGCAGGGTTTAAGGAGTGTCAAGTCAAACTCAAGAGAGTTGAGCTTTTTTGAATTTCTGACTAATCGCCGCTTTTTTTCCACATTGTGTTTCCTTACTATAGTAACGTTTACAAGCGTAAAATAGTTGCACTAAAGCTGTTTCGCGACTCATGTTTTTATTGCGGTCCTTTCTCGCCCTGTTTCACCCCTTATCCGGATTTGATACAACCACTCCAACGCGGTTTCGCGACTCCTCTTTCTTAATTTTCGTTTTCGTTACCCCTTATCACATACACCTAAATGGAACCAATTTTAATGAAATGTATATGACAAACTTGGTTTTGTTCTAAAATATATTTAAAATTATTGAAAAATTAGAAGCGACGTGTGAACGTAAATTCTAATAAAACCTAAATATATCTGGATATATCCCCAAATTATCCAATTGATCCGGGCGCTGTAAATGATTTTTATGATGATAAATTATAGTCAATTTAAAAAAAATTATTTATAGGTTTAATTAATATTTGTAATGTAAAATCGAAAAATGTAAATGTCTCAGAATATATAAACTTTTTTTTAAGAATTAAAAAAATACTTAATTTTTGTTTAAATTATTACCAATACAAATAAATACTACTTCTTGTCAAATTGCTTTCATTTTCTATAAGAGTTAAAATAATGTGTTTGTATATGTTTTAGTATCATATAAACGCGTTAGATTTAAAGGTTTTTATTACATTTTAACGGAATTTACAATGAACTAAAGTTATTGTTGAATCTTATATAAGAAATCCAGGAGCGTTCTAAAAAAATAAACTATTAAAGTTTGTTTCAAATTATAGAACATAAGTTGACAACTTGCCACAACCAGTTGTATACGGAATTAGAAAAATAAATAATAAAAATAATATTTAATTAAAAGTTTTGAATTACGTTTAGTTGAATACTTTTAAAAATTCAAGACTTTGGAAAAAAATCAATAATTAATATTCAGATCGGTGTTAAACTCGAGCATTATTGAAAATAAACAAAATATATAAAATAATATCTCTCATACGTTTTCTGACGGTTTCAGTTACGGAATCCTTGCACATTCCAAAACCAATTACTTTTAAAATTGTCTGCAATAAACGTAAAATAATCAAACTCCGAAAAGTTCACAAGAAAAATGCAAAATATTTAACACTTGGAACTGCTAAATAACATCAAAATTCTTTCTTTCTATTGCATTTCATTTAAAGATATAAAATAAAACAAATAGTTCCTAAATCATAGAATTAAACATTTACAACAGCAAAATCAAAATTAAAAAAAAAAAAAATCTCTAATTCGGAGGCTTAGCATACATTCAAAACCTTAATATATATAGTTAAAGGTATGCGAAAACCCAGAATATTTAAGCTAGATACCTGCTGATCCGGATTGCATTAGAAAAGTTCCGTTTTAATCAGAACTTTTCGGAAATGTTCCCGAGTTGATTTTTGTTGTTTGTTTGCAGAGACAATCCGAAAAGCATTTTTCATCCTCAGCGTGATGTTTTACGCTTCTTTTCGTTGCGTTGGAAATATTCCAAGTCTAGAAATTCTCCGTATTGCGGAGTTCGAATTTTCGGAAAAGAGTCGCTTTGTTTTTCTCGTGTTAACGCAAACGACATTTTGTTGTAGAACTGTCAACTGTGAAAAGTATAAATTCTTTTGCAATAAAACTTATAGAAAATAAGAAAGGTTCTACCTGTTTTGGTATTTTATGGGAAATATTTATGTGGTTATATTCATCCTGAATTAGTAACATTTATTATTTATTATACGATAAACTATTTAGATTTGTTATAATATTTTTTTTAATTACACATAAAATGTATAGGATAAATATGATGGTTGTCCATTGGGATTGATTATAAAGCAATGGATGTTCCTAAGACACTTGGTATCAAACATGGAGCGTTGTACATGCTACGGAGATAATCTAACCGTCGAGCTAAAGCAATTCCTCGAGCCCTAGAGATGAAAATGGATCTATGTGGTTCTGAAAATAGACGACTAGTATATTCTAAATTTTAATATTCAACCGAGTAAATATAATTTTTTTAAGTAACGGTAAATTCGAAGCAGCTGTCACAATTGTAAAAAAATGAAAAACCCAAATTCTATGTGTTTAACATAAAATTATAATAAACATATACATAAATCCTTAACTCGATTTATTATAAGAACTTTAAAAATTCGATACATTATGAAAGAACGATAAATTATAAAAACTTAAAAAATTTATTATATTTTTTTTACGTTTTATAAACGGTAAATTAAAAGAAATTATATAGAAATTAATTAAATTAAATAAGTATTAAAATTAATTAAATGAAATGAGTATTAAAATTAATTAAATGAAATGAGTATTAAAATTAATTAAATGAAATGAGTATTAAAATTAATTAAATGAAATGAGTATTAAAATTAATTAAATGAAATGAGTATTAAAATTAATTAAATGAAATGAGTATTAAAATTAATTAAATTAAATGAGTATTAAAATTAATTAAATTAAATGAGTATTAAAATTAATTAAATGAAATGAGTATTAAAATTAATTAAATGAAATGAGTATTAAAATTTAGAATTTATGAGTCGTACAAATTTCAGAACCACATAGATCCAATTTTCATAAATTTCACAGTAGACGCCAAAGACGATTGACAGCCACGTACTATCGCAGAAAAAACACAGGACTTTAAATGCTTTTTAGACTGGATTAAACAATTTTGTTCAATACCAATTTGTTATATGATGTAGTGCGTTGAAAACTTGTGAAAAATATTTTATAATTTTTTTTTTCAAGCGAAAATGTGTATATATTTGGTTTTGAAACTAGACCACTTATATCTATACATCTTATTCAGTTATCTATTTCATAAGTTAAACTGTTATTGTATATATTAGTTGAATTTGATATTTAACATTATACCTATTATTTCAATTATATTTTTAATTTGTTTAATTATAAGATCTTGGATACATTAACAGCCAAATAAACTACCTATACAGATTTCCGTTTAATGATAACATGACACAAAATATCTTTGATTTGAACAAATGACCGTTCACTCTGTCCCAAGGGGAGTCTTGATATACTGGAAGAAAGTATTGAAAGCAAATATGAAGAGTTCATTATGAAATGAAAATATATAAATAAAAAATAAATATCCAATACGAAATGGACGAATATAAATAAAGAATCAATAAATGTGTAAAACCATTGTAACCATCACATCCCTGCTTTACAACCCAGTCACGTCTTTTAATTTACTCATAACACCTATTGGATGTACCCGCCTCTACCAATCTCTCTGTCATTTAATGAGAACTTCGAACATTTCAAAGACAACCCCTACAATGAGGACCCCCCCCCCCTATTCTCCCCAGACAAATATTGATTATTATAATGTTGTTAAGGAAGTTAAAGTTTAGATTTGTTAAACATGAACTATAATATCATTTCTCTAATTACGGCATTCACATTTTAAACTTAATTTTTCATTAGAAACAATTGATTCTTAAAATATAGTTTATTATGGTTTGTGGTTAAATATGTCTATTTATCAAACTTGCAACAAAATATGCATATAAAATAATTCCTATTCATCTAAAACTAATCTTATTTATTCGAGTTGTCGACTTGAATCACGGAAACTGAAGATACAATTTCGAATTATCCGTTATCGAAAAATAGCACGCACTCATAAACGAAAAGCTCGCATTATCCATATCCACTCTATATACTTCAGAAACACATTCGGAATCAGAAAACTCACATCTTTACACAAATATTTACATTCGATCCACATTATATTCTCCACACTTCCAGCTATATTCAAATGTCATACTTTGAATAAGTCACTTGAGAAATATATCCATCTAATCGGCTCGGAAAATATTATTCATTCTACATGACAAGTCACATTTCAAGTCAACAGGTATAAGCCTTTTTCCAGTCAATTCCAGAAGCAGTGTCTCGTATTTCTATTGTGTGCCATTCCTCTTGTAGATTTCCAGAGTTTTACCTTAAACTCGCTGAGTTGACAGGCAGTGAAAATGCAGGGGTCCATTCAGAGTTCAAGTTTACATTCGACACCGGTTTTCGTTTGCTTTGCAAGTTACTTCAACCCTCTAAATCGTATTGCTCACTCTTTTTTTTTGCTTCTGTGAAATGCGTAGTATAAAATGACTTCTGTTAAGATATATGGATCAGATTTATGTTGGGGATGGGAAAGGTGATTTGATTTAGGGGATCTCGTATTCGAAATAGAAAAGAACGCAGTTTGGACATTTTCCTAAGAGGAATCTAAATCAAATATTTAGTTTGCAGAAAGTTTTTACTTCCATCGAAAGTTTAGAGGGATCTAACGACGACGAGGGATTGGAAAAGAGGAGGATGTTTGTTTTGTCTATGAAGAATCTGTTTGGAAGTTTTGGAAGTAATAAATTCGAATTTGTTTGTGATTAAATGAGAGATTTGGTTGAAGGAAACGTTCATTTATTTCAATCTATTCTGCATATTTTTTTTATAGCAAATCAGCTACAACTAGTATTTATTTTTTATTTTGAAAAATATCTTAAAGTCAATAGAAGTAATAACCATTTGGATCCATCTATTTGTAACTAATAATGATCGATCTTTTTATAGTCCGATAACTCATTGAGATAGTCAGATATTTTGTATTTTGATGATATAGTACTTTAAATGAAAAGTTATAATTTATTTCACGTCTGATTCTCTAACACAGTTTTCCACAGCATCTTGTAAATAATATAAATAAAGACTGAAAGTTATAACAGAAATATGTTTAATAATATACTGGAGAATGTTAACGATAACAAATAACCACGAAAACAATAGCAATATCAACAACCCCAAGAATAATAAAACAACAACAATAAACACAATGCAGACTGACATGGTGTAGAGATTACACGTGGTAATCTCTACACCATGCCCAACTAGGAGCCGAGATTACAAGTGACGTCACTTGGAAGTGAAAGTGGCATTATAGGCATATGTTATTGGTTGGCGGTAACCACGTGGTTTGTTATCCACCAATCACATAGCTAATCGAAAATGTGCTTACCCGGCAAAATAGTAATTTCGAAACCAGGTGTTCATAGTGTCCATTAATCCAATAATAAGAGTAATGATTACAACATTTGAAACTAAATGAATCAACTTGTGTTACTAATTGAGAGAACATTATTTTTTCAAAAACATCTGACTTAGGTTTATTAGTCAAAAATGTGACACCATTCCTCTTCTTACATAATTATTAAATGTGTTCCATTGCGAACATGTTTTAACACGCAAATATTTTTGGCATTAATATTAAAATTATTTTCCTGCGTCAGTTCAGTAGTGTATAATACATTTATTACCAAGTTCACAGTTTAACTTTTCAAGACCTTGACCTTTCATGTTAAAAAATAGAACGCAATTGAATTGCCATTTCAATTTTTGGCATTCACCCACGGACATTTTTCAATTAAATGTAGATTTTGCATTCGACAGTCTCAAGATTCGAATTTTTCTTGTTAACTTTCCTTTCAAGGCGAAGAAAAGAAATTCTTTCATGCACTTCTCCGCCATTTCTTTAATCCGCCTTCCATATTTACTTCGTGTGTGTGTGTGCGTCCCAAAGAATAAATAAAATCCCCATTAAGGCCGTAGCAGATGTCTTCAACTCGAAAGAACATCGATAGTTCATGATTGGAAGAAGAAAAATATTAAAGAATAATCTTTTCGAACGAATTTGGAATTGTTACTTTCCTTCCCATTCCCCATGGGGATGCATTCTTCTTTTAGAATGAATGGATGTTTAAAAAAGTGTATTGGTCTTGCTGAAAAGCGGCTGTCACGTGATATTGACGGACATAATTAAATGGGTGTTTTAATGATTTTCTAATTGTTTTCTTTGTTAATACTGATGAGAAAATAGTCGGTACTTCATAAAAGAGTATTGTTAAATAAAATAGTTTCACTGCCATATCACTTCATTATTTGACTCTATTATTCTTCAAAAGGTCACATATTTAATAGAGTTTAGACTTTGAT
Organism: Troglohyphantes excavatus; assembly: GCA_963932185.1. NCBI lineage: Eukaryota > Metazoa > Arthropoda > Arachnida > Araneae > Linyphiidae > Troglohyphantes > Troglohyphantes excavatus. The sequence continues at coordinate 26,920,279 of OZ010666.1, read as the reverse complement.
GAACATTTCAAATATTGTTAATAATGTAAAAATTGCTGTCTATCAAGACAGGTTTAGGGTTTATGCCATGTTACCTGAAATACAAGTAATGGACATTTTTGGTTTCTGAAAAAAACACTGAGCACTTTTTACGTTGTGCCCCGTTTCTAGAACAGCGTTTTCAAGCTGTTATTATTTTAATAAAACTTAGAATTAACTCAACCAAAATACTTTTTTGTACTTTAAATGTATTTTATTTAAAATTTTACTAATTTATACACTTTTGAATGGACTTTATGCACGAACTGATTTCAAGATAATTCTTATGAACGAAAAAAACTTATGTATTTTGAACTTTGTAATTTTGGGATTGTAAATGTTACAGTTTTGAACTTCTGTAATAATGCCTGAGTCTCTGGAATGCTGTAATGTCTTTTCCGGGGCTGACCTGTATGCTCACGTCTTTTGATGAGTTCCCTTCGGAGGGGCATGCTTTCTTTGAGGGGAACAAAGTTGGGGTCAGCCTTAGGCTTGAAAAGGAAAAGTTATAAAACCAAATATGAGTATTAGAAATATTACTTTCACATGAAATAGATGCCAAAGGATGTACTTCTCAAAATATATTCCTACCTGTAGTTAGGTATTGATTTTTTTTCGAAGGCGTATTGAAGTTTACACGTAAATTTTAAACTTGACAACACGAGGTTAAAACCAAGACGGGATTTTGTCGGACGTCAGTGCATCTACAGCTTTAAATCTACAGCTTTACGGCAGGTAGCAGGGCATACGAGCGGATTCGATAACGTTGATTGCGCGCCAATTCGAAACACATGGCATTGACCAAAAATTGGAAAGCCGAAATGTACTCGCTGTCCCAAATTTCTACCTTCAGTCCCAAAGTTACTCCGTTCTACGGCATCACATATATACAAACTTTTAAAGGATAAAATGCAATACAATTTATATTCTAATAAATCATCTCTAGTTAAAGACTTCCCCTACTTGGGAGCTATTTCTATTTTTTCTAAGCACATGCTATTATTTATTTCGCCCTTAATCGATACGCTATGTTGATCAAATGGAATCCCATACGAGTCTCAGTATTCGCTCCACAAGACAATCGAATCACAAGAATAAAATGAATCTTCACCGGAAAATAAGTATTAAAATACCCGCCCTGTGAACACACCACCAGCATTATGTCGTTAGCACATTCCTCAGCTCAATCAATGAAATCAATATCCCTTTTTCGCACCCTAATTCGTTTAGAACACACTTTCCATACAGAAATTGGATTTCGTTTTCAACACACACAAAAAATTTCTAGTGCAAGAAAAAAAAAAATTCGAACACCATTCCTACAATCCTTCAACATTTATTTATAATAATATTATTTCTTTCCCCAGTCGGATTTACCCGATTACATTTGAAGTGGTTGGAAGTCCCAAAATTCATTTCCGTAAGGCAAATTGGATTTCATTTGGAAACTACACGAATCAGTTGTTGGCTTAAAAAAGTTTCGGGGAGCTCCCAGATTTTTGTAATACCACATTCAGCCAGTTAGATCTTCGGGAAAATTAGATTTAGCCGGCGCGGTTTTGTGTACCTGAGTTTATTTCCAGTTTAGGTTAAATGAATATAGGAAATTGAATTATATTCCATTTTTCATGGTAAATCTTGTTGTGATAGTTAATTGGAAATTTTAACACAGTGTTTAGCATGTTGTGTTATATTCAATGTCGATAACGAATTTACGTTTTTCTGCGTACATACATAAATACAATCGGTATTAGTTTAAATTAAATAAAAAAAGCATATTTTTGTTCACACAAACTTCACTTAATTTAATTTTAAATGTATTTTAATTTTCGGTTTAGAATTTCGTGTGGTTCATATTGACAGAAAACTAAAATGAAACATAAAAACATTAGAAATTGGATATTATATCTTTTATGGGATAGAATTTCTGTAAAAGGTTTAATATTTTCTTTGTTGAACATATTAAAATTAAAAAAAGTTTCTGTAGTGAACTTAAATGCGATCACGTTTTTAGTAACGCCTCACAAACAGTTGTTCAATTTAATAATCCTTCAAATTTTGATATTAAAACCTTATGTTTAAAATAGCATCAATTGCATTATAACTATTTTTTTTTCTAATTCTACTTTTTACACATTAAATTACGATATTATTTTAACAGCTGCATTTCAACAGAAAAAAACTTAATTTGTATTTTTTCTTCAGAATGTTTTGAATTTATATTCTTTACGAAACACCACATCAAATCCTATTTAATTCTTAAGTTAGTAATATCCATCCCGTGCAAACCTTTTTTTTTTACGATCACATGTCGGTATTATGCCAAATCCTTTAAGAGGGGTTTTTAAAACCACCTGCTTAATTCCACCTGTTCTTTCAGAAGAATTGTGTGGTTTTTTTCTTAATCTTTGAGATGTTTGAAAAATATTCTGAAATCCAATTTTTTTTTAATCGAAAGAGGAAAAGGAAAGAAGATTAACAGAAAAAAATAGTTAAAAGATCAAACGCTAGGATTAAAAACAAAAATTTCAACTAAATGAACTTTTGAAGTCATTTTTTTTCCACTGAATATGTAATTGAAATTTACGGAATTGAAGTTGCAGTAACTGTAAATTAATAAGACTGCTTCTCTTTTTTTAGTTACTCGAAAAATAATTATTTTAATTATTCATACTGAAAAATGTTAAACATGGTATCAACAGTGAGTTTTCGTCAGGCCTACAAGTAATTTCTTTACTCTGTACGTTTGATAAAGACAAATATTATAATAAATAAAAAAAATAATTAAAATAACTTTATTGATCAGAAAATTATAAAATATAAACAAATATGTAAATAAAATTAGTGTAAAAGACGTATACGAGTAAAATTTTTATAATGTATCTATAATAAAAGTATAAATTAGTTCAGATGTTTATTTAAAAAAAGTATACAAGTTAGTAGTTAAAGGATGTATGATTTATTAAAGTAATTGGAACTATGTATAATTTTTTTAATTTAAATTGAATTTTATTGCGATGTGTTAAGAATAATAACAAAAAATTAGATGTTCGGCCACACGAACCCGCGGCCTACTACGCCAAAGACCCACGCGCTTCCAAATAAGCTACCAAGACACAATCTAGCTAGATCTTGAAAATGTTTTTTTGAATATAATTCTTTATACAATAATTCTTTTAAACGTATTTTTAAATAAAGCTATCTTATTTATGAGATGAACGTACGATACGTCAGTGCTCGCGAAATTCTTTTTCTTTTGATATCTCACTTGTTAAGATTTGTCGCGTATGTATAAGTGGCGTAAAAGGAATTTATAGTACATAAATAATATATATGGTGATTACACATTTACTGTATTTGTAAAAAAATTTGCATAAGCCTTACGCATTTAAGTAAATAAATATTTGAAACACTCCACTTAAGAATCTCTAAAAAAATTTAAAAAAAAAAAAAAATTCCAAAGTGAAAGTTATTTTATGTTTTATTATTTAAAATTCGAATTTGAAAACAAACTTGAATATTTTTTTATATCGAATTTCATTGCATATCAAAATATTATTTTTTAATTGAAGAAAATTTAATACAAGATTGTAATAGTTACATTAAAAAACAAGAGTTATGAAGAATAAAATCTAAACTACACAAAAAAAACACATTTAAAATACAAATATTTTCTATCAAAAGACAACCGATACCAAGATATACTAGAAACACTAAAAATAAACACATCAAAATCCGATACCATTTCATGTTTTCAAGTAGGCGAAGAAATAACACATCAAAAAGTAACATGGATTCTATCGATGATGCGATAGTTACGACGGCATCGATTGCATCGGAATCATGTGAAACACAAGACAAAAGCGAAATGGGGGAAGGACCGAAAATTTCAACGGCTTTTGATTGCAAGCGTCTCTTCGTTCCGTACTACAATTGAAGATTTTCCAGACAGATATCCGAGTATTTGGCTTTTTCAAAGGAAAAATATCCCAAATCGATGGATTTTACACTGCAACAACTCTTCCCAAAAATAAAAAAAATCCCATTTGAGCGGTTTTACGGAATCCGTCATTATATACGAATCAAAAGTGTTCTTCCTCATTGGGTATTTTTCTTGAAGGGAAAAGAAGTGGGGGGGGGGGGGGGGGTTGGAGTTACACGGATATATTTTTTGTCTGATTTTATCCAGGACTCCGGGGTTGTCTGGCTCCGCAAATGAGAATAAATTTCGTCGAAACCAACTTTTATTCCATTGGAAATCGTTCTTTTTGGAATTCGTGTCTCGTATCAAATATTCATCTGTCAAAAACCTATATTTTATTTTCGATTTTTTATGCTTGCGTTACTTTGCATGGATGTCTGAGGATTTTGTTGCAATCTCGAATAATAGTTTTTGATATAAAAGTAGTTTTTAGGCGCTGTAGGAGTTTTTGCTAAATATAGAATATCAATAAAGAGTGTTTCTTCTTTAAATGAATGTGTTTTTATTTAAAAATGATTTCATAAGTTATTAACCTTCTAAGGATGTTTCCATTTATTAAAGGAATACTTTTACTTAAGGCTTTTGTAGAAAGAAAACATAACACACATTTGAATCGTTTAATTCAGAAACGAGAGAACAAAAATGTTCTGAATTTTTTTTTTCAGAATCTCATATGGTAAACGCATATTTTTGTCAACAACCCATCCAAATTTTATTTCGGTTTATGTGTTAGATTTTACAGTGAATATTGATTTCAGTACACAAACGAGAAAAGTGACATTAGCATGTATAGCGTGAATGGAAAATTGAATCGTCTATTGACGAAAAAAAATGGAATTTGTTTTTTAAGGGAATTTATTTTTTAATGGAATCAGAATCTTATATGGGAAACACACATTTTTGCACCCAATATTGTCAACTGCCAAATTTACTTTAAAGATAAATATTTTTACAGTAAAATTTTTTTTTTTCAGAAACTTGCTAACTATATATTTTTTTCAAGTATGGAATAATATATAATTTAATTATAGGCAACATCCACATCGAGAAGATGTTAACTAATACTTCAAATATTTTAAATAAAAATTTATATTAATATCTAATATAGAATGTTTTTATTTGTTTCCAGAAAATTTGAAAAAGTACACTTGTAGCTACTTTTTGTAATAAACGATTCATTTATTATCAATATATGTTCCCGTTTAGCCAATCGAAGGCTGACCGTTTAGGCTGATGACCGTAAAGTCTACCGTGTCTGAAATTTCATGTTGTTCGTAGTGTGACGGTTCAAATATCCGATACTTTCTCTCAGGTATGAGCAATGCCTTTAGCTTGACGGTTGAAGTATCAGTGTAGCATTTAAAATACGTCAGGTTCGATTCCGGACATCTGTCAAACGCATAGCGCTACGAAAATTATCCAGAAGTGATGCATTCTTTATACTACTACAATATTTACAACTTCCTGCTTCTCTTCATCCACGTGATACGTTTCACGGGTGCTATTTATTCGTTCCGTTTTCCAATCTCTGATAGCGGGTTACTATGACGGTCTCTTCAAATTCCCAATACTTTCTCTCGTGTATAAGCAATTGCTTTAGCTCGACGGTTCAAGTAGTTATGTCGTAGCATTCGTAGCGCCACAGGTTCAAATCCTGGTGTCTGTCAAACACACGGTCCTACAGTACTGAGGACGTGCTATTCGGTTTTCATTTAGGATATATCCCAAACTATCACAAAAGCTAATAGAGTTACTCGAATTAAATTCAACCAACTACAAATAAAAAGGGTATTTTTAGTAATAAAGAATATTTAGGAGCATTAATACATACACACACAGCACATCGTTATTTTGCATGAATAAGACTTTTCAGTGTTTTTTAACATGTACTTTTTAAAAACCTTAAAAATAATTGGGCATCTCTTTCGATAGCAGGCATTGAAAACTGATAAGAATCAATTCATATCCGAAGAAGTTTCGAAGACTTCTCGAAGATTGATTAATTCTTTAGTAATTCTTTCGAATTCATACGAAATGTTAATTAGTTTAAGATTCGATCGCGATTTCCAAGTTTTATCTTTCGAAAATCATAGACACCGGAACTAATTTAATGAAGTTTCATAGAAATATGTCCCTCGTCCTGGAAATCGAAGACAACGAAATTTGATAAAAAAAAAAACTTCAATCAAAACAAAAGGAGCATTGAAATTGAAAACGTTTGGTTTGCTTTTCATAATGAGAGATGCGATTTCTTTTAAATTCGGAAGCAAAACTTGCCCAATTAAAATGGATGTTATAAATTTTAAAAATCTTTTAAAGCAGAAACTTTAATTGTAATTGGTTATAAGGAAATTTTTATATCATTTGTATGTTTTCTTTCATTTTGAAAGTTTCTGGTAAGATGTATTTATTTTGGTTTTGAATAATCCTTTTATAACAAATTACTTGGTATAATTTTTAGATATTTAAACATACGTTTTTTAAAATTTATCAAAAGATGTATAATAAAAAAAAATAGTGGTGTTCATTTGTGTGGAAAATAATACAAAATATGCTTTATTTAGAAATTAAAAAATGTCTTTATAATGATCGAATAAAAACCTAATTTGAATAATAAATTATCTTTAAGATGTCTAGTTATTGTATTTAAAATTCAGGCAATTTATATAGTAAGTTCCAATATATGAAATATGTAAAAGTATTTTTCCTCATTATAAAAAAAAATAATTGTTCAAATGGAAATAGTCGAATTAATAATTTGTGTTTAGTCAGTTTGCGAAAAAATATCAATTTCTTTAATGAGCTTATTATCGTCGAATAAAGGTGAGTGGTCGACCTGTACGTCACATCATGGCAAAATTATTCGTCTTTATTAACTGACGGATAAGCAAAATCTGTAGGTTTGTGGTCACTGCATGAAAGTTTAATTTATATTTCCAACAAATTTTTTCACAAATACCCCTTTTTGCTCCTTTTTTTTACAAAAATATATTTTTTAAATTATATCAGTAAAGAAGATTTTCGAAAGTCCTCCTATTGCTTTAAATTTGAAAATTACTTCAAAAAATAAATTTTCTATCAACTTTTACATTATGTGTACTACTAGAAAACCTGAAGATACTCGAGCGGATATATAAGTTTGTATTCGTCAGGCGGATAAATCAAGAAGATTTATTAAAAAATAATAATAAAACGTTATTAACTTTAAATTCACCGTCAAAATAGCATAATTGTAAAAAACATAATGTACTTCTTATAGAACATATAATTCCGTTCTAAAACCACAAAATACTGTGTTCATCTCCCTAAACTTTTGTTAGGGGATAAAATCTTACTGTGAAACAGGCATTGACTCGAGAAATGCCAACAAGGAAAGCGAAGGCTCATTTCATATCGATGATTATTTTTTTATACATCGATGGAATTACAAAACATCCCTCTGGAAGTCGACCGTTTTTTCCCACTCAAAATGGTGACAAAAACTCGAAAGAATATTTTCGCCAGAGGAACTCGTTTACCCACCCCTTCAGCTTATATTTATACTCCTTCGGGAGCTGAAGAATAAAGGCGTCTGTAAAATAAACGGGAAAAAAAATGCACGAAAATTCCTGGTATTTTACGGATAAATGCCGATCGTAAAAATCCAAAACTCTTGCGGCATCGAATTTATGCAAATACTCGACTTCTTCCGAACGCGGGGGGGAGGGGTGGGGGGGAGTGTGTGGCCTAAAGTCGATTGCGTGTGTTTCTTTTTTGCACTGGGAGATATCTTCTCTTTTCTTAGAAAGAAAAGATTTGTTTCCAGTCGTCCCGGCGGAACTTCGCTCGATGACACAAAGGAAGCTTTATCCATGCCATTCGTGAAATGCTGTTGGATTTGATGGGGGAAAATCGTGTGTTTTTATATACTGTGTTTTCGTCAGTTTTTTAGGGAATGAATGTGTTTGGGAATGGATTTGTTCCATAAAAGAGTTAGTAATCAATTTTGCATATATGTATACGTATATATGCATAAGTGTATATACATATGTGTATATGTACATGTATATGTATAAGTGTATATACATATGTGTATATACATATGTGTATATGTACACGTATATGTATAAGTGTATATACATATGTGTATATGTACATGTATATGTATAAGTATATATACATATGTGTATATGTACATGTATATGTGTGTATATGTACATGTATATGTGTGTATATGTACATGTATATGTATAAGTGTATATACATATGTGTATATGTACATGTATATGTGTGTATATGTACATGTATATGTGTGTATATGTACATATATATGTGTGTATATGTACATGTATATGTGTGTATATGTACATGTATATGTGTGTATATGTACATACATATGTGTGTATATGTACATGTATATGTGTGTATATGTATATGTATATATACATGTATATGTACATGTATATGTACATGTATATGTACATATACACACATATACATTTACATATACACACATATACATATACACATATACATGTATATGTGTGTATATGTAAATGTATATGTGTGTATATGTAAATGTATATGTGTGCATTTCTCGGGAACGGTAATCTTTTGTGTCCATTGGGGTAAATATTATAACCCAATGGAAATTTAATTCAAATAAATTTCAGTAAAGTTTTCTATTTTTTTTTCTCATTGACTTGATTATTATTTATTTTTGTTAGTACTTGCGATGCATGTATTATTCATTACATAAATGACTGATTTTGGTTTTTAAAATTTCAGTTAAATTTTTGGCTAAACAAGTAAAAAATTATGTTTTCTATTTATGGTTTAATTTAATTTTCATTGAATAGGAATGAGTCTTATCGAAAATATTATATGAACTGTAATACATCATAAAAATAATTCATTTAAAATTTTTTAAATATGGAATTAATTTAAAATACGGTTTAACTTTGATATTAAGTTTATTTTAATTTCATTATGTTTAGTTTTAGAGGCTTTTTAATGACTTTTTATTAAACCATTAAATTTAAGTTTCATAGTAACCTGAACTTAAAATTTTAATATTATCTAATTTCCTTCATTAATTTTTCTCGTAAATTTAAATTACGTAACTTGCCTAACACCATTTTCCCACAAAATAAAAAATAATATTACACAATGATTGTCTGCAATTACAATTATATAAAAAAATTCCTCCTCAAAACATAATTGCGTATTTAGCGTTTTTATTTCGAAGCGTAAAATATTATTTTTAACTAAAAAAATGTCTCCATAAACACGAAAAAAAAAATTACGATTAAATAACTATTTAGGTAAAGTGAAATCGCTCCTCTAAACTAAATTTTGCCAATGTATTTTGTTTTTTAAAGAATTATTACTTAATTGTTCATTATTTAAGCTAATTATTCATCAATATATTACCTTTAATGTTTCCGTAAAGTGTATTAAAAGTAACGTGAAAACAAATTTCTTCGTTGCGATTTTTAAATAAAAATATAAAGTGTGAGGGTGTATTAATATTCCTCACTTTTACTGAAAATGTCTTTTATTATTCATGTATCTACAAATATAAATTTGTTGGAGGCAAAGTTAAGCCGAAGATAATTAATTGTATAAATTTAAGGGCAATTAGCTATGTTCTTCCTTTAATGATGCGCTAAATAAACTTTATTCAAATTCTTTTAAGTTTGGTTAAAAATATATGTTCAATAAATTAAAAAAAAAAATTATAACAGTTAATTCATTTATCTGCCTCTAAAACAAAAACTAACATGCCCGGATGTTTCTAATTACAATAATATTTTTGTTGCCTTGAAGTTTTTAGACGCCATGTATTTTATTACAATAATATTCTTACAAAACTATAAATGTTGTCTGTTTTTTTCAAGTGGAGGACATCCTAAAATTTTTCCTTTGGTAAATTTATACTTAAGCATATTGATGCTATAAGGTTAACAATAAAATGTTATAATATTAAAATGAAAATTAATATTAAGTACATTGTTAAAAATAGGTACTCGGAATAAGTAAAATGTAATCCTTTTTGAGTAAATTCGATGCTTATCATAGCTTCGAATACATAAGTTTCATTTTTGAAAAAGACTACAAATATGTACAAAGAGCATATGCTGGCCTACATAGGCTACCTTCATAAATCGCTTTCAATAAATATCGACAATTACGACCAAGACATACCGGGATTTGATCCCAGATCCTCTGGCGCCGCAATTCAGAGCCTTACCCGCTTTACTACCAGGGTGACTTGAAGAAGTTATAAACAGAAGAAATGTTAAAACTGTGTGCCAAAAGAATGGGATGCAATGAGTAAAAAAGAGCAGTTGCTTGCATACGTATATTTATTTTGAATAGAGCCCGTAATCCTCAAGCATCGCAGTTCAGTGTACCGTTGTACTACCAGGACGAAGTGAAAAAGTTATAAACAGGACATTTTTTAAAAAGGTGTACCAGATTAATGGGAATTAAGATGATAGAGTTGTAATCACCCAGCTTCCATTTAAGCAATCTATATCAAATAATGTGGAAAACCATCTTCTGAACAACTATTTTATGTTTGTCAGGTCGCTTTATTAAGATGGCTTGAACAGAAGCTGATATTAGCGATATTAAATCACACTCCTCATTTTTTAGAAAGTACGGTTACTTAAATTTGAGTACGCCATCGCTCATGTACGATGCAATTGTACTCAAAGAAAAACGAGCATGCTCAGGTACTCATTTTTAAGTACCTTTTTTATTTACAGTGTGGGAACATTTTATGTTTACAACGAACTTTACAATCTCAGCAATATTTTATTTAAAGTTTTGATATGTTTTTATAGTACGTTATTACTTTACACGAATTGGGTACGCACCAGTGTCTTATTTTTAAGCAAATTCTAATGGATTAAAAAAAATATATCCTACATCGACCAAGCAATATCTTTATCCATTCCAGACAAAAGTGGCGAAGTAAAAAGCCTATTGAAAATAGACACTTCCCCTTCGAATTACGGACTGACCCACCAACCGCACTCCGGGCGATTTTATCGCCCCCGACATCTATCATAAAAGATTCGTTTTCACTCTCTGTTTGTAAACCACTTCGTCTTTTACCACTATTCATCCATATTCAGTGGTCGCTTTTATAGATTCCCCGTTTTTATCTGCTTTCACTTCAGCCCCCTATGAAATGATCGAGCCTTTTGGCTTTTTTTTTCTGCATTTATTCCTTTTGCTCAGGAAAAGTGTGGATCCATATTTGGCGAGAATGGCTCTTTTAAGAAATTTATGAATTTACTTGGCGGAAAGGATTTTGTGTGACACGCTCAAATTTACACAATGTATTTTAGTAAAAAAATTGTATGGTGGATACACATTTAGTACAATGTCTTCTGTAAGGATATTCATTCTATAGATAAATATGTTACAAGGTAAGAGGTTGAGACGAAAAAGTAGCTGGTTCTTTTACTTTTAACTTTATAAAAAACATTTTATGACTTATTTTTATATTCATTTAATTCTTTTTGCAAAGAGTTATTATTATGCGCTACCAATTAAATATCTAAATAAGCGTATTTTACATAGCAACATAAAATATTAAACGTAATATACGGTGAATAGAATCTTGTGTTAATGTAATTTTTAGGAATCAAGTTTTAATTATTATATTTTAAACATTTATATTTTGTTTTATTATTCCAGTCCAATCTAAATAAATATTTAATTGTAATGTACTATATCCATATAGGTTACACGTAGAGTAAAAACTTATAACTTGCAATACAATTTTGTATTTAAAATTATTTACTTTTTTAAATTAATAATGAATGAAGTTTTGTTATTAGAGTAAGGTTTTGAAAATACTCAAATTTCTGTAAACCAGCTATTGTTTTGGTGTTTGTTATTTTTATGTCAAAAAATTTAAATAAAAAAATTACATTTATTTACTCTCTATAAAGAAACGAAGCATTTTGGTATCAACTTGGTGATGAAACAATTAATTTTTAATGAAAAAATATTTTTATGTCAACTTTGTCACTATTCTGGTATATTTCATGAGTCTCACTTGTGTTTTTTAAACTACTGCCCAACATTCCAATTAGCAGCTTTGAAAAGATTCTTTTAATCTCTTTCTTATTTTAATACAATTACTCTTTTATTTATACTACAAAACTATCGAAGTTGAAAAAATATATACTATCAAATATCGCCTTATTACTTGAAGTAATTTTAAAATAATTAATTAAAACCTTTAGTAATTAAAATTATTTAACTCAAATAAAACCGAAATGTTATTAATTAAATTTATTTTTTACATTATTTTGAAAGAATACAATATTTAGTATTCAATTTATATTTGATATATAAACAACACTTCACATCGGAATTTTATTTGGTGCTATTAGAAAGTAGTGGCACCCATTTTTATCTAACTCTTAATTTAGTGGTCCTTAGCCATATAAAGGTTGTAAACAACTGATTTAAGTAAATACACTGTAAAAAAGGTACTTAAAAATGAATACCTAAACTTACTCGTTTTTCTTTGAGTACAATTGCATCTTAAATGAGCGATAACATACTCAAATTTAAGTAAAAGTACTTTTTCAAAAATGTGCAAGCGTGATTTAATATTGCTCATCTCAACTTCTGTTCAAACCATATTAATAAAGCGACCTGACAAACTTAAAATAGTTGTGCAGAAGATGGTTTTCCACATTATTTAAAATCTATTCCTTAAAAAGAAACTAAGTTATTACAGTTCAATTATCCTATTTCCCATTATTTTGGCACACCTTTTGAACATTTCTTCTGTTGATAACTTCTTCACGTGGCCTTGGTACTACAATGTATAATACACTGAATGGAGGTGATTTTTACTCATTTCATATTCATATTTGCTCATTTCATATTCATATTTACTCGTTTCATATTCATATTTACTCATTTTTGAGTGCATGTATTTTTCAAAAATGAAACTTATGTATTCGGAGTTATGATAAGCTTCGAATGCAGTCAAAAATCAGTACGTTTTACTTATTTTTGAATACCTATTTTTAACAGTACAGCCATATAAAAGTCGGGAACCACTGATCTAAATAAATGGTGTTTGGCGAACACCAATCCACATCTTGGCGATGTCCTAAAATTTTGGAAACCCTCATCCACCCCCCCCCCCTTCTTGTACAGCAGCAGCAGCCCACTCAGCGTTATGAGATAGTAGTGATGAAAGTCCGTTTAAGTGGAAATGTGAGGCTCCCATCCAGGTTTTATGTCCTCACGAAGGGCGAAAAAAAGAGGCGAGCTCCCGTTCGCGAGCTTTACAATTTGAACAGCGGCCGGGTTTTCACAGATCTAAATGGCAGTTTTTAGCGAGAAATTCTCTTTCTATTTCGGCAGTGGCGTTCAAGTGGCGCGGGGCCTGGAGTTGGAGTAATAAGGTGATAACGTATGAGACTTTTGAGGGGGAAGCTATTGCGTTTTCAGTGGCGTGGGATGGGGGTGAGGGGGGGGGGAGTTGTTTTTTAAGTGTTTTGATCGTAAGGATTCGGTGAAAAGGTATTTTATGGTTTCATATTTTTTATTGGAGTGGAAATGGTGAGTGAATAGATATGTTTCTGTCCTTGAGGATTATAAATTTTACTTATTTTTTCTTCGATTCAAAAGTGGGAACTGCAGATTTTTTTTGAAAATCGTGAACTTGGTATAAAACGAAAAGCAAAGTAGATATTACACAATTTACAATTTGTTTCACTTATAATTTTTTTTATTTATTACGCTCTGGATGTTTGACTATACTGTAAAAAAGGTGCTTAAAACTGAGTATATGAAAGACTCGTATTTTTTAGTACAATTGCATCGTAAATGAACGATGACGTACTCAAATGTAAGTAATCTACTTTCTCAAAAATGTGCAGTGTGATTTAATATCGCTAATATCAGCTTCTGTTTACGCCATCTTAACAAAGCAACCTGGAACACTTAAAATAGTTGTTCAGAAGATGGTTTTTCACATTATTTGATGTCGATTGCTTAAATGGAAACTGAGTTATTACAACTCATTTATCTTACTTCTCATTCTTTCGTCACACCGATTTAACACAACGGCTATGGCACTGGACTGCGGTGCCTTAGGATATGGGTTCACTTCCCGGAAAGTCCTGGTTGCAATTGTTTGTATTTATCAAAAGAGATTTATGAAGGCAACCTATGTAGGCAAGCAACTGCTCTTTTAATTCCATTTTACTCATGTCACTCATTTTTGAGTGCATATCTTTTTTCAAAAATGACACATATGTATTCGGAGCTATGATATGCATCGAATGTACTCAAAAATGAGTAAATTTTACTTAATTTTGAGTACCTATTTTTAACAGTGAACATTTCACTAAACCATCACGTCTTATTTTCCCTAATTGGCGAAAACAAATGAGACATTTGATAAAAAAAAGTCATGAAAAAAAAAGGAATCCACAAATTTTTTAGCACCACACACAAAATCCTAATAAGGAAACAGTCCACCCAATTATCCAATCCTCAGATTCGATACCCTCCTCAGCATCACGCTTTGCGAAGATACCCGTGTGATGCCTCTTCACTCTCGATTGTGATGGATATCTCGGAGAGGGTGAATCATGGCCGCTGAGTGTTTTGTCATCGAGTCCAATTAATGAGGGGATGGGATTGACCCTCAGAGTGATGTATATAATTGAATGCCATCGCTGCGAGAGATGGATCTCCACGCATTAAGGGGGTGAATGGACGACACTGACGAGTTCTGGCAATGAAGGCTGAGGAAGGGTTCCTGGTCTTGAGATGCCTTTTGAGACTATGGGATCGTGCACTGTTAAAAATTGGTATTCAAAATAAGTAAAATGTACTCATTTGTGAATATATTTGATGCTTATCATGGCTCCAAATACATACGCTTCAATTTTGAAAAAGACGTGCTTAAAAATTAGGACATTGGGTAAAAATGAATAAAAAGAGCAGCTGCTAGCCTACATAGGCTGCCTTCATTAATCACTTTAATTAAATATCGACAATTATAATGAAGACTTACCGCGAATCAAACCCATATATGCAGGCACCGCTGTCCGGAGTCTCATCCGTTACGCTACCTGAGCGACGTGAAGAAGTTATAAACAGAAGTCATGTTAAAAAGGTGTGCCAAAAGAAGGGAAAGTAAAATAATTGAGTTGTAAAAACTAAGTTTCCATTTAAGGAATCGACATACAGAAACTGAGATTAGCAATACTAAATCACACTGCTCATCGTTGGGAAAGTAGAATTCCTTAAATATGAGTACATCATCGCTCATTTATGATGCAATTGTACTCAAAGAAAAAAGATTACGTTCATGCACTCCTTTTTAAGCACCCTTTTTTAAACAGTGTAGGATTTCAAAAAATTTTTGTAGGATTTTTGAATGAGGTTTTTCCTAAGAATTACTATTGAAACTTATGAATTGTAATTTAGTTATATCGTATCATTTAACCATTTATTTTCACTAATATTCTTTTAATTTTTAATTACTTGATCAAATGTAATTGAAGGCAACAAAAAAACACATTTAAGTCAGAAATATTATTTTTGTATTTAAAACGTTGACAAGAAATGAAATGATACATGCTAATTTAGAAACTAGTATTTTTCGTCAATTAATAATTCCTTGAAATATTTAATTTTTTTTTAATATAATATACAATGTGATCCCAAAATATTGGTTATTTCTCATTGGTTGTGATGGGCCGTACCACAATTATCTGTATTGGCATAATAAAACATTAGATTATAGCAACTACTTATATTTTAAACAAGTCGTTTAGTTTGAGTAACAACAAATAAAGTAGTTAAAGCATAGTAAAAAGAAGGGTTTATTATGTGTAGATAAACAGCCAGGCAACGTCCATCTCTCACCAATTTGTGACCACCCCTTGTGGTAAATACACTGAACTCATACTGCTCTGCAAGGTATTGAAGTTTGAGTTTCAATGAACCCAATAAAAATTAACAATACATAATTATATAACCTAAACATCTAATATAGATTAGGTCCACTTTACACTTAAATGACTTAAACATTATTATTCCAAAAACAATTAAAGAACACTAAAAAAAGCTACTGAAGAACATGCAACGTTCAAATTGTGCACGAGGTAAAAATTAGGCTATTTTAATAAAATTATCTTTCTGTGAATCGTAAAACACCTAATTTCTCTGCGAAACGGCTGAAACTTTTATATATATTAAGTACTATTCTATTAAATACTATTCATCCGCAAGATGAGCACCTAAGTCTCGGATTTATAAAATTCCATTTAGTTTTTTAAATGATTTTAACAATTTTAGAAATATTCCAAAACGGAAGACCTTTACAAATATTTCCAAAGTCTAGCTGCAAGAGACGTGCCGTTGCAGCTTAGCTAGTAACTCGCTGGACTTTGGAATGATAAGCCACGGGTTCGAATCCCGATGGAGGTTACTCAATGTCTTAAATATAAATGCCTTAACTTATATCCCAACCGCACGGGACCATAACTATATAAAGCAAAGAACAGGCGCTTGGCAAACGGAATACACTCTATGAATACTAGCATTATGAAAACTATGTCGCCCAACAGTGCAAGTTGTAGCATTCTGTGCTCCCACTCAGTGTGTCGGGGTACGAATACCGCTTAGGACATGGATATAAAATGTCATATAATTTGATGAAAGTCTGTTTGGCATTATGCGAACAAAGTTATTATAAACATTATAACTTTATTGAAACAAATAAACTGACAAGGTATAACAGATTATTATATATTTTAACTCCTTATAGGTGTTTCATAAAAATAAAATAGTCAGCCGAAGGTTTCAGCCCAAATGTTATCTTTAGTATCCTAAACATCTCACTAAAAGAAAGCCCAGGCCTGCAAATTCTCTACCTTTGCATCCACCTCAGTATCCAATCACTTTCCCGGGTCTGTTCGGGGAACAAGAAAAACAGCCCTAAATTTCGAATGCGGTCAGGGTTCGGTGGTGAGAAAGCGTTGCCCCAACGCACTTAATTTCGTTTCCTAACTTAAAACCCTTTTCCAGACTAACCGAGACACACGTTCTGGGGCGCCCCAACAAAAGACTAATACTCGACCGTTAAAGTTCCGCCCTGGCCAACCTACCGTGAAATTCAACTAGGGCCCCATCCACCTCGGGGCTGTCTTGCACGGGCCGCCCCGGTGATCAATGGAAAAGGAGTTTTCTTCAAAGGCCGCATTATCGAAAGAAAGGAAGACGAAGAAAAGAACCAGGGAATAAAAGTTGGGGGCCGTTATCTTCTGACAGACCCCGATAAACAGCGACGCATAAGACCACTTCCAATCCAACTATCGTCCTCGAATCTTCCTCCTCGCCATGGTAAACAAAGGTCTCCAACGCTTATTTGAGTTTGCCGCTCGGATTTGGGTTAAACATCGGGAGATTGACTTTTAAGTAGGGAGGATGCAGGAGTCTGTTGTTCTCTCTTTTGGTTTTTTGGGTTCTTTTATTCCGGAGGAGAGATGAATTTCATTTGTCTCTAGTTAATGGAACATCTTTTCGCCGGTGTTTGCTTTTGCCCGCGAGTCCTGGAGGGCTTTTGGACAAACACAAAGGGATGCTCTTGTCAAATATGGGGATAAAGAATGGGAATTAGAACCGGGGAATCTGTGCAATCGTAGATAGGTTTAAGTACCGTGGAAAGTTTAAAGTAATTGGAACCATACTCTGGGCGTTAGTTTTGGGTGATTGCTTTTAACGAATATTCTATTACATGGGGCCGTGCGAGGACCCTCTAAAGAAATGGCGTTTTTAGCTTTTGTATGGAAATGTATTTGTTTACTTTGTAGTTTGAAGTGCTCTTCTGTTTCATTCGCGAATTGTGGTTGTGAATAAATAATTACCATCTCAAAATATAGAAAATAAATACGGAACTTTGTATTATTTACATTATTGAATAAATGAATTATTGATTAAAATAATATATTTATATTTTATAAATATTTCATGTTTATGCACTTAAGTATTGAAATAAGTATGTTATACATTCTTTTAATATGATATTTTATTGATTTAACTATTGACATACGTTCATGAATAGTTAATGCATTATTCAAATTGACTAGTTTATTTCCTAATTTGCTGCTTCATTTTGGAAAGTACTTTATATATTTGACTGCTGTAAAGAAGGATATGGAATACCTAAATTAAAAAAATTGTATACAAAAAATGCAAAAGTTATTTGAATATTAATTTTACTAAAAGAGCAAATGTGAGTGACTACTTACAAATACTATTCAGTTTATTTGAGTTTAACTCTTCATTTCTTTTATAACATAGTATAAATTTAAATTATATTCAACTCCTTTCCTTTTTTCAATACATGAGTCATATATTGGAAATAATTCATTAAAATTAGGATAAATAAAACTAATAAAGATTTTTAAAAAAAATTTACTTGGATTTATAAAATTAAGAAAAATTGTATTTTAAAATAACTTGTGTAATTTTAAAAAAAATACTAAAACTCTAATATTTAAAAAAAAAAGATATAGGCTTTATACTAAAATTTTGTTTACTTTGTTTCTAATATTATCACATTACTGTAAGATGCAGTGTCACATTTATATTTACTTCCATTTCAATTTTATAAAAACATAATAATATTGTTTTTTACAAAGTCAAGGAACAAAATTCCTTGACTTATAATATGTGGAACCATCCAATAAAAAATATGACTTATGACATTGCAAAAGTAAATAAGTCTAATAATCCTTCAAATAACATGACATTTCTGGAACGCGTTTAGACTACAACATATTTTATGTAAAGAAAACATATCATAATACATAAGAAATATTCTTTCTAAATTCCAGAAATATAACAAGCTTTTAAGTTAAAAAAGAATAACTTTGGTTTTCCATGCCGATTGAATGTAAATTTATTTCCATATCAAATTCACATATCCCATATCCCCTTTATATACAAAAGATGCATAATCCGAAGCGTCGTTTTATTATTTTCACTTTAGTACTATCACTTTTAGGGTACTGTGTCATAAGGAAAAGATAAAATGTCTCTCCTTTAAAGAGAAATATTTCCAAACGGGAGAAGAGGCTTATAAGAAATGTATTTTCCGAGATTTTACTTTTCTCAACCACAACTAAAGTTTTGTTTTAAAATCCGACACGGTTATTTTCTGTTTTGGAGACATTTTGTTTGTTTGTTTGTTTGTTTGTTTTGGAAGTGAACTAGTGTAAGCGTGTCTTTAGCTAGCGACGCGAGTTCGGTTAGATGTAATAGGAAATGGTTCTCTGAATGAAAGTTTTCTTTTGCTAACTTAAAATAGGGATTGGGGTTAGTTAGTTTTATTGAAAAGTCAGTTTGTTTTCAGTTGTGACATTGTGGAAACTTAAGTTTTAGAAATAAATTACGATTATCTTAAAACTTGTAGAAAACTCCGTAGAAATCTTACTGTAAAAAAATATACTTAAAATGAGTATATATACCAACTCGTTTTTCATTAAATATAATTGCATCGTATATGAGCGTTTGACATACTCAAATGCAAGTAACCGTACCTTCTCTAAAAGTAGCAATGTGATTTCAAAATTCTAATCTCAGTTTCTGTTCAAGTGATCTTAATGAAACCGGTCAAACTTAAAATAGTAGTTAATAAGATGGTTTTCCACATTATTTGATGTCGATTGCTTAAATATGAATTGAGTTATTATACAACTCAATTATCTAACTTTTTTGGTACATCTTTTTTTAACATATCTTCTGCTTATAACTGATTAATGTACCACTATTAGTTTAAAGAATAAGACAATAAATGGAGTTGCTGTGGATCTGAGTTCGATTACCGGTTTTTCTTGTTTGTCTTTGAACTAATATTAATTTTAAAAAATAAGCATCAACATTATTTGCTTCTACAGCAATAAATTATTTATTATTTGAGCTGAATTTAGGGCATTATTTAAATACATTTATTTTACACAACATACACTGTTAAAAAAAGGTACTTAAAACTAAGTAAAATGTACTAATTTTTTTAATACATTCTATGCTTATCATAGCTCCGAATAAATAAGTTTTATTTTTGAAAAAAAAGCATGTATGAACAAAATTTTGCTTACTTACGTAGGCTGCCTTTATAAATCACTTTTAATAAATATTAACAATTACAGCCTAGACTTACCGGGAATCGAACCCATAACCTAAGGCACCGCAGTCAAGTGCTTTATCTGTTGTACTATCAGGGCGACTTGAAGAAGTCATAAATAGAAGAAATTTTAAAAAGGTGTGCCGAAAGAATAGGAAGTAAGATAATTGAATTGTAATACCTCAGTTTCCATTTAACAATCGACGTCAAATAATGTAAAAAGCCATCTTCTGAACAATTATTTTAAATGAATCGGGTTGTTTTGTTAAGATGGCTTTAACAGTAGCAACGATGACCAATATTAAATCACACTGCTCATTTTTGAGAATGTAAGGTTGCTTAAAAATGAGTATGTCATCACTCATTTACCATGCGATTGTACTCAAAGAAAAACGAGTAGGTTCATGGACTCATATTTAAATACCTTTTTGCAGTGTATTTATTAAAATATAGATGCGTTATTTGTAACCTTACATCGGCTTAATATTAACTATTTTAATAATTAATAATCAAATATACTTAATTATATATTTTTGAATCATATTATAAGTGTTAATTAAATTTTTGTGTTTTAAAATACATTTTATAAGCTTTAAGAGAAGCATAACTATTGCTCTATATTTGAACAAAAAAAAAAGCTTCCAAATCATACATTTAAAGTTATTTGTCAAGTAATTTTGTATACATCATGGAGGCGAAACAAATGCAAAACCAGTTTTGTCTCAAATAACTATTCGTAAATACGAATAAAGTAGATCAATTTCTATAGAAAATACAAAGCTAATTCAGTAATGTAATATTAGAATTTAAGAAATTTTGAATAAACTACGTTTCGAATGTTTGTTTGAGCTGAATTCAGAGCAATATTCAAATGCGTTTATTTCACGCAACATAACATTAGCCACTCTTTCACAACAATCGACAATTCCAATGATACGAATACTTCCCTGGTTAAAGTTAATCACAGTATTCAGCTTTTACAATTGATTTCGATCAATGATTAAATTTTTCGTTAAAAAAATAAACCCACAAAGCAAAAAATTGCACGCAATACAATTCCACCATTTTTAACTTCAAACTCCCAATCACAACCCAGTCTTATCGACGTCCAACTTATCGCAGGCTATTAAGAATCTTCCTCCTTGTCACACTGACGAATAGGCGCAGGGGGCTTTATGACCCCCCCATTAACCCTTCCCGAGATGACACCCGGGCACACTGCAATTAATCGGGAAAAGGGTAAATCGCCCGGAACCAAGAAAATCGGGATTCGCTCTCTTCTGGCTGTTGCCTGTGGAGGTGGGAGGTGGTGTTTTGAAATACGAGCCTGACAGCCAGTTGCCCTTTTGATGCTGTGGAGGTGACGTTTATTGGGAGTTGGAGGCGAGGGACGTGAATGGGGGAAGAGAGGGAATTGGGGAAAAAGAGATGGTTTTTGAGGGAATTTTTTGAGGGTGTCAGTAATGGAAGTATATTTGAACTTGTAATTTAGTATTTTATATAAATACCAATTGTTGACTATTTGGTTATTAACCCTTAACGCTCTGTAAGCTATGCCATGGAGACATTTATGTTATCTCTTATATACATAGGTAAATGAATTATTTTTATTATGGAAAATTGGTACGTATGTAAGTTTACGGCCCTTGCAATAAACGCCAATGATGCACTATTCAAAATAGGTACTCAAAAATAAATTAAATGTACTCATTTCTGAGTACAGTCGATGGTTATCATGGCTCCGAATACATAAGCTTCAATTTTGAAAAACACATGTACTTAAAAATGAGTACATTAAGTAAAAATGAATGAGAACAGCAGATGCTAGCCTACATAAGATGTCTTCCTAAACCAATTTAAATAAATATCGACATTTTCCACCAACACTTATCGGGAATTGAACCAAGGTCTTCAGGGATTGCAGTCCCTTCTCCGTTGTACTTCCAGGGCAACGTGAAGAAGTTGTAAATATAAGAAATGTTAAAAAGGTGTGTCAAAAGAATTGGAAATAAGATAAATGAGTCGTTATAACTCAGTTTCCTTTTAAGAAATCGACATCAAATAACGTAGAAAACCATCTTCTGAACAACTATTTTAAATTTGGAAAGTTACTTTGTTAAGATGGCTTGAACAGAAGTTGAGAATAGAAATATTAAATCACACTGCTTATTTTTGAGAAAGTACGGTCACTTAAATTTGAGTACGTCATCGCTCATTTACGATACAATTTTACTCAAAGAAAAACGAGTAGGTTCAGGTACTCATTTTTCAGAACCTTTTTTTTACAGTGTGGGACGTAATGAGTTAACCACATCCCCTCGATTAGTTTTTTAATATTGTAATAATAAGTCTCGAGCGTTAATTGGTAATAATTAAATTCAACAGTTCGTAAAACTGATCGAGGTAAAATGGATAGGCAATGTATAAGATGTTATAAATTTTTAACTATTTAAAGGAATAAACCAGAGATATAAGCGAGGCATAAAAAATATATAATAAGTTAAAATCTTGTACAGATATCAGCGATTAAACCATCCTTTACCAATTATAGATTTTAATAAATACTTCTCTTATATTTATAACAAGTCAATTAACTTCAGTAGCAACAAAGCAGTTAAATCATAGAAAAAAGAATGGTTTATTATATGTAATTAAAACGCCAAACAATGACAATTGCCGAATAGTTTATGATAAGTATGTAAAAAAAAATGTGTTTATTTTCTTACACGTCAAATATGTTTACTATACACAAGCAATTATACAAGCAATTATTTATTTATTTAAATTTTTCAGAATTCGACATTTAATGGTTATTATTAACATTATTTTATCTTATATGTTTTCTAATAAGAATAAATTATTTTTTAAATTTGTTACAAAATATAACAAATTGATTAGATTAATTTTATAATAAACTACATTATATACACATAATTAAATAATTAACAAGAATCAGAACATTGGATTTTTAAATGCTTCATTTATGCATTGCAAAAGCTTTAATTAAATTTTAACTCCGCAAGGGAGCCATTAACTATTATTATACACCATCCGCATAAAACCATTATTATAACCCATCCATTCTATTAATTAAAAATTCCAACTTTATATACGTCTCAATGGAATTCAAGAAACTCGTTGGCTCTAGCACGCTATAAGCAAAGACACATTTACGTGATACTTACATTTTAACCTTCAAACTATAGAAGTCAAAGTTAGCCGCCATAAAAACCAAACAAACCTCTCGATATTAATTCCAAAATGACTCCTTTGTGGCCTTAATTAATCTGCAAAGTACACGAATCCGATCCGACTTGCTGCGAAGAGGGTTGTTAAAGAGCAATTGCTGGTTAAACTTAGTGCTTTGTGATTCAATTATTTGGTTTTATTGCTTGGAAGTGATCAGTTACAGCAGAATGAACGACACTTGCTCGGTGTTTGATAACCTTTATCTTAAGCATCATTAATCCTTTAAACAGGAGTTTAAGTCGGATAATTAAGTCTGTTTCTGAGTCTTTTCTCGTCTTTGAAACACTTTTAAAGTGTAACAACATCTTTTGGAAGTTTTGTGTGTGGTTACTTTAATTAAGGGAGGGTAATTTTAGTTTTGTGTTTTCGCTCGACAAATAAATTAATCAAATACCTTTGAGGTTTTGGAAATGTCTTAGTAAAGAAGTAATGTTGGGGTTTAAACTCTTGATTGAATTTACAGAAGTTTTTTTTTTTCGTGGTAGTTGAGTTTTGTTCTGTGGTATGTATCTTTTGTTAGCTGAAGTTTTCTTGGTTTAAGTTTTCTTGGTATAAGTTTTCTTGGATGTGTTTTTTGTTTTTGATTGTTGAAATTATATTTAAGCAATTTGCAATACACGGTGCTCTTCAACAAAGAAAATAATTATCGTGTATTAGTCGCTAATTAATAACAAACACATCATTATTTTGCATAAATCTTATTTGTAGAATAACCAACACTTGTAATTATTTGGTATAAATCGATTTGTAAAATAACAATACTTGTAATTATTTTGTATTAACCGCATTTGTAAAATAACAAACATTTGAAAATCTTTTTCATAAATTGTATTTGTAAAATAACAAACATTTGTAATTATTTTGCATAAATCGCGTTTGTAAAATAATAAACATTTGTAAATCTTTTTTATAAATTACCTTTTTAGAATAACTAATACTTGTAATTATTTGGTATAAATGGCATTTGTAAAATAACAAATAGCTACTTTAATTTTTTTTTATAAATCGCATTTGTAAAATAAAAAAACACTTGTAATTATTTTGCATTAATCTCATTTGTAAAATAACAAACATTTATAAACCTTTTTTTATAAATTGCATTTGTAGAATAACAAAAACTTTAATTTTTTCTATAAATCGCATTTGGCATTTGTGAAATAACAAACACAATTTTTTTGTATTAATCGCATTTGTAAAATAACAAACATTTGTAAATCTTTTTCATAAATTGTATTGGTAAAATAACAAACACTTCTAATTATTTTGCATAAATCGCATGTGTAAAATAATAAACATTTGTAAATCTTTTTTCTAAATTGCCTTTGTAGAATATCCAATACTTGTAATTATTTGGTATAAATTGTATTTGTAAAATAACAAACACTTTAATTATTTTGTATAAATCGCATTTGTAAAATAACAAACATTTGTAAATCTTTTTCATAAATTGTATTTGTAAAATAACAAACACTTATAATTATTTTGCATAAATCTCATTTGTAAAATAACAAACATTTGTAAATCTTTCTTCATAAATCGCATTTGTAAAATAACGAAAACCTGTAATTCTTTTGTGGAATATAAGTATATTTAGAAGTTTTCTTCTATGCGCCTCACTTGATACATTATGATTGGTTTACAGTTTTTCTAAACAAAACAACATTATAATATCTTAAATTAATGGTTAAATGAATTTCAAATTTCTATATCGATGGAAAAATAATCATTAAATATGTGTTTAGTATAAATGGGAGACAAAACAAATTTCGGTCATTAACATGAGGGTAGGATTTTAAGCTTTTATTAGATCATATATACGACTTTTGAATTGGTCAAATACTATTGATTTAATGCGTATGAGTTTAAGCGTTAAATTAGCTATAAATAATAAATATAATAATCTATTACAATCATACACTAAATGCGTTAAAACAGGACTGAAATATCACTAATGAAGTGTCAATAAAAATTATTTATTTTTTTAATTAAAATATATATCTAAATTATTAAGAAAAGATTTTTGTATCACATTTTTCCAAAATCAGTTAAATCACTTTAGTATACAAACGTTAATTGTATTCATGTGAATTCAGTATGGACTACTCAGATTTGTTATAACTAAATCCCGAAACTTTTACGAATTGTATAAATCTCTAAAATAATTTACAAATGAGTAAAACCCACTAGTAACAAATACACACACACATATATATATATATATATATATATATATATATATATATATATATATATATATATATATATATATATATATATATATATATATATATATATATATATATATATATATATATATATATATATATATATATATATATATATATATATATATATATATATATATATATATATATATATATATATATATATATATATATATATATATATATATGATTGATTGCTGGATCACCATAACTTAGTATTTTTCAGCATAACTTAAAATTCTTTCATTTTATATCCAAAATATGTGTGATTCATGTATCTCAAGCATTCCAAAGTCCGAAATTACACCAGCTGTTAAATTCATCAGAAAGTCAAGAAACCCAGGAGAACCCGTCCGATATTTCATCCATAAAACTCGCGTTTTATTACGCGAAACTAATTCAACGACCGGAAGATATTTTTATGACTTTATTTTATACTTTTACACCAACAAAATTCCACCGTCTAGGGATCCCAGTTTCCGCCGTCATTTGGAGGAATTTTCAGGGGGGTCGATGTTTTATAGCACGTGTAAAAGCACAATAACGGATTGTCATTAACGATTAGGTTATTTTGGGAGACTCAAGTGTGTTTGGTACTGTAGTAATTGCAGCGGCCATTTTGACTTAGTTTTCCTTTTTTTCCTTCATTGTAATAAGTTTTTTTTCGTTAAGTGAGACAGTCTTGGTGAAGGATATTATATATAATTTCTGTTGAAAAGATCCCTTTTACGGTCCTTGTACTCCATGGTTTTTAACACAAGAGATATCAAACGAAAGATAATTTTCAAGAATCGAATCGTATGTTATGACCAATCGTATGTTTATCTCATATATATCAACGTTTTTTTCTTTAAAAAAAATGCGTTTAATATAATTAATTTTTTTAAACAAGCCGTTGATAATGCTGCCATCTATGAATGATCAGAAACGTTACATTGCTATAATATTTTGTCTATAAGAAACACGCATATATGTGTCACCCTTACAACGAATGGGTGTGAATGGGTGTGTGTGGGAGGGGGGGGGGGAAGGGGAGGCTGTTGTTCATGCGATAATTATCGCACAGGAATGCTAGAGCTTTAATAACTTAATAAAATTAAATCGTTCAAAAAATATTATTTAGTTTCTTTTAAGAAAAAAAAACGGTTGTACATTGTACAAATAAAAAAAAATCTGTTTGTATATGTTTATTTAAATGAGAGCAATAGAATTTGTTTTATATATTTTTTTATTATTGTAGTTTACTAAATTACTAGATGATAGTTTGTCCTGGCCATTCAAACACACGTCATTTATATTATTTTTGTTAAGTCTTACATTAAACTCATGAGAAATAAATTGGTAACCTTTGAGCACGTATGTGTTTGGGTTATGGTATGTGTTACATAAGAAACACAAACACCTGGCATATATATGCACTAAAGAATCAAAACATATTATGTTTAAAATAAATAGATAATTAAAAAAACGCAGTATCTCCATAAAAAAACAGACTATGATAGTGGTTTGCCTAATTGTACACCATTTGTGTAATTTCTAATAACTTTATGAAATGCAATTGTAGCCATTGACAATTTTTGCTATTAATAATAAGTACGTTACTGAAGTGTTTCTGGATTGCAGATGTCGGTTTCAAAAAGTTTAAGGGAGACCCTAGCCCCAAATCTTAAATATTTATTAATAAATTCAGAAATACCATTTTTTTTATATTATTAGAACATCTCTTTCTAAACAATAATCAAACACAAAAATATATTTTTTTTAAAAATATGTTATTTTTTGCGTTTTTTAAGCTTTAATATACTTTTTTAAAAAACACTACTTCTCCTTCAATTTTTAATGTTTTTAAATTTTTCTAATTGATTAAATAACGTCGAAGTATGTATTACAGACGTATGAATAGACATATCTAGATTTGTGTTTTAATAGTTTTCAAAAACTTATTTTAAGTTCAAAACCTAAAAAAATATTCACATTTTTATGTTTAATAATTCGTAAAAAAATAATTTTTAACTTAATTAAAAAAGCCATTCATTCGTTTAAAAAACAAATATTAGAGCTTCAAAAACTATTAACAGTTTAGTTTTAAATTACTTATTTATAAATCCTTAGCATTTTAAACGTGCCCAAAATGTAAAAATATTATTTTGAGTAAATGACGATTGTTGCAGACGAAAGTGTGTAGAAAGTGGATAAATGATATATAAATATTTAAAATAACATATGTTCTGTTTCTTTTATTGTGTTGAAATTTTGTACACACCTTCTTAAATAAGTATAGAATCGTTTTATAAAGAAAGAAAAATGAGCAATTTTTCAGAATTTGGGATTCGGGTGTCCCTTAACAAAATAAAAGTACACCTGCAAACTGCAATCCCATATAGCACACCTTCTTCCTTAGCATGTCCTGAGGAAATATTGCGATCTTCCGCCAGGCATCGTATAAGATGCAACATTGTATCTCCAGGAGCTCCTCAGGAACCGATAATGTCCGCCTAAAAGGATCGTATGGAACGACGCAGGAGCTCCCGCACACCCCACCTTCGGAGGTATTCAAGAAGTGTTTGGGAAGTTTAGTAGGAGGAATCTAGGAAACTTCAAGATAAAAGTTTCACATCATCATTTATAAAGAAAGAAAAATTAGCAATTTTTCAGAATTGGGGATTCGGGTCTCCCTTAACAAAATAAAAGTACATCTGCAAACTGCAATGTGGATTTTTTTTCAGAGCGAAATTCACCGAATCGTATAGAATCATCCCGAAACAAAGAACAGAATCCTATCACATCGCGTGCAATTGCATAACGATATAATCCAATTACATCCAACTTCCGAGCAAAAACTGTCACAGCTCGAAAACTACCCAACCGTAATAATGGAACAAATCCGTACGACACTTCAACTAAAAAAAACCCTAAACGGAAGCCTTAAAAGCAACGAATAAAACTTCGAAGCATTGTTTCCCTCCCCAAAAAATGGAAAACCAGCATCCACCCCCATAAACTAGGGGGGGAAACGAACCCAGTAAGCGTTAATCAAGAAAGTGCTTTTAAATATGGCGTCGCGTAAGTGTGTTAATGAGAAAAATAGAGCGGGAAAGAAATTGGTGGCCTGGGACAGGAGAAGAAGAGAACTGCTTAATGAATTCTCTCGTCTATATGCTCCTAATTCGATAGCAAAACTTTCCACTGCGTTACCCAGGAGATGCCGATAAATAAAGGAGGAAAAGCGGGAAGAAAAACGGGACTGGGAAAAGAAAACCTGGAAGAATGTAGTAGTAGGGGTTCCTCTTCCTGCTGTCCCCCCTTGTGGTTGCAATTGATCAGCTGTTCGTTAAGGGGTCTGGAGGTCGTTTTTTTTTTATCACGGGGTCGGGAATGGTCGTTAGTGATCGGGAACGAATTATGGACGGTTTGGGGGGGGGGGGGGGGTAGTGATTTTTAAGCGGTTCCTTTTTTGGTTTCTTGTCTTAATCTTTGGGAAGTGGTGAGGGTTATGATGATGGGATAAAGATAGACTATTTGGTCTGGGGAAGTATTGTAAGGTTATTTTTTCAATTTAAGGTGGTATACCATTAATTGTTTGTCTTTTATTTTTATGAGGCTTTGCTCTGCGTTGTTTGTAGAGCAAATACTCCCATCTAACATTTAAAAAAAATTAATCGTTCATTCATTGAAGAAGCAACGTTATTTCACATTAATCATAAAGATCTTGTTGAATTGTAAGATATTACAATGTAATTTATCCTGGCGTTGTCCTCGAGTTTGATGACGATACCGATAAGGATTTTAAGTAGGAAAAAAGGTGTAATCCTGGAGCTAGCCGAAAAGTTAGATACCCGGATTTAGTTAACTACATCTAGGAAGATATAGTCGGTGGAAAAGGGAGCTATATCTAGTATCCAGAAATTGAGAAGGATATTTAAAGTTTCTCAACGGGAAAACTATATTATTAAATAAGCATCAAATTACTATTTTTATATATATCAATATAATTTATTTGAAATAAAAAATATCGCACGTCAATATAGGTATATTTTTTAATTTTTCCCCTTCTGTAACTCAAAATATTGTGAGTGAATTGAAAGCGATAAAGTTAGTTTTCCTATTTAAAACGCAATTTTTACATAAATGAAATAAAAATTAAATTGTAAATATCTAAAATACTCGTTATTCTATGTTAGAAAATATAATATTAAGTTCGAATGGTATTTGTTAAAATCTTCCATAATTTTAGTACAAAATTAACAATTGATCTAAATAGTAATTTTAGTGGGAATATATTTAGTATAGGACACTTTTTTATTTAATTGGCAACCAAAATGATCGCCAAAACGGTGACGTCACTATCTGTGCGCTATTGTCACCGACTCCTAGTGTCAATTTATGGCACCAGGCAATTGTGGTATTCTGACTAGGGCCTCCGACTACTCAGGAAAACAGCTAGTACCCCCTGGAAGAATCGGAAAATACCAACCTAAGAATTTGGATTTGTTTAATATTTTGTAATTTTACAACATAAGAATTTGGATTTTGGAAATATATTTAGTATAGGACACTTTTTTATTAAAAGGGGCAACCAAAATGATCGCCAAAACGGAGACGTCTAGTTCTGTGCGCTATTGTCACGGACTCCTAGCGTCAATCTATGGCACCAGGCAATTGTGGTATTCGGCCTAGGGCCTCCGACTACTCAGGGTAGCAGCTGGTACCCCCTGGAAGAATCGGAAAATACACCAACCTAAGAATTTTTATTTGTTTGCCATAAACCAAATTTATCCAGAAAAAAACTTCAAATAAAACGGCGCCAAAAAAGTGTCCAAAATTATATCTGTAACATTTTAGGTTTCAAGTGAGAGGAAGAGAGGGGAGAATGAGAAAAGAGAGTGAAAAACAAATGTCGCACATTTTCAAAACAAAAATTCATTTTACTTTTCCAGTCAAAACAAATGGACTTCTTGATTACATTCACTTTGCTACAAAAATGGAGGATAAAAACTTTAGAGAAAATGTTTTTCTCTACTTTTCTAAACTGGATTTTTTTTAATGTGAACCCTAAGGTCGTTTAATATCTGGACGTAAACCGAAGCCCCCGAGAGCCTCATGATTACACTAACAACAGAAACATTAAAAACCCGTCGCTTTTCTCAGTATAAAGAAGGCAATTGAAACAATTTTCCGACTAAAATACTCTTTGCTCCAAAAAATGCACGTTCCTTTTCAAATGCATTTTAAAAATCATGATCTGACTAAGCTCAGCTGAAAAGGTTTTTCTGGAAGTAAACACATCAGGAATTGCTATTTATTCTTCCTAGCAAAGAAATGACAGTTTTTCATTATTTTTTTTAAAAAGTAAACAGATATTTCATTTCTATTAAAAGTCTACTCCGAAAAGCTTTTTATTCCCAGCTTTTACACGGATTTGAATACGCTTTCTGCGAAATGAATAGCGTTTTATAAAAATGTAATTGAACGAGGGATGACGTACTGAAAAATATCAATATCATAAAGGATTTTCTTTCGTATAAGTCAGTTTAACTATATTTTTCTTTAATAAGTCCATAAAATACACTTACAAATACACAAAATTTGATAAACAAAATATTTTTATAATTTTTTCGCTTAGATTTTTTATGTTCTTTCATTCAAGAAAATAACGACCAGAATAAATTTTTAAAATATATGCGCGACGTTATTCAATAAAACATTGATAAAGAATGTTATTCAACCAAATTTATTTAAACAATAATGGTTGTACATTAACGTTTTTATATACTGGCTGCACATTTTCATCTGTTTCATATAAATGATATAATAATAATTTAGTTTTGATGTGAAACATTTTTAAAAATATACTACGAGGGGTATCAAGACAAAAAAAAACTACATTACGCTTTTACGTTAATTAATTCCGACATTATACCTCCGTGGTGAATAATTGACATAAATATGGTCTCGTTCGATAAGAATTTAGACGCCGAAGCATGTAAAATATTGAAATAAGCAAAGCACTTTTCAGAAAGAAAACAGATAGGCGAAAACATTTCGGCGAAGTTTACGTTGGGGACCATTTCTTATTTTATTTATTTTATAAAATGACTTTTAACCCAAAACTCTTCAAGCTATACTCTGACATAGCCACAGAAGATCTTACTTTAAGTTATATACTTTCAACAACATATATCTTATAATTATCGTATTTAAATTATATGAGCGTGGAATTAAATAATTTTGGAAGTTTCACAATAGCCTATTTTTTACAATAGTCCATTCCGTTTCCGGTCTTAAAATCATTTTCCTAATTTTCTTAATTCAATGAATTAAACGCATGTTTTAATTTCCACCTTGAATGGAACAGCTTGTTTATATTCCCTTAGTTTATGAAGTGCTTTTGGGTGTCCAATTCTAATTTCTATTATCTTCTGTAAAACACTTCAGGCAGTACTCGACATCAGTCACACCCGATTTAGAGATCATTTCCTTATGAAGACCGCCAATGACAGTCCCCATTGGTTAATAAATTTCCATTTAATAACATTTAAATCGTTATAACGATTCGTTATATCGACTAGCCCCTACTGATCCCGTGAGGAATCGTTATATGGAAGCTCTACTGCACAACCAACTAAAAATTTAATCCGATACAAAACTTGATGCAACCCTCTCATGTAGCACGTCCCACATATTCCTACACTTATCTAATCTAATTTTATTTTCTAAAAAAAGAATAAACTCAGCTTGGCCGGGAAAAAAATCGCCAAGTAGGCAGTATAGAAATTCTCGAAACGACTTCCCATTTCATCCATGCAACTCGAAACGTCCTCACGAGGCGCTATAAAATACACCCATGAGGACCCGTAAAAAGTCGCAGGAATTTCTATTCCCACTAAAAAGCCATTCCACATGCAAAATAGCCACGAACTTTCTCAGGGAGAGTCTGGCTTCTGCTGGTGTAGCGTTAATAATTGAGCAGCGTTTTTCGGTAAAGCGCCCAGTGGGATTTTAAAGTTGAGGTATTGATTGTCGGTAGTCGCTGAAATGGCTGCATTTTATTTTAGAAGTTTTAGTTAGAAGTGTAACTAATATGAATTATAATTACTTTTATCTTCAACAGTAAATGGTTTTAATGCAGTACACTTTGTTTTAAATATTTACCCTTGTTTTAAAAATTAAAATTGATTTTAAAAAATACACTTAGTTTTAAAAATAAACTTGTTTATAAAGAATACATTTGTTTAAAAATATACTTGTTTTTAAAAAAAGTAGTTGTTTTTAAAAAAGTACAGTTGTTTTTAAAAAATACGCTTGTTATTAAAAAATACACTTTTTAAAAAAAAATACATTTGTTTTTAAAAAATACTTTTATTTTAAAAATACAATCGTTTTTAAAAAATGCAATTGTTTAAAAATGCACTTGTTTTTAAAAAAATGAAGTTGTTTTTAAAAATATACTAGTTTTTAAAAAAAATACATTTATTTTACACAATTATTCTTAAAACACTTATTTTAAAAAAAAAATACAATCGTTTAAAAAAATAGAACTATTTTTAAAAATACACTTTTTAAAAAAATACATTTGTTTTTTAAAAAAATACATTTGTTTTTTAAAAAAATGACTTTTTATTTAAAAAAATACATGTTTTTTCTAAATACTATTGTTTTTAAAAATTACATTCAATTGATTTTTAAAATTACACTTGCTTTATACTTGAATTTAAAAATTACACTTATTTAAAAAAAATGCATTTATGTTTTTAAATTTCACTACAATTTTATTTTGCATTGTTCTTGTATTTTTTTAGTTAAATATTATAACGAAGTATTGGTAGTGTTTAATTAATGTATATAACTGTAATTACTGCAATTTAGTTTTACCGGAAATTTATGCCACGTTTCAAATATTTCCATAGAATGGAATGCATTTGTTATTTATTAATACTAAAATATAAACTACTCTTTACCTTCAAAAGTTACGAACTACTCGTGAAAAGTTAAAAGATCTTTTGCTCTCTATTGTACAATTTTTTTTTTAAACTATTTTTTCCCCTCAAAAATTAAGGATTTCTGCCAGACAGATTTTTATAATACTTTATTTAATGAGAACTCTGTATGTGTACATATGCACATAATTCCATTTTTTTTACTCTGTATATTCGCTAAATATATTTTGTCATAAATAAATTTTTCTTTTCTTTTTTGATACAATTTAGTACGGGCGGTTCGGCCGCCAAGTAATGCAAGTCACAAAAATTCGAAAATGAACTAACACTATTTTCTATGACTGGGCAGTTAAATTTATAATTGGTGTGGGTCTTAGTTCAATAGGTTGCCCAATAATGGGTTTGCCGTCATTTCACTTAAAGGTATAGTCAATGCATTATGCAAATTACATACGCTCTTTTCTCAAGACTAACTTTTTTGGATTTATAACAATTAGAAACCAAGCCGTCCATATAAGTAGAAAATATAACTCTTTAAAAGATAATGAAGAGTTTAGGGCTAAGACGAACTATTCTCTAGAAATTGAGGAAACTACAATATAAAACCAAAAATATAAAACAAATTATAGTGCTTTCCTTTAAAGAAGCAAATTATTTTTTATTTGTACAATGTACAACTGATTTTGTCAAGGAAAATTTTTTAAAAGAAACCAAATAATATTTATTTGACCGATTTAATTTTATTAAGTTATTAAAGCACTAGCATGCCCATGCGATAATTATCGAATGAACAACTGCCGCCCCCGCGCACACCCATTCGTTGCGAGATCGAAATAGATTAGTGTATTTCTTATAGCCAAAATATCATAAAAATTTAACGTTTCTGCTCCTTCATAGATGGCAGCATGATCAAAGAATTTTTTTAAGGAACTATACTATAAACATAAAAACTACAAATATGTGGTTAAGTGAATTATTGTAAACGCAATTTATGTGTGTAAAAAAATTCTCTCATCTCTCTCAAATTACAAACACACTTTTATACTTATATACTCAGTGGCGGCGATTGGGTGCTAAAAGTGCGTAAGAAGAGGAAGCTGCCTATCTTCCTCTACATAATGGTATGCTATTTATCCCTATAAAATGATTCCATAGCGATTTATGGGGGCGGAATCGTATACTGCCGTTGCGGACTCCCTTTGCCACCATGTGGTTCGAAAATGTCATAGGGGTAGAATGGGTTTGCGTCCATTTTCTGTAGAAATGGTGGAAATGGTTGGGGATATGTTTTACATTTAAAAAGTGCAATATTAAAAAAGTGAGGGGCAACATCCGAAAACAGTGTGGTGGCTACTGCCTTCCCTTGCCCCTGCCCCGAATCAGCGCCACTGTATATACTTATTGAATAATTTAATTAAAGTTCTTCGACTATATGCATATAAATAACATTATGTAGTTATAATCTCTCAGTAACCAACTTATATAAATATAATTAGACTAAATACCAACCTACATACTTACTACATATTTTATTACACGCAGTTACGCCATGTGTGCAGAAGAGTTAGAGGAGATACAAAAGTCATTAAAATTCCCACCAAAGAGTTATTCCGCCACGAACTACAGTGATAATATATACGAAATATCTCATCCATAACGACGTACACAAAGGGCAGGATCACCCCATAAAGCATACTTTTGGCCTCTTTTATGAGCGCCACCACCTTTGTTATCTTAAGCCTTTTCTTTGCAGAAGTAACAGTGAAAAACAATCATGGGCGGGAGGAGAGGTGTTCCCGCTCAGCGTAATAAATTCCAGTTTATTTTTCATGTGTTGAGAACTCTTTATGCTCGGGCAGAAAAACAGATGGGAGGGAATCAGTCGAGCAATATGGGTCGCTTCTTGTATGATTAATATCTGGAGGTTGTGGTTTTTTGTTGTTGTTATTAAAATGAGCGTCGAGGTAATGAAATTGAGTCGGTGGAAATAGTATAGTAAATTCATAAGTAGACACGTAGATAAAGGGGATTCAAACCTCTCCCATTAAAAGTCAAGTAAAAAAAAAATACTGAAATAATCATAAAAAAATAACTTTTTTGGGGGGGGGTACCTGAATTCCTGTGACCATGAGGGTACTGCTCATCCCTAGACAGAAACACGATGACGTCATGTTATGTTTAGCTAGAAATAAAAATGACATAATACCATGTTTCCAAAAGTCGGTGATTAAGTCTTTTTTACCTCAATCTAGGTCTAAGATTCCGTCATCGCGTTTCATTCCCTGGCATTTTGATTTCAGAGACAAAAGGAAAAGATCGCCAAACCGTGCCGTATAAATAAGATGAACCGAAACATGCAATGGAAACCACGGAGCATTAAATGAAAGTTTTGCCAAAAATGGCATCAAATCGATTATTTAGAAATAGGAAGGTAATCGAAAACGAAATGAAGGTCAAAAATGGTTCGTTGGTCCTTTAGTACAAGATTTTTACTCGCTTCGGTACCTAATTTCCAAACAACCGTTGCCAAATGTATGTCAATCTTGTTATTTGCCACTGAGTTGTAGTTGTTCGAATAGATAACCCTAAAAGCTTCTTTACATTGTGTTTCTATCACGATGCTTCTTGTACCTGATTTTAAAGGCGTTTCTCGTAGAAAAATAAGTTTTTGTAAATGGATATTCTAAAGAATATATGGAATGTTATTAAAAACTTAAAGATGGAGGCATTTTCTTAAAAATAATTAAAGATCAATTATATATATATAAATTTGATATTTTTGAAATATCAGGTAATACACCCCTAGTTTAGCCATGTAAACTCTAACTGTTGAATGTGTTGATTGAAACTAATTAGTCACCATACACTTGTTGAGTCGATTTTTTATCCGAGCATAACAAGAACAGAAGGGAAGGAAAGAACAGAACAGAACAGAATCTGTATAACCAGTCCAGTAACATAAATACAAACATGCTGCCCTCTCGTGGTGGCACTTGTAAGAATGGATCTACGTAATCCCTCCCCCCTCGCGGCAGCAATATTTAATACTGTGCAAGTACCATAGTCGCGCTAGGGAGAGACCATGTGAATCCATGAAGGAACACTAACTGTTATACTAAATATTTTCTTAGAAAATGTTAATATAATATTTTAATGAGGAGAGGTGGGGGGGGGGGGTATCTAATATATATCGTAAGCGAATGTCAATGAACTCTTTAAATTTTCTCTTAAACATTTCTTTCTTAAACACTTCATAATATTATTCTTCCTTCAAATATTTAAAATGACATCCAAATACCAGTATAAGCTTTCTCAAGTAAATGTCTACGAATTTAAGTATCTAACAACAAATAAATGACAGGGTATTAGATGCACTACAACCAAACTATTAAACCCATAATATGCTTTGTTTTCTCTTTTCAATAAAATTTTTAGCGAAAATTATTCAAATTGATATATTTTTTCTAATAGTGTTTGTCCAAAACTTATTATTACGTAAAACATTTTTATTTAATAGAGAAAATACTGTTTCAAAGAATCCACTTAACTGGTTTACAGTATCATTGCAACCAAAATTGTATCACTTTTACTATTAAAAATGTGGTTTAGAATTTAACTATTTCACACAAGAATGATGAATATTTAAGTAGTCATCAGCTAAAAAAAGTCATTTATAAATGCAAAGACAACACTAAATTTAAATAAATCATATTTTTTATTATTATACAAAGGCGCATTAAACAAGCTGAATGGTTATTCTTTCCTGTATAAAGTCGATGAGATTCCGACTCGGTCTCTCTCCCCTAAGGAATTATCCTCAAATCCCCTAAAGATTAGACTCAAATCCCCTGGACTTAGAAGGCATTCTTTAAAAACACGTTCCGGTAATTCTTCTAGATTGAGTTGAATATCAGTAAGCTCTCAAGTAAAGCCTTACTCGAAACCAGTAAAATGATAAATAGAAAAATTCAGATTTGACGAATTTCTTTTATGAGTATGAATCTGAATTGAAAATGAAACTAAGCCTGACACAGCACAAGAGGATTTTTTTAAATATCAGAATATGTAAAATTTTGAAGTGTGTTTAAAAAGCACGATTAAATTATGAATGAATGCGAGTGCAAGAAGTAATTAATTTCGAAAGGACAGATATAATTCATGAATTTTGGGAAATAATTCTTTATGTTCCAAGTACAAGTAACAAGAATAGTTGATGCTCTATTGAAATTTGTATCGTGAAAGATGAAAGTAACAGTTCGTTAATAAATTATACACAATTTTTAATGGGTTTTTCATAAAAGTGGAGTAATATTATTCAAATTAAATTATTTATTTGCGTATAAAAATTGTATTTTTATTAAGAAAGCGGGTCGCTATTACTATATGGAAGGT
Source organism: Troglohyphantes excavatus (assembly GCA_963932185.1). Lineage (NCBI taxonomy): Eukaryota > Metazoa > Arthropoda > Arachnida > Araneae > Linyphiidae > Troglohyphantes > Troglohyphantes excavatus. The sequence goes on along the minus strand of OZ010666.1, from coordinate 26,882,305 downwards.
GTTTTACCTTGAACAATATTTACATTTTAATTTTTCACTTGCGTATTATCGATTTTTAAATATTAAGAATAAAGTTTTAACAAAATTTAGGCATTTATGTACTATAATTTTTTTGGGAATGTGTGAAATTCTTTGTTTATATAATTTAAAAAAAAATATTTTTGTTATTATTCTTACAAATAAAAGGATAACTTTAATAATTGGATATTTTTATATACATGAAAAGTGATTATTTTTTATATTTACAGAAAAGTTTTTCTTTAAATCTACTAAAATCAATTAAAATACTTAACAAGCGTAGTTAAGTATTAACCTATATTATTTTCTTACATATTTGGCATTTTTATTATATTTATGTATCTCACGTTTAACTTTTAATGATAATAATTATTCAATTACAAATTCAAAAAAAATTCGTAACACACACGTCTCGTTTTAAGAGCGCGTCTTTCAGCAAAAAAAAACCTCGGAAAAAAAATTTAATAAATAAACTAATACGAACATTAAATAGCAATATAAATATTAATCTAAGCGTATTTCCAAAATTATAAAAGACAGAATATTTTTTTATAAACGGGAAAAGAAAAAAAAAATACATTTCAATACATATCAGCCAAAAATAGTTTTTGAATGAACTATCCTTGTTTGCATTCCAATGAATCACGTGACCCATTGTTCGGAAAACCTATTAATTTTTCACCCGACATTTTTGTCTGTGTACTATATTCAGAATTTTTCATAGAATTCGAAAAGCAACGTCATTGAGAATGGCTACCGCAGCCAATAGGAAGTTCATTATCAATTCCCTACCCTTCATGTAAAGAGATTGATGATTGAGGGACTGAATTAATGATGGGCTGAATTCAGTTGTAATCCATTCATTATGACATTCAGTCAACTAGGTAACATTTCTGGTAAACACGAGTGTTGCAGGACGTTTTCGATGGTTCTGAAATATCGTCAATATAAGTGATCCGGTATTCGTCATTGACATTGCAATTAATGATATTTCGGTAGTAATAGATTAAGTATAATTATATGCGACTCGAAATAGTGGAACTTGCATGGAAAGTATGTTTTATTTGGAATTTAACCCTCGAGCACGCGTATGAGGTTGTTTTACACCCTACAAAAAGTGATTGCATATATTCTATCGGAAATCGGAATTAACCTTATGGTGTGTCGACCGGAGGTCCTTACTTCTTCATCGAATTAAGTCTAATAAATAGAATAACGTTAGCGGGTTTTAAGTTTTAACTAAGAAGTTACTAATTAATTGTTGGGGGTGGGGGCTCTGAGGCTAAGCGTGAGGCTCGTTGTAAGTTAATCTGAAAAAGAACTAAAGAATTAGGTGTGTGTTAGAAATAAATGAGACAACAAGTGCTTGGTAATACATATTTTATTATTATAAGATGCACAACATTGGAGACAATAACATAGCCTGGCTACTAGCAGAGGAGCAGCTGTCGGAGTTAGGCATGTCGAGTTGACAAGCAAGTCTATGGGGATCTTACTATGTGGGGTCATGATGAATTGTGCAGGGTCTTTTGTGTTTCTGGTTAACTGTATGGTCGTAGTTTGTGATTTCCTTAAGGTGTTGTAATTCTGGCATGCATTTTAACTTTCCCTATTTCAAAATGAGCCATACCCAGTGCAGCTGCCCTCAAGGTCATATTCTAATTGGAGAAAATCTTGTTTTGTAAATTCCTGTAAGAGTTTAGTAAAATTTGAGTCATGGGGTGTAAGGCACATCCTGCGCGTCCTCATGTTATTATTTTTTTGCTTGGCTTGAGTAAGTCGCGTTATTTGATTTTCATGAAGGAGATGAAACGCTTATAAACATCGCTGGGAAATGTTTTTAAGAAGAAGTATCCATAAATGAATGTAATTTTAATTCTAAAAGTGGTATTTGTTCTTATGAAACAAAATTAAATATTGCACTGTTAAAAATAGGTACTCAAAAACAAGTAAAATGTACTCCTTTCTGAATACCTTTGGTGCTTATCATAGCTTCAAGTACATAAGTAGCGGGCGTGCTTCTTGATTAATAAAATAATTAATATTTCTCAAAACATTCTTCACAGCATCTGATGGAATCCATGTAACTAAAGTGAAGGGGGTGGGGGTAAGACAATTGGGACAACATATTCATAGTAGGTAGGTAATTTTGGTTAATGTTCCCATGCTAAAACAGAAAACATTGAAATTTCAATAACATGGTAATAGTATATTTTTTTAAGTATGAAACTATTTTTTTTATTATATATAAATTTAATGTGTATTTACTGTAATATTCAAAGAGTATTTAATAAACGACAAGCCTGAACTCTATTTTGCTTTATTTAAATCTTTCAAAAACGTATCTACCTTCTTCCTTTCTTTCTTATAAACGTGTATATAAAGAAATAAAGGAATTTCTTTTAAATTATTAAATTAATTCTATGTAATAACTGTCACCTAACTTCAACAACCGGATGCTTAGCTATTACCAAATTTAATTTAAAAAGTCGATCAACGAATTAAATTTTCGGTTTAATTCATTGATATTTAAGTTGCAGAAATTATGGTAGTATCTAAACTTAAAAAGTATATCTCAAGTAGGTTACCTCTAACCATCCAGCAACATTCAGCAACCCACGGATTTACATCAGTAGTAACTTTGAATTTCTCAGTAACCAAACTCAGAATCTCTCATATCGAACCGCATCGTAACTAACCTGGTCCATATGCATGATATTTCCCAATGCCCCAGAGGGAGGTTCGACCAATGTTATGCAAAATTCCGCTGTAACTGCAACGCCCTACGCGCATAGCGGAAAATTAAGTCCTAATTCAGATACGCGTTGTTCAAAATGATGTCACAAGTTATGATGTTCAGATTCTGCAGGAAAGCTCTGCGAATCTTTATCGAAGTCAAGTGGTGTGAAAATTAGTAAACAGCATGTTGGAATTCCTCTTATTTTCATCGAGCGTATTTTAATTTCAAGGGTAAAATTTCTCGAGAAAAGCTCATCACCTCTGATCTCTAACTGTAACTTCTGGATTAGGCAAGGCTGTTTGTTTACTTGAAGCCAATGGAAAGTTAAGAATGTGTACTACACTTCCATTTATATCTCGATTTTTCGTATATTGCTCAGACTAAAATATGCCGAATTATAGTACTTTCGGATTTTTTTAATTTTCCATTGTCTTTTTCAAAAATGAAACTTATGTATTCGGAGCTATAAATCTACTGAAAATTGAGTAGATTTTATTTATTTTTGAGGCCTCCGTGGCCGAGGGGTTAAAGGCGTCAGCTGGGAATCTGAAGGTTCCTGGTAGGATGCCAGGCGATGGACTTGACAAAGAAAAGTAAAAAGTAGCTATCTTGTGATCGGAGGGTTGCCGGCTTCGCTACAAAATACTAGAAAAGTCGTCCAGAACATTCGAAAAAAATTAACGGAGTGTATAAGGGACTGGTGCACGATAAATCTGATCGGGGTCCAAAGTCCCGACGTCTATTAAAGGCGTTGGGTGCCAGTTCAGGTGTTTCCTCGCCATCTGACCTTGGTTAAAAAATAACGAGGTGCATGTATGAATGTGTGTGTATGTGTTTCCGGGTCTTTCCTTCGAGATAGACCCGAAACGTCGCCAATAGCCCACTGTGCAGCTCTAGTGCAACGTTAATTAACCAAACCAAACTTATACTTGAGTACCTATTTTTAAGGTTTGGTTTGGTTTTGTTAATCAACGTCGCACTAGAGCTGCACAGTGGGCTATTGGCGACGGTTCGGGATCAATCGCGAAGGAAAGACCCGGGAACCCATACACATTCACACACACATTCATACACACTTGCACCTCGTTATTTTAGAACCATGGTCAGATGACGAGGAAACACATGAACTGGCACCCAACGCCTTCAATAGACGTCAGGACTTTGGACCCCGATCAGATTTATCGTGCACCAGTCCCGTATACACGCCAGTATAATTTGTTGGATATTCTGGACGACTTTCTAGTATTTTTGTAGCGAATCTGGCAACCCTCCGATCGCAAGATCACTACTTTTTTATGTCAAGTCCATTTCACGGATTCGAACCACCAATCCTCTGATTAGTAGCTGAACGCCTTACCAACTGAGCAACTGGGGCTCATCTATTTTTAAGAGTGTATATATACTAATTCTTTCAATCACTACTTCAGATGATCCATTCCCAAAAGCACCTTTACGGAATACATAAAATCGGATCAACAAATACATCAAAGCCCCATTAAGAAACGAAAGTACCGAACCCAAACACCCCTTCCCCCCGGAAGCTTTGCAGTGTAATCGCGTCCCATCTAACGCTGTCTTCCAACGATAATCATCCCTTTCGAAAAGTAATTCATAAACGTAAATCTTACGGGATAAGCATACATTTGCGCTGTATAATTGACTGCCATACGAATATCGGTATTCACGCTGAGTTATCGGATCCCAGCGCGAGCATTAAATGGATTATTAGGGGAGATGAGCGATTAACGCGGCGGATCAAGATTGCGAGATATTATTCAAAAGGAAGGGGTTTTGGAACCGAGATGGGTCGTTCGTGTGGGGGTGGGGTGTTGCAAGGGGGCGATCTTAGCACGTTTTGTGTTATTTCGGAATGTTTGGATAAGGCAATCGTTCTTAATTAGGGATATCTGTAGATATAGGTTTCACATATAAATGTTGAATAATGCTATCTAGTCGTTACAATTTACGCAACTATGTTGATTAATATTTGTGTGAGTGGAACAAATACTCAGTATTAGATTATGTAGGTTTTATCTTATTAAAAATGCAGTGGTAAAAGCTTTACAATTGGAGGACTGAAATGACACCTTGTAGGTCATGGCATCGTTGTTCGTCGAAGAGGCATGGGTTGCCTGAATCTTCCTCCTCTGTGCAACATCTTCCTCTGTGTTCTAAACAACCGTTTGCTATCTCCAGAATTGTAGTACAGGCTGTATTATAATTTACTTTACGACTTTGACACGAAACAATGTATTTTATCGTGTCCGTCTACAACTTGGCCAAGTTTACCAGCAAGTGGTAAAAATAACTCTCATATACCTCCTGTATTAATATGATTCGAAGTTTGGAACTGGTTTTCGGAGAAATTTAAATCAGTAGATACTCGCAAAAAACTATTTGCCTCTATTTACTAATTTCGGTTGAATGACGAAACACCTCATTCAAAATCAAGTCATCCTTAAAAATTCATATGATAATCTAATTGGGTTCAATTGTGTAGTAACCTTTTTTGAGAGACCGGTGGTAAGCCAGAAGGTTCCTTTGAAACTCTAAAGATGGAAGCACTGAACCTGATCTCTAACGTTGACGTCAGACTTAAATTGTTTATCCAAACAGAACAAGCCTAACTTTTAAGTTTTGTGTTATAAACATCTATGAATATCGATTGACGAGCTTCATCTCAATGCAAATAAACCTTGGAGTTATTGAACCCCAGAACAATCATATCTAGCGACACAGTTACGATCGCAACGCTAAGCCAAAAGAAGAATAACGCCACCTCGCCAAGACAAGAAAAAAGTGGTTATATATACTCTGACTAATTGCCTTGTGTTAAAATGGAAAAAGTCGGGTCCGTAAATTCTAGAACATATGCTAGAGCCCGAACTAAATCTCGTAAAAATATATAACCAGTAATTGTAGAACTACATCAGCGCAATTTTTCATTTAATAATATATTTTAATTGAGTACGTTATAAATATAGTTGAAATAATCTTATATATATATATGTTGTATATATATATATATATATATATATATATATGTTATAATCATATATGTTGATTTATGGGAAACTCAAAACTTTAAAACAATTTTCTAAAAACCGAACATAATGGACATTGATCAATTTGTATTATCAGTCTACAATCTCAAAAACTGTGTAAGCCTTGGCAATTTAGTAACCAATCATTTCTTTTCACTCCAGGTCGCGAACATGTGGTCTCCGGAAAAGTCGGTGACTCCGTGGTACTCCCGTGCGAGGTGGACTCCCACAGCTGCGGTCGCATCTACGTCATCACGTGGACGAAGCACGTAGGGGACGAGTGGAGGAGGGTCTACCTCTACTCGGACACCCACTCGCAGCCCATGAGCACCTTCACGGGGAGGGCGTACTTCCTTCTGCACAACACGTCCTCCTCGGCGGAACTCCATCTCGGGTCCCTGGGGGTCAGTGACGAGGGGACGTACAAGTGCGATGTGACGTATGTGCATGGGAAGTGTCCGTCGCTCACCTTCACAAAGCTGTATACTCTGAGTGAGTAGATTTCTTTGTTTGTTTGTACTGTGCCCGAATGGTGAGTGCGTCGGATTCAGGATCGAATGGACGAGGGTTAGATCCACTGATATCTACCTGTAACTTCTGGATTGGGCAAGTTAAATTGCTGACTTGAATCTACTGAACTCTAACTATAACTTCTGAGAAAGACTCAAAATTTCCTTCGAGATGGATTCCGAACCGTCGCCCACTGTGCAGCTCTAATATGTCTACGTTATTTCGACTGACAAACCAATCACATCATTTGTAGCTTAATGAGGGTTTTGAGAAATCATTATATATAATTATCTTACGTGGTGATTGAAAAACGCGATTTTTCTCTACGCGGAATGGCAACAGTTAGTTTGTTTACAAAATTATGTTGCGCCCTCATTTTTATTTTCCCCTTATGCAAACCATTTTGGCGATTCAATAGAAGTTTTGGCGGAGCGTCAGCGGAGCCTCCTAGTTACTGTTAATACTTTGAGAGATATTGTTATTTTTTTATTTAATTTAAATAAATGGTTCCAGAAGTTACATATTAAAATGCTACTACATCAGTAAGCTCAATAAATGTAATATAATGATTAAAAAAATAATACATATATAATAATTAATATTCATGTACTTAAATATAATAATTACAATATGGTTTTAAGGTATACATACCGAAGAATGGCAACACCACCTAGCTAAAATCAACATCGATCCAGTCCTGCTTCAGACAGCCCCACGTATCGACCATTCAATTCAAACTTATCCCAAAGATATCGATTTGCTTATGAAAACCATTTATTTACATCACATCAAATACTGAAAAAAAAAGACCTCAAAAGTATCCCTCATGCGTGCACTTGACATTTATGTATTGATCCCTTTCCGAAATAAGTGGTAAAAATTCAATCGATCCAATCCCAATACACAAACACGAACCACTTCAAAATCGATCGAGTTTCTCAATGAGAGAAGACAACATAATCTTCGGGTACTCGGAAAACTGCAATCACATCTTGAAAAAGTTGAATGATGACTGCGAGTATAAAAGATGTGAAAAATGTTCTTGATTTTTTTTTTCCTTCTTGGTATTGTCTTAAAGTTGTATAAAAATGCCTAAGCCTATCGAATCTTTACGGTCGCTTCATTTTTGCATTAGTGGTCGAATAGGGTTTTTAAATTTCTCGAGAGGTTTTTGTGGGATTTTTGATTTTGACTGTTCAATCGATGACTGTCGTTGATTTTGCTATCGAATTGAGTTTTGTTGACATTGTTAAAGGAGTATTAAACTGAATGGATGTATTAAAATTACAAGGATTTAGATAGTTAACAATATATATATATATATATATATATATATATATATATATATATATATATATATATATATATATCTTTGAAAGGATCGACATAGAACCATATAAACTTTTTATTTTTGACTTCTGGAATAAAAATTTTATTGGATACTATTTAAATTCATATAAAGAAACAATATTTCACATAACATTCCATTAGTATTTGTATTAAAAAAAAAAGATTTTTTTTAAAAAGCCAAGGCTCTTTTAAATATATTTTTTACCACAATTTTTTCTCATATCTGTTAAACTATAATACATAAGAATTAGCATTAAAGTTTTGTATACTACATGTAATTTTTTTATAAATAGTTATTCATAGTAACAATTTCTTTTTTTATAAAACTCATTTTTTTTACTTTAGTAACTTAAAAAAACTACTGCTCATAAAGCTAATTTGCATGCCAGTTTATAATATACACATATTTTACAATATACTTTAAAATTACACGTTTCTCCACTAATAGTAAAAAATCCTCAGCGTTTCGAAAAACCTAATATCAAGGGAAAAAACTCTGAGAAAAAACGATTAAACACTTTTGTTCCTTGAAAAACATAATACATCTTCCAGCATAAAAGCTCAAATAACTCGCTAAAAAATATAAATACAGTTCTACTATATTTCAAGAATATGTAAAGGATTCCAATCTATAATTTTAACCACTAAAAAAATTGTGAATTTTGGAATTTTTTTTGGTATTATGTATATAGTGAATCTAATTATGTTGGTTATCTAAACTTTTTTTTGGGATTAAAATTTCCCACAACCCCTATTAAAGAAAAACATTCGGCAAATATGTTATAATCCACTAAATATGTGTTTGGCATACTGATATTTTTATTCAGCTTCACGGATAAATGTATTTATTTTATACTTATCCACCCTAGACGCAAAAAAACGAGCTAAATAATACATCTTTGAAAAAAACAGGAACGGGATGTGATTGTTCTTTATAAAGAGCGTAATTATCAAACATATTCCTCGAGTTGAATGAGTTAATTATATGAGTTAAGATGGACCATGAAGGTGTTTATAAATATTTAGGTATTTTTCAATTATATTATTTTTACAAATAATGGGAAATCTGTTTCAAATTTCATATAAGATAAGATGCGTTCTAAAAGGAAATTAAAAGGTTTCAATAGGATAAAAAGGCAATAACCCAATTGCGGACAAAGCGGTGCGGGTTTACGATATTCCCAAAGAAGTAAACATTTGTTTATCGCCCAGACAAAAGGTTGCCATGGGCCGCAATTGGAACTTTCTGGATAAAAAGCTTTGTACGAAGAAAATCCTGTATATAACAGTAGTATTAATACAGCAGTATATTTCATTTGTCAAAATAAATTGAGCAGGATTCCATATCAATAATATTTGTTTTTTTTAAATATTTTATTATTCAATGTCTATAGGAATATAACTTTAAATATGTGCATTTTAAAAATAATTTCATTAAAAAGTCTTCATTTTGCTTTAAGTTTTCCTAAAAACTAACTTCCTGTTTCCTTAAGCATTATTATTATTTTTTTCAAATTTTATTTATGTAAAATGTATAGTTTCCAAAATGATTTTTCTCTGTTGCAATATAGTTGTTAGTTATTTGTTTTTAAGAGGTTTTTTGGTAATAGTAACGTTCAATGTGAATGTAGCTGATATGCTCTAGAAATTTTTTCTAGAATTTAATAGAAAATTTTCAAAGAGATATATTGCAAATTAACATTGTTAACTCTTAACGTGTGAATTTTATTATTATAATATACTAGCATGCTCGTGCTCGTGCGACGTTAGCTTTGATAACTATATAATATTAACTAATCTTTTATGGCTAAAAAATAAAAATAAAAAGTTTAAAAATCTGTTCACAGATGGCAGCATTGTCAACGGCTTATTAATGAATCTTTAAAATGAATTATTTTAAACGCATTTAAAAAGAAACATTGATATTTATGAAATGAAAGTGTACTATTCGTTACAGGTCAATGAAATTATCTTTATTTTGATATCTCCTGTATTAAGATCCATTGCGTCTAAATGGCGTAAAAGGGATCTTTTACTACATAAATAATATATATGATACCAACAGATCGATGGGCGTGGTTTCGACAGCCGTTTAACAACAGTTTGGTAACAATCATCGGTGCTTTTTCAAGGGGGCCGTAAACTTACGTGTGTACCAACTGAACATTATAAAAAAACTATTCATTTATATATATCAATATAAAAGAGATAACATAAATGTCTTCATAGAGAAGCCTTCTGATTTCTGCAGCAGAGCCTTTCGATCATTAAGGGTTAATATAATGAAGGTATTGCTCAAATTGCAATGTGCTCTTATACAAATCATTTAAACAGTGTAAAAAATCCAATTTATCTCTTTTCTTTGTAATTATTTAAACATTATTAGTAAATATAATTATTATATAAAAAATAAGCTTACTAACAACATCGTTTATATTTATAAATTAAATACTCTCCTTTTAAGCTAAACAAAATTTCTTTAGATAAAATAAAGTATTGAAGGATTTATTTTTCTATTTCTTTCGACAGAAGTCACTGTGAAAGCTTTTTCTTCTTTTTGTTCATATACAACTCCTTTCAAGCCCGAAATCTCTCTACAGATTCAATAGAAATCCCAAGCTGACTTTTGGCCAGGTGCATTTTAACTACGTTCAGCAAAAAATGGATTAAGTCATTATTTTTTACATTTTCATTTACTATTTACTTTCCATATATAAAAGTTAATTTCGATATATTTAAATTTACTTTTTATTGGTATTTTAATTTTAAATCATTACATAACTTGCGTTATGTTTCTTGATAATAATTCTTAATTATTTCCTGATAACAACAATTCTAATATTGATAATTTCTTAAAAATAGATAGATAACTCGCGTCATCTCGTGTTTATAATTTTTTATTTAGGGTACTTTTCTTGCCATCGGTGGGCATTTTAGCGTATTGGTGATTCCCAGCAAAAAAAGTCAGCACAAAACCTTCATCAAAATTGTCAAATTTAAGGTTTTTTGAAGGTTTTATAAAGGATATTGAAACAAAAAACTGCAGTTTTTTTGAAGATTTTAATTTTCCTGCATAAAACCTTTAAAATATCTGCATGTTCCCTTCATAAATAAAAATTGAAGGTTTTTTACAGGTTTTTATGAAGGTTTCTTACAGTTTTTATGAAGGATATTGAAACAAAACCTTTAATTTTATAGATCTTCAAAAAATCTTCAGTTTTCCTGTATAAAACCTTCAATTTCAAAATTTTGATGAAGGTTTTATGCTGACTTTTTTTGCTGGGTTTCTTAAACCTTCTGACCATTACAAACGTATTTTTGCGTCCTCGTATCTCTAGTTTCTCCAGCAATACACACCGTTTTTAAATTCTTTAAAACACTTCATTTTTTAATATGTTCCAAACTTTTTTTTGTTGGGGTACAAATTCAAAGCCATCCCTTTAAGAATAAGCAAGTTTATTCTTATTTTTTTTGTAATATAAATTTATTAAAATATCATTTAAACTCTTTAAAAGAGAAAACAACTTTACATTTTTTTTAATTTTCTGAACTGTCAGAGGGTTAAAAAGATAGACGCTTTATAAGTGGATTGCCGTCGCTTCCAACTCAGAAGAAAAGCATGTATATTTTTTTATCTTGAGCTTACACTTATTGCCACTTCTCTATCCAAATATATGATTAGGCTTTTAAAAAATTTTAATCCAATAAAATTTACTTTACTGGCAATTTTATTGTAGTTATTTATTAGAGACAAACACATGTACAAATGCATTTTATTATTTTTAAGAATTAGCATTATGTAAAATACTTTAATAGTATAGATTTTATTACACAGCAAAAACAAAATTTAGAACTGCAGATTTTTAAAATAAGTCAAAAGTAATAAAAAATATAAACTTTCTAAATAGAAAATATATACAAAATACTTTTTCAATATAATTTAGTATTTTGACACAGATGAGATCAAATTTTAAATACACGAGTGAAAATTCAAATTCTCTTATTGAACTATCCAATCTAAAAAGATGCTTGTAATTTAAAGTTTAAATCTAGAGACCGAACAAATTCATAACATATTAAATTAAATTATATTTTATTATTAAAATTTTACAATTTCCAATTATTTTCAACATTTTTCTGAAGTAAATTTTTTTCTGCACAACACTTAAACTAACTGGTGGTTTTGACTTGAAAGAAATCGCATTTCTTTGAAGAACTACAAATACATTTTAGAAATATTTCCAATACCAATATCTTTCCCTGCCATTTTTTGTCAATGACCATCAAAGAACTTTCAACACAAGAGGCCCCATAACTTATATTCACCATCTCATCAATATTAATAACACATCTAAGCTTTCATTGCCCGTCTCATTTCCAAACAAACCCACCCTTCACTCAGAACCCCATCCAAACTTCCAACAAGAACTTAAACACTACGTCACTGCTGCCGGAAGCGAGCCATTTCCAGAAAAGTGGCAGCCATTTTTTCCCCCTTTCTGCAGAAAATTCGAATTCAATCCGAGTGCTGTTTAAACTCGGCCTGAAACTCTAAGACCCCTTTCCTCTAGGAAGTCCGCGCAGTAAAGTTTTTAAGGCCCGTTTTTCGTTCCATTCCAGAGTTCCTACGCCTCGCAGGTTCCGTTGTCGCCATTTATGTAGAGCGCATTATAAAGTGAATCCCGCTCATGCGATGTACGCAGGGAGGTTTCTTGTTTGATTTATAGTCCTCCTACGCCAAGGTTTTTTCTTACTTTTCTGTTTCATGGACGGGCCTCGAAATGTTTGAGAGAGGATGTATATGCATTTGTGAAAAGGAAAAGAGCGCTGCGAAGGAATGGGCCTGCGTCTGTTACTGTGAAATATGGCTGGGGGTTATTTACCGGAAAATGTTGAGTTAATCCGTTCATTGGGCAATGCATTTAGTGCGGCGGATTACTTATCGTTGGGTGTTTAAGAAAGTTTTGGGAATAATAATAAATTTAAGGGTTTTGTCTGTTTATTCTGGTAACTTTATGTTAATGATTTGTAGCTGGACTTAAATATAATGATGTTGGAAGTTTTAAAATTTATTATTAAGTAATTGAAGACGTTGGTGCAAAAACAAGACAGCTCCAGTTTTCAAAGTCGTTCAGCAAGGACGAAAAACACTGAATGTTTCTTGCATCGTATAACAATACAAAGGTACAGTTACTTCTCCTTTATATCCCTATGGTTATTGCTTAGAGCTGTCTGGTTCTTGTGCACTCACATCTGCAATTACTTTATTCATAAAGCAAGTTTGATCAAAACATTCCCCAATTAGAGAGGACTTGTGCACATTAAATCCTTCCTTGTTGATGGCGTGGAAATTCGGAGTGGAGTATCAGAATCACGAGTTATTCTCGTCCTCTGACAATAGTTCAAAATTATAAGGTACTATTTCACAGTCTTTGAGTCTGGGTAGAGGGAGGGGAGACTATCGCCAATGTACAATTATGTAGCCTAAAGGGATTTTAATTCAACCAACCAAATAATCATAAAGCATATTATGTTGAATCGCTTAATCTAGCTGGAAGAGCTAGGAATGTGAAATTTATGTTCCTGTTTGATAACGGATTTTGCCTGTTCCTATCATTTTTTAAAGAACAGGTAAAAAAACAGGTTGTTCTTTTTTTCGTATTCCTAGGATGAGCGGTGAGCTCGTATTCAGAGAGTCGAGCGTCCGTTCCTCATCAATCAAGGGAAATATGAAGGGTAAAGGGGGTTTATACGCGTTAAAATTATTCTGTTAAAATGTTATCGTATTTTTCGTAGCGTTCAAATGTGTCGAGTCAGATGCCAGTTTAGGTGCAGTTCTTGTTTCCTGACCAGAGTTCAAAATTTCAAGTCAGTGTTTATGGGTCACTCTTTCATGATAGATACCTAACTGTTTCTTATAGTCATCTAATAATTTTAAGTCACAATATCTATTAATTTTATATAGATACTGTATTTCTAGTGCGATGTGAATTCATCCAACCTATGGTAGGTTGAATTATCACCAACCTTTCTACACAGCGACCTTCATAACCGACCTTTATAAATGCCATTATTTTGTAAAGAGCAGAAAATTTGATGAAGCCTAAAATTTCCAGTTTATGTCTTTCTTATGAAGTCATCTGCCAAACCAAGAACAATCAATACCCAACAGTCATTCTCATATATCATACACAACAAAAAACTCCAATCCACTTCCTCATGCGATCACCCAATTGGAAAATTAAACGGGAAAACCCATCTATCGGAACCGGTGCGAACTAGTTCAGCTGCCCCCGAACCCTACCTTGCTAAGAGAGGGAAGAAGGGTGGAAGGGGGGGGGGGCTTTTAAATAATTCATCTGAAAATGTTTCGCCCCCTTTCCCTTCCGCAATTCTCCACGGTCTGCATTCCGGTATAAAATCATCTGGATCTACTGAGCGGATTATTGATCCTCCAGCACAAACTTCCCACTACCGAATTTCCTCAACTCGGCGAGTTTTCGAAGTTTTAAGCTCCTCTTTAGTTTAGGGTATTAATCCGTCGGCCTTCAGTGGGCGAGGCATTTGGCTGAATTTGAATGAAGAACTGGCGTGAGTCTGTTTAGCTGGTTTAGCTTACTTAGAAGAGAACTTACTTAGAGTGGTTGACTTAGAATAAGAATGGCTGACTTAGAAGAGGACAACTTCAAATGTGTATCCCAAATACAAAAGCAGCTGTGTAAACTACAGCGGTTTCGAGTAAATCGCGAAAAACTGACAAATCTAAACTATTGTTTGTTAAATAAGGATTTTTTTAATGAGTGTTAGTTAATGAATGTTATTTAAATAATGATTGATTTTTTTAATAATTCTTAGTTATATAATTTTTTTAATGATTGTTAGTTGAATACCGCTTGGCTGGTTAGCTTACTTCGAAAAGAAATTACTTAGAGGAATAATGACTAAATCAGAAGAGAACAACTTCAAATGAGTATTCCAGATGCAAAAGAAGCTATGTGCACTAAAAGGGGTTTTGAGTAAATCACGTAAAACTGTCAAATCTAAACTATTGTTAGTTAAATAATGATTTTTTTAATGATTGTTAGTTAAATTATGATTTTTTTAATGATTGTTAGTTAAATTATGATTTTTTTTAATGATTGTTAGTTAAGATTGTTAATTAAATAATGTTTAACTGGTTATCTTACTTAGAAGAGAACTTACTTAGAGGAATAATGGCTGACTAAGAAGAGAACAACTTCAAGTGTATAGTCCAGATACAGAAGCATGCTTTTGTATCTGGGGATTTTGAGTAAATCGCGAAAAACTGTTAAATCTTAACTATTGTTAATTAAATAATGACTTTTCGGTAAAACCGAAGAAAATATACAATTTTTTTTTCACTAAAATGAATAAGTTCTCAGATTATTGAATTAATATAACTTTAATTTTCACATAAATTGATGTAACTGAACTGGAAGAAGGATTAAACTGATTTTGCATAAGTATGCGCTGCCATCTTGTTTTTGTTCAAGAATAACTCTTTATATCCATATTCCAAACGATCAGAAATCACGTTTACTGGCACTAGCGTTCATGTTTACTGGATATATCTATTTTTACATCAGTATCCAGCGTTTGTACAGCTACTTTTACTTCTGCGTTAATCTTTCTTTGAATTTTTATTTATAAATAACGTATGTTGCTCTTTTATTATAATTGAAAACTGAAGCTAAAATTTCGAAGTACCTATTAAAATTTCATTTTTGGATATATCCTATTTTGCATTTGAAGTACTCACTCTATCTCCAGAAAATTTTATTTCGAATTTGCAACAGTTATATAACTAATAACTAACTAATATGTTTAGCTTATATTTCCCGTCTTTAGAAAATGACATTACGGAGCAGGAATAACAGTTAAGTTAAGGGAATATGTTTAAAAATATAAAGATTGGCGTAGTATATTCATAAATATTAATAAGGAAAAATATAAAAATATGGTGCAAGAAAAATTTATTATACGGGTATTCTGTAGAGTCACTAAACATTCTAAAGTATACTTTGTAATTTTTATACAAAGTGTAGAATTCCTTTCTTTTTAAGGGGGTCCGATACCTTCGACATTTTTTTCTTTATTTTTATACTTGTACAATCCAATTTTTTTTCTCTTTCTAAATATGCATAAAAAACCATTTTAAGACGCTCAATTTTTTTTTTAAATTGCACATTTATTTTTAAATTAAAATTTTAGTAAATTTTTTAACAATTTTAAAATTCCTACTCCTTTTTTGTTTTTCAATATTTTGAAGCAATTTTTTTTATTTAAGATCTTGAATAATATGTAAATAGATGTATACATTCAAATTTTGATTCAGATACATCACTTTAAAAAAATAAAATATATTAGAAATTTTGGAAAAAAAATTGACGAAAAAAAATAAAATTCCATTTTAAGTGGTTTTAAAAAACAAATTATGATAAAAATAGGAAATCTGAATGCATACATCTATTTAAAATATATTTATCTTGCTATACACACAAAAATTATGATTTTAAGTATAATAGTAAAAAAGCCTTAGCATTTTTAATGTTCATTAAATTTCAAAACCACGAACAGAGATATTTGCTTTTAAAGTTTACATATGATACAACTATGTTATAGGAACACATCATTAAAACATTCATAACTAAAAAAGTAATAGGAATTTTTTGAAGCAGTTTTTTGTGAGTTATTAAGATAAGTTTGAATATTATTTTTGAAATATAAAAAAAAAATGACTTTTTTTGCGAATTTTGGGTATCGGACCCCCTTAAGCAGTTGTTGACATATTGCTTATGAATTATGCATTACTTATGCATTTTGTGAACCTTAACTGTCAGTTAGAATAAGCAGAAGTGCCTGATGGATACGAACATATGTATCCGACCAGATATCTACAGTTCCCTCAGAAATACACATAATATAAAAATTTATAAAATACCCCCCATTTATTTAGAAACATGTTTCATTAGTAAAGCATTGGGGCGACTTTTGACAGAATTCTCTACCGTAAATTAAAGAGAGAAGTAGATCATTTATGATTCTAATAAATCTAATTCCTTAATAATATTTGCTTCAGCTTTCTCATTCTTAAATTTCTGAGTCTTTAACGACTAAAACATATATAAACAGACATATACGCATTACACTTATCTTATAAGGTTATCATGTAATTAAATTTTGGTACAGATGTAGTATAGGACATTTGGCGCGGGAGTTATTTTTTTGACGTGTTTTTTAGGGGCGATAAATTTATAGTATGGCAACCCCACCTGACATTGTTGGTATGTTCCGATTCTTGCGGCAACTTTCAATCTGGCAACCCTATGACGTCATAGTGCTGTTTAACGGCAATTTTTCGTCGCCAAAAACAAAAACGCGCCAAATGCGTTCTACATCTGCAAATACTACATCTGTTCCTAAATTTTTAATACTTATAACTATCGAAGTTTAATAAAACAGAACAAACGTTTGATAATTCCACACGGTGATTTAAATTTTTCGGAGGACAAACTAATACCAAATAACGAAACCAAAAAACCCGCAAACATATTTCTGACTCATTCATCAACTACAGACGCAAATTGACGAATTGGCTGTTAGGACGTTTAAGTCTAAAAATATAGTTCCGATGTAAGAGAGGTTAAAATTTGCATCTCGGATTAGCTATAATGTAGAGTAGTATTTAATCAACTCATTACTGGGTAACCTGTTAAGTTTGCAGTGACACCTCTTGGTCAAATGATAAATTTAACTGCCTATATAAATTCATAATATATTCCTAAGAATCAGATAATAAGATATCAGTTCAGTTTCAATTTTAAAATCACAAAAATTAATCTACTGTTATTATTGTATTACCACACTCAATCAGAAATTTAATATACAGAATAGCATGCACGTGAGATAATTATAAATTAAATACCCCCTACACAAAAAAATTTGCTGTAAGGATGAAATATATTAGCGTATTTCTTATAGTCAAAAAATCATTAAAAGTTTAACGCTTTTGCTCATTCATAGATGGCAGCACAGTTATCACGGTTTATTTTAAAAAAGTAAGTATAAATGAATTATTTTAAGGTGTACGTATACACTTGAACATTTTTTTTTTTATTTATGAATTTAAAAATCTAGTTTTTCCGTGTAGGAAAACACCTTAAAAATAGTGATGAATCATTAAAAAAAATTCTGAAAAATATAAAATACAAATTACCTAATTAGCATTTTATATGTTAATTAGCATGTTTTTTCAAACGTGATTACGCAAGTTGTAATTAATCTAGAAGCATAATTTTTGTTGGAAATTACTCGCAGTATCTTTCTCAATGTTATGACCCTCCAAAAAGATTACAGCATTTAAAGTGTTTTTTTAAATAATTTTTTACCTCGACAGTCCCTAAAAAAACACTTTTTTATTCAAATTTTCAACTTTAAAATTCTATTAAAAATTATTTTTTGAACGAATCGTTTTGATGGAGGGTCATAACATCTTACAACTAATATAAATTTAAAAGAAAACATAATTTTCTCAAAATGTTTAAGCAAACTTGAGTTATCATGTTTCGAATGAAGGGACATATGTTAAAAATACAATTCTTCAGAAATCAAGTGTAAAGTTTACAAAACATATTGCCATTGCAAGCGCGGCCATAGAATAACTCTTTGTAAATAAAAAAGTTTTTGGAATATTTATTCAATCTTGGTATCATCTGAAAGATACTGAATCGGGGAATACTATAGAACCAAAAAAATATTTTGGAAATTTTGGCCGATTTTCGTTTTTTATAGTGTGTATGTACACCTTAAAGCATTTAAAAAAAAAACATGTTGATGAAAGTACGATTCATCACTGCTCACTAAAATTCACTTTTTTAAATACTTCTTGTGTTAAGATCCATTGAATATAATGGCAGTAAAAGGGATATTTATTACAGAAATAATACATAGTATTGATCCTGAATTATTACCTATAATAGTTGCTTCAAAATGTTCTTTTTATTTTTGTAAAAGCCATTAGTGCTTTAAGCTGAAAATAAAAATCATGTTGCTAAATCTTGTGGTTAGAATTTTAGATTCGAAGATATTTTACTTCTTATAAGAGGTTATGAATACAACACACTTCTTTATAGACTAAAATATTTACTTATCTTTTAAGTATATTCTGTTTTACATACAAAATAATATTACACTAGTATGCAATTAAAATAATTAAATGCAAACTTAAGTCAACAAATTTAACTTAAGCTAAATGAAGGATTGACCTACTCTTAAAGTTGTTTACAATGTCACCTAAAGGCATTTCCTAATGAAATTATATAAATAGGATGGTATTCTATTGAATAAAGGGGTTGTCTGATCTTTGACGCAAACTAATCACGTTGCAAGCGAATTGAAGGATATGTAGCCATTGAAGAGTATAATTATAGACTTTGGAATAGACAACACAGACATCGCAACAGTCTTCCTGACTTCATTATCAAATGATGACTTGTATTTTTACTTTGAAATAACTTAAATACGATGCTTTACATTTTTGAAATTGCAAATCTAATATAAAATTACTTTCAAAAACTTTTAAAATTAAAGTGAAAAAATTATTGAATTAACTCATTTTCAATATTTTTCAATTTATTCCTAATTTTTGGTCATTAATTTATAATTTGAATAAATAATTCAAAAGGAAATACAATTATTGTTAATTTGAATAAAATTGTTCAGTTTTCGTAAGGTTCAAGCTCAATTAATTTATGATAAATATTATATAATTATATTTGTGAATATAATTTTTTTAAAAACATTTTTAAGATTGCATTTATATAGCTGTAAATAATGTCACGTTATATTTAAATTAAAATGTTTAATTATTAAGGAGTTCGGTTAGAAGATTATTCTCGGATTTTCAATAGAAAATTGCATTTCAGAATAAATTATTAATTTGTAGTAAACTTCATTTAAATTTTTAATTAAAACTATATCGGAAACGTAATGTTACATTGTTTAAAATGAAATTCAAAAGCTCAAATGTGTTTGAAGTATTTTTCAAACGTTAAGTTGCATTAGAATTTTACATTTAGAATAAGAGCATTTTAATATTTTGTAAATCGTAATAAAACACGCAATATTGAAATCAAATGCACCCATTAAAATATTTAGATTAAGAGTAGCAACAGAGTGATACATTTTAAAGGTATTTTAGTGGAAAGTCTCCTCAGCAAAAAAAAAGCAAGCATTAAATTTTATCAAAATTGTTAAATAAAACTTTTATGCAGGAAAGCTAGGAGTTTTTTTTTAAAAGATATATATTAAATTAAAGATATCTAAGGTATTTTAAATCTCTGCATAAAACCTATAAAAAATCTTTTTTTAAACACCTACTAAAACCTTTACTTATGAAGCATTGCAATTACTGAAGGAAAAATGCAGATTTTTTAAGGCTTTATATAGGAAAATTAAAACCTTTAGACAAACTGCCGTTATTTATTTCAATCTTCATTATAAAACCTTCAAAAAACCTTCAATTTCATAATTTTGATGAAGGTTTTATTCTGACTTTTTTGCTGGGTCAGTAAATAAAATTTATATTTCTCTTTTACATATACAGCTTTTTACCTGGTCAATCTATTACATTTAATTTTATAATGAAGCCCGCAACCTTTTGTATATCACTACCATAAACTATTACACGATTTTCTATGTGAGCGGGAGATCTATTGGCAATCAGTTCAATTCTATATAAAGATATATTAATTAACTTTATGAACTTAGTATAATAAAAAGTTTAAGTTTAATTTAATTAATTTTTATTCCGTGGTATATCTCCTTGGCAAAAATTAATCCATGAACATTATTAATCATACAACCATTAAGTTGATAAACCATGGCCAATAATCCAAGCAGTACAATACAATATATATATTTTTTTCTTTTGATGTTCTCTCAGAACTCAGATAAAAAATTTAATAATCCATGCAAACGGGTTATTAAAATATTTGTTAAATATATTTAAGACAATTGGGAAATAATTATATAAAATAACAACATATTAAGAAATACAACTGGAACCAGATATTTTTAGTTGCTCTAGTTTAATAAATTCGACAATTAATATCATATTTAGCCGGAAATATAACTTGTATTCAAATATTTTGTTTTTGTTTTTTGTACACTTTCATTCATTTTTAGACTATATTTTTTTATAGAATATAATTTATATAATACACGTACGTTATCGAATGATATGTGTATACTATCTGAAGACTCGACGTGTAGACAAAACGCTAGCTAAATGTTTCTCTTCTTAAATATCGTCACTTGGTGTAGACGTTTTGTTCCCCAGCTTCCACTTAAGTTGTCACTGTCATCTTACATAGGTTTAAAAAGACTTTTCACGAGTAAAACCCCCTCCCTAACCACTTCCCACACATACATTCGTTGTAAAGGCGAAATATATGAATGTATTTCTTATAGCCATAAAAAAAAATTAACGCTTCTGCTCATTCATAGATGGCAGCATGATCAACGGTTTGTTTAAAAAACACGTTTAAATGAATTATTTTAAACGCATTAAATAAACGTTTATATTTATGAGATGAACGTACAATTCGTCACTGCTTCTGAAAACTATCTTTCTTTTGATACCTCATGTGTTAAGATCCATTGAGTATACAAGGGCCGTAAAAGGGATCTTTACTACAGAAACAATACATATGATGAGCATAGTTCTAATAAGACATTAACTTAATCAACCTACCAAAACCCACACTATAGCCTTCCCCCAGCCTACCAAACACCACTCTCCTTCCAAAGCCCCAACCTCAGGACCCATTCTCACCACCGTTCTCCATTAATCTATTTGAATAATAAATTAAAAGGTCGTAAGGGAGCCGGGGTTATTAGTCCACGCACAGCGCTGCCGTGACCATAAAGTAGTCGGATGTCGAGGGAATCCATAGCTAAAGCCACACGTACAGCTCGCGTGTCCCATCCGACGGATTCCCTTCCTTCGGGAACCGATTCCCACGCCGGGTTCATAAGAACAGAAGAGAAAATCCCCGCAGTTCAGACGGTGGAATGAATATGAAGATTAAAGTCGGGAATTGCTTCTAGAGGGAAAGGATTCAATTTCCATGTCATGATGAGGTAGTTTGTTGGGGGCTGTGTCTTACAGGGGATGACGGATTTAATGAAAATGTACTATGGGGTTTTGAAAAGCTTGTAAGTTCCGAAATAATACTGGGGGATTAATGAATTATGGAATGCTGTATGGTTTTATTGTAACAAATGAGCTGAAGTTTTGCATTAGAGGATATTTTAATAGGTTAGTGACTGATCTATAGTTGAGGAATAATTTGTTTCGTTGTGTGCCAGTTCGAGGTTATGATAATTAGGGGATAAGTCAGGATATTTGTGATTTCAGCACTATATTTCATTAATCACTCCGTCAAAATTAAGATGTAAAGAAATAAACGGAAAAAAGGGTAATGTATATATCATTAATTGAACTCTACACAAAGTGTGATAGAGAAATGATTAACAAGGACATAAAAATTAGTATGAACCTAAGGCTAAATAAAGGATTAAACATGTTAATCAATTTATATTTAAGTGTAGCAAGTGGCACATTATGCGGTAACATAAACTTTAACGAAACTATAATCCCTACCTACCACATCAACAACAGTACTAAAATCTCAAAAGTATATGAAAATACATGAAAAATATGTATTTTTTATTATTATTATTAGATTTTGAAATACTTTTTTTCAGTAATTGTAGAATTTAATTTGGGTTTAATTTAACTGGCAGATTAATCACTTAAATTGGCACTGGATAAATCAGCATTCAGATTTATCCAGCGTTATTACTTATTATGCGATGTACTCAGAGCGATTGCCCGAAAAGAATTGTGATGCCAATTCGGCTACTCGGATTGGCTGGGAAGCCTTAAACGACTGTTAAAAACGGCCAACAGTTGTTTTTGAACAGGTTATTATGATGCGATATTCTAAAAACAACTGATTAAAGGCCGAAACCGACTGCTCGGAGCCTCGCTTAAGAATCCATTAATAACATCTGTCAAAATAACGGGTAACTGGGGTTTCATTGGGGTTACTTTGACTATTGGGGGTACTTGAACACAAAATAAAAAATTGTTTTAAATCATATCTGTGTCTGATGCCATGAAAATAAAGATGCGATACAATATATGTCCGAAAATCGTATCTATATTTTCATTACAGCAGAAACTTTAAAGAAATTATAATAATTTAATTTGTTTTTGAGAGGGTCAAGTCATATTTCAGGGTCTAAGTAGCCGCAAGTTACGGTACTTTGCATTGAAATAACATTAGCGGTGGGAAGACATTACTAATGCATTGTTAAACAATGAACACAAGACGTTCTGTAGCGGCGGAATCCAGTGGCAGCTTTCTCAACAAATAAAAGTCTGCTGAAGAATTCGCTTTTATCCTAATCAAAAAAAAAAAAATTCTACGTAATTCATTTTAAATTAAATAACAATACATTAAACTAAAAATAATTTTATATGCAGTGTGGGAGAGGGAACTCTTTGGCACACAGCAATCCAATCCACCTACCCTTTAAACAAATTACCGCTCACTTCCAACCCCTACCACCCCCCACAAACATCTATAATAAACCTCTGGCACCCTCAATCACCTATAAAAGCATCATTCCTCCCCCTTCTCCGCCCCAAAATCTCAATTCCCATCTCGTAACAGAATCATTCTCTCGCAAAAGATTGCTTTCTCCAGCCTTCTGATTACAGTAATTGGCCCTAATTCTCCACGCACTTTTGCATCCAAATGAATAACTCTGCATTTCCTTTCATTCGGTGCTACGGGGCTTACATGTATAACTGCAAAGAGCCATTTCTAGTAGGACAGGTGGTAATGACACGGGGGTTAATACGGGGAATTAACGTCTCTTAACAGTTTGGGTGTAATCCTTGCCCCTGGTTAATTAACACTTAATATCTATTTTTGAATATGGGGATGCAGTTTCGGCGTTTGTTGTTTCGAGGGATGTGGTATAATGGGGAGGACAGGTTTAACGTTGGAAAGTGATTGTTTGTGCGAAAGGGGATTTAGGGGGTTTTAATTAAGTCTTTTTAAATTGGATATATTTAATTTAATTTAATATAAGATAGCATTTGGTTTTGGGTTTGTAGGATATTAGGTAGAATTATAGAAATTTGAAATTTATAATATCGTTGTTTTGTTAGTTAATTAGATAATTTTTATTTATGTTCGTGATCTTCGGTGCCAGTTGAACAAACATTGATCTTTTTCTTCCTACATTTAAGTTTATAAAGAAAAGTATGTCTAAGTTTAAATAGTATCTATATTAAAATACAAATACAACGTTAAAATACGCAATAAAAATCCATTAAATCTGGACATGTTTCGGGAGATACATCTCACTTCATTAGCAGAAAATGAAAAGTCTGTGCGTAATAAAATATAAATAAACCCAGAAATCGAAAGTGTTGCCAAAGAACAAAAAACTTTTTCAATCGGTTGGAGTTAACTATTGTGTGCCAACAAGCGGGAAATACTAGGACCGCAAACGTTTCATTGACAATCGAATCAATATTGCTAAAAATATGAAACGCCTCCAGGAAGTCAAGTTCAACTGGAGATTTGGGTTTGTAAATTAAATGTGGGTTAGAAAAATCAAATATATGACCATATTCCAAAGAGGGCTTGGCAATCGACGACTTCTTTATTTCTTGTTTAACAGTATGTGCTTGGTACTACATATACATTTTCAGATATATCCGAGCAGTGGAAGTTAGTGTTTTGCATACCATACACATACACTCTTCTTTTTATTATCATAGATAATACGCCACCTCTCATAAACAAGAATCACTGCATACTTTTTATTCAATATAATACTGTACATTACTTCAAGTATTTCCACTTCACATTCAATAACTTTGTGCGATTTTTTTGCACTCACACAAGACAAAATCGCATTGGATTCTTCACTCCCAAATGCGATTCTTTCACCATAGACTACGGGATTTTCTTTCCGAAAGAAATGGCAATGTAACTTGCAAGAAGAAGAAGAAAAGAAATCGAACACATGAAGCTATTCTACTTCCTTTTTTGTTTACGCTTAAAACGCAAAGGAATTCTTTTTTTTGCATTGAATGTTGCCGGGATTCGAACAAAAAATGCTTATATTTCCCTTTTCTTGAAATATTCTATATACATAGGAATATTCTACTATATCGGAATCCGTTTTGGTAGTTTTATTTTTGGATATGGCAGCACAATTGAAAGCGATAAGAACATGATCAAGGTAGTTGTATGCAGAATAATTTTAAAACTGGAATAAACTAAAATAGGAATTGAAAAATACATATTTTTGTTTTGTAACTAAAAATAATGACATTTCTGTTTTCATCTTATTTTATATTTATTTTATCTTAGTTATTTATACATGTGTCATTAAATGATTTATAATTACGAAATTATATATATATTTTATCTAAAGTTATTTAATTTTTCATTATACTTATGCACCTGCATATTAACATTTCTATTAGATTTTAATCTTATGTTTTGTGTGAAGGTTGTTCTAAACATGTTTTTATCAACATTGTAATTATTTTTTGAATTTTTATAAATTTGATAGGAAAAAAATTAGATCAGTAAGAATGTCATAATTAGGAATGTTAGTAAATGATTTATGATAAAATTATCTTTAAAAGAAAAAGGAAAACCGACTGTAAGAAAAAGCGCTAAGAAGCAAAAAAATATTTTTAATTTTACGAATAAAATGAAGAATTGAATTATTTAATATTAATTATATACTTCTGACAACTTTTTTTTTAAATCAGTACCAACATTTAGGAACGTTTTTTGAAAATTGGCACCAACTTCAAAAAGTTGTAATAAGTATAAAATTGATATTAAATAATTAAATTTTTTAAACTTGTTCGTGAATCTCAAAATTAGTTTTTGTTTTCTAACGCTTTTTACTTAAATGCGGTTTTCCTTTCTTTTTTTTTACGCTTTTTACTTAAATGCGGTTTTCCTTTTTTTTTTAAAAATTTTTTTAAGAGTATTTTATTTTTTTAGTTTTTAATTTAGCTTTGGACTTCGTTATTATCCCGCTTGCTTATAATCTCATTTTTCCACTTCTCAAATCCGGTTTCATAAATGCCGTGTAACCGCCCCCCCCCCCCCCCCCCCCCAAAAAAAAAAAAAAAAAGTTACGTGGTCATTTTGTCTGCCGCTTACCAAAGAACGTGCTAGGTCAAGGGCCCAATCAGAACCAAGCCGGCAATTATGTCCGCGAGTAACTAATCGACGATAGAGTCTTCATCCCAGAAAGCGGGATTTGCATCCGGCTTGATAATTTTACAGAAATCCAGATTGACTATGAGAGACAAAACTTCGAAAAACCGTCTCTCTCTAGAAATACTTGATCCACATCTTCAAATCATTCAGTGACAGGAGAATTTGGAAATAATAGATACATTTTATCTCCAATTTTAATTAATATTAATCTATTAAATTTAGCTAGACCATCCACCTCCCTGTACCTGATGTCTGTTGAGTCAATTCGGACCATTGTTCTCTCACACCATAATAAATCATATTTAATTTACTTAGATATTTTACTTTTGATGCGTTTATACACTGCGTAAATTAGATGTTTTCAGTATATATTTTTAAGAAGCTAACATTCAGGGTGAAGTATAATACATTACACTGTATGACTATTTAATCCTCCTTGTGTTATCCTTTACGTGTCGGATGGGACAGCACCTGTCCCATAGACTTTACAGGTCTAGAATTGGGCATGGGACAATTTTGAGCACAGGATGATATTTTTTAACGCATGTGAGGTCTGAAGTATGCTGTTTGGAGCTGAACAGGTAATTACATGGTTTCGGACATGTGACGCTTGACTAATGGTTTCTACAGATCGTCTTCAGCTGGACTTTTCAGTTTTTCAACCCTCAAGTGGCTCTACCTCCATCTGCGAATCTACCTGCTTTGAGGAAGAATTGTTAACGATTCGTCCGTCATACAGTTACATTCCTCTTATTGTAAGGCAAGTCGTCCTTCCACAATACTTTGAGAACTCTCAAAGAAATGCTGCCTTCCAAAGCAGCACTTTTTGTTCTTGTTACGGAATTAGCCTACAGGCAGGGAAATTTTACTTTAACTTTGCCCTCGTAAATAGGTTAATATTAAACGTTCAAACTTCGAATCATTACATATACTAACAACATACCATTATATGTTATGTCACGAGGAAATATCTCATTTTTCAAAAATATCACTTAACTTATTCATCGACTGATTCAATTCTAACAACGAATCAAAAACAAAACATCGGTCAATATACTCCTTTATGCTAACCTCCCAATCCTCTTAAGTATATTATATGTGTTAATTACATAGATCTACATAACTCCCTTTTCCCACGTTTTGTAATTGAAGAATATAGGACAAAGGGTTAATCTAAAAGATGTTCTCCTGGAAGGAGGTCGTTTCGGGCCAACAACTTTTATGTATTTGCACATCGGGGACAAGATCCCCAGTGATTGTGGACACGGGGAGTGATGAGCCGCCAGACAGGTCGTGACCAACACCCGTATTGGAGCACGCGATCTGCTCGTAATGTCCTGCAAATAATGAAGCTTGGGTTGGGTTAAGTTGGTTTTTTGTGTGAAAATGAGAGAAGTTGGGACTTGGGGTGTAGTATTAATTTACTCTAGTGAAATGATTTTTCTATAAAATTATTTTTGATGGTCGGTTGAATAAATGACAGCCCCAGGTTATAGGGTTATTCAGGATCTTTCTAGGAAACCCTCTCAAACACTGCCTTACAAACACTAACTATTAATAACACCTAGAATGGCGCTCCAATGTCTAAACTTTCACACCAGGACCAACGTGATAATATTTATTTCCTAAAAAAATCAGCAAGAATCATTTCGCTCTACAAGGTGATTCTTAGGTTCGCCTAATCGGGATTTGAACTCTGTAACCTCCAGTTGTCTTTGCCAAGGCCACCAAGCTATCTCTTGAATCGTTTTAATTGTCACATTCAATCGTTTTAAAGATTATTCTGATTACATATTGGGATAAGAGCTATCTTGATATGTGGATGTTTATTTTGTAATTATAAAAAGATTTTTAATAAAACCATTTTGGATTTATAGTTATTGTGTTTTATAAAAAAAATAATTAGCCTTTAAATAAAAAATATCCTTATATCTATGCCTTAGGGCATATATGAACCTTTTAGTTTCAAAACCAGATTGATCCACATTTTTCGCAAAATCTTTTTTTTTTAAATATTTTTTACAGGTTTTCAATGCACTGCATCACATTGCAAAGCGGTATTGGCGAAAAGTGTCTGAATCCAGTTTAAAAATGCATTCAAAGTCATATTATTATATCCTAAAGTACCTGGCTGTCAATCGGTTTTGGCGTCTCCTCTAGCATTTATGAAAATGGAGATATCTGGTTAGGAAAGTAGAGGGCTCATATGTGTTAATGACGCATACCCGTAGCCAAACGATTAATTAATCAACAATTACTAAAAAATCCAATATTTTTGTTAAATTATGACATACAGAATTGTAGCCATTGTTTCTATGTCTTGAGACTTAAATTTTTGTTATCTTTCAGTGACACCCAATCAACCCGATCTCTACGTAGACGGCGCCATCGTGACGAACGGATCCACTCTGGGTCCCTACACAGAGGGTTCCACCTTCACACTGGACTGCAGATCCTCCGGAGGTCGGCCCCCTCCCCTCATCACCCTCTGGAACGGGACCCGGACCCTCAACGTCAAGGACCACGTGCAGACGGGTGACGACGGTGCCAGTGACGTCATCGTAACGGCCAGGTTCGTCTTGTCTAGGTGGGACCTGGAGTCCCGGCTGGAGTGTCGAGTGCAGAGCAACGCTATTCTGGCCCCCATGGTACAGTGGATTAAGCTGGATATACATGGTGAGTTGTGAGTTTTCTGTGTGCTTTCACTGTTTAATGAGAAGGTAGGAGTAGGAAGAAGCCTACTTAGCCTGCTCCTTCTTGCTCTTCCGTAAGCTCTATATATCTCCGCATTTGTCATGAGTATGACCTTCTTGTAATCAGTTTGTTTGTCTTGAACTGCCCTTTCAACCTGACATTTAAATTTCCTATGTCGCAATTATTTTATAGGGAAATCTATTGAAATAGGGATTATAGGAAATATCCGGGAATCATAGTGAAATATTCGACAAATCGACACCTCCAGATAACTTATAGCGTGTATGTTTTACCTGTTTTTGAACTCTCAACTAGGCAAAGTGTAATTGCAGAATTCCTGAATTTCGGTACACCGTTGATTAGAACTGAAATAACAGCGGTTAAGCGGATTAGCGTTAATTTGAACACTCACCTCTAGCCACGTGATTCAAATATCAGACCAGGAGACGAAATTATTCTCCAACTTGGTCGTCAAGGACTAACTTTCCATATACGACGAGATATCATTTATCCCCATAGCATCCTACCTATCCCCATAGCATATTCCACTTGCGTAATGGGGTTTTAATATATGAGATGCTTTCATGTTTCTCAAGCTTCTCTCGCTGTACTACGACTGATTTTAACCCTCTGACGCTCATGGACGTGACGTCATGATCGTCAGTGACGTCATGGATCTCCAGTTTTTCCAAAAATGCACTCAATTTTTAAATCACAAAAATACTCCATTTGCAATATTTTTTTAATTTAAAAGCTTTAGGTAAAATTTACAAGCCATCTCCTTTCACAATTAATTACAAATTAAAAAAATAATATAAAATAGTATACGCAGAAAAAAATTAAATAGACATCCCAAGCAGTGAAAATACCTTTACAATTGCCAAAATCGCTTGAATGTCAGTGGGTTAAAGACGTATTTTACGTCAGAAACGTAGGAAATAGTGAAATAACAAAGGAATTACTTACTGGTTACCATTCACAAATTTAACATTGGCCGAATTGATAATCGGTTAATTGGTTAAATATGGAATTTAATACCCTTAACAAGCCTATTAATGAATATAAAGCAGTTGCGTTATTCGAGAAATTAACCATCTTCAAAATGCTCTAAATAGATTGAAAAATTCTCAATTGATTCGAATTACATGAAATATTAGGTTTTTGAAATTCTCTACAAAGAGCACTTTTAGCAATTTCTGTCCAAACTGTTTCTACAGAGATTCTTCGACACATTCGAATAGCAGTATAAGATATGAGACAATTTGTTATAGCATTTTCATTCCAGAATATTTATTACTCTTTTCGCGCTGAGGGTTATGTAATGGATGACACCGGAAATTCAAAAATCATAAACATCAAAATATATCTCGAATAACCGAAACTGAAAAGGAAACTCACCAGCAATTGTAAACTGGTTGGGTGTCAAAAGATTTCCGAACATGTATAAGGATATGAAAGACAAGTAACCCATGATTCATCGCAAAATATCGCTTCTTTAGGGACGAAGTGACAGTTATGTAAAAGGAGAATATATATCGGATTTGATAACATTGTAAATTACATTGAAGATATAGAACGGTTGCTACTATATGTAGATGGGGACCAAATATATACAATTGTAACATAAACTTTAATGAAAATAAATTTATAATGATTCAAACTCGGATCTAAATTATTTAATAAAATAATAAACTATCACACATTGCATTTTTAAAATTCCCTACACATTTTTTAATTGATTCATTTTTTTTATTTGAACCAATTTTTATTCATGCAAATCGTTGATTATATATAATACACTAAAAAGACTTTATCAAATATAAAAGTTAATGTTCAATAAAAATTAAAGAAAAATTTAAAATTTGAAATATTCTAATGTATCAAATGAAAATATTAAATTAAAATATAATATTTTTTAGAAATTTTACGTATCTAAGTTTAAAAAGTTATTAAATAACCGTAAAATGTTTTAATCATGCAGGTTTTCTTTATGTACACTGAAAGATTTATGTAGGAAAACTCGTGTGAGACTTTCTTATCGGAATGGCAACCTTTTGTCTGGGCGATAAACAATTGTTTTCTTCTTTGAGAATATGGTAAACCTGGTTCCCTTCGGCCACAATAGCACATGCATTTAAAACTAATACTTGAGTTTTATATAATTTTTTTTTGCTGATTTTATGAGCTGTGGTGTATTAAACTGGGTTTTATCCAACTGTCGCCATTTATAAAACAACATTTTTTTTTTAAATAATATATATATTAATGAAATTTTAAAATAACGACGATACGATTCTAATATAATTTAATTTTTTTAGGAAAATTTAAAACATACCAAAGTCTCTCGCTAGCAATTGAATAAATTAATAATTTTTAAAACCTCATATTAATTCTTATAAAATTTTTCCAAAAAAATATGATATATTTATTTTTCAAACTTATCAAAAGTCTTCAGAAAAAAACCTCCTCTCTCGCCAAAACCGCAAACTCATAAAAAGAATTACAGCCTTCGCCGAGTCAGAATTACTCGCATAAATTTTCGCCCCTGATGAAAAAATAATTAAATGTATGCATAATAAAAGAATAAATCGCCCCTGGCGCTTACAAGAAACCCTACGCGCTTCATTAATCTTAATATCTTAAAGCTTTGGGTTCGTTTCTAAAGGAACGAAAAACACACAAGTATAATAAACTTAGTTTATATGAAAGGCGTTAAGAAATATTCCCATGTTATCTGATAAACAACCTTAACTAACATTACTCAACTTGAATATAGTTAATGGTTGGACCTGGTTGAGAATTTCGGGAACCAAAGCGGCGTGTAAAGTCCCCGTCATTAGCATTCTTTAATTAGTCTCCCTCAACCGCAAGGAGCTTTTTTCATCGCGTCTATTCATTTATCATTGTCTTTGTCTATTTTATACAGTTTTTTTTACGGCCTACGTTCTACCCTTGCTCGCTTTTTTTCCCTCGCCAATTCCAGGACGGTGCTAGAAAAAGGTTGCCGGATTTTTCAATGTAACGCTTGAGATCACACATTTTTTTTTTCGCCGTAGAAGAAAAGGTACCCCTTCTACCATTTTTCTTTACATCCGATTTAACCGTATATTTAACTAGATAAAAGTTAGCTGTTCATTCGAGAAGCATTTAGGATTTCGCTGAAGGAGAAATAATAAGAATAAAAAAAAATAACGGTGTGATTCAACTGAAATCGGATTTCGGCATGAAAAAGTGAAAGGTTTATACCTCGCCAATGATACGATGTAATTGCTTTTTAGTCTGCAGAGGACAAAATGCGATGTCTTCCTTTGTTTCCATTAAATTAGTACAGGGATTTCTGTAGTGTTTCGTTTAGAAGATAATTTTTTTGCTTCGAAATTTTTTTTTGTATATGTCCTCGTAAATTGCCTTGGAAATCATTGGAGGATTATCATAATGTCTGAGTGCTTCTCATTAAGTAAATTTATCTTTTTTAAGTGGTGTTAATTAAGTAGGAAGTAATCACACTCGGGCTTTTCGAGTGTAGCAAAAGATATTATCGAAAGTGTTTTTTCTACGACCACAATTTACTCTTGATAGTCGATTCTTTTTTAACACTCTCGAGAATAAATATTTTATTACATGCTATCTTTTGAACAGATTGTGGATATATTTGAATATATATAGAATAAAATTGCTATTATATTGATAGTGCAAACATGCAAAAATAAAAATAGTTTTGGAGGAAAATAACTCAATTCCCTCTCAATTCCCTTTGAGAATAAAATAGTATTCCATATTTTATTTTATATTTCGTAAGTTACAGTATTTTTGTCAGTTAACTATACTTGAGAATTTCTGCACATTCAACAGATATTTTATGGATTTAATAAAAAGGATGTCGTATATTTTACCTAATTAGTATTTTTTTTGCTATGGCAATAATTAAATACGATTATTTCTTCTGAATTCATAAACTTAGTTTATTATAGAGTAATCTACTCCCATTTTTTTTAACGTAGAATAAAAAAAAACATATGTTTTAGAGCATCGTTCAAAATTTATCTTATAAATATTTTTATCTCAAATATTATTATCTCAAATCACTCACACAATTATCTCCAAATATGACTCAAAGAAAGATTTAATATTAATTTCAGCTATTTTCCTGGGGTGGTATTGATTAAGTGATAGAATAAGACAATCCAGTAATATAGATTTTGAGGCTAGTACAAATACACAAATACTTAACCAAACCTATCTTGGTACAAAAAGTATTGTCAGTATCACTTACAAAGACCTGAAATTGGAATCTACATGTATAACATGAACTTAATTTAAATTTTGCATATAAAATTAAAAATATATAAATTTAACTTCAGTAATTTAATAGAAACTGAAAAACATTTCATTATATAAATTGCAATGACTGCAATTTCAAATTAAAATTATAAACAAAACTTGGTAACGAAGTCGTACAAAAACTACATAGTAAATATCAATAAGGATGATCCTATACCTGTGAATGTATTGGTTTCATATTCAACGTCCATATTTTCTGCATGATCACTTACGACCAACAACCATGCCTTCACATCTTCTTTAATATGGATTTTAAAATGTAAGAATGTCCATTCCATTTTCAATAACTTAAATCGGTAACTTTAATATGTGGAACGCTACTCTTATTCACAAGATGGACCAAAATACTTTATAAAATAATATCTATTTTTCCTCAGGTAAAATATCCTTATAGTTTTCAAACAACATGGAGATATTTCCCAAGTATTTTATATTAATCAAACTCCATTACGCACAATATATACAGATTAATCCAAACCTTAAGTTCCCAATAATTCGTATAATTTACTAACTACACCAATCTACAATCCGAAATTTCATTAACAGTGTAACTGATTGCAGCAAATCTCAATAATACAACTAGTTAGAGAACCCGAAACCAATCTTGTAACATATACAGTAACATGATGACACTATGGTCACCAGCAATGGGTAACACATATCACAATAATGCACGGAGATCCTTCAGCCAGACCTATGCAGCACAGGGGGTCATTTTACCATAGTAATTTCGGGCCATGACACCGTGAGGGAAATTCGCAGGGAATTCATTTGCTACCTGATATACGTATTATGCGTTGTTCCAAACTTGCGTAATTTGGGCCATGTTGCGATATGCATGCATTACATGTGATAACTGATACTATGAATAAGGGCATGGGTTATGTTTGCAAATTCAGTGTAATTCATGCGGTTTAAATCATTCGTCTCTGTGCGTGCAAATTGATATAATTGAGACCAACCGGGTTGTAAATTAGGTATAATAAGAGGAGAGGGGTGTCAGGGAAAGGTTGTATGCCGTGTATATAAGTGTGTGAATTGCATTAAAGTTTCACAATTGCTTCATTTATGGAAGTGACATTTCTTTAGTTAGGATATTGAACTTGAATGACATCGACACAAATATCATACATGAACCGGAAGAGTAGTGCATGCGCAAGGCTAGCGAATCTGAATGACTTCGACACGAAAATCAAATATGAAACGGAAAGACGAGTAGCGCATGTGTAAAAGTCAACTATAAGTTTACGTTTGTGTCGATGTGTCAGCTGTTGCAAGCTTCGTGTTTTTGTACAGTTAATTACGGGTTTACATTATGTAGTAAAAGAGCTACATAGCCGAGATATGTAGCTCGGAATTTGTAGCCGAGCTATGTAGCTGTTTCTGAAAACGTTTGTACCCCGAGCAAAACGTTTTGTAGCTGAACCATCTTGTATGTGCTCGATGAAGTCAACCAGTTTATATCGAATAGGGAAGCAAGGTACTTTAATTTTTGAGAGTGCATGCCCACATCTTCGGGCGACACCTATATAGCTGTGCTACAAAAAAGAACATCGCCTCCAGAATAATTATATAGCTCAGCTACATAGTTCCCTTTGATCTTACCGACAACCGATGGGAAGCTCATTTCCAGGTATATAGCTCTTGATTTGGATTATGTAGCCGGGCTATTTATTTTTCAAATATTTTACAACCTTGCATCAAAATTTAGTACCCATTTAGATGCAACCTATATTTGGTGATTAGTTTCATCATTTTACGGTGCTACCACGGATACCAATTAGTGGTGAAACGTTGCACCAAATCTCAAAATTTGAGTAGTAGTATTTTTGTATTTTAACCCTAGATCACAAGTTTTGAATTTTTTTTGTGAAGTCTACCGATCGGGATCGAACAATTAATCCTCTGATTCATAGTTGAACGTCTTTATCCACTGGGCCACGGAGGCCGATGTTCGTCGTTGTCTTTCTCGGATGTGATTTCTTGGCTTGTTGATGTAGTGACAGCGAAAATTTCGGTTGCAGTTAAAGAGGTTGAACCAATTATCGGTGAAACCTCCGCTTTTTTTCAACTAAAAGATTTTTGGTTTAACCTAGATTCCACCATAATATGGTTTAATTTGCTGCAGACCTCTGTTTTGCACCAATATATGG
Organism: Troglohyphantes excavatus; assembly: GCA_963932185.1. NCBI lineage: Eukaryota > Metazoa > Arthropoda > Arachnida > Araneae > Linyphiidae > Troglohyphantes > Troglohyphantes excavatus. The sequence continues at coordinate 26,847,099 of OZ010666.1, read as the reverse complement.
TACATCGTTGAACTGAAATTTTTAACAGCGTACAGCTGTTTTCGGGGGGCTTTCGTGGCCCAGAGGATAAAGGCGTCAGCTGGGAATCAGAGGATTCCTGGTTCGATCCTGCTCGACGCACTTGACACGGAAAAGTAAAAAAGTAGTGATCTTGTGATTAGAGGGTTGCCAGCTTCGCTACAAAATACTATAAAAGTCGTCCAAAACATCCGCAAAAATTATCGTCGTGTATACGGGTTGGTTTTGGTTTGGTTTGTTAATTAACGTCGCACTAGAGCTGCACAGTGGGTTATTCGTGCATACGGGACTGGTGCACTATAAATCTGATCGCGGTCCAAAGTCCCAACGTCTATTGAAGGCGTTGGGTGCCAGCTCAGGTGTGGTCCTCGTCATCTGAACATGGTTCAAAAATACGAGGCATCTTTTCCGTGTCTTTCTTTCGAGATAGGCCCCGAACCGTCGCCAATAGCCCACTGTGTAGCTCTAGTGTGACGTTAATTAATCAAACCAAACATATGTTTTCGGGTGACGTGCTACATAGTGGAAACCCGGCTTTAATTTTAAAATAATTAGTTACTAAAGAGGAAAGATGTTTCACTTTAACCGTGCTCTTATGCGGGTGAAGCACATGGTTTTCTGTTGTGTTAAATACAAGTAACTTCTATAATTAGCTGATTAAGTAAGTACAATAATTGACTATTAGGCTATACAATAACACATTGTCAAATTATTAAACCGGTATTTATAATGTGAGGTGCGAATCATTGGTGCGCCTAAAATATCCTTCGTTCTTGAGATGTTTGTATGCTTTGGATGGCATGTTGGTCGTGGCCCTCAACCCAGGATCAGCAGATCTCTAGTTGAATACCCGGTTTGGTTAACCGAAAACGCATTGTATAGTGGGGGATGGCCATCAACAAAGTCGTGTCGTGGAAGTTTGGATAGTGGGATGTCTGATCATGGGTTTTCCTTCACTATGTGATCAGTACTTAAATATGTATTTTGTAAGAACAAACCTATACTAAGTAATGGTACCAGTCTCTGCTTTAGGATATATCTGGAACCGTGGCACTGGTCCATTAGGAAGTTTGTGACCGTTAATTCAACAAACCGACTTCAATCGCAATAGAAATCAATTTAAATTTGTAATATAAATTAAATTTTTGAAGATGAGCCTTTTAATGCGCAAATATATTTAAAATCAATAATCTAAAAGAATAAAACCCTAGTTAAAATATTGATCCCTGGAAATATTTCTTTCTTAATGGATTGTTTCATCGAATTCTATTTCTGTGCAATCAAATCAGATCCGTAAAAGAAATTTATTTTGCCCGAGGGTTTTCCAGGTTTATGTCATTCGAAACCATAAAAATGACCAACTGAAGAAAAATGGATTATCCACATTTTTCTAGTTTTCATTTTTCCAAGTTTCGGAAAGACGGTTTTTATTGTACACAACGTAGAAGATGAAATGTTCTTCTACCACTCTATTAAAAAAACTTCCGTTCGGTTTTAATAGGTTATAGCGGGGATTTATTTAGTAACACGATATTTATTGATACTAAGACATGATTTCAGAAATCAGAAGATTTATTAATTAAAAATTTTATTCTAAAGCCGGCGCCACATATGCGGTATTCGCCGAATACCGAGCGACTCGCCTTAACCCGAGCGACTCGCCATAACCCGAGCGATTTACTATTACTTGCTCGGATTACAAAAACCTGAGCAACTCGGCTTCTTGCGAGTATACTTGCCGATTTCAGAACATTTATTCGCAGTAGGAAGCATGGCCGGATTTAATAAAAATATAAATATAAATTTTGATAAAAATAGTATACTACAATATTTTTATGATGGAAAAATATTCTATTTTATTAACAGATTTGTACAATATAAATATATTCTAATACTTTTATGTTCTTTAAAAACATATTTTTAATTTGTGATAATTACAATGAAATTTTTTTAAAATTGGAAATCGGTTTTTTTTTGTTTTACATTTTCATTTTGCTCATAGCCATTTACGAGTGCAATATTTTATTATTATTTTCATAGATTCCAGAATACCATGTACATGGAGATTCCTTGAAACCGTTGAAATTTTGTAGCATAGAATAATGAAAAATTACAAAAAACAGTGTATCCTAATTTGTTGGTACACTTAAAAATGATTTAATTTTCAGTTCTGGAATATATATTTTCCCTCTCAATATATTTGCTTTAGCGATAACGATAATAAAATACAAACGATAATCATTTCGAAAAACTTTAAGTGTTCTGGCAAAATTTTTCATCGAATATTTCGCATTTTGACAGTTGAATTTGCATGCTACATATAAAAGTTTCTTTAGTGTCAATCCATTTTTTAACTAAGTATAAATAATGGACTTTATGCACGTTGACGTTGTCTTGGGGATCTGGTTTTTATTCCGTATCTTTTAACATATTGAAATTATCGTTTGCTTTTTTCTTAGCAAATGTACTAACGGTTATTTGTTTACAAGATATAATATCGACACCAGGTCAACATAGAGTTCATTAAAAAAAATTATATTAATATTCGACAGTGAATACTATTCACAATTTGATGTCAAGATTAAATGTATGAAGATTGACACTTTGCTTTTGCTTATCCATTTTCGGAAAAATTTCTATCGTTAATTACTGTTTTATTGGTATTTTAGCAGTATGGCCCGGCGTTACTCGTAGTAAAAGCTGCGCGGTTTTTGTGTTTGTTAGCGTAGCCACCGCATATCACTCTGTGCACTGTGTAAAATAAACTTTATCAAAATCTAGATTTATTCAATTATTTTGAGTAGTTTTCGAAATACCTAAACCTAGTACTTTTTTTTAATTTTTACGTTCATGACTTTACATGCTATTGCGATTTAAAGTGATGTTTTTGTAAGAAAAAAAAATTGTTATATTAAAATTCCTAAAATTTAAGGATTAAAAAAGCCTTTACGAATATAGCCTTGTAATATCATGTCGATAAAAATGAAGTATTCAGCAACAATAAAAGTAAAATACTTGGCATTGTTGCTTCAATGTCAATAGTGTTGAAAACTTATATATTTTTTAAACGTTTGAAATTTTTTGTATAAAAATTAACCAGTGGGGTGCCAGCTCAGTTGTTGTCGAAGTCATTTGACCACGGCTCACAATGACAAAAACAGTGTTCCCGAATTTTTCTATGGGGATAAAACCCGAACCGTCGCTCGTAGTTTATTCTGTAACTTTAGTGCGACGTCAATTCAACCAAATATATCTTATATAGATTTAAAATTGACATATTAAGTAATACTGATAACTAATATCTAAATAAGGTTCGTTTATCAACGGAAACCTCGCTAACAGAGGAAGATATGCAAACTGCTACGCCTGATTCCGCGTATGTTCCACGTCCGCTCTCCGTAAGTGCTTTGCTTTAGTTCAAGATTTTACACGAATCCTCTCCAAATTTCCTTTTATAACAATAGTGCTTCATTTTACTATGTTACAGTATCAGAATTTATCAACTTAAAGAATAGCTGGTTTTAAAACTGTTTCACATCAAAACCGCATTTTATTTTTCAACTCAAGATTTTTCAAAACGTTTAAATCAAAGACATTTTATTTCGAGATTTTAAAATACTATTTAAATATTTTCATATTCTTCATCAAAACAGTTAAATGCAAGAAATCTAAATGAAAAAACAAATAAATGAATTTAATTAATAAATAAAAAAATAATCTGAACAAATAATTTAGTAAAATTCACAACTTAATAAACAAAGAAATTGTTTTAAGTAGACGAACTAAACAAGTAAATATACGATAAAAAAAGCTCAAAACACCAAAAGTTTTTTAAATATAAAACTTTAGATCATCGGCTGGACCAAATTTATATCAAACGTGCTATTTTTAGAAAGTTATAGTGTCGGAATCGGTTATCCTAAAAGCGTAAAATGGTGTTTATATCATGACTACTATGTCCCTACACACACCCTTTATAGATGGTTTTAAAGACGTTTCATGACAAAACTCCATTTTATTTAGGTCGTGAGACTTCAAATCATTTAAACACAATGAAAACTCGAATAGAAATGTTAAAATAATATCATTTTTTCGCATCTGCATAAAAATAGTTAAATGCTTCAAATATATAAATAAGTAATAAAATGAAATAATTTAATTGATAAATATATGAAATAATTTTATTGATAAATAAATGAAATAAGTAAATGGAACACAATTATTTAAGTAAAACAGACAACTTCATAAAAATAAATGAATAAACTAAATAAAAATTCTAAAATAATAGCACAACAAACACCACGATATATTTTAAAGTCAAATTGATACGAAAAGAACAATATTCCCTCTTTAAATAAAAAAAAAGAAAATAGTACTATATTGATAGTAAATGGTAATTGGCTATCAAAATATAGAATAAAATATCGATAGCCAATCACCATTGAGCTCGCTTCGAGATGTGTTCCATTTTCCCGAAATGAGTGGGAAACGCAATTATTCAATTTGCTCGCTTTAACCCGAGCGAAGTTGCTCGTGATAAGGCGAGCACTTTGTAGTGTGGTGCTGAAAATCGTCGAAACGCGAGCGACGCGGCACTTGCCGAATAGCGAGCGACCCATCCACACATGCGTCTTTAGGCGAATATCGAAGGTTTCGTTGCTCGGGATTCGGCGAATACCGCATATGTGGCGCCGGCTTTATATTTGAATAGTTCTGCAGTAAAAGTAATGAGGATTAAATAAATTGTTTCTGTGAAGAATGGTCCAATGTTCATTCTGGCCAGATTATCAATCCGGAGTTTACTGCGAGAGATAAACAGCTGTTAGTTCAACAATGAATGTTCGTAGTTTCTAGTTAAAAAGAGCAGGCTTTAACATTATTTATAATGTTAAAGCCTGCTCTTTTTAACTAGATATATGATTTTGGTCAGTAGTTAGATCTTTATGTAATGCTTTGCGTAGTAAAATAACGGAAAACGTAATAAAATGAAATCATTTGCTTATTAGATCAGCAAACTGTAGTGCATGCTGCATATTCATAAATATGGTGTTGCATCACTGTTTCTTTTCTAAATAAATATTATTCAATAGTTTGTACAAAGAAATTCATTTCGTTAAATATCAATAAATGAGGATCGTGCAGCATGCAAAACGAAACATGTCAAAATATATGATAATCATAGGATTTTATAAATAAAGATTCAAAATTTCAACTACAAAAACTTTTTTTCATTTTAAAACTTGCAAATCCGCCGTAGGCTGTCTCGGAGTTTTTAGCCATGGGATCGTGGATTTTATTTGGGTATAAAATTAAAACTATCCCTTTAAAAGTAATTTTTAAAAAAATTAATTAAAATGTTTTTTTCTGAGACAATTAATTTAAACTATCCTACCGAGAAAACCACTTTACAATTTAGGTAATTCTTAAGAGACTTCTAATGTTTTTTACTTAACAAAAACTTTTTATTGCTAATTAGTATTACGAAAAGAGTACATTTAGTCAATTTGTATGTATTACATTAACTTAAAAACCTAATATAACTACTGTAATTAATAAACACTTCATTTTTTAAAGCATCTTTAAGTTTTGTTTCGCCAAACATGGCGTCTATAAATAAATTTATTTATAAAATTACCCTGAAACATATACTTCAAACCAATGCGGTTTTTTATGTCTACAAATATATAAAAAATGTCTAGACAACACGCCATTTAAAGCTCTTTACTTTTAGGCCAAAATTTCCCATAATATTATATGTATTTGGGATTGAAGAGTCTCTAGTTCGAATTCACACATAAAGTTTGTCCGATAAGCATAGTTGAATACAAGGCCGTAGCCAGGATTTTTTTTCGGGGGGTGTTATGGGTGACGGTTTAATTTCCGTTGTTACGATAACACGAAGACAAACTTTTCCTTCATAATTTTCGTACCGTATCTAAACAATTTTCAAACCTATTTGATGCAGTTTCTACCTATATATTTCATAAACTGTTCATGCTAAATATTATGCCGAATTGTAGTGTTTTGGCAAAAAAAAAAAAAATTACATTAAAACACATTTTAAATGCCTATTCTTTGAAATACATTTTAACCAATAAAGTGGATAAGTAGCAGAAAAAAAACTATAGTTTTGGAGATACGCAAATTGATTCTATATGTAGAAAATATAAAATGTTTGAACATATTTAACATTTCTATAACGATTTGAGAAGAAAAAAATCCATTTAAAAAATTAGTTGGGGTACAGTATTGTTTCAACCACGACCATAGAAGGCACTGGTTATAACCGTTTCAGAAGTTACAATTTATAGTTCAGTTCCGAAAGAATCAAGAGTTCAGCCACGGCCGTGGTTCAGCTCACTTCCGTTCAGAACACTCCCAGCCGATGTAGAAAAATAGAAAATGATTGGCTGTGACGTCAGAGTTAATTTTTATAGTTCTACACCATCGGTGGTATTAGGCACTATAAGTAAATAGTTTTCTTTGATTCAAGAAAGAAAAAAAGAACATGAAGGAAAAGAAGGGGGAAGAGGAGTGAGTGTTGAAAAAAAGTATCACACAATTTCGGGGGGGGGTTTTGTCCCGTCGGTCCCCACCCTGTCTACGGGCCTGGTTGAATAGGAAGATTAGAAGGCAGGTTACATGTGTATTTTAGAAAGTGAATTATTATAAAGATTGCTATATCGCTGTAGTTCAAAATTACAAGGCAGCATTCCCGTGTCTTTATATATATATATATGCGTGTGATGGGCTAGTGTTTGTAAGTGTACAACAGGCGTTTTACAATTGAGCGACTAAAATGGGTAAAATACTTTTAAAATTACACTATCCTTATTTCAAGTTCAATTTAGATTTAAAACAATAGTTTTGCACTTTACTTTTAAAAACAATTAAGACCCGACTGCCATCTCTTTAGGGTGTTGAATTGAAATTAAAAATTGCTGATCTCCAAATAATTCTACCGACCACATCCAACTCTTTAGCTGATCCCTTCTTCAAGTAATAACTTCTTTGCCCTGATTGTGGACACCCTCTCCCGACCCTCCGTTGTAGGAGTCGGGCGGTAATTGGAAACAAATTGCTCGAGATTTCTTGATTGAAAAAAGCACCAAAAAATCCACTCAAATAATATAAAAAAAAGCTCGACAATAATCACGAAGAAAGCCAATGAACTTCGCAGAAGTGCTCCGGAGTAAGAATTTAATAGCTTTAGGAAAGATTGACTGTGAGGAGAGATTGAAAAACTTCAATTCCCATATATCTATATAATCGGGAAATGAGATTGAATCGCCATTAAAAAAGAGGACTTTTTTTCTGTAGGAATCATCAAAAATAAGATTTACGGAAGGAAATAATTTTATCCCCGTTCCTTGCAAAAAAAGGGTTTCGTTCATGTCTCAGGTTTTTTTTTGTTTTGTAGCTCGTAGATCTGTCTTCTTCTGGCGTTAAGAGAATTTTGTGTCGTGTTTTCCCGCTGCCATTTTGTTGTCCGAGTTTTAGGTGGAAATCCGATTTGGAGAAATTGCATTGGTAGAAAAATGCTGGAGAAAACTTTTTCTGATAGCGAAGAAGAGTTTTTGTTTTGTCTCAGACAAATAATTGCGATGGTTTAAAGAACAGTGCAAAATCCAATCTAGATGTCTTGTAGGTGTCTTAAAAATTGCCATTTCACAAAACACACGAAGTGTAAGAATACAATTATCGTTATAGCAAAAAGTATATATACTTATCAAAACAATAAATAACATTACTTGAAAAACTTGACTGAAATTCTAAAGAAATTGCATTGGTCAAGAAATGCTTTTCTGATAGCAAAGAAGAGTTTTTGTTTTGTCTCAGACAAATAATTGCGATGGGTTAAAAAACAGCACAAAATCCAATCTAGATGTCTTGTAGGTGTCTTAAAAATTGCCATTTCACAAAACACACGAAATGTAAGAATACAATTATCGTTATAGCAAAAAGTATATATACTTATCAAAACAATAAATAACATTACTTGAAAAACTTGACTGAAATTCTAAAGAAATTGCATTGGTCAAGAAATGCTTTTCTGATAGCAAAGAAGAGTTTTTGTTTTGTCTCAGACAAATAATTGCGATGGGTTAAAAAACAGCACAAAATCCAATCTAGATGTCTTGTAGGTGTCTTAAAAATTGCCATTTCACAAAACACACGAAGTGTAGAAATAAAATTATCATTATAGCAAGCAGTATATACTTGTCAAAACAATAATTAACATTACTTTAAAACTTATTGTTCCAAATTATTGTAGTCATAGAGACAACACCCATAGTTTTCGTTTACATGAATAAATTTTAAAAAGGTACAGTCGTTATTTGTCAATTACAATCGCAATTATTTGAAATAATTTTGCGGGCCTAATTAGAAATTTGAATTTATATTGGTAAACAACACTAAATACTGGTATCAATACTACCTCTGTCTCTATTTGGGAAATTGAAGTTTTTCGATGCTGATTGTTCACACTGTAAAAAAAAAGGTACTTAAATACAAGTACATAAATCTGCAAGTTTTTCTTTGAGTACATTTGCATGGTAAATGAGTGACGACGTACTCATATTTAAGTAACCGTACTTTCTCAAAAATGAGCAGTGTGATTTTACATTGTTCGTCTTAGTTTCTGTTAAAGCCATCTGAACAAAGCGACTTAACGCAGTTAAAATAGTTGTTGAGAAAATGGTGTTTCGCATTATTTTATGTCGATTGCTTAAATGGAAGCTCAGTTATTACAATTCAATTATCTTATTTCCCATTCATTTGGCACACCTTTTTTGCATTTCTTCTGTTTATAACTTATTTTCGTCGTCCTGGTACTACAACGAATAATGCACTGGTCTAAGGATATGGGTTCGATTCCCGGTAAGTCTTGTTTGTAATTGTTGATATTTATTGAAAATGTTTTATGAAGGCAGCCCATGAAAGCAAGAATATGCTTTTTTATATTTATTTTTACTCATTGATGAGTACACGTCTTTTTCAAAATTGAAACTTATGTATTCGGAGACATGATATACATCGAATGAACTCAAAAATGAAAACATTTTACTTATTTTCAAATATCTATTTTTAACAGTGCAAATATATATATATATATATTGATATCAATTTGTGATATAATAAGTATGCAGAATCACTATAAAATGATCAACTGATATATTGTAACCAGTTCATGTACAGGCCATGATAGTCTGGAGGCATTTTAATGAGTTCTTGATTAGGGAATCTTGAGTTCAATTTGTGCTAAGTTAAGACTCATTCTCTTGAGGATGCTGATGTAGTTTAAGTCGGTTGATGCTCAAATTCAGTCACGTTGGCCACGGTGTGAAAATTTTAAAGAGGACAGATCAAGTGTTGAAAGTTACGAATTTCCGAACTTTCACCAATTGTATTTCAGTCAATTGACATTATGTTTTGAACAATTGCCATTTGTCCTTCACCACTTGATTTTACCAATGTATCCCCAGCACTTGGGTGAAACTTTTCCGTCCTTAGACGGATTTCCGTCTTTTCGATTTAGGTCTAGGACGGAATGGGTCGGAAAAAATGTAATTTACATACTTAATTCTCATATGGCTGACAATTGTTGAAAGCCAATAAAAGGTAAAATGACCAACTACACAACAACTGTCTTGATGAATGTTAGGGAGCGGTGTCACACAAGCAAGAATTAATATTTTCCACTACACTATTCAATCAAAATGTAATCTTGATTGCAATTCATAGAGCCGTAATAGATGCATTTTTTAAGGGAAGGCATCGTATCGCCATATCCTTTGTCATAGACTTTAAATTTTAATTAAAGACAAACTAGCTTTTAGCTATTATAAATTTTGTTTCTATAAAGTGTATATATTATTATAATTTTAAATTTGAAGCACTTTCGAATATGTATAGTAATCAATGTGGCATATGTTCTTGGCTAAATTTTAGAAACTAGCTAAATTTATAAACACAGTAAGAAAAAGTAAGCACAGTAATTGTTTATAAAGATAAAGCAATTATTTTCAATTATAGACCATTGAGACAGATCGGAAGCTTCGGTACTAACACAGACTTTTCCGATTTTAAAATAGTGTACGTTTGTGAATATATCTCACATTTTGAATTTCCGCCCTGCGATTTGTAGCAACTTTCACCCGTGCCCCAACGGAACAATAAAACACACTGTTAAAAATAGGTACTTAAAAATAACTGACATGTACTCATTTTTGATTGTATTTGATTATTATAATAGCTCCATATACATAAGTTACATTTTTGAAAAAGACACGTACTCAAAAATGAGTAAAAAGAGCAGTTACTTGGCTTCATAGGCTGCCTTCGTAAATCAACTTGAACAATTACCACCAGGACTTTAAAGGAGTCGAATCCAATCCGTCTACTTGATGTCGTCCGTACCAAAGTTGTCCGTTGTAGTACGAGTGCAATGTGAAGAATTTATAAACAGAAGTAATGTTAAAAAGCCGTGGTATAAGAATGGGAAGTCAGATAATTGAGTTGTAATCACTCAGTTTTCATTTCAGCAATCGACATCAAATAATGTAGAAAACCCTCTTCTGAACAAATACTTTAAGATTAGTCAAGTCGCTTTGTTAAGGATGGCTTGAACAGAAACTGATATTAGCAATATTAAACCATACTGCTCATTTATGCGAAAGTACTATTACTTAAATTTGTTTGTCATTACTCATTTACAAATTCAATTGTACTTAAAGAAACAAGAATACGTCCATGTACTCATTTTTTAGCATATTTTTTTTTTACAGTGCAACCAACATCTTAACGCACCTGTCCATTTATTCTAATATTTCGCGTAAGAGTCATAAGCAATATTGCACACACAAGCATAAATCAAAAGCCAACTAAACGAGCATACAAGCACTTCCTTAACCCCTCAATATGCTTCAAACTAACTCGCAACACCAGCAATATCGGCACCAGTTCCTCATGCAACAGCAAAAACATAGTCCTGATGTCGCACATTTTTTTAGTTCAAAGGGTACACATCATACAACCTGTCCATCCCGGGCATCAAAGTGAAATAGATACGGTGCCCAGACACCACCACCAGAGCTATCGACCTCGATCTCGGACCTCACTAATGCGTTTGGAATGACGCAATCTTTTGCCGATTATACTCCCCCGGCAGACGATGCCCTAGTCACTCAGGGGGGTGGCTCGACCCCCCCGCCATCGACAACCCTGTCAGACGATTTGAAGGATGGAAGTCGATTTCGAAAATGCCATGCAGGGCGTTATTCTCAGGGATGACACTGAATGTCGGGTTGACAGGTTATTTTGTAAGGGAAGTGTGATATTCTTGGATTATGTGGCTTTATTTTGAATAAATGGTATTGAATTTTGTTGTGGCATTGTTAATATATGTAATGTAAACTTGTTTCATAAAAGTTGATGTAGTTTGTAAGACGTCTTAACGACGTACGGCTTGGAGTTAGAAACACGTTTAAACAGCGTAGCAACTTAAGAACATCTGTATAATTTATCACACGTAACTATGCATTTATATTAACCCTTTGTAGTCTAGTAACATATTTGATATTTATGTTCTTTTTATGGAACAGTTACTTTCCGATTATGTTCATTTTAATCAAGTATTCTTTAGCGTGTTCCTTTAACGTTTCAGGTGAATAATTTAACACAGTAGGAAACCATACATGGTTGAAGTGACACAACTTGCATCTTTGGTTCAAAAATACGAGGCATCGTTCCGGGGTCTTTCCTTCGAGATAGGCCCCGAACCGTCGCCAATAGCCCACTGTGCCGCTCTAGTGCGCCATTAATTAAACAAACCAAACCAAACAACTTGCATATTTACTAATTTATTATTTTAAAGAATAAACTGCAAAAACACGTAGCACACAACAGATGACGCATCGGCACCAACTTGACTTGTACGCATGCACTACTCGTCCATCCGTTTCATGTTTGATTTCTGTGTCGAGGACATTCACAATTCTCGCTGAAGAATTTTATACACATATGCTACTCTTCTGTTTTATATTTGATTTGGTGGGAAGGAAGATATGGATGGTTTTTCAAAATCAATACGTTGGTTTTTCCCTTGTTTTGAAAGTCAAGTGTGCGAAATTTCTCATTGGCTGATATTTTTATTAATTTGGCGACATTTCCATTCATTTGACGACATTTCATTCCTTATGCGACAATTTAGAGGTACAATGACGCTATTTACTCATCAGTCAACCAGAATGCTACGTACAGATTAAATTGCTACATGCTGAAGACATTCAGATTCAATAGCCTCGCTGAAGAAGTTTCACTACAAAAATCAAATATGTGAAATTTTAACGCAATCCACATTCTTATATAGATGGAATACCAAATTCTCTGTCACCCCTCTCCTCTTGTTATTGGTTCCGTCAAGTATCTTCTAATATAATTAGTATCTTTCAGTACCTTTCAAGTATGTTCTAAGTATCTAATTTCTTCTTAAACTCTGGGGAATTAACAGCATTCACTGTCAAGTTGTTCCAATGGAGAAAGCAATATAAAAATACTGCTTACTCCCTCCCCGATTAAAATTTAATGTGCCCAATACAATATGCACATTACTTTTTATAGTTAATGTACAAAATTAAATCAGTACTTAACACATTGCGTCGTAATGTTATTTCATAACGGAACATTTCTTTACATTACAGCAAATTTATACCCAAAATAAGATGTTTTGATATTGCACCTCAGACATCACTACCCGGAAACAGGAAGGGAAATATTTTCGACAATAACCCAAGTGCCTCGATATCAGAATTGGAACATCAACGGCCATATTCGCCGCATGTGTTACTTTGTATTTTCGGAGATTTCTTTCAAGGTGCGGATCGGGTTTCAATCTTTCTGCACAGCTGTTACCACGCCTATGGGGAGTAGAAAAGATGGACGAAAAAACAGCCCCTTCTTTTTCTTTCGAAAACAAATGCAGTCCTTACGGGGTTTACAAAATATACGGTTGGATTGGGCAATGATATTTGAATAAAATTTTATAGTTATTGTTTTCTTTTTTAATTTTGCGAAATAGCAAATTAAATTTTAAATGAGTAGTTGCATTGGCATTTGATTGATAAAGTAATATTTTGAAATTTTTATATAATTATTATGTGCTAGTAAAATACCTGTTCTTCGTAAGTGGTCAATTAAAACTACGCACCATGTAAATATATAAGTTAGTGCCCTATTTTAAAGAAAAATAATAATAGAACGTTTTCATTTAATGGGACACGGTTATAAATTTAACTTTTTTTTAAATTATTTGTGACTTTTTGAATCAAAGTTTTTATGTATATTATTTAAATGTACATAAAAAAGTAATATTTCAAACAAAAATTCCATAATATTTCGTATTTTTTCAAAATGTGTATTTCACTTTTTAAAGCTTTTATTAAAACGCTTAAGTTTTATATAAAATATTTATGTTTTTCAACAAATTTTTTTCTCAGATGCTTTAAACTAAAATACATAAGAATCGGGCAATAAAATTGTATATACTACATGAATTTATTTTTTATATAAATAGTTATTTATAATATCACACAATTTTTCCTTGGAACTCAATTTTTTTACTTCAGTAATTATTATTTATAACCGAATTAATAACATAGAATAAATAGAAATTAATATTTTTTCTAATATTTTGTAGTATAAAATCAATTGTTTATAACTTCTGGTCATATTTAAAAGTTTTTTTTTTATTATTGATTAACTTAAGTTTTGTTACCATAAAAAAAAATTGCGCATAAATAATGTCAATTTGCCTTAAGAATAGCTATTTTTCAGTGTTCAACAAACCTTAATTCAAACATTCATGATTTTTTTCTAAAATAAAAAAAAAATTGTCTTATAAGTATTTAACAAGATATTTTCTATAAGACAATTAAGTTAATTTATTTAAATACAACAATTATTAATAAAAATAGTAATATTAAGTATTAAATTATACTATTTTACTAAAAATAGTAATATTAAGTATTAAATTATACTATTTTACTAAAAATAAAATAAAAATAAAAGTTGTTTAATTTTATTTATTAAATTTAAAAATGTTCAATACTCCCAAAATATTTTTCAATAAATCAAGTCTTACATTAAAATATATCAATACGATATAACAGTCCAACTGGACAGATTGTGCAAAAAATGAGTAAATGTCTCGTTTGACATGTACATACATAGCACTATGTTATTTTAACGTTTTTAATAATCATGGCTTTCCTTTATTTAATACTAGCTGAAGTGTACCCGGCGTGCCTGGGGTTTTGATCAATTTTTACACCGTGTCGCAATGTGGCTGTTTTAGTAAGAAGTAATTTCTGATTTAAGAGGTGGAATGTGGGTCGTTTTCATTGGCTTTCAAATTGTTTTGAAGGTCAAGTTTGCATACTTTCTCATTGGGCGATATTTTTATTCATTTGGCGACATTTATACACATTTGGCGACATTTTGTAGGTACAAAGGCGATATTTACTCAGTCAATTCGAATGCAAAGTATAGATTAAATCGTTACATAACAATATGTTAATAAATGTTACAATGCTACAATGTTTCATTGTGACAACGTTACAATTTTGAAAGATTGCATTGCTGTAGTGCTTTAAGCTGTGATAAAGGAGGATGGGGGTGTTTCTTCGAATTCTCATGCAGACAGTGACTTTTCGTTAGTTTTGGTTTTCAAAGCACAAAATTTGATCAATGTCGAAATAAAACTTTAGATTTGTGTAAAAAAACAACAGTACTGACAATCTTCTTTGTATTTATAGATACACTTCATTCCTAAAAATGTGTTTCAATTCATTAATTAAAACCTTATTTAAAATAATATTACTTTAACACGGGAAACCCTTAACTTGTTAAATTTTTACATCTTGTCATGAAGAATATATAAATAAATAAATTCGTCACATAATAAGATGGTAATTTTTATACCCTAGCCAATAAAACAATATCTCCATTGACCGATGACACTTTAGCAGTAATATTAAACCGAAAATCATTAACGAAAACCGATTACTGTTAATTGAGCCATGCAAGAAACCAACAGAACTTCTTGATTACCCGAAACACCAAACGAAGTTAACCGATACACCCCCGTGTTTTTCCTTCAAAAAAAGGCCGTCCTTATCACCAACACCTATTCCCAAGGAGACAAAATAATTAATGCAGCTTTGTCATAACCATTAATAGCTGATAATTAAATGGGCTGCGATGCCTTGTTAATGAACGTAAAAAGGGACAATTAATAGTCCTTGTCATTGGATCGCGGGAAGAGATAGAAAAAATACATAAGCGATTTGTGAGGCGAAGAATTACATTGTAAGAGGAAGACGGTTTGATTAATTGTCGCGCTAAAACTAACGAGCATTTTTGAGGCCGGGTAAAAATGAGAAAAGTTTGCTGGGCTTTTTTTTCCATGTCTCTTTCTTCCGAGATTCGCGGTAAAAACCAAAGTAGGTAAAAAATATCTCGAAACTTAAGAAAAATGACACGGGTTGGTATAGAAACACAAGCAGGGCATTCTAATTACTGGGTAGAGTTATTACCGCAGGATTTTTTTTTTTTTTTTTTTTTTAAAGAGAAATTTTTAGATTGGCCGCATTAATGTTTTATTTTTTCTTCACACAATTTCCGGTTGACGGAGGAACCATCAATATATTTTAAAACTTTTTTTTTCTCCCCTGTTTTTGACTGAGTGGAAATTCTTTTCCGTGGTGGTTTTAAAATTTGTGTTGTTCCTTTTAAAATATTTAAGGGGGTTTTGAAATGGAAAATGGCGCGTCGATCAATAACCGAAGTTTTGAGAAGCCATTAAGGCGAAATGCATAATGAAGCCTGAATGTTTTTACTTCGAAAGTGTAATTTTCATCCATCCTTAGATATTGTATTAAAATTCAGTTGTTAAATATTCGAAGTTCAAAGAAAATCCATTTTTAAGGCTTTAATTGGAATCTTAAATATTTAAGGAAGCAATATATTAATGTGGAATAAATAATTCATCTTAACTTAGAACCATTTCAATGCTTCATTTTTAACAAGCATTGAGAAAGTTCATTAGGACTTATCTATACATGATTAAATCTTTCATTCGCTATATTTATCAGTACTCACTTAAAAATTGATGTTCAATCCAAAAATGTAATATTAGAAGTCATTAAACAGCTTAATGAAACTTTGCTAATGAATAATTAAACTTTTAAATTAATGATTCTACAAATATATGGAATTTTCCCAGGATTCGATTATATTTTGTATGTTTATAAAAGGCGAAATTGGTTTTAGAAATTTAATATTATAAATTTAAATATTACAGCGAACTTAGCTTAATTCATTATTTCATAAGCACAAATATTTAAATTTTTAATTGATTTTTTTACTGATACCTTGGTGGAAAGATGTAGTAAAAGTGCAAATTGACGGACAACCATTTGAAAGTTTGTAGCGTTAAAAGTGATGCGCGGAAATTAAGTTTCATAAGAATGCAAATGTAGTACATGAACTACTTTAGACTACCTTGATAGTGACTGATAGTTTGTTGTTTTCAAGTGCCCTACCTACTGTGACTTTGCGGTAAAACCCTGAATTCCCATGCAAATATCTCGGCTTCTATTACTGTGGTAGTAGTCATGGTGTTCATGTCCGCCTGAACTTCCATTAGTCAATGCCAAAATATATTATGAATAGTAGACAATTTTAGTAAAGCACAGGCAATGCACTTCAGCTCCAACCAAAAACAAAGTCCATCAACCTTTTCTAGACTATAAAGTATTATTATTCTGGAACAGTTATTTTTTTTGTCATGTTTTATAGCTTACCAATGCGCAAGCGATTTTTTACAATAAAAAGTTTTTCTCTGCTCAGAATTTGAATAATGTTTTTTTCTATGTATTGGTTTATTTAAAGATATGTTTAAATTGTACCATAAACCAAAGTTTTTAAGTTATATAATAACTCATTATACATGAAAAATAGTTTTAATTGGTGTGTGTGTTTTAATACAATTTTAAAATGTCTCGAATTGATTGAAAAACTGGAGAACCCAGAGCGTAATATCAAGGACAAGGTTAAAATAATTATTAATGTATATTTCAATACCCATAGCCCTAAAATGCGGATAGCGATTTTAAAAATATCGCAAATAGTAAATCTTGAATTATACTAGATTTACAGTGTGAATAATGATAAAATTTTACTATTTTAACTAAACGTTTCATTTTGATGATTAGCTATTTGTGTCCGTGGGGTTAACATTGAGTGGCCCACGTCGAGACTCGAACCCGTTACCTATTAATCCAAAGCGCCGTGCGCTACTGACTACACTGCAAATACACTTTCTAGATGTTTCTTAGTGCAGTAATTCTTTTAAATATATGTTTAAACCTTCGAGCATGAATGGACTGTAGTAGAGCGAATATGACGTCATAATCATGAAACCAACATCTCAGACCGAATGGCCTCAAACACATGACTTCTTTTCAAAATTATGAATTAAAAAATACTCTCGATTGGCTGATGAATTGGGAAATGTGTAACATTAAAAATTTATGAATGGAATGACGTAATTAACCACGCGTCTGAGGCCATACATGTTGGCTTCACTTTGATGTTAACGATATTATAACCTTATGTTTTCTCTACTATGAAGGATCCATGCTCGAAGGTTTAAATAAGCCGTTAATATGAAATGAACGTGCGATTCGTTAGTGCTTCGGGAAATTACCCTTCTTTTGATACCCAATCTGTTAGGATTCGTTGAGTGTCAGAACCGTAAAAGGGATGATCTATATTACATAATATATTACAAAAATAACGATACATTGTAGTGTTCGCTATAAACACGTTCTGTAATCTCTAACGAATTTTACTTTTTTGTTGCAGTCAAACCCGTATCCTTGCGCGTGCGTGGTCCCACAACACCTGTCGTCGCAGGTGAAATGGTGTCCCTGACTTGCACGGTGGAAGGTTCGAGACCAGCCGCCAGCATCACGTGGTTCAATCGGTCACGTGAAGTGGAGCCCCAACCACCGGCATCCCAGGATTTGATGAGCGACGCCACCTATCGGACGTCGTCGACACTAGTGTTCATCGCTTCCAGGCACGACCACCAGGGGGATTTCTGCTGTCAGGGTTTAAATGAGGTTCAAAGGTTACAGTTGCAGCCGCCTCTGCTTCATGCCGTGACACTCGACGTGTTGTGTGAGTTACACTATAATAATTCATTCCATTTTATTTAAAATAAATACTTATTAGTGATTTGTATCATCGAATGTTGTGCATTTGAATAGAATAGTTACTATAAATAAAGAATTTATATATTAACCGATTCCCTTATCAATTAACTTTGGATAATTGCCATAGACACCATCATGAGTTATTTCAGGTTAGTAAGTTGACGGTTAACGATAAAAATAAATAATAATAATATAAATCGTGACATCACCAGTGGTGGTGATTGTCGTCAATGAATTGTTCTAACACCTCGAGAAAATCCCTACAGTAAATTTTTTTGTGTAGCGACTGCCATTGAAATGAACTATTTAACTTGTTTCCAAAGGTGGAATGTAGAAGATGAGAGATGGGTATAAGTCAAGTTATATGATAATAGAAAATTATTTTTAAACTAACAACCCCAAACACAGTTTTTTAAAACCCTTTTAGTATTAATGTGAGCTTTCTCGTGACGTTCGAACAGTAGATTTTTTCTTCCACCTTGCAACGTACCCCATGTTTTAAAAACTTAGTCTTCGTGGTCTCACTATACAATTCGTAATGTATGGCCAGTATTTTGGTAGATTTAATTCTACAGGTATTACCTGGATCGGATCTCATCTCGCTAATTTCTGTTAAATTACGAAACATTGAATTCAAAATTTATAGATTTGCAAGCACTTCACAGGTCGTACTTCACAGGTCGTAACCATCATAATCCTTTATATTCCTATAGGAAACTACGGGTGGTCAGTCGTAACAACCGTTTGTTTAACACAGGGGCACCCAACTTTTATATGGATACGGATCACCGAATTAAAAATTAGACAATACGGGGACCACCACTTTCAGAAATTCTCACTGTTCGCAAATCCTTCTGTTTTATCCTGCAAATAAAAATTTGGCAGACCTTTAAATAGAAAAGTAAGATTTGCAAACTTCAACCTAATAGACCCGTTCTGCGCACATGGTTAAAGTAACTCTCTCTCATCAGTCATTCTCCAAATTTTGATGTACCCAGAAATATTATTTTTTTCGAAAGTTGTTCTTTAAACACTACGAACAAAAAAATAAGTTATCTGTGTACTTGTAACTGAAATAGCCGTTCTGCGCATGGGATTAAAATAAAATTAACTTTTCATTAATTATAATATTGCCTACATGCCCGGGAGAATGAAATTGAGCAGAGTTGTTCCTTATATCTTAAGAAGGTAAAGTAATAGCTACTTGTGTTCTTCCAGCAGAAGTACCCGTTCTGAGCACACAAGAATAAAATAATACTCGCCCATCAATTTAATTTTTATATATTTTGAACATTTAGGGAGGAAAAGGATAACGAGCCTCATAATTAAGAATATAGTTTTTATAATTTTATAAATATTGTATATGTAACTGTATACTGCGTTATTTTCTTCCGAAGCGTAGCAAGTTTTTTCATATGCTTCTTTATAAAAGTTAATTAATAAATAAATATACAATTTTTAAATATAAAAAATTAAAAAAAAATCAAAAATATTTTAATTTAATAAATAAAAAAATCCCGAAAGTCAATTAGGATTTTTTTCAAAAAGGAATTTTTTTGCCTAAGAAAATATATTTAAAAAAAATCAAAAGATTAAGAATTAATTCTCAATAAGATTACAGCAACAATATTTTCTTTAATTTGTATGCGACCGGTTTTACAGTTCTTAAAAAAACTTTAAAATTTTCAAGTCTTTAAATATTGAATCCTGTTAATTTACAAATATTGTAAAAAAAAAAAAATTTAAAGATTTTTTTTAATGTTTTTCAAACCTTACTTACATGAAAGTAAAATCTTTTTTTTAGTGAGAAAAAGCAAATTTTTTAAGTCTATTGACAAAAAGCTTGAAATGAATATTTTATCATTCACCTTGTAACGTAAAAAATGCATAGTGACTGACTGCTTCTTGCGTATTTATCTTATGCTCACTAATGTTGTATCAAAGGGAATTTTTAAAGTACGAAAAATGTAGGTTACTTTGGGTTTACACAATATTTGCTAAGAAGATTTTTCTCATTTTAGCTTTTGCAAATGAGAAAATGAAGACATTTACATTACTCACTTACACACGTAAAAAAATGTACTTAAAAAGTGAGTACTCGTTTTTTTCAGTAGAATTGCATCGTAACTGAGCGATGGCGTACTCATATTTAAGTAATCGTAGTTTCGCAAAAATGAGCAGTGTGATTTAATATTGCTAATCTCAGGTTCTGTTCAAGACATCTGAACAAAGCGACCTCACAAAATTTATCTAGTTGTTCAGAAAATGTTTTTCTACATTAGTTGATGTCGATTGCTGAAATGGAAACTGAGTTATTGCAATTCAATTATCTTACTTCCCATTCTTTTGACACACATATTTAAGATTACTTCTGTTTATAACCTTTTCACGTCGTCCTGGTAATTTAACGGATAAGACTCTGAACAGCGGTGCCTGCGGATTTGGGTTCGATTCCTTGTAAGTCTTGGTTGTAATTGTCAATATTTATTGCACGTGATTTCTGAAGGCAGCCTATGTAGACTAGTATCTGCTATTCTTATTCATTGTTTATCCATTGTACTCATTTTTAAGTACATGACTTTTTCAAAATTGAAATTTTTGTATTTGGAGACATTATAAGCATCGAATGCATTCAAAAATGAGTATATTTAAGTTATTTTTGGATACCTGTTTTTAACGCTGCATATATTCTGATTTTCTCATGTTAAGAAGACTGTATTGAAGTCTTGTAATATACGTGTAATAACCAAACATGAGTTGATGACCTATAAAAAGTCCGAAAAAGAATTAGAGTAAATAGTTAATTGTATCTCGGACCTAGAGAGTCCAATACTATATCCACTCGGTCAAGGAGACTCGATTGAATTCTGATAATAGGATAGATGTAATAACCAAACATGAGCTTATGACCCAGAAAATGGAAAAAAATGAATAAGAGTTAATTGTTAATTGTATCTCTGACCTCTCGTTCCATAGTCCAACGCTCTATCCACTCGGTCAAGAAGATTCGATTGTGTCCTGACAATGTTGGTGTAATAACCAAACATGAGCTGATGATCCAGAAAAGGGCCGAAAAGTAATTAGAGTAAATGACTTTCCTTAAAATTTTAAAGAAGCTTATTTTGTCAAAAGCCACATGATTCAATGACAAAACGATTGCCAAATATAATAAAAGTAACCTTGACGATTGCAGAATTCTCATAAATGAAAGTGTTGTTGCTGAGAGTGCATTTTTATAGAGTTTACTTGAATTAATTAAATTTCTTTAAAAATATATACCTGAATGATATCAAGGTTTGCTAGAACATATGCAAATGTTGCGCTAAACCACTATATTTAAAGAAAAAAAAATCAAATCTACAAATATTAGAAGACAAATATTTTTTTTTCATTCTAAATTAAATAAAATTTGTTTTGTATGCGAGAAGATCTCCTTAGCATGTTGTTATTATAAAATGTATTTCGCAGTTTTGCCAAAAAAAAAACAACTATTTTTTAACAATCGTAAATCCATTAATGGACAATTTATCCCTAAATTTTATTAATGGATTACAATCACTTCCCGCATCCAAATACTCCAAGAAAAATTGATATCAGAATCAAAAATCCCTACCACTTTTCAAAAGTACCTAATGGAAGAAAAAATCCCTGAAATATTTTTGATCTCAAGCGTCATATTGATCTCCGAGATTCTGTCCTTTTTTCAGGCCCTTAAGCCATAAGAGACACCTGTCCGTATGTTTCTTAAATCACGTAGCATTCTTAAGGGAAAATTCTATTTCGAATTCGCTAGTTTACATACTACACTCTTCGTCCACGGTAAAGGGTCTGAACAGCACTACTTACTTTTTCGAAATGCATTAGCCTCTCCGCATGGAAAATCTGACGGCTACTTATATCAAATGGAGTAAAGAATAAATGAATATCTAAAATTCTGGAAGGAATATTCCACACCGTAAAGAGGACACGGATTTTAAATTTAAGGCCTCCGCCATTGCAGTCTAAATGCGTTTTCGCTTTGGATATCGAAATATTTATGAGCCTCGGAGCTGTTTAATAAATTCAAAATATTTTTATATTTAGATGTATAGTGCCGTAATGGACTTTTTGTAATATGTACTTTAATTCGTCTAGGGAGTAGATTGAAATGATTCATGATCATAAAATAATATAACTGGATATTTATTAGAACTTGAAATTGAATACCAATTACCTTTGACTGTATGTCGTTTCTAACAACGATATATTTTTATTTAAATATATAGATGTGCAATTATTTTTTGTGCGTTGTACTAGTGGTTCTGGTAGCAGTAGACGTCGCTACTGTTCCCTGATAATTCCGCGGTCCGGTTAATTGACAATACTGAATAGTTAAATGCCGGATAACCTATTTTAGTTTTAGCTAAGGGTCTGCAGTCCTGTTTTAGCTAGGGGTCAGCGGTCCTATTTTAGTTTTAGCTAGCTAAACTGCGGTCCTATTTTAGATTTAGCTAGGGGGCTGCGGTCCTATTTTAGTTTTAGGTAGAGGTCGGCGGTCCTATTTTAGTTTAACCTAGGGGTATGCTGACCTATTTTAGTATTAGCTAGGGGTCTGCGGTCCTATTTTAGTTTTTACTAGGGGTCTGCGGTCTTATTTTAGTTTTAGCTAGGGGTTTGCGGTTCTATTTTAGTATCAGCTAGGAGTCTGCGGTCCTATTTTAGTTTTATCTAGAGGTCTTCGGTTCTATTTTAGTTTTAGCTAGGAGTCTGCGGTCCTATTTTAGTTTTAACTAGGGGTCTGCGGTCCTGTTTTAAATTTAGCTAGGGGTGTGCTGTCATATTTAATTTTAGCTAGGGGTCTGCTGTCCTATTTTAGTTTTAGCTAGGGGTCTGCGATCCTATTTTAGTTTTAGCTAGGGGTCTGCTGTCCTATTTTAGTTTTAGCTAGGGGTCTGCGATCCTATTTTAGTTTTAGCTAGGGATCCGCGGTCCTATTTTAAGTTTAACTAGGGGTCCGTGGCTTAATGTTAATTGGGAACCGCTGCTATAAGCCATTTCATAGCTTTATCCATCAAAAACAAACATCAACTGGCATCCTCAAAGCACTTAATTTCCTGAATAATAGTTAAACCTTAACTACCCATCCGTAAACTTCTTTTATCATCCATATAACTTATTTTATCACCCCCTCCCCCTCCTCCCCCCAACAACGTCGTGAGACTATCTCAGAATAACTTCGACCTTTTAAAAACACCCCTTAACCCATCACTTTTGATTGGACCTCTTTTCTAACTTCCCCATCACAATTCAATCGGTGGCTACATAATAATTAATCTCTAGGGTATTTCTCAAACTGCCGACCTCTTGATAAGCGTTGCCATTTTCCGTTCCGTAATTGTTCATTCGATTTTCATTCATCATCGCGCGCACCCCTTTTCGAAACTCGTTATCCTGATTTGCCATAAGGAGCTGGGGAAACTAGGAAGTGCGGTTACAGTTTAGGGCTTAATTGCCTTTTGATTGATTCTTCCCCCTTTTTTTGAATGCGTTAATTTTGGTATTTTTATTTTGGAGAATAAATTGTAGCGAAGGTTCAGTTATTTGTTTTATAATGTGTCGATTTTATCTAGGGAATTGTTTTTTTTTATGTTTGGAAAGGCTTTAAATTTTTATTATTTTACTTATTTAGAGTTTATACTTAAATTTACGAACAATATCTATCGCAGTGCAGCTTTTATAACTGGGTAAATGCACTCTTCTAAGATATATATCAAAACAAAAATTAATTTTGTAGTTATCCTGTAAGCTTATTTCAATAAAAATTCAGCCATAATAGCAGACTTTAAATAAATTTATTTTATGCTTAATTTGTATAAATAACGATATAAGGTAAATTACAAAAAGTTTTAAGATTGTAAATAAAAATTGATTTGACTTTTTAACTTAACTTTATTAACTTTTAAACCATCGTATCTAAATGTATTTAATTCCAATTATGTGTTAATAATGGGACAAAATATTTTATTAAAGTTAAACGTCTACAAATTCTTTAAATGTTTGATTCATTTAAAGAAAGCTTAATAACTAAAAATATAATTTAAATTTATTATGATACGAAATAAAGGGAGAAAATATCAGTTATTGTTTTTGCCGTTTTTAAGCCTTTAAAGATAACATTAAATTAATATGCTAGTTGTGAAGTAGAAATGTAGATGTGTTCTCGAAAAAATTTATTTTAATATTAATGCGAGTTCCCAATAAAAAAAGTCAGCATAAAACTTTCATCAAAATTTTGAAATTGAAGGTTTTATGCAGGAAAACTGCAGTTTTTTTGAAGATCTATAAAATTAAAGGTTTTAGTTTCAATGTCCTTCATAAAAACTGCAAAAAACCTTCGTAAAAACCTGTAAAAACCTTCAATTTTTAATCATTAAAGGAAAATGCAGATATTTTAAAGGTTTTATGCAGAAAAATTAAACACTTCAAAAGAACTGCAGTTTTTTGTTTCAATAACCTTTATAAAACCTTCAAAAAACCTTAAATTTTAACAATTTTGATGAAGGTTTCATGCTGACTTTTTTTGCTGGGAATTCTTCTCGAAATTTGAATAATTTTCCTTAAAAAACGTAAAAATTCAAAAGAATTTATTGATATGATGCACATAAATTGTAAACAAAATAATCAAAAGTAAGGTTTTAAGACATGTTTACATTTAACTTGTATAAAATTAATTACTCAATAAATTACGAAGTATAATATTGTGTGTGAAATAAACCCAACAAAGTTTAAGTAAAAAAATAAATGTCCTTACTCAAACCCTATTATTTTGATTCATATTCTGTTGTTTATAAAATTAAACATATGACTCTTTTTATTTTCAAATACCACTTAAAATATGTACATAAATAATATTCATTGCTTTCAAGCAATTTTACGAATTGCAATAGTTTCTTGTGTGAGATATTTGATATTAAGGCAGACCCGAACCCCAAATACTAATTTGTTTATTAATGAATTCAGAAATACCATTTTTTTATATTATTAGAAATACTTTTTTAGAAAACACTACTTCTTCAATTTTTAATGTTTAAAAAAAATTTAATTGATTAAATAACGTCAAAGTACGTACTATAGACGTATGAATAGACTTTTGTAGATTTGGGTTTTAATAGTTTTTAAAATCTTATTTTAAGTTAAAAACCTAAAAAATATTCACATTTTTATGTTAATTAATTCGTAAAAAAATAATGTATAACTTAATTTAAATAAGTTATTCACACGTTTATAAAACCAATGTTAGAGCTTCAACAATTATTAACACTTTAGTTTTAAGTTAATTAGTTACAAAGCATCAGCATTTTAAACCTGATCAAAAGGTAAAAAAAAAATTGAATAAATGACGATTGTTGCAGACGAAAGGTGTGTAGAAAGGTGATAAATGGTATATAAACATCTAAAAAAACATATGTTCTGTTTCTTTTATTGTTTTGAAATTTTATACAGACCTTTTTAAGTATGTAGAGCATCGTTTTACAAAGAAAAAAATAGCAATTTTTTCGGAATTAGGGGCTAGGGTTTCCCTTAACAAACAAGCGTTAAATTTAAATACTATCCCTAAAATCTTTAGCGCAACATGTAAATGATACAGAACACAACTTTTTACTAAACAAAATCAAGACAACCATTAAATATAACATAATGCGCAATATTATTATTGTAATATGTCCCAAACCATTTCTCAATGCAATTATAGAATTTGATCTCACATAAAAAAAACAGACGTCTGTTTCGTCAAAAATGACAAAAATTTCGTCGAATATTAAGAACGCATTTTTAAGAGTGTGATTTGCCACAAAAGTCATGACATGATCAACTATGTGTAGCACATTTCTAATACATTTAATTTCAGTTTGCAATTTAACATAATGAAATTAATGAAATTTGCATATTTATCATTTTAAACTTCTAAAATCTTAACTCGTTTTATGTTGTTAATTAAAAAACTTGGCGAACAAACGCCTCTAATATTTCAAATACCGTATAACGTTTATAAAACTTTAACGTGAATGAATCAGAATATATGCTGTGTTACGAAATATTTCAGTTCGACGAAATATTTGACTGGCATAGAGCAATCGTCCTTTTCGTCGAAAATGCCAAAAGTTTCGCCAAATATGAGAATGCATTTTTATCAGTGTAATAAATATTACAATAAAACATCCTTCATCAACCAAAACCCCCAAACATCCATAACCCAACTCAATAGAGCCTCTTCTTATCCCATTAGCTCCTAATAAACACTAAAGCCCTCCCACAATATAGGAATTTAATACTTACTTCCCAACAAGATTTAAAGTCCTCCCTTTTAATCAAGAACCCATCCAAATCTTCTCTTCCCCTTCCACCCTAATTTTTATTTCCAACCTCGTTATGCCCTTTTAATGAGCCACAACCTCCTCCCCCACCCCCCTTCATCTCTTTGCTGGTATATTAATTAAAGTCTATATCACCCCCTTTCCCCCCCTTGAAAGAATGATGTGGGCCTTGGCTCCTTTTTCTTTTATAGTTTAGGGCGCACTCTAAATTGCACGTCTTTCCTTTCCCTTCGTGTATGAAATATGAACTGATCGGCTTTTCATCGTGTTATAATACTGCAAATGACGGCTTTCATCGGTATTATGCTGCGAATGTCGTATTCTGGATTGGATGCGGAAGTATATAGAGGATTTGGATGGTAATTGTTTTTAGTTATGTGATTAAGGATGGATAGTACACTGTATAAAAAAGGTACTTAAAAATTTGTACCTGAACCTACTCGTTTTTCTTTGATTACAATTGCTTCGTAAATCAGCGATGACGTACTCCAATTTAAGTAATCGTACTTTTTCAAAAATGAGCAGTAATATTGCAAATTTCGGCTGTTCAAGCCATCTTAACATAGCGACATGCCAAGCTTAAAATAGTTGTTCAGAAGATGGTTTTATACATTATTTGATGTCGATTGCTTAAATGGAAACTGAGTAATTATAACTCAGTTATTTTACTTTCCATTCTTTTAACACACCTTTTTAATATTTCTTCTGTTTATAATTTCTTCAAGTCTAACAAGTAGTTTAACCGATAAGGCTCTGGACTGCGATTCCTTATGATCTGGGTTCGATTCCCGGAAAGTCTTGGTTGTAATTATTGATATTTATTGAAAGTGATTTATGATGACAGCCTATGTAGCCTTCTTATTTTTGAGTACATGTCTTTTTCAAAATTTAAATATGATAAGCATCTAATCTAATCAAAAATGAGTACCTTTTACTTCTTTTTGAGTACCTATTTTTAACAGTGTATACGTAGAGAAAAAATAGTTTGGTACATAAAAATTATCGCATAAAATTGTAAATTAAAAAAAAATTGCAAATATACATATCAAGTACTCTTGTTAAATAAAAGACGCATCAAAATTCTACGCGTCCGATGCTATTCTTTCCATAATTCAACTGAAGTAAATATGGTGACACTTTCCATCAAGTGCATGTGTACGATTTATATTGAAAATCCCTTTTTAGGGATAACAACGCAAGTTTAAAACAATAACTGATGATCCCTCTTCAGGGATAATATTAACCCAGCTATTTCTATACTAATAAGCTGTCTAACAGCTAAGTCAGACACCATATGTCCATTGCTAATAGCCATTGAATCGATGCGGGGCATTCGGCTTAAAACTGAGTTAAACCCATATTAAGGGTAAATATTAAAAATTCCTAGTAGAGATTCTTGACTTTGAAGAATAAATCAAGCTAACGTTTATAATTATGTCCACTAGAAAGCGAAAGATTTTTCAGTTCTCTCCAATAGGAAGCGAAAGATTTTTCAGTTTTGTCCAACAGGAAGCGAATGTTTTTTGTCTGATAAAAAATAAACGCAATATAAAATTATAATTTGTGTGCTCATATAAATAACATACTCAGAGCTATATTTTTAAAAAGATTCATCCTAATCGATCCAAGAAAAGTTCGTAACTTTTCCTTAAAAATCACAAGATTTAAAAATAATAATCGGTAAGCTCTAGGGAAAATACAACTGAGGCATACAAAAAGGTTATAAATTTAATACGGAAATTGCAGATATTTTCTGTGTTAAAATTTTAAAAAAAATATGTAGTATTATTTCTATATAAATAATTAATTTTCTATGTCAATTCTATCTTTTTTGTACACATTCGATTTATCCTAATTTAATTACGTTCTCTATATTTTATTTTTTAATTGAAAGTTTTTATATTTTATTTTAATTGAAAATATGTTCTTAAAGCTATTAAATCCTGTTATAGACTCTTTTTTTATATTGGATCATAAAACTTTTGGAGAAGTAAAATCCTTTTTCCAATGAATTTTCTCTGTACAAACAATTCTTCATATCGTGTTTTTTATATTATTTCTAGTAAAACATATTTCGATAGAGAACAGATATTTTAATAGCATTTTCAATTTTGCTTCTACAATTAATAGAAATATTTTTAAAAAAAAGTTATTGTTGTTTAACTAAAATTGGGATAACTAACGTTTAAGATAATTTTGTTTATTTTGTATTGTACCTCAGAACTATATTTTATAAACCAACTCGATGTACCTGTTGTCTTCAAGTACTATAGTTAAAACTATCAAAAAATTTCAGCGTTATTGCAACTTATGTAAGTTTCTTTAAGGCTTGACTTTTGCAATATAACAAGAATTTAATTAGATATACCACTTTTAAGGTGAAAAAAATTATATTTTTTAAAGTTTGTTAAGTAAATATATTGTTTTCAAATTTTTAAATATTGTAATCGCAAATCCCGGAGCCTCATTGTTTTACGAGTACATAGATACTAGAAGTATATTTGTATCTTTTTAAACTTCTGGGAAAAAGATACATAAAATGTGCTTTTTAACATGGGAAACATACGGCTTTATGTGACTTGCCGTATAAACTTGAGTCCCACATTTTCTTTTAATTGTTTATCAGTATAAATACGTTGACTCGTACATAATAAATATATTTATTAAATACAAAACAATAACCTCATTCATAAAGACTAAAAAACTACTTTTGGTTAAAAAACTACTAAAACATTGATTGTGTACACTGTAAAAAAAATGTGTTTAAAAATGAATTTGTGTTTGAGTACAATTGCATCGCAAATGAGCGATGACGTACTCAAATTGAAGTACCAGTATTTTCTCAAAAATGAGCAGTGTGGTTTAAAATTGCTAATATTAGCTTCTGTTCCAGTCATTTTAACAAAGCGACCTGACACACTTAAAATAGTTGTTCAGAAGGTAGTTTGTTTTCCGCGTTATTTGATGTCGATTGCTGAAATGGAAACTGAGTATTACAATTCAATTATCTTACTTTCCATTATTTTAGCACACCTTTTTATCATTACTTTTGTTTATAACTTCTTCCCGTCACCCTGGTAGTACAACGGATAAGGCTGCGATCCGTGAGGACCTGGGTTCGATTCCCGATAAGCCTTAGTTGTAATTGTTTATATTTATTGAAAGTGGTTTATGTAGGTAAGTTAGCATCTGCTGTTTGTTTTTATTCATTTTTACCCATCGTGCTTATTTTTTTGTACATGTGTTTTTCAAAATCAAAACTTATATATTCGGAGCCATGATAAGCATCGAATATACTAAAAAATGAGTATAGTTTAAATGAGTACAGTTTACTAATGAGTACAGTTTACTAATGAGTACAGTTTACTAATGAGTACAGTTTGAATGAGTACAGTTTAGTAATGAGTACAGTTTAAATGAGTACAGTTTACTAATGAGTACAAGTTTACTAATTTTTGAGTACCTATTTTTAACAGTGTATTAACTAATTATTTTGACAACATACATTGGTTTTCCATAATTTATAACATAACTTGAAATGTAAGAAAAACATCCCTAATTATTTATTAATCAAAATATCCACCTTTGAGACTTGCATCCCTACACTGAGGTCATAGTCACGTCCGCCCGAAAGATATTCTTCTTCAAAACTTCTTAACGCCAGAAAACTTTCTAAGCAAATGAGAGATACTCTCAAGGGTGCCCTAAATAACACGTTTAAGTGTCATTACCCGGAGTGGTCGGAAATAAAATATAACTCGCTTATTTAAGATAAAAGTTACCGCCCTGGGGCTCATATAACCATAACTGCATCCGAGTGACTTAAAAGCTTTCTTTAGGAGATATTTAGTGTGAAGATATCCGATACGGACTCCAAAAATCGATGGTAATCAATGGGTGTTGGTAGAATCGATATTGTGAGTCGTTGAAACTGCTCTTTAATGCATAAAATTTGAATTTTCTGTATTTATCCACTTATCTGTGAGATGAAGATTCCCTGTTAATGCAAGATGTATTAAGTTATAGCATATAGTGTTATGCTTCATATCCACTTTTGTTCACAGACAGTTCTTTACTAAAGAGAATTAAATTCTAAAAAGCCAGGGGAGCCCCAGTTGCTCAGTTGGTAAGGCGTTCAGCTACTAATCAGAGGATTGGTGGTTCGAATCCGTGCAATGGACATAGAAAAGTAAAAAAAGTAGTGATCTTGCGATCGGAGGGTTGCCAGCTTCGTTACAAAAATACTAGAAAGTCGTCCAGAATATCCAACAAATTATACTGGTGTGTATACGGGACTGGTGCACGATAAATCTGATCGGGGTCCAAAGTCCCGATGTCTATTGAAGGCGTTGAGTGCCAGTTCAGGTGTTTCCTCGTCATCTGATCATGGTTCTAAAATAACGAGGTGCATGTATGAATGTGTGTATGAATGTGTGTGTGAATGTGTATGTGTTCCCGGGTTTTTCCTTTGAGATTGACCCCGAACAGGTGCTAATATCCCACTGTGCAGCTCTAGTGCGACGTTAGTTAACAAAACCAATCTAAAAAGCCAGCATTTGATTTGTAAGGTGTTCCATGTAACGACGGATTTCACCTTCGGGCATGAATGGAATGTAGTAGAGTGAATATGACGTCATCATCGTGATGCAAACATCAGTGACCTGATGGCACCAGACACGTGACTTAATTTCAAAATTTATGAATGAAAAAACGGCCGTGATTGACTTGTGATTTGAAAATTATAGTAAATGTGTTACTTCATGAAGTACATGATATTTTTATGAATGAACTAGAAAAAAATTATAAATGGATGACGTATTAACCCACGTGTCTGAGGCTATACATGTTGGCCTCACTTTGATGTTAGCGAGATTATAACCTTATGATTTATCTACTATGAGGGATCCATGCTCGAAGGATTTCACACATTAACGGTAATATATAGACAAAATAAAATGGAATGACTTCTGAACTTCTGTTTTGAGCTAGTCGATCCAACAGTTGCTAAGCTTAGCGCATATACAATTTGGTTTAACAATATTAAAAATATATAAGCACGGCATTTTTATAGTTATAAGTAATATTCTAATTTAAATATCTAAAAAAAACATTAAATGTTAAAACATCGATATATTAAAATCTTGTTCCGTAAAGAAGCTATGATGTTATAAACTCTCATTAAAATTCTATTATTACGTTTCTGAGAATTGATTAACATACTGACAAACAATGATATCCATGTAAATTTAAAATGTATATAGTTAACACTTAAACTATTATCTAAGAATAAATATAGTAAATATTATTCACATGCAATACTATTTTATTTCAAATAGTAAACTGTTTTTTTTATAACCAAACTTTTTATTTCCGAATTAAAGTTTTTCGTAGTTTACAAATGCTTATTAACTTTATAAATGCGTGGCTTAATAAGATTTTAAAATTAGATTATTACATTAGATTATACCATTTTGTAGACTTTACATTATTGCTGATGTATGGCTAAACATAAATGCATGGTATTCACAAGTTTTGGGCGATGTCATTGTTTGACTATATTATACAATTTAACTACACTCAAACCTGTTTTTGTGAAGTCTTTTTTTGTGCGACTTTTTTAGTGCGATTTTTTTTTGTGCGATTTTTTTTGTGCGGTATATGAAAATTTCAATCAAATTGGAACATAATTGATTATCTGGCTACCGAGACATATACAAGCGTCTAGCAAAACAACAGTCGTCGCAAAAACTGATCACTGACTACATGGTAACTGAAAAAAAGTCAACTCAAAACGATAGTGCGAGGTAGTATCTTCAAGTGACGAAAGCGATTTTGAACCAAGTTCGCGTATTGTCAGACTACGAAGGATAATGGTTATACGTTTTGAAAAATTTTGTATGTGTAAAATAAGCACATATGTAAATAAAATATTTAAAAATGTTCGCATGTGTATTTTCTAAATCAGATTCCAAATGGTTTGGCGAGATTCCAAGTAGCTGTCAAGCCTCGTGTCCTGATTTCGTTTAAAAAAGCAATTCCTAGTTATTTCTTAAGGTTTTGATTTATTTTCTATGTGAGACTTTTTTTATGCGGTCCCTATCCACCGCATAAAAAAATATTTTTTAATTGTGTTGCGAAAATTATTTTTTTAGCTATTTGTGACGTTTTGTGCAAAAAAAATTATGCGTTTTTTTATGCGGTCCCTATCCACCGCACAAAAACAGGTTTGAGTGTATATTGGCATTATAATTTTTTTCTGTCGAACTACTTTGTTTATATTTTAAACAAGTCGTTTAGCTTAAGTTACAACAAATAAAGTAGTTTTAGTATAGAAAAAATTGTTATTTTTTTAAATGGTCAAACAATGACCCTCGTCCAATAAAAATTCATTGTTTTATTAAAGCATATTTCCTACTAAGTCTTTTTATTTATCACAGTCCTTTAACATATACTAAAATAAAAGTAAATAATTAATTAAATCTCGTAATTAATTAAAAAAACTTTTTTGTGCTTATGAAGTTATAACTAATCAAATTATAACCAACAAAAACTATTAATATTAAATTAAGTATTTTTACGCCATTTTTACAACAAAACCCCATTATTCTTGCAAAATCTGTTTTTCTGACACTGAACAACTAAGTATATCGGAAAGCAAAATAATAATAATAATAAAAATGTTAGATTACACGGAAAAGTACTTGCTCTCTCAACCAACTTTAGATGTTTTACTAAATGTTTTGACAGTCTTAATAAAGAATGTCAGTTCCTTGATCTTGCGGAAGACATATTATGTAGGATGTGTCAACCTGGAGAAAAATGGTGGGTATAAATAAAATTCTTAGAAATAAATTTATTTGTGTCATTTTTGTAAGAGCCCGGAAGGGGAGTTTGCTGAAAGTTATGATTTGTTTAATAGGGCTCTTTGTTCTAATGAGAAAAGGTTGAGGAATGTAAAATGTAATGTTTATTGTATTTATTGTTTTAGCCTATTAATATTTACGAGGCGAAATGCTTTCTTGTTTTAACTTTTATGGTGCATTTGGACTTGGCGATTAAATGCGCGTAAATTACATTGATATCACAACTTGAAATGAGTGTCTGCTGGATCTTTAAGGTTTTGAGTTGGCAAAAATATATTTTACATTTCGTCTTTACCAAAACATGTCGATTATTATATTGTAAGAGTAATTTTTATTTTGAAGTGTGACTTTAAACTTTGTTGTTAATAACTTTTCTAACCGACTGAAAAGCGCGCCAACTAGAACCGCCAAAGCGCGCCAAAATGAACGAAGTTATCAATTAGACTGTTATGTTTTTATTTTATTTTTTATCATAATAATAAAAACTATTGATTAAGGGAAAAAGTACTCTAAAAATAATCAAAACATTGATTTTTTTTGTTAGCTTAAATTACTACCAACACATTTCTAAATATATATGAAAACTTTCATAGCTTGATTTACTATATTTCCGAAGTTATTTACTTCTATATAGGGTGATAGACGGTTAAAAGTGCATTACATTTCTGGCAAGTTAGCAGTGATGACCATATGACGTAGATGACGTAGTCAAATGAAACATTGATTTAATCTTATTTGTTTGCTTAGATGTAAGATATGAAGTGAAGTAAAAATTCAACGTTACCTATGACTATTTAATACTTCTCCAGTCTTATTTTTTCTCCAGCGTTAGATTCGAAATGCTAATGATACATAAAACATATTAAATACTTCTAAATTGTAAGGACATAACTTCATTTAAATGATTAGAGAACTCTGAAACAAAAAAAAGCGTGTACTTATGAAGCTATGCATTTTTTAATATTATAATGAAACACAAGAATAAAACTTTAACTTGAAAAAAAGCTCCCCAAAATTTAAAATTGAACAAATATAAAAGTATTTGCTTATAAATATACTTATCTTGATACAACGTTTACAAAGGGGGTATATATGGGATAGTTTTTCAAAATCTCCTTATTTTCTTGTTTTGAAGGCCAAGTGTAAAAAACGATATTAAATTTATCATCTTGACAACAATTATAATATTTAATTATATTTTTTTACATACATTTGGCGACATTTCCTCATCAGCCATACATCGTTTTTCCATCCTAATTGATACGTTAGATTTTTACAACGCTGAAATATTCCATTGTTACAATGTTGAAATATTCCATGGTTACAATGTTGAAATATACTATTGTTACAATGTTGAAATATTCCATTGTTACAATGTTGAAATATTTCATTGTTACAACGTTGAAATATTCCATTGTTACAATGTTGAAATATTTCATTGTTACAACGTTGAAATATTCCATTGTTACAATGTTGAAATATTTCATTGTTACAATGTTGAAATATTCCATTGTTACAATGTTGAAATATTCCATTGTTACAATGTTGAAATATTCCATTGTTACAACGTTGAAATATTCAATTGTTACAATGTTGAAATATTTTATTGTTACAATGTTGAAATATTCCATTGTTACAATGTTGAAATATTTCATTGTTACAATTTTGAAATATTCCATTGTTACAATGTTAAAATATTCCATTGTTACAATTTTTGAAATATTTCATTGTTACAACGTTGAAATATTCCATTGTTACATTGTTGAAATATTCCATTGTTACAACGTTGAAATATTCCATTGTTACAATGTTGAAATATTCCATTGTTAAAACGTTGAAATATTCCATTGTTACAATGTTGAAATATTCCATTGTTACAACGTTGAAATATTCCATTGTTACAACGTTGAAATATTCTATTGTTACAACGTTGAAATATTCCATTGTTACAATGTTGAAATATTTCATTGTTGCAATGTTGAAATATTCCATTGTTACAGTATTGCATTATTGTAATTAAACTTTAGTAAGAAGTCAAAGGTGGGAAAGGGGGAATAGGGTGGTTGTTTGAAATTTTATGTAGACAATCAATCATCTTTCTCTTACTACAAAAGTCAAGTTTGCAAATTGATCAAGAATAAAACTGTAGACTTGTATGAAAAACAAACACATACAGGTACTTTTCTTTATATAAATAGATTAAATTGAAAATAGCATTCAATTTAAATTACTGCCTAGTAATGCAAAGCATATTTGAAATTGCACTAAATTCATTTAATGTAAAGAACAGATTCGCATTTGAAAGTGAAATCCCTTGTGAATAAAAAAAAAGAATCATTATACTTTAAAGAGCTACAAATTGAATAGAGTTCAGACGACAAAGCAATGTAAGATAATTTGAATATCATTACAAACAAAACAGGTTACAATTTATAAAAATGTAAAGATTAAGTACTAGCACTGCTTAAAATCACTTTTATTGTATAGAAAGTTAAATTATTTTACTTTTCAGTATATTTTATTAGTCAATTTAAAGGTTAATTTTTGATGACTTTTCCTTCGGGAACATTTTAATTTGTCCTTAAACTTTCTAAAAGTAAGGTAATTTGTGGAAAGCTCTCAATGACAGCTTAAAAGATTGGTGCCAATTAAATATTATACTTTGTTTTGTTAAATGAATTTTAGGGGCTAAAGTGTTAATGTTCAAAGTATAATTTGGAGATGCTGTATTTTGTTTAGATAAAAATTAGTCATGTAACTTTTAATTAGCTCTAAAATAATTGAAAGAAACCAAATAGAAAAGCTTATTTTTAATCAAGGCATTTGAAAGCAGAGTATTTTTTTCCCCAACTAAAGCGCGCCAACTAAAGCCAGAAAGCGCGTCAAGAAAGTGGTTAGCAGTTCGACTTGTAGTTATTTTTATGTATGTTCGAACCAGATTTCTGTTCTAAATCAGATATTTGGATTTTTTTTTGTATTGGATATGGGATATCTCACTTGGGAGCCTTTTTCAAAAATATCCTTTTATCCAACATTCAACTATCCAGAATTTTCAATTAACCGAACCGTT
The DNA here is from genome assembly GCA_963932185.1 of Troglohyphantes excavatus. Taxonomy (NCBI): domain Eukaryota; kingdom Metazoa; phylum Arthropoda; class Arachnida; order Araneae; family Linyphiidae; genus Troglohyphantes; species Troglohyphantes excavatus. The sequence continues at coordinate 26,810,513 of OZ010666.1, read as the reverse complement.
TGAAAAACAAAACTGTCCGATTTTCCAAATTTTTTTTGATAGAAAAACATCCATTTTAGCCTAAAAGCAAAAAAAAAATACCCGGTAAAGTTACCCGGATACTTTTTTTAACATGTTCCTTTATTTAAAAAAAAATTCCACTTTTGTAAAGAGATTGTACAACAATGAAATTTTCCCGGTAACATTTTATCCGATATTTATTAAATATGATAATCTCAAAAATGTACTCAAAAATAAATAATTCATAGTGAATAACAGCAGAGGACGAAGTCCCCGTCTATCTGGCTTTCTAATTTAACAGATGGCGAGGCCCTCTTCCAAATTAAAAACTAAAAATGGAAATATAATATAATTTAAAAAGAAAAAAGAAAAACAACTTTAAAGAAAGAAAAGCGCTAAAAAGTAAATAATATTTTTTAATTTTACGAGCCAGTAGAAAAAATTTAAATATTTAATAATAAATTTATACTTGATGCCAATTTACAAAAATCACTCCTAAATTTTTTCGCCGATTTCAAAAAGTTGTAATAAATATTAAATTAATATTAATTATTTAAATTTTTTCCACTTGTGCCTTAAACTAAAAATTAATTTATACTTTTCAGCGCTAATTTTACTTAGTGTTGGTTTTCCTTTTTTAAAAAAAAAGGATTATTTTATTTAATATAACAATTTGTCTTTGGAACAATTTAATTTGAATAAATAACAAATGCAATAAAGTCCACTACATGCATATTCAAAACCAACATATATATTTTGAACTTATCCAGTTCGCGTTAATCGTCTCGGTTTAAGCCATATAAAATAATGAAAATCCTGCTGAGAATCATTTGACTGAAGACCTCTTCAGTCAAATGACTCTCAGCAGGACTAGACAAAAGAGTACTGCTAGAAAGCAGTTCTTCAAATTTACTACGCATTCATACTTGTTCGAGTAACTTACATCGATAGCAACCATGTAAGTTAGAATATCGTCTTGGACAGTATATCGAGCTCGTGATCGGAGGGTTTCTTGTTTCGTTCCCGTTCGCTTGCAAAAAAATATACGCCGAAGATAGGGGACAGGTGCACGTTATATCTGATCGACATGGACCAATATCGTGACGCCGATTGAGACTGCTGTAGGTATCAGCTCAGGTTCGACCAATCATGATAAGAACCAAATAACCAACCAGATTCTGGTGATTTTATCTTTGTTGTTCGGCTTCTCATGTCGCCAGAGTTGTGATATTTTCTAATAGTGGCCAGAGCCATACTTCCGTCCAGTATGGTCCGATAGTCATTCTTAAACATGTTGCTTCCAATGTTTGCTTCCTTCTGCTGCAATAGGCTGGCTGCACATTGCTTCAGTATGACGTAATGCTCCACTGCTCCTTTGATTTATGGTTGGGGGCGGAAGGCCCTTCTCGTTATCTTCAAAAAGCCTTCAATACCTTCCATCCTCCAACATTTCAAGATCATCTCCAATGATGGAGTGGTCAAAAGTACTCGCCCATGACCAACAATAGAGTGGTCAAACTACTCACTACTTCTTTTATGGATAAGTTGGCAAAATTAATCAGTCAATGAACAACAAAAATGAAAATGTCTCTAATACTTTATTCCAAGTGAATCCTTCTCAAATTAAAAATTCATTTCTTCACTCAAGAAACATTCATTGCTGGTCCGTCGAGCCGGAATCAAACCAACGACTTATGAATTAAAAAAACCAAAACCCCATAAAACAAATAAACTTCATCTTTCATATAAAAAAAACTACACAAATAGATCCCATAAAAACAGCAACCAATCGCAGCCAATTATTCTGCTCAACTGAGCCCCAATAAATACATCGACCGTACTAATAACCCCAGTGCAACATTTATCTCCAAGTAACACACGGCACCATTGTATCGGGGGGGGGGATGGTTCCACTCTCACTCCCCGTTATTCATCAGGGACGTGTGCGGAGCCAAGGGGTCTTTCGATGAAGCGAAAACCCAATAGAGGGATGATCTATGGACAATGGGTGGGGGAGGTCTCTATCTACCTATAAATGAATGAGAAACGGGGATATATGTTGGTGGAGATTACGGCGGTCTCTCTCTCTCTCTGTTGGTGGAGATGTCTTGTTTGGGGTGGATTGCTTTCAGGGAGGACATTTCATTCTTGAGACAGTGCTGAAAAGTAAATCGGTCACTTTCAGTAGCGTACGTAGGAAATGTGTATGGGAAGGATTATGGGAGATATCATCACACCTCACGCAACATGTAATAGTATGAATTGGAAAAAATTATCAAATGGGATGTATCCCACGCTTCTTTCGACTCTTGTTTCCTGACTTTTTTTCAATAATTTTTTTTTCAATAATGATCTTGTCAACTGAGGGGCTGACATGGGGAAGACAGTAAGTCACAAAAAGTAAATTTTACAGGGGAAGCATTTGTTCTCCAGGCCAAGTATCGTGGACTACATGCAAGTGCCATCTTCCGTCGCTCGTAGAAACTAAAACATTTTGCCGATTGACTTACTGTTTATTCCATTCCATTGGCTTGAGCGTTTGCTGTTTTTTCCGTGAAAAAAACGAAAAACTCGAAATTTGTGACTTACTGTCTTCCCCATGTCAGCCCCTCAATTGCTATTCAGTTATCAACTGCGGATCAATCACGCATATTTGTATATTCCACTCTTTTAACTTACGTATTTAAAATCCCGATTTCATCCTTCCATATATGGTCACTAGAATCCGTGAGAACCGAAACTTTCTGTCATGATGGCAAACTCTATGGACAGTCCTACTATTCAATGTTTGATTTATAACGCAGAAAAAGTGTATGGGAGGGGTTGTGGGAGATATCCTCATACCCCAAGCACCTGTAATAGTATAAATTGTGAAAAAATTATCAAGTGATGTTTTCATGTTTATTTCGACTATTATTTCCTGATCCATTTTTAAATTACTTTTCTTTTCCAATAATGATCTAATAAATTACTATTCAGTTTTTCAACTGCGCATTAATGCTTTGCATTGGTATATTCCGTTATCCTAACTTATGTCTTCAAAACCTCGGTTTCATTCATTCATATATGGTCAAAAGAATCCGTCAGAAACGAAACTTTCTGTCATGGTGGCAACCTCAATGGGCAGTTCTGCTCGGAAAGTTCCAATTGCGGGCCATGGCTACCTTTTGCCTGGGCGATAAACAAATGTTTTCTTCTTTGAAAATATGGTAAACCTGCACCGCTTCGGCCACAATTGGGCTATTGCCGTTCTGCTATTCAGTGTTTGATTTAGTGTGGAAGAAGGATGATTAAGAAAGTTATTAGAGAATTTATTTATTTCGTGATTTTTGATGTATTATTATTCGTTATTAAATATAATTATAAAATTCCGATATTATTAAAAAAAATTCGATAAATTGAGATTCCTGGATAATTGAATGCACAACCATTGCATTTTATTTTATTGTCCAAAGAGACATTCCTTATCCAAATTTGTTTTCAATTTGAATTAGAACATAAGTTATTCTTGAACAAATAAAAAAATGCATATTTTCGAAATAATAACCTCCTGTTTAATGCGCATTTCACAACTGAAATCGGTTAAAAACGATTATATTTGACACATAACCGTTGCTTTACATTGTGATTTGATATTTAAAACTGTATAAAACATATAATATATCTTAAAATTTAAATAAAATAAAGAGTCATGCAAATAAGTAACCTCTCTAAACACCTGAAACTGCCAAAAAAAAATTGTTTGAACTGCTCCAGTGTGAAGACCAGCGTCTCATATATCCCTTTCAGTGTTTTACATCAGATAACTAAAAATTAGTTTAAAAAACTGAAGTTCCAGGGAGATTTTTTTTTGTAGTTCTTTTTTTCTCTGGGGCAGTTAAATAAGTTTTTCATTATACGTGTTTTAAATTAGAAATTTTCGCTTAGCATCTACATACCTTTGAAAACATTATAGAGTAGTTTATTGAATTTGAAATTTGGAGATATTATCATAAAACCGAATATCCCACACCGCGGTACATTATCCAGTTCAACCAGGTAATGGACATTAAATTTAACATTTAATTGAAACATAACGAACTTCTCAAGTAACGCATAAAACCATTTTTCTTTTCTTTGCTGCTGAAATACTGATCACCCTTTCAAATGCAAAACCCCTTTCAACCCCAAAAAAGCAAAAGCAAACAAACACTTCCCCTTTCCTCAAACATTCCACCCAAATGCCCCCTAAAATCTCAAAAAAAATAATCTCATCCCCATTTTTACAACACCGCAACTCCCCTCGCAACAATGTAACCTCGCCTCAAGCTTATCCTTCGGTAACAAGAGCATAAAAGAAACATTGTGCAACCCTCCGAAAACCTCGCTGTATTTATAAAACTGACTTCACGGAGGACGCGGCGTGTTTCGATGATGAGGTGCCAGCTTAGTATTCCATCGATAGTGTCACATGGAGTTCACTATTTCTCCCGCACCTCCGTGGTATTGATCCGTTCTGTTCGCGAGTTGTTGCCTTTCTTTTCTGGGCCGCTTGGGGAAAACCAATAGGACATTTTTATTTCATCTTCCACCCACGTCTGATGCTGAATTTCGGATTTTGGGGGGGAATGTGGCAAGTCTAATAGGAGTTTTCGGGTCTGAAAGTGTAAATAAAGAGGACAATTCTTTTTAATCTTATCTATAGGTCTTATCTATAGATGGAGGAAGTTAATTTTTTGATTAATTTATTGTATAGTTGTGTAATATTTATCAGTTTGTCCGAGTATTCAGCGAAATAAAATGTAAATTTGTTGTTTCTGTACGGAGGTCAGCACTGAACTTGAATATAATATAACTATAATCACTGGAGCCAGGACTCGTATTGTGCGACAGTATACTTTATCATGCCGCACGGATGCATACAATTCAGAAGAAACGTTGAGAAAACATTCGTCCTTGGCTATGACGTTTCAAGTGACGTCACAGAAGTTTTTAAAACTGGGTTTTTTGGTGGCTTTTGTCGTCTTTTTCTTGTAAGAAAATAAGTGTAGGTTTGGTTTGTTTAATTAACGTCGCACTAGAGCTACACAGTGGGCTATTGGCGACGGTTCGGGGCCTATTTCGAAGGAAAGACCCGGGAACGATGCCTCGGATTTTTGAACCATGAAAATAAGTATAGAAAAACATAAAATGTGTAGCATTTAATATATTTTTGAAAGCCATAAATACGTTTTTAAATCTGCGCAAACCTATGCGAAAGAACTATTTTTTCTACCTTCGTTCAAAAAGGTGTAACGTTTCCTACCTTCGCTCAAAAACAAGTAAAGTGGTCAGCAACGCTTAGTCCTTGCTCCAGTGCTTATAGTTATATTATTCTAGCTCAACGAAGGAGCGTGACGCATTTTTAAATTTTAATTTAAAATCAAAAAGTTTTCGTAAGAGTACAGTTTGGTTTAAACGAAACTTGTGGATTCCGTCTCAAAGAAAGAGTAGCGTCCCGCATTGGAAATATTTACGACCCACGTCCGGATTGCAACAGAAATCATCAATCTTTAACGATCGCCTTAATATCGTGTAAAAAATCTCTTGTTCAATCTATTAGCGTTACCAAGGAGAAACCACCAGGGGGTTGGATATAATTTGTCTCCTAATTGTATTTATATATTTTTTGCCTTTATATTTTTAAGACAGCATTTTTTAATGTATCACGTCAATTATAATGAATACATGTTTAATTAATTATATTTTGCGTGCTTTGTGCCTTTGCATAATGTAATCAAAACTATTCCAAACTCGCTTTGAAGGATGTGAAGAGGCCGGCTACTCGAAGTGAGTACCAGCTATTTTTGAATAACGCGAGGCCGAAGGCTGAAGTGTCATTTTGAAATGCCTTGTTTAGCGTGCATATCATGTGCCTACCCGACTCTCCTATGATTAACCTGTGTAAGATTCATGGGGTGCCAACTGTGGTGTTGTTCTCGGCATCTTACTACGGTTCGAAATTAAGAATTAAAAAGCAGAAGTCTTTCTTTGAATAAGTCTTCCGAGATTTAGAACATAGAAGGGTTGCTAGTCGATGACAAGCGGGACATGCGGACGATGTGCCCCTGCTCGGCGTCGTCTACCAACCCTTCTAAGTTCTAAATTTAAACAAATTTCCAAAAAAATGTGTAAAGAATTGGGGCACTTACCCTCTCACTTTTATTCAAAGTTATATCGCTCTATAAATACAACTTGACGAATGTGACCCGCAAACCCCCGATAAATGATATTGTTTTTGAGTATATTTTTAGAATATATCTTCACTAAAATTTAAACATAAGTTCTTAATGCTATTACAAACTAAGAAAAAATCAATAATTATACTTTTTTTTGCAGATCCTCCATCCGTGACAGTACAGCCCATCGAAGGCCTCATCGTCAACGAGACGGGTGACGCCACCCTCATCTGCAACTACAGCGCCAACCCTCCCAACGTGACGGAAGTCGTCTGGTACAAAAACGGAAAGGCCTCCCCGACAAACCTTTTTCCCGCCATCCCCCTCAAGAGCACCAAAGGGGGTCAGCCAGGATCGTCATCGGGTGGGGGAGGTGGAAGCCCGGTCTTCGTGCCCACCAACAAGTTGATGCTCAACGGAATCGCCAGGTCTGAGGCCGGATCGTACAGTTGCCACGTGAGGAATGCGTTCGGGAGAGGGAACTCTAGTAATTCGATCACTGTGGATGTGTTATGTAAGTATATATGGAAAATGGTGTTAGAATTAATACGTAAATATTAAAGAAAGTTCAGCATTTGCTTAATCTAATTTTAGAAAATATCAAACTGTTTTTTTTAATGTACAAGATTACTATTCATGTTTTCGAAGGCTCATTCATTAGGCTCTTGTTCAAATTTAATCCAATCCCAATTGTATTTTTAACACGCTCATCGCGGTACGTGGTTGATTGACCCCATGACGCATTTGCGGATATTTACTACACGGGGTTAATTGACTTAATTGATCCCGTGCCACACTTGTGGATAAATACGGATATGATCGTACGCACTGAACATTTTAAGCGCGTACTCGATAGATCTATTGTCACTAAACCTGATAAGTATAGAATTGAACTGTCACCAACAGCCTCCTATATGCGTAATTTTAACTATATCTTTTTTTTTATATATAAATTGTATGTAATATTTTACGAGTGAACAACGCATACAAACGTTGTTATACAATCAAAGAATTTCTTTAGAAGTAATTGTGGCTTTCATTAGTAGCTTGTTTGTAATGATTTTACACGACATTAATATTTTTTTTACATATAGGAAATAGGTTTGTCATCATTCGGGTGAATATCAATCTTTTTCATTAATATATACAGAGAGATTAATTAAAATTTTGTTCAGATTAGAAAATATCAGCTTTTACGTGATTAAGCATAAAGCCATTCTAATAAAATTTACACAAAAACAATGATTGACGCGGAACAAGGAAAAGGAGGAATTAAGGAAAGAGTAATGGAGTGTGGAAACATGAGGAAACGTTGTGGAAAATGAAAAAAAAAATAGTAAAATGTAATCCGTGAGTAACCCAACAAACTTTTTACCAATAAAACTACCTCATCATTTTATGAGACATTCATTGCCATGTCTAAACTTGACGCACACCGTTTTATTTTGAAAGCGATAAAACTTAAGTGAAATTCTTCTTTCTCTTCCAGATCCCCCATCCGTGAGCGTGAGCGTCATCCCAGAAGTGGCAGCCGAGATGACGCAGGCCGTTCTCACCTGCAACCCCATAGACGGCAATCCCGCCGTACTTATGGCCGTGCGGTGGTACCACGACTCGAACCCCGTCCAGACGAACCCCGAGAGCGACCGCAACGAGCTTACTCTTAAGAACCTCACCAGGGAGGAGAGTGGCAACTACACGTGCAGGGGTCTCAACAACGCCGGGTGGAGCAAGGACTCGGAACCTCAATACCTGGACATACACTGTGAGTCGACAATAAGAATCCATTTGAAATTAATTGTAAAACAACACCAGTGATCAAATAAATGATGTAAAAGATATATCTATGGCTTGGAACCAGAAGAACCAATGTCTATTGTTAAATCAATACAACATGGGTCATTCTTTTTACAAGCCACATGTATAGTGCTTAGTTGATTTTAATTGATTTAATTTGTTCGTAATGTTACCGAAGGATAAGCTTGAGGCGAGGTTACATTGTTGCGAGGGGAGTTGCGGTGTTGTAAAAATGGGGTTGAGATTATTTTTTTGAGATTTTAGGGGGCATTTGGGTGGAATGTTTGAGAAAAGGGGAAAGTGTTTGTTTAATTTTGCTTTTTTTGGGGGTTGAAAGGGGTTATGGTTTTGTATTTGAAGGGGTTATCAGTATTTCAGCAGCAAAGAAAAGAAAAATGGTTTTATGCGTTACTGAACAAGTTCGTTATGTTTCAATTAATGTTAAATTTAAAGTACTTTAATAAATTATATTGGGCACATAATGTCTAAGAATTTGTTTCACATGGAACATTGTAAACATCAAGGAATTATATAGATCTCTTTTGAATCAGACATGGTAATATTTTTAAGATAAAAAACTTATAATAATCAGGTGGGGAATTGTTTATTTGGTGCATTGCATTGTAGAATAAACCGGATCTTTCTGTGGTTAGCTTATATACCACATGTTAGATCGACTTTGAGCAGAGAAAAAATTATACATTATCCTTATGTGTCTTTATACCCTTTGGGTACATTTGACGAGTGAGACTCGTCTTCTGCTTACTTGGGCAAAGTTACGGTGGACGAGTCTGGCTCGTCATCTGAATTTTAAGAAGTAGGCGTTGACGTTTGCGGCACCCCCACTAGTTGGCGTTGATCGCAAACAATTTGTTGTAGGATCGGTCAAGAATGGGATCAATTGAACCTCGCCAAATCCGTCCCATGGGAATAAAAATCTTCAAATAATTCAGTACTCAAAAAGCTAAGGAAAAGCTAGGTGTTTTAATAAAATAACAAAGGATACAGAAAATTCATTTTTCGAATAAAGAATGTTTTGCACGGACTACTCATTTTAATCAGCTTATTATGCTTAATTTATGATCGATGAACTGACACAATCTCAACAGTCTGACTCCCAATAATCCTAACCGCTGCAAAATACCAATCCATACTACTTTCATTCTCCCTACTTTCTCGACTTCTGTGACGTTGAGATCCACACATCTCATATGATAAACCACTACATGGCCTCAGTTGCCGAAAAAGGGGGGGGGTTTTCTTATCATCTTCTACAACATCTAAAATCCAACTACTTCATTCCACAGATCCCCCAGGATCAGCCAGCATCTCCCAGCTGGAACCAGTGGCCACCAAAGGTCACACGGTCACCCTGTCCTGCCAACTAGACGACCTCGGCCACCCTGCGGCCTCCAAGTACCTGTGGGAGTCCCCCACCCGCACCATGCACAACAGCAACAACGCGTCCTCCAACCACCACCAGAGACAGACCTCGCAGTCCATCCTGGCCATGGAGAAGGTGAGCGCCGCTTCCGAAGGCATCTACTTTTGTGCGGGGAGGAACGAAGTCGGGACTGGCCCGCTGGGACACTACACCCTGAAGCTCAGTGGTGAGTGAATAAAAATGTTGTTCTCGGACTTTTATTTACGTAGAAAATAGATTTGGAGCAGTTTTGTTATGAAAGACCATCTCCCTCAATTCTAATGTTTTTATTAATGAATTAAAATATATATATATTTTTTCATTATTATTAGAAAATCTTTTTCTAAACAATAATCAAAGAAAAAAAAATTTTAAAAAAAATATTTTTGATTTTTTGCGTTTTTTAATCCTAAATAGGCTTTTATAAAAAAATATTACACCTTCAATTTTTAATATTTTAAATTAAATTAAATTGATTAAATAACATCAAAGTCTATATTGCAGACGTATGAATAGATTTTTGCAGATTTGTGTTTTAGTTGTTTCAAAAGCTTATTTTCAGTTCCTTACCGAAAATATATTCAATTTTTTTATGTTCATTAATTCGTAAAAAAAAATTAATTTATAACTTAATTTAAAAAAGCTACATATACATTTATAAAACAAATATTAAAGCTTCAAAAATATTAACAGTTTAGTTTTAAATAATTTATTACAAAATCTTAGCATTTTAAACGTGACCAAAATTTAAAATAAATATTTTGAGTAAAGGACGAATGTTGCAGACAAAAAGTAGGTAGCAAGATGATAAAAGGTATATAAAAATGCAAAAAGATACATATTCCTTTTCTTTTACTGCTTGAAAATTTTGTACACACTTTACTAATCATTTTATGCAAAACAAATTACCGTTTTTTTCAGACATTAGGACTCTTAGAGATTAGCTCTCTCCCTTAGAGATATTATAAATTCGCCTGTTATTCAAAAACTACAATTCGTGATTTTTTTTTTAATATGGCACATATATACGATATACATGAATCAGTTTTTGAAATTAAGAGATAAAAGTTAGGTGTCTTTGGTACAAGGCGATTTTTTTAGCTGTCAATATGTTCTGCTTAGACGCAATTTTAAAATAATTCTTATTGCTTAAGCATAGTTGCCAACTGTTACAATATTTTTGTAATCGTCAAAGCTTCTTTTGGATAAAATTAGAAGCATGCTTTCATTTGTACTCTGAAAATGTCACCGTATTACTAATATAATTACTGAAAAGTCTAAGATCAATTGTAAATCAACAAAAAAAAATCAATTGCAACATTTCGCGTAAAAAATGATGACTGGGTGTAAAAATACGGTCATGCAACTAACATTTAAGTTAGGCGTCAAAAATGATGACTGGGAGAAAAATTACAGTCGTCAAACTAAAATATTTAGCTATAAAATACGACTAACGATCGCAAATTTCGAACCCACAAATGAAGTCTTACGATATAAATGTTAATTTTAAACCTTCTGAGAGAAAGAGAAGTAAACAATATAAGTAATGTATAAAAAAATTTTCGTCAATATACATATTTTTAATTCCTAAGAGCACTGTCAAATCATTTTTAAAATCTAAAACGTGAATCTTTATAATTTTTTTTTTCAGTATTAAAAACATGTTTTGAACATACAAATTGAACTTCTCTTGAAATTTGTTTGCTATTAATAGAAAAAATGACAATTAAAAAATATTAATGTTATTTTTTATATTAATAACTTTTTAACTATTCATTTTTAACTATTATTTTTAATTACTATACTCTCTCTCTCTCTTTCTCCAAATGTATTTCAATTAAATTTAGTGTGTATTTGGTTATTATTACTCAATATTAAAATGATTTTATGTCGTGTTAATGCTACATTCATTATATTATTGACATGTTACTCTAAATTAAAAATTTATTTACGACATGTTAATGCTAAAATCGCAATAAAATAGAAATTCCTTTAACAGAAATCACCAATTTTTTTTAAAATAATTTTTCAAAATTTATATTAAGATAAAATAGCACTTTTATGATGAGAATTTAAGAAACTATCTTTGCCTTTTAATTTCAAAGAAGGATCAACGAGATGGATGAGATACTTTCGCTCCATTTGTTACTGCGATCCCATTGTTCCACGAGTTACGGTTATCTCAGTTGAAATGAATCTTAAAAGTAATTTTGTATCTTATAAGAAAAGTTTAAATATCCAAGATGAAATTAACGCTCGACTTGAGCAAAGAACGCCGTCCTTTAATTAATCACGCATTTCATTAATTTCATTCTTTCGAAAAGCAACGCACTGTACGCACGCAAGCACGCACCATTACAAAATGTGAGGTGAAGAATAAATAAGTACACATTTTTAATGTTATATTTTTGATACCAAACATTAATTATTAAAAGTTTTTAAACGTGGAAGTAGGTGTAATGTATGTAACCGAATGTAACCAAGTATGTAACCTGGTGTATCGGCTTGAGAGCCCCAGTTGCTCAGTGGATAAGGCATTCAGCTACTAATCAGAGGATTGGTGGTTCGAATCCGTGCTATGGACTTGACAAAGAAAAGTAAAAAAGTAGTGATCTTGCGATCGGAGGGTTGTCAGCTTCGCTACAAAAATATTAGAAAGACGTCCAGAACATCCGACAAGTTATACTGGCGTGTATACGGGACTGGTGCACGATAAATCGGGTCCAATGTCCTGACGCCTATTGAGGTTGCGTCGAGTGCCAGCTTAGGTGTTGTTCTCGTCATCTGACCATGGTTTAAAAATATGAGGCATCGTTCCCGGGTCTTTCCTTCGAGATAGGCCCCGAAACGTCGCCAATAGCCCACTGTGCAGCTCTAGTGCGACGTTAATTAAAACAAACCAAACCAAACCAGTATCGGCTTGATGTTGGAAAGTTTTATAAATTATTTTTATCGCACTCAATTGTAAATTTTATTTTCTTGAAATAAAATTTATTATTCAAAAAACTTTTATATCAGATTTTATGTTTTCATGCCATTTGAAGTCTCCTTAGTCTAATGAGCCTAAAAAGATCATTTAAAACTTAGAATGCGTATTTATATGTTTCTGCGAATTTAAAAATTGGAAGATCTAAAAGTTATTTTTACCATATTTATATTTCACACACTTTTCTCTGAAACTAGGTCCGAAATCCACAGTCGTTAGTTGTATTTTGAACATTAAAATGTCAGTTTGACTACCACACTTTTACAGCCAGTCGTCATTTTTGACGTCTAACTATTTATAAAAATTTCCACTTTGGGCAATGCTTCCAGTCTTCAGGGTATCATCTCCTTTTTTTAGAGATAGAACTCAATAATCGGGATAAATCCCAATTCGCTAACAGCCTGCTGTGTGGCTAGATTGTAACGTTAATTCAACCAACCAACCCATTAACCATCGATCTATGTCGAAAACAATCTGTGCAATATATATAAACTTTCTATTACTCTCCTTGAGATTTGAAATTCAATGTTTATTGTTTTACTCGCCTGTCCAGTGTTGAGGCCAGAGTTCAAAATTGGAACTCGTTAGTCGTAATATGCACATAAAGACTTCAGTTTGACGACAGTAATTTTACACCAAGTCGTCATTCTTTACATCTAACGTTGATTTTCAATAATTGCTCTCATACTTTCCAGTAATTTTGTCAGTAAGTTTGTGAAATTTTTAGAGTACAAATGGAAAAATACTTCACATTTTATGCAAAAAAAGCTTTAACGTTTACAAAATATCGTAAGGGTTAACAACTCTGCTTAAGCAATTTGAATTATTTTAAAATTAGACCTAAGCAGAATAAAAAAAATTACTAACACTTAGCTTTTATTTGCTAATTTCGAAACCTTTCTGCTCTGAAAACCTTTTATTTAAATAGAGATGACTTTTTCAAGATACATCAATTCCCAAGATTAAAAAAAATTCAATATTGAATATGTTTATAAATTAAAAATATAAGTAATTAAAAAAAACTAGAGATTATTGGACTAATATATAAATACCTTCCCTTCCCAAGGTTAAACTAAAGGTTACATATATTGAAGTTAATTTCAAAAATATGTGATGGATTTATCAAAACACACAATATTTCAGAACACATGCGAAGTTATTCATTTCCAAACGAACACGTTTAAAACTTAAACGCACATCTAACTCCACCTATTCAAACTCAAGCGAAAACTACACTAAAATTTATGTACCGAAAATAATTCCACCGGCGATTCCGCGAACGCTTTGCTAACTTCTGACACGGACATTTATCCCCCAAACACTCACCAGCAAATCACGGGCCCTCACAATGGCCCAATGTCTGAATATATCGGTCACAAAATGGATGTTTGTGCCCGGGAATCACACAAATATCCTCTCGGAACAGCAAACAAACCACGCTCTGGAGAAGCATTCCTTCTATCGGACCTGACAGAACACACAAATTCGAATGCAGCCCTCGACAAATCGTTGAAAGGCAATTCGAATCCGTTCAGAGGATCGCGAGTGCCATCCGATACTTTCTGCTGACATTTCTGTTTCGAAGGATGGTATTTTTCTCTGAATACATCTATTACTTCTGCATCTCCCTCTTGAAGCCGTCTCTTGTCTTGCTTTTTTTTTTTAGGGTTGCGCCTGTCTCGGAGCTCTTGTTTTAAGCGTTTTCTGAATATTCAAAAAGACAGGGTGTTTTGTTTATGTTGGGTGTGTGCTGGGATGTAATAAATATTCCAGTTTCACTTGAAAAAAATACAATGATTTTAGTTTTATGATAGAATTGTACTATACTTATGTCAACTATTATAAAATCTTTCGTAACTAAATAGATAAAATAATGGATATTTTACATTTTGCTATAATATTGTTTTCTAATTTTTTTTTTAAATCATAGATCAATCAACGAATATTTGTGTTAATTAATGACAGTAATTCATCACAGAAATTCTATATATTATTTTTAAGATCCCTTTTACGTATCGTATACGTGAAGAATCTTAACAAGCAAGGTATCAAAAAACAGAGAATTTCCCGGAGCGCTTACAAATTTTACGCTCAGCTCATAAATATCTAAAGTTTGTTTAAAAATTGCGTTTAAAAGAATCATTGTATAATCATGTTTTCCACTCAATTTTTTTAATGTATATGCATTAACTAGTTCCCTAGTGCTATACAACTAGTATCCAAACAGATACTTTCACGACCATTTAAATGTAACATTTAACACACTAACACATAACATTTAACACAACACCTTGTAACATTTAACATTATAACATGTAACGTTTAACACTAATAGGAAAATATCGAAATTGCAAAGTTGTTTTCACGGAAAAATTTATTTTGCATTTCCAACACAAGTATCATATAATTTTTATTATTTTTTTAATTGATTTGATAGATATAGATTTCATATAATGCAATAATACTAAACATTTTTCAGAATATATTATCTTTATGAATAGTAATGTACATTTCTGAGAAAACAGGAGATTTATGGGCGAATATACACGTTCAAACTGTTTAGAAAGTTCAAAACTTAATTCTTTATAAATTTTCTTTAACCAAAGGAATTGGGTGTAAATTATTAAGTCATTTGAATGTATATGTATTTTTTTTAATATTTCCAAATCTCTTCTCGGTTTAAGATTGCCCTTAAAAATTCTGTTTTGCAAACGGGAATATTCCGGGGTTTTTTCGTTTTTTTTTCTGAAAATACCGTCAATCTTAATTATCAGACGTTGAATTATTCAACAAGTTATATTTTTTTTGCAGAAAATCTTATTTGTATACTTTAAAGTGTGTTTTTCTAATTGACTTGTCGTTGTCTTTGAATTTGAAAGATAATCTATTGACCTTCTTTCGATAGATAAAAATGTTAAACTCTTTTAATGGCGAGTTATTGATTGAATTTTTTTCCGCGCCTTTTTTATGTCCACAATACATTCTGCTGTAAGAGCAGTATATTTTATTTAATTTATTGATATTTTATATTTATTAAAACTAATACAATTTTTATTGTAATTAAAAAAATAAATTTGATTTTTTATTGTAAATATAAATTCGGATTTTTTATTGTAAACATTAAATTAGATTTTTTATTGTAAATATAAATTCGGATTTTTTATTGTAAACGTCAAATTGGAATTTTTATTGTAAATATAAATTCGGATTTTTTATTGTGAATATTAAATTGGATTTTTTATTGTAAATATAATTTCGGATTTTTTATTGTAAACGTCAAATTGGAATTTTTATTGTAAATATACATTCGGATTTTTTATTGTGAACATTAAATTGGATTTTTTATTGTAAATATATACTCGGATTTTTTATTGTAAACGTTAAATTATGGATTATTGGATTTTTTATTGTAATAATACATTAAAATTTCAATTTGAATATATTTTGTAAAAGTAAATTTCAAATTCAGGACATTGATCAAAGTTACTATAAAGTATACAAGTACAAAACTATCAATATTAATATTAAAGTAGAGTACTTAATCATATATTACGGGTAAAAAGTCTTAATTAATATTCTTTTTTATCTTTATTTTCCACTGTTTGGTACTACGAGATCCAATATCCGATAATATAAACTTTAACAATATCGCCATTCCTTCAAACGAATTTTAATCAAATCTTTTTAAACGTTCTTCATTGGCAGTAAACTTTTTAACACAAGAAAGATAACTCCAATATCTGCACTAATATCAAAACAGCCATTGATATACGACCCAATCCCGTCCATTTTATTAGAGTTTAAAATCCGAACCCCGCTGAGAAGTTTCAAACTAATTCAATACATTAAATATCCATTTCTGCCATTGCCAAAGTTGTAAAGATCGCATACATTTATAGCGTCGTCCTGCCCCCCCTTGGCACCGCGCTTTTCATGGGGTTTCATAAAATAATAACTACCTTCTTACTATTTATAGGTGCAAATCTAAGATGTCGTAAAGTCAAAATGTAATGGTTCCGATCAATAAATGGCGGTTTTTTATTGGTCGGAAGGCACTTATAAGTATATAGCGATGCTCACCTACCCCAGTGTAAATAAAAACCTCGTCTTATTTTTAGAAAGGAACTCTGCATCGTGGAACGCTGCATTAAAGTGACCGTAAAGTAGTATATGACCGGTGTGTGTGGTGAACTAGTCAGTTGTAAAGGTTATTTGGAGGTACTCGTAAATATTTACAGGTACATGGGCCTCGGCTAAATATAAATAAAGAATTTGAGAATTATTATGTATAAAA
The DNA here is from genome assembly GCA_963932185.1 of Troglohyphantes excavatus. NCBI lineage: Eukaryota > Metazoa > Arthropoda > Arachnida > Araneae > Linyphiidae > Troglohyphantes > Troglohyphantes excavatus. The sequence goes on along the minus strand of OZ010666.1, from coordinate 26,793,816 downwards.
AAATAATGGGAATTTTTTTCCTTCTTCAAGTTTATTTATGTATGGGTTGGCAGCTGAATTTATATGCATTGTTTATTGGCAGCTGAATTTATATGCATTGTTTATTGAAGTTTCTTACGATATGCAGTGGAATCAAAATGCATTTGTAAACATCCCTTTGGAATGTTCAGTGAAAGAAAGTTGAGGGGATGTATAGGGGATTTTTTTAGGTTTTCTGACAATGTTATAATGTACATAATTTTGTAAATGTTGAATAGAAATTTTATTGCGATGTCATTATCAACCGAAAAGAAGTTTCATTGCTTTTATTAGAAATTAATAAAAGAACTATTATGATTTATGTTGTATGTTTACGATATTTTTATTACCAAAACCTCGCTTATATTTCCAGGGAACCATGTGTATAATTATATGTTAATGGGTCGTCTGCTACAGAAAATAAAACATTTAACTTAATATTTGTAAATTATTTTCAAAATGTCTATTCATAAACTTTTATTTTTTATATGCGTATCTAACTGTTTACTAGAGGGATCCGCCTCCTACTCGTTAACGCTCATCAAACCCGGGAGGATTGCTTTGCAAACCAATTCTCGCTTTGCTCACATTAATTCAAGGCCTTTCCTACATATTAGTCGAATACAGACCGTTTGACAAATTGATTTTACTGTTATTCAAATTTCGGGATGTAGATATCGCCACGATGATAAATTTTCGAGGAAGCATAATAAACTGATTAATTACTTAATATTTTATATATTTTTAGCACATTTTGGCCTATCTACAGTTCGCTCCCTTTCAAATGACACATTGATTATAAATATTGGTTATATAGTTTAGGAGGAGTGACTGTGACAATATACGCGGTCTTGCCTATTAAACATATATATACTTGTGTGTGTCCGATTTTTAATTAAAAAACAAATTAATCATGAAATTTGCTCAATTCGTCGGAAAAATATTAAAGTTATTTTTAAACTGGCAGCTTCGACACGTGACATACTATTTGTACCTTTAACACCTTGAAAATTGCGTTGGATTTGAATCTAGACCCATTGTGTGCTAAGTATTTTTTCCACCGTGCAATGTGGGCTTCGAACTGAAAATGTCTTTTTTATATATATTTAAGAGTCGGATACCACGCTTGCAATTTACTAGCAAAAGTTTTACAGATAGTATTGTTAATTATTACCAATTATCTATAACAAAATTTAAACACAATTTAAATTTAACCTATCGTAAGCATTAAAAAATCAATGGTTTATTTTTGATTAAGCCATTCAAAAAGTTTCCTGTATTTGGAATTTTTCTGTACCTTGCACTTTAATATCCTTCAATGTTGCCATCGATAAAACTTCCATCCAATCTCCAATAATAACCAATTACCCAAACTGGCATCCATCAAACATACACTTCTCCAGCAACAACAACACCCCGAGCAGAAAAATCTGGACAACCCGATTCACTAAAATCTCCAAGCCCCCCTTCTTCCATCGCTCCGTTAAACATAATCCAGATCCCATCCCAGACCTCTCATAAGCCCCCAAGGGGCGGAAGTTCTTAAAACAAAAGAGAGAACAAAGCACCCCCGCAAGAAGAAAATCGTCGCCGATCCCCCTAACATTGCGAATCTGGCATCAGGCCAGCTCACCACCCCTTCCTCACGGAACACATCTGGAAGCACCTGGTCTTCTGGCTTCATCTGCTACGACCTCTCTGCTGCTCTCTATAGAGTGGTAAGATCTTCTTCATTCTTTCATAGGCAGTTATAATCCCTCTCTGATTCGACAGACTACATCCTTTGGCAGCTGTAGTAGTGAGATAAGGGGGGCTGTGGAGGTATGGCCCGCGGGGTCGTTAGTTAGGGTCATATGCTCTCCGGGACGCCGGATTGTCCTGGGTCGGGGATAATAGGGCATTGGGTAATCCGGTTGGCAGAAAGGAGGTTTTGTTATTCCGGAAAAGACCGGTGTGGAAGTGTGTGTATTTATGGTATGGTTCTTCTCTAGGTGGGGAGAATGTCTATTGAATGAGATTCTGTGAATGTCCCTCGCTTTATTGAGGAAACGTGTATGGGTTGATACTTTGGGTGCGTTGAATCTTATTATTTGGATGGGAATAAGCCGGGGTAAAATAGCCAAAGAGTATCCTCAATGAGAGGAACTGATTTTATGGTTTTCTTATGGAGTCTTTACCAAGTAGCTTTTGTTACTATTTTCTATTTTCTTCTCGTAAAAATCACCAAAGCATGAGCAAAATATCAAAAGTTTGATTTTACTGCAGGAGAGTTTAATTTATATATCCAACACATAATACATTTTTTTAATATTATTTCAGTAGAAACGTATTTGAAAAGTTTTATTAATGCTTTAAATTTGAAAAAAATATATTTTAAATGGACTTTTATTTTATAAGAAGTGCTGAGAAAACTGGTGAAACAAAACTGTATTCGTATTCCCTACACTATTAAAAATTATTATGACATTGCACCAAAATTTGATACTCATTTAGCAGCAACCAACATTTGGTGCTTAGTTTCACCATTTTACGGTGCTACCATGCATACCATTTAGTGATGAAACGTTAAGCCAAAACTCATAACGTTGCATAAAACTCAAAATTCGAGTTTCTTTAGTATTTTAGTAGTAGTATTTTTGTAGCGAAGCTGACAACCTTCCGATCGTAAGATCATAAATTTTTTCCTTTTTTTTAAGCCCACCGATCGGGCTCGAACTAGGAATCCTTTGATTCATAGCTGAACGCTTTTAGGCACTGGGTTTTGAAGACCTTTGTTCGTCGCTGTCTTTCTTGGAAGGGATCGGCTTGTTGATGCAGCGACTGCGAATATTTCGGTTGGAGTTAAAGATGTTGAACCACTTATCGGTGAAACCTCTGCTTTTTTTTACGATGAAGGGTTTTTTGTTCAACCTAGGTTCCACCATAATAATATGTAATTTTCTGCAGATCTCTGTTTTGTACCAAGATGTGGTACATCGTTGAACTGAAATTTCTAACATGATAGATGGTTATATAGTGAAAATTTTGCTTACTTTATCACATTTTTTTTTATATTAAAAATGTTTTTATTTTTCTACAATAATCTCATATTTTATGAATGTAAATAATGTATAACTTAAAAAAAAGATAGAAAATAACACACTTTTATCTGACTTTATTGTTTTACGAAATTGCCCTCGAAATTCAAATGATGTAATTAGGTTAAAAAATTTAGATTTATATTGTTTTTGCATTACAATATCTGGGAAAGGCACTTGCATGACTTACTTTAAAAAAAGTTGGTCTATTAAAAATGCAGTTTCAAGAATAAATACCAATCATGTTCAGTATCTATGGTATGTTAACCAGACAAAAAGGATTGACATAAAATAAAAAAAAATACAATGTAGAAAAAAAGTGTAAAATGTTAACCAACATAAATAAAATTCCAATGAAAAAATATTGATACAAAACAAGCAAAATGTAAGAATGCAGTGGTTTGGAGCTTGTAATATTATGTGAAGAAAAAAATCTAAATAGGTGAATGGAAGTAAATTTAATTAATAGGACATGAATATGACTTGAAAAAAAATTATGCATGGATAAAACTGCAAAAAAACGTATTTATTATCAAGTGTAAAAAGTTTGCGGCTGAATGGTTTATGTGTTTTCTAAAAATCATTCAAATTTACTCTTCTTGGCATAAGCTCAAATAAAACATGTCTCCTGTTTTATTTATTTGTTAGATAAAAATATGTTTTTTAACGGACACCATAACCCAAACTGTACTACGCATATGTCTTCATTAGTTAGACAAATATGCAATAATGCATTCTCACACTTATATATATATATATATATATATATATATATATATATATATATATATATATATATATTATGTGAAATAAATATAAAATTTAAAAATTTAATGATATATTGTACTTCTAGACATGCAGCAAATAAAATGCAATGTTATGTTTTCTTAAGAAGTTATCCAGTTTTATTAGGTATTTTAATAAATTGTATGTGTTTTAACATAGCTACGGGTGAAAGTATTTTAGACTAGAAAAATTCTTCAATCATTTTCTACGAATGTGTGATATTAACAATTTTTCCAGGCTTTAGAAATCGATATAAAATTATAAACCTGCCCATACAGGGATGTAATATAAAATGTACGTTTTAAAAAAAGTATAGTTTCCATGTACATTTCCAGATTTATATGCCGTAAATATGCATAGTTACAACAATCTAGGCCGCCAAGTACAAATTATTTATTATCACGCATTTCAGACATGCATAAAAATAACTTTTATATTCGTGTAAAATGCGCCAATAGTATAAAAATAATTATTTTTATATATTTCAATGTTTTTTTTAAAATCTATATATATAAAAGCGAAAGCCACTGACTGATTGATTGACTCACTGACTGACTGATTGATCACGAGATCTCCAGATCCAAAAGACCTAGAGTGGTGAAATTTGGAACACAGATTTATCTTAGGCCCTAGGTGTGCACTAAGAAAGGATTTTTAAAAATTCGAACTCGAACTGCCAAAATAACGATTTTTAAAAACCTCTCCATAGGATTAACATGGAGAACATGTAACAATGCAAAATATAAAATTCAAACAATGGAAAATTTTAATAATATGTAACCTACGAGGAGCATTCTGATTGGCTGATGACTAAATATTGCCAAATTGTCGCCAAATTACTAAAAAAATATCGCCAAATTAATAATGTCTGAAACTCTACCAGGTCGTCGCATCGGGGGGAGGGTATGACCCCCGAACAGGCCCGTCGCATTGGGAGGGGGGGGGGGAGTTTAACTGAGAAAAAGAAAACAAAACGAAAAATATCATATATTATTAATGCTACGACCAAAAGTGCAAGCCATACGAAAAATAAATTATCAAACTGAAGAGAAAAAGAATAAAGTATGAATAATATGAAGGTTCAAGACAGGAAGCCCATCGCTAAAAAAAGGTTTGTAATTTAGCCCCCGTGCACTCAGTTAGTTTTGTGTTATCCATTATTTATTATTTTACCTGCCGAGAGGCCAGTTATGTTACCACTCTACCTGTGAGTGAAGTTCTGTTGAGTTCTGTAACAAAGTTAATAAAGGCAAAGTATCAAATCTTTCAGTTGAGTTCAAATTTTTAAACACGTTGTCGCCAGTGGATGTTGGGTTCACACCACGGTTCACTTGGGTTCATGGGCCGGGTGTTCGCCGGCGTCCTCTCGGTTGGGCTGGGTTGCCTTCACGGCTGTCGAAGCTTCGGTTTCTGTGAAACATCTCGCTGTATACCCTCGGGCGGGCCAGTCGTAGAAAGTGGACATAGAAAAAGTAAGCTATCGGGCCCTGGACAATAGGTACAAGCCACACTGTACCGTAATAATTGGTTCATGAATAAGTGAAGTGCTGGAATCCTTTGAACCACACGTGGTAATAATGTCAGTGGGAGAGTGTATAAATGGTCAATCTGGTTGACGCGGCCTACCTTTCTTTACTCAACGTTATGTCATTTATCCACGAAGGCTGTTTTCCCGTAGAATTATTGGGGTTCTCTTAATGCGGTATAAAAATCAGAGGGAAAAATGGGTTAACAAACGACCTGATCGACGCGACTCACTTTCCTATACGACGGTAGGTCATTTATCGCCAATAGCACGATTCCCCGGGGAGTAATGAGAACGAAATCGTCTGCAATTAAGGGCGACATTCCCGTTGCGGGGTAAAAAGTTCAGAGGACGGAATAGGTTAATAATTTCCTTGGTCGATGTGGCCTACCTTTCTTTATATGATGGTATGCGTATACGATGAGTTATGTGGGCGGAATCGAAAACTGTTGTTGTGGATTCCTGCCCCACGTGGTACAAGTGTCAGAGGGTGAATGGGTTTGCGTCCATTGTCTGTAGGGGATAGGGGTTTCGATTTCTTAAAAAAAAATTTAGGTTATACTTTTTATTTTAAAAACTTCAATATTAAAAAAGTGCATGGGCAAAATCCGAAAAAAGTGCTGGGGCCCCCCTTGCCCCCTCCCCTAGGATATTGATATGGTTTACCGTACAAAAAAAATATGAAAATCTTAAATTTGGCAAGTGAACCTTTTGAAATCGTTTTCGTTTTTTTCCTTTTATATTCTCGCCAATTTGTGAAACTTAACGACAAATGTTGACATAGTTGTCTAATAAAAGTTTTTCGGAGAAAATTATTATTAACAATTATAAGAGTTGTTCCTCTTTAAATCTTTAGGATGTTACTAAAGGTTAAAATAAGGATGTTAATCAACCGGAGTAACGTATTTATATTCAATTCATTCTATATTCAACTTCTCCATATTATCAATCTTTCCAGTTCTTACAGGACTTTGCTAATAAAATTTCGTTACAAATTGGAACTTTTAACAGTTTGGTTCCCCTTGATGGGTGAGAAATTAAGAAAATATTTATTTCGCTTTGTATTTGTATCTATTTTGTAACTTATTTCCTTCCCGTGCGTAGAAAGGGTATTTCAGCTAGTTTATTATAAAAGATTTTTAAAATGAAACTGTATCTTTCTTTTATTTGTCTGGTTGAATTTAATGGCGACAAATATTTGGTAATATTCTTTGGATAATTCCATTGAGAATCTATTTTGTTACGTTCTTTTTTGTTCTAAAAGTTTATTTACGAAAAACTGCTTAAGAAAGCTAAAATTATTGAAAAAAGGAGAATAATTTAATATTATTTTCCTATAACAATATAATAATATGTAGTTTTATTTGAAATATGAAATCAAAATTGTCTACTGTAGAGCTACCTAAAACTACTTAAATAATTAAAAACGTGTAAGCGTCCACATAAAACTTAATGTTCATTTTAGTTTTGCATGATTTGCTTTCTAACGAAGTAAAAATTTTGTTTTTTTAGTTCAGTTGCGCAGATGCAAAATGGATTAAATAATTTAAAATGTTTTGAGTAAATCATGAATACACGGCTCTTCGTCTGCTTGGCTGTAAATTTGTTTGTTACGCAGTCACGACCAAACGCGTTGTTCGATTGTTTTCAAATTTGCCAATAATGTTCCTTTGAGTCGTAAAAATCAACATATGTTTTGTTTTAATTGCCTAATGTTACCAGAACTACTAGTTTAGTGTGAATGAATAGGTTTTACTGCTTCATTACGTGGTAAATTTTCAATACAAAATTAATTAGCTAAGTATGACACAATTTCGTTTGTTACACAATTTTGTATCTAGTCTACTTGGTTACCGCTATTTTAAACTCTAATTTTATTATAAAATACTTTTTGCTATGAAAATGAGAAAACTTAAAACTAGCATAAATGAAGACCCCAATTCATCAGATTCAATTTTCATCAGAAGGAAAACGTAAAATAATGTATTCCCTATAGATTACACCTAGTCTATGCCTAGTTTACACCACGCTATATTCATGGCATGCTAAGTGCACTAATCCCAAATGACGTCTAAGTCCACGAATAGACCCTAGGTCGTCCTTAATTGAGTCGAAACCATAGTACCACTCGTCCTAGATGCTAAACTCCCGTACTCTTAATCTGAGAACTACTGCTGAGAATTAATGGAGGACATGCATCCGCGCTACTTGTTAAGCCACCTAGACGTTCGAATACGTCACGGAATATAACGGTGAAATTAAATTCATAAAACTTTGGGGGGGGGGGGGGGTAGTTCCACATGAACGCGAAAGTATGTGTCACTAGTTTCCTGTGCTGAACTTTTAACTAGTTCTAGGTGTATGAGTTATAGGTCGTTGCAATTTATTCTCAACTGTACCTGGATCATGGAGATGGGTTGAAATATATTAAATGAGACGTGCAGACGATAAGTTATTATAATACTTTGAGATTTTTTTTAATATTCATATTGAGGGGATCTTGTGTGCGTTGAATGAATTATTCGTTTGGTTGTATATAGATGGCTTATTATGATAAGTAGGCTTGAGCCGATGATGACATTTTACCATCGCGATTAATCGCCAGTCAATAATCGATATTTTCCGATTAATGGATATTTCTAATATATCGATTTTTCCGATTAATTGATATTTATAATATATCGATATTTCCGAATAATTCATATTTCGAATATATAGATATTTCAGATTAATTCATATTTCGAATATATTGATAATTCTGATTATTAGATATTTCTAATATATCGATATTTCCGATTAATTGATATTTCTAATATATCCATATTTCCAATTCATATTTCGAATATATCGATATTTCCTATTAATTGATATTTCTAATATATCATATGTACAATTAATTCATATTTCTAATATATCGATATTTCCGATTGATATTTCTAATATAACGATATTTCCGATTGATATTTCTAATATATCGATATTTTCGAATGATTGATATTTCTAATATATCGATATTTCTGATTGATATTTCTAATATATCGATATTTCCGATTGATATTTCTAATATATCGATATTTCCAATTGATATTTCTAATATAACGATATTTCCAATTGATATTTCTTATATATCGATATTTCCAATTAATTGATATTTTTAATACATCGATATTTTTGATATATTATATATATATATATATATATATATATATATATATTTGTGTTGGTGCATTGATATTTCTGATATATAGATATTTTATGAGTAGAATAAGTACAGTAGCAAGCAATAAGTAAACGTAAAGATGTGGAACTTAAACCCACGTTATAAGAACTGGACTTTTTGTTTTCAAATCAAGGACTAGTATAATTTTATATTCCCTTTATATTATTAAAAATACAGATACTTTGCCACTTTTGTTACGAGCGTCCAGAGTGTTCTTCCGGATTTCCCGTACATTCGACTAATCGTCAAATTTAAAATTACAAAATAGCGATGATTTTTTACTTCCGGAATTTCGAGGTATATCGAATAATCGCCCAAATCTACTGCTTAGAGCAGTTTTCCTAAATTTTAAATTAAGAGATCAATTTTAATCATAAAACTATAATATATATATTATCTGTTGTGATAGATAATAAAATCAAACTAGTCATTAGTCAAAAATAGTTATTTAATTTTAGGAACACGAAACTATTTTTGTTTCCAATACTTTTAATAACGCTGCAAATTTTTAAAAGGCTGTCCTGAGAAATTACTCAAGTGACACATACTAAAACAAACTTATACTTATAAAAACTTCAAAAAGAAAACTTCACAGCATTGAAACCAGTAATATCGTCTGACGCGTGTTTTGGAACTTTCTCAAAATATACAAAATTGAATGTGGCTGCTTCTGTACTGTACCTATTCATATGTGAGTTAACAAGAAAAATAAGTTATTGAAGTCAGCCAACACATTTTCTTTTTCTCTTCCCAACTTCAAATTTTTAACAAAATCTATAAATTTAATAGACGAGGCCGAATATAGTGACAGTCACTCCTCCTATACTATATAACAAATTTGTATGATCAAAGTGTCGTTTGAAAAGGTAAGTCTGTAAATGTGTCCAAACTATTAAATATTAAGCAATTAATTGGCGTTTTATCCTTTAAAAGCAAACTCAAAGTTACTATCGCGGCGCCATCTACATCTCAAAATTTGAACAAAAATAAAAGACTTTGTCAAACGGACTGAATTCAAATAAAACTCAGGAAGGGCGTGGAATTAATCTAAGAAAAGCGAGGATTGATTTGCGAACCAACGAGGATTGCGTTGCCAGAAGCGTGTGGAGCCCCATAGTTATTTGTATTTTGTCTTACAATGTTTATTAAATTTCTCTCACCAATAGAGAATACAAAATCCCTGCTCATAAATTACAGACGTAAAATCTTTGTGATATCGATAAAAATAAATAATTCCGACCACGTCACGCACAGTCACATCCTCTTAAAAGTCCCACCCTCCCACACATTATCCCCCCTCCCAATCTAAAGTTACGCCAAATCCCCTTACACCAGGACCTCAGTTGACTCAATTTCAATATCCTTTGTTTTTATTAGCTCTGGCGCGCCAGGATTTGCATTAAAATTCCGGAAGCCCATTGTTAAAAGGACACTGATCAATATAGGAAGGTGGTATCGCCTTAGCAGTTCTTTTTCGCCAATCGAAACGGGCAAGGGTTCCCTTTTATGGGGGGAAAGGGGACGTGGTCGGAAAGTATTTTAAATAAGAACGAACGAGAAGTTGTGCGGAAACCTAATGCTGGGGTGTTCGCATCGGAGGATATCGTAAGCTTCATACTCGATTCTTTTTTTAATAAAGTATTACCTCTATTTCTTCCTGTTTATACTTTAGACAAAGATGAAAAAGGATTCGGAAGGTTGCTGTAGATTTCGGTGGAAAGGTTGCGCCAGGGCGGATGTGGGAAAGAAAATGTCGCCAAGTTCGATATCTAAGCAATGTGTTACTTATTTTGTGTTAGTGTGGAGGATTTAAATTAAGCCTACTAGTTTGATTATATTAATATCGCATAACAAAATGCCAATTAGTAAAAGTTAATGGTTTGTAAAAAAAATTGAAGTTTCCAGAATAATGCCGCATAACTTTCAATCATGCTCAAAAAACGAACAAAATCACACAAACAATATTCTACAAGCTAAACTTCCAAAAGCTGACCATTGGATACACATTTAGACAACAATCGATGAATCAATATATAAAAAATATCTTTATTAAAAACATTTAGAGGGGCTGTATCGTGGACGTAACCGCAGTGAGGTACGTGTAACGTCTTGTGCGTGCTGTAGAGGGCGTATAAGCACAAGAGTACAGAAATTATGTAACCACGTTTATTCATTATTCATACTTACATTTATTCAACGATTATATGTTCAACTTATAGTACAGCTATTGGGAACTAGGATTGTCATCCCTTTGTCTTGCTGCCTAAGTCTCTTCACATCTATTTCTGGATCCTATGTGTCGAACATGGAGGCCCAACAGCTGAGCAACCCTTATATTATTTCAACAAATTTACACACTTGTAAGCTTTATAAATCGTGATGGCCACCTTGCGCTTTTCACGGAAAACTACATTCTGGTACAGAATGTACCTCTGAAAATTATTTACCTGTACCTCTGAATTTACCTGTACCGCGGAAAACTACATTACCTGTTTTCATTGTGGCCTTTGTAGTGCATGTAAGAACGAATAAAGTTTCAGAAATACTATTCAACGCAAGGCTATGTTTCGAAATCGCCAAAAAGTTCGAGTTTTTGCCAACCTTGGCAGCGGCAAACCCTATTATCTATTTTTCCCAGTGAATTCCTAAAAACTAAGGAAAACCGATCTCGAAGTTTATGTTTCATTCTTTGCGCTCTTTTCGCGGCCGAATAAAGTTAAATGCTTTTTCGAGTTTTCGCTGGGTCCCCGGAAAATTTATTCTGAAGGATTTTGGAATGTTTAAAGAAACGAGATATTCTGGTTTCGGATAAGACCCCCGGAAAATCCGTCGCGTATATCATTTGAATTTTTTGCATATGCTGCGAATTCCTTTGCCGGTCCCTCTCTCTGTGTGCATCATTCGTTTTCTTGATCGTAGATATAAAAACAGCGAGTGAAAAAACCTCTCGTATTTTCGGGACGTTTCACGCCATCCACCGTGCTTGGCATAAACTCAAAGTCGAGGCCAAAAAGTGAGTGCATTTCTTTTGTACTTCTGCGATATAATAAAGTTTCTGGAAATCTATAGTATTACAGAAAATTAAAAAATACAAATTTATTGTTAAATATTTTATTTTTTATAAAAAATTTTAAAATATGTTTATATAAAAAAAAGAGTACCGAGTGGTTTGTATGATTTTTATACAAATCTAAATCTTTATTCCGAGCTTGATGATATTTTGCACACTTGACCTCCAAAAACAGTAGAAGGTCACTGTGTGCATGAGATTTCGACAAAATTTACCAACATCCCCCTTTCCACTTCTTAAAGTAGAAATGATTTCTTGCTAAAATCGACAGATGGCGCCACGGTAAGAAATAAGTCACTATTATCCGGACAACGTCGGGCCATATAGCTAGTAATTAATAAAATTAAATTTTTATTTACTTTTTATATAACTGTTAGCACATTTTAGTTAATGTGTTTTTTACTTGAAATTATTCGTATCGGTAGATTTATCTAAATGAGTTTATAATATTTTGTCATATTTCTTAGAAATTGTAAAAATAAAAAAATGTATTAGAAAAGTTTTAATTTTATAAAAGTTTTAAAGTATCTATTCATTAATCGTGAAAAAATATACAAGTTGTACAAAAAGTACCTTTTAGGAAATTGCAGGCATTTATAAAAACAAAACAAAATAATAAAATATAACGATTAACGATTAAAAAAATATTCTTTATCAGAATGTAAAAAAAATCAAAGTAAGGATATTGATATACAAATTTGTTATTGAAACATCTTATAAAGATAGAAAGTTATTATATGACACATTTAATTCAGAATTATGAGTATAAATTATTATATCATAGTTTTGTGCATTTACTTCTATTCCAATGCTTTATTCTTAAGTAACCTTTTAAAAAAAGGTGTGATAAAGATAAATTAGAAAATATGTAATACAACAACAACGATGAGTCAACTTCAATTTAATTTATAATCTACATACTTTTAAAAAAAAAGACCCACGGAAAAACATTTAAAATCCACAAATTATACATAACAGAGGAGCCAAAAACGCAGTTATACTAAACTTAATAGATATTTGCACAAATAACATTTATATATATATAAAAAAAAATACATTTTAGTGGGCTTTACCTATCCTAAACTTATTCCATTTGCACTGATAATTTCCCTAATGGTAAATAAGCATAACAACATTCTTTGTTTTGGGTTTATACTTGATCCGTACGATATAAATAAAAGATTCTATGTCAATTTACCTTACCTAACACCCAATCCCGTTTGCACTTAAAAGCTCAAATATCTAAACTTTAAATACTTATGTATTCTTATTCCAACAAAATTCATTATTAATTTCTGCGTCTGAACCTCTCAGTTAATCACATGCAAGTACAATTCAGATTTACTGGCCAAAAAGGAAAATAATTACGAGAAGGCTCCCACTGATTTCGCTTCAAAAGATAAAGTAATTTTGCCATCGCATTGTTTTATCGCTTAGGCGAACTACTGCATTAATGACAAAAGGAGTTTATGAGTTATTCCACGATTTTTGATTAATCACAGGCACGATTGAAGAGGTTCTGAAGTTTATTTAACGATAAAGGTTGTAGAGTACTTATAACTTGCGAGAATCATTATATTCAGCGGGATGAAATTAATATATTAATACTTTATACTGAAAGTAATTTTTATAGAAAGGGATAATTTTAACAAGTATTTATTGATGAAGATTTCGAATATATTTATTTCGTAGCTGTATATTAGAGATATTTTCAACATAAACAGGCTAATATATTTTGTGGAATATGAATTTTTTATATACTACATTATCTGAGAGTAAAATAAAATGTATCTTTAATTTGATTTTTGTACTTCGCAATTCCGTTTAATAAATTTATTTGGAATATTTATGTTACTTATTAAATTGCGTCAAACGCAGGGTAATATATTTTCATTTGTCGACATGTGAGTTTTCTTAACCTCGCGCATTACTCAAGCGGTTTAACTATAGAACGTACAACATTCTTCCAGAAGAATGCAGCGTACTGCCGGCAGGACACACTTTTGCAATCATATAAAGGTTTTTCCTTCTTTCTGAAAAGACAGCCGATACTACCAAAAATTCTAAGTTGGTGTAAAAAGAAACAATTTAAAATTTCCAACTGTGACATGTTTTAAGAAATTTTGAAATTCTCAAAATTGTTACTTTCAGATCAATTACGAAGTACGTAATCGTTTTTGAAAAAACACAATATTTAGTTAATAAATTGCTAATGATCTAATTAGCATTTGACTTTATCAGAGTTTTTTTACGAATCGTCTTAAAGTATTTTTATACATGAAGAACTAGATTTTTAAAACTATAGTTCTTCATATATGAAAGCACTTTAAAACTATAGTTTTAAAACAAATGTTCAAATGTGCACTTACACCATAAACCTTCTTACGTTTGAAGTTTGGTGACACATTTCGATACTTCACGATCATTTCAATTATACTCAATACAACAATTTATCCCGATTTCGTCCCTAGCTCCACCCTCCTTCGTTCGAGCCCTTCCCAAAGAGTCCGGTGCAGCAAGAAACGCCTCAGCAGTCCGACTCATGTGCCACGTGGAATGCGACCCCCTCTGCAACGTCACCTGGTACAGGGGAACGGACTCGCTCCAAGAGTCCAAGTTCTTCCTCACAGAGACCATGGTCCTGGACCCGGACCCGAAGAGGAACGTCCTCAAGTCCGTGGTGAGCACCCTCTCTTGGAGCCTCAGCCACCTGCCGGCCACCAGCTTTGACTTCAGCACCTTCACCTGTGTCAGCTCGGGGAACGAGCTGGGACAAGGAGTCAACAGCTCCACTCTGTTCCGGATCGAGTGTGAGTTTGAGTTTCATATTTTCAATAGTCGATGTTCTTTATATTTCTACTGATTTAACCTTTTTCAGTACGTTTTTGACACTTCTTGAGCACTATCAATAGTTCCAGTCAAAGATGCGCCATCCGCACTGTTAATTTTTTGTATTATTATTTGACGAAACTTTTTCAGTTTTGACGAAACAGACGTCTGATATGTGCTACGATAAAATATTTCGTCAGACTGAGGAAATTAATTTTGTCATTTACTTCGTCAAAAATGAGGACGATTTTAAATAATACAATAATTCAATATCGACGATCTGTCTCGAACCTCTTGTTAAAGATTCCAGCGCTACATCCACTCGGCTAAAAAGGTTCGATTTAATTCTGATAATATAAGTATAAGAACCGAAGATCAAATGATGATTCGCGAAATAGTCGAAAAGGAATCTGAGTAAATGGCATCCGCTCAAAATTTGAGGATACTTGTTTCGTCAAAAGTCACGTGATTCAACGACGGAACTATTATCAAATATGACGAATGAAGCTTTGACGATCGCAGAATTCTCAAAAATGACAGTGTTATTTCTGCGATATACTTTGGACTAGAGGCATTCAAAAGTACTGATTGATACTGAGAGGAACCACACATGATTCGATGTAAATTGTAGTTGCATGAAAGAAGGCACAATCCTTTAGTTTTTTTACAGATCAATGAAGTACATTATTGGCTCTTCAGAGCCCCATTAGTGGTTCTAAAAATATCAAAATGGTAATCTAGCACTTTTCAAGTGCTTAGTAGCATTTAAGGTGTTGTTCAAGCATACGCTGTTTCTCTGCTGCAGTTCCTATAATTCAAATCGCAAAATTTCTGCTGGTGCGCAGTCATTTCAATAAACCCCCAACCAAATATTCTAGCGGTGTTACGTTTGGAGATCTTTGTAGCCATGCAATAGGTAAAATACCGTTGGGAAACATGCGAAATTACCATTTTAACATCGGCAGAGTCGCTAATGAGCCTCGTATTGGACTTCATTAAGAGGTTGTTACCGACAGTCAGACGGACGGTTACAAAAGCGTCACCTAGAGAGTTAGTTAGGTAATCCTTTCGATGCATTACTCTCAAATTGGCTAAACTTCACTTTCGTATACTACATGTGGATTTTTAACATTATTTTATTATTGGTACAACTTTATATAACGATTCATTAATTTAATACTATTCATTTCCAAGTTGAACGATTGAATTAATGTCGTACTGGATGTGTTATTGCCGATTCATTGCCAAGAATATACTACGCTAAACATATTGAAAATGATTGGCATACATGGATGATATTGCCATGCATCAATGTTTTGGACAAAGCTATTGGTTAGAAAAATTCTAAAAAAATGTAAAATTATACTAATAAAAACAATTTTTAAAGTAAAAAATACGCAAAATGTACATTTAGATATTGTAATCCTTCATTATATTGTGTGATTAAGTTTATCCTTCAATTAAACGTTCCAACTGATGTTTAACATTATAAAATTATATATGTATCCAAATATTAAAATAAAAACATATTACGTTTAGCCATTTTAAACATATAATTAACAAAAAAACACCTTGAAAATATGAAAAAGATACAAGTAATCAGTCAATTACATTACTACATTAATGAAATATTAAGCGATATTTCTTATAGTTTTTATAATCTTGTTAGGAAATGGAAATAATAAATGTCTAAATGGAATTAATAAAATTAATAATTGATTAAGTATTATTTAAAGAATTTGTGTTTAATACGTCGCTTTATGTTACACCTTTTCTTAGAATTTTATTTAAAAAAATGCAAATGGCTTCCATTTATAAATTGTTTTCAGTAAATTCAATATAATTCCTTTTACAAGAAAACCTTCCACATGATATAAAATATATTGTTTATATAACATTTAATAAATACATTGTTTTTGGGACATTTCTATTGAAATTACAGATGTCACTTTTAAATATTTAACCAATTGTAAATGTAAAGACTACGATTTACAAAAGTGTACCGTTAATTTATCGATTAATTGTAAAAATTAATTGTCTAAATAAAGAAATCGTATAATAAATATCTCTAAAAATAAAAATATTTCCTCGTTTAAAGACGTTTTTTGCCTGAATAAAAACTATTCAGACACTCATAGGAAATTAAATTTGTCAAGAACCGCTATTTTTTTACTTGCCTTTTCTAATAAAGATTATGTGTGACAGAAAAGAAGCGAGACCGTCAGAAACGTTTTATTTACTATTTAGTGAGGAAATGAATTTGATTTTTTATTGATTTCGAAATTTTTTAAATGGGTGATTCAAAATTAAAAACAAAAATAAAAAATACCTATTTTTTATATTTTGCAGCTTTTTCTGTATTAAAAAAAATACTAGAATTACTATCGTATTGAATCAAGTGGAGGTTAGTAATGTACCTGACTTTATGTACCGCATGGTAATAATTATACATTAGGTATTTAGAGTACGATTACAGAAAACTTAATGTAGATAAAAATGGGGGACATGCGTTTCAGACCATCATATTTGGATTGCAAAATCATTGGTTTCGAAAGTAACAGAAGAAAAAACTGAAGCTGAATTTACAGCTATAATCAGTAACAAAAACAGGTGAGGAAACACATTATTAATATTTAATTACAAATATGGTTCATAATTTTGTCCTCGAACCTGTTCCAAAAACTGGGTTCTATGAATACTATCTCAATTACCGAACTCAAGAAATCTTAAGATTTATTTCACGTGGAGTGAAGGGTAAATGAAATTTATCTTTATAATTTTTAAACGCAATAAAACCTAAGAGAAATAAGATAACTAAGTTACGTTGCTTGTGCATGTAACAGTAGTACGAGAAATTTTATTTGTACACAGTTTTTTATTATTGTTATTAAACTGTGAACAAATTAAACTATGTGTTGCTGTTACACGTACAAGCAACAGAACTGAGCTATCTTATTTCTCTTAGGTTTCATTGCGTGTCAAAGTTCTAAGGATTATTCTCATTCATCCTGTGGAATGTCGATAATGGAATTAATTCCTGTGGAATGTCCTAACCAACTTATTCTCACGAATTTGATGAAGCCAAGTGATTGAAAATTGTATTTTTTTTTTGTGTTTCAAAGTTTGATTATTCTGATTCCCATTCTATACAGCGCCAATTTTCCCACTGGCGGATATTTTGGCTTCTTAATTGCAATAGAATTCCGATGGTCTAAAACGAATGTCTTCAAATACTGGTTTCATTGGACGTGAAAGTTTCTAAATAATCGTTTTTCAAACACCTCCTTGCAAACGGCAATACCATGATGAACATACTGGTTCTCGTCAAATCACCTAGCTCAATGTCCCTGCCTAAGGAACAGTATTCGGCTAGCAATAAAGATTGTGTGATCGAATCTAAGGAAGGAGGGAGGTTGTTAGATCTCTCCTAAATTGCAAAAGTCGTCCAAACATATCCTCAAGTACAGCCGGCGTGTATACAGGACTGGTGAAAGTTAAATCTCATCTGAGTCCAATGTCCTGGAGCTTATTGATGCTGCGTCCGGTGCCAACTCAGGTGATGTCCTAGTCATCTGACCATAGTTCAAAAATGCGAGGCATTGTTCCCGGGTCTTTCCTTCGATATAGACCCGACCCCCGCTCCGTTGCCGCTAGCCCATTGCTCAGCTCTATTGCAACGTTAATTAACCAAGCACCCCCTGCTTAATTCTAACCACCCTGTAATTTAACCGAATGTAACTAAAAAACTCAGATAAGAAATAACTACTTTTTTGATTGTTTTTTCTTTTAATTATTTTTTGCAATACTAATTTTTTTTTTTTTACTCCAAGCGTGTTTCCAATATAACCAATATATTCACACCAAAAAACCACCCTCCATATTAATCTTAATAACGCATTTAATACGAATAACAATGAAATGCATTCTCCAGTGACATTTAAAACATTCGCCCGTTTCATTCATTCTGATTCTTCCCGTAATTACAGTGCGAGCGTTCAGTTCGTTATAGCGAGACCTAATCAACGAACTCGGCATTCCTCGTGTCATTAAGTAAACATACTTTCTAATTACATTTGTTGCGCCCCCTGCCGAGAATCTCCGTCGTTGCCAACAATGCATGAGGAATGTTCGGACTTAATGGAAAAAATAATTATCGTGCGTCCCGTGGCGGGAAAGTGTTCCAAAATGACAAAACTTCGGAAATGAAAAAAAGAATGTTCTTTCTTTGCGATCAAGAATTCCCTGTCGAGAATTTTTGATTTGAGGGAAATGTCCAAAACTGTGTTCCTGTGATATTTCGTGAAGAATGTGGAATTAAAGATTTTGATTTTTTTTTTCTCTTCTTCTTCTGGTTGTTGAAGTGGTGGTTGAGAATGGATTACAGACCGAATGCAGAATCGAACACTTTTTTGTTTCAATACCGTTCACTATATTTTCAGTATCAATGATATTTTTTGTAAATCTAATGTTTTAACAACTTCTAATAACTAAAGTTCAAATATTTAAGAAGCTCTAACGTGTAACGGAATATACTTATGCAACAACATGCTATAAACAAAACATTTTAAAAAGCACGATTTTATTAAATGTACTTAAAGTAAAAACTATTGTTCTGAATTGACTAGAGGGCCCCCAATTGCCCAGTGAATAAAAGCGTTTGGCTAGTAATAAGAGCATTGCGAGTTCGACTATTGGATTTGACAAAGAAAAGTAAAAATGTAGTGATGTTGCGATCGAAGGGTTGCCAGCTCCGCTACTGAAATATTAAGAAGTTTTCTAAAAATATATATCCAACAAATTATACTGGCGTGTATACGGGACTGGTGCTCGATAAATCTGATCGGGGTCCAATGTCCTGACGCCTATTGAGGTTGCTTTGGGTACCAGCTGAGGTATGGTCCTCTCATCTGACCATGCTTCAAAAATACAAGGCATTATTACCGGGGCTTTCATTCAGGATAGGCTCTGAACCGTCGCCAATATCCCAATGCGCAATTTTAGTGCGACGTTAATTAACCAAACCAAACCTGAATTGACTAGAAATAAAGAATTTACACTATAAAATTTTAATGCGGTTTACTTGAGCGGTTATATATTATTCAATTTAGAATATGGGTTTATTTCTTACATTTTAGAACATTTAATGAAATCGTGTTTTTTAAAAGTATATATTTTTATTTACTTTAAGACTTTTATTTACTTTAAAACAACACCTGAAAGGGTATCCCATGCACCCTTAACACAACAAATATTTTTTTAAAGACGACGTGGAATCAAACTTTCAACCCTCTGATCAAGAGCTTGCTGCACTGTCAAAGCCGATATTAGAGCCCACCATCCTACGATTATGAGTCGGTTACTTCAATGCTGGGTCACCACTGACCGTAGAGAAAGTTAAATAAAATCGAGTAAAATAAAAATAATTAAAGGCCGGTTTACACGCTACGATAAATCGTGACGATGTGATTGAACAATTTATTGTTCAAATAAATCGAAAGAGTGAGTATTATTTACACGCTACGATAAATCGTAACGATTTCTTGTCAAATATTCGTTGTCGTTTTAACAAAGTGAAAGTTGTAAGTTTTTTTTATAATAATAATAATATAAGGTTAATTTGAAATATATAACGAATGTTTATAAAGAAATTAAGAATTTGTATTTTTTATTCATAGGCATTCATTTTCATAATTAATAACTCTCATTTTCTGTAATTATAAGCAAACTAAATTTAATAATATTACGCAACGCGTGAATATACTAGGGCCCCACGCGTTACAAAGGTCACGGGGTGAATAAATGGCTAACCTGGTTGACGCGGCTCACCTATGGTATGCCCCACGATGGTATAATATAATTTCTTAGTTTTATAATTACAATATTAAAATTGTGAAGGTCTCGGGGTGAATAAATGGCCAACCTGGTTTATGGTAAGTCCCACGACGTTATAATATAATTTCTTAGATATTCGTAAAATCATTTTTATAATTACAATAATATTAAAATTACGAATTACAATCAAATAAATAAATAAATAAATAAATTTTAAAAAAATTATATCAATAAATGGAATGCATGTTCTTAAATCGTGAAGTTACCATGGTCGCAATTTATTGCGAAAAAACTAGCTCTTCTCCAATTACAATGCTACAATTACAATGCTATTTAAAAAACAAAACACATTCCAACAGATCGTTACGATTTGCAGAAATTGATGCCGGCATCAACCATCCAATCCAATTCCAATTCCAATTAATCGCTACAATGTTCTGTTTACACTCAACGATATATCGTAACAATTCGATCGTTACGATAAATCGCTACAATTTATCGTAGCGTGTAAACCGGGCTTAATATACACATTAGGATATACAAGACTTCGTTTATTCTACACTGAGTGGCCAAAATATTATGACCATGGCCCCATATTTCATATTCCATACGGTTGAAGTGTCAGTATATATATATATATATATATATATATATATATATATATATATATATATATATATTTGTTGAACTGATTTATTGATTAGTTATGATCATAAATAACCCAGATTCATAAACTGCACTTTCAAAAAGAATCATACATTACATTCTTTTAATAAAACATCATTTATTTTTCTTGTAAAAATAAGATGTTTTATTTTCAGAATGCATTTTTGTGATTTATAGTAACTTTCGGATTTTCAGTCTCCTCTCATAAATCACGCTTCAATTCTTTTACAAGTAAATAAAATTAATATAAATTAAATTTATTTCTTTTATTAGGAACACATTTATTTATGGAGATTAGTAGATTCAGAACAATTCGAATTTGCATACAAAATAATGAGAATACTGCTTTTTAATTTGTAGTAATTAATATCAACTATTGCAGTGAATGTAATTAGTTAGAATATCATGTCAATTAATATAGCGCACTTTATGAAATGCCTTTGACATTATCCTTGAGAAAATGTCAAGCTATTTTATGAAATGTTTTGTTTAAAAGTATGCATTCTGGAAGAGACCATGGCGGAAGCAATGTCACATAAACTGTCACATAAAACTTATTACTGTTCAATTCCTTGGAAGTAATTTGGATATGTCATTTGCAGTTAAAGGCAATTTTACGCAACGTTTGAGTTATCTCACAACCTCGTTAAGTACCAAAAACTACCCTTTATACAATAACATTAGTTTTGCGCTGAAGTACCTCAAGGCAATTTTCCATTTTCTGTAAAATTATAAAAGTGTTTGAAATTGTAAGTACATTATTTCGGAATTCTTTAGGGAAAATTCATTTTTTCATAATATAAAACTACCCTATTTTTTTTAAACCAATTTTCGTTTTGAAGGATTATCAACTTAAAACTAACAGGATATTTTTCTTAATCAAAGTATTTATATACTGTTAAGAAAACATATTTTAATATATTCTACTTCAATACCAAAAAATCTCCGACTCCAGCAAATAAAAGCGATTGTCGTATAATTCTGTGCGATGAATTATTGAGTACCTGTATATAAACCACATTTTTTTAAGAAGAATAAATTCCAAACCTTTAACGGCCATTACATTCAGTTTTGATAGAAATGTGCTTTCGGAAATGTCCTCGTTGCCAAATAGTGTTTGCTCTACTTTTTAAAATGTTGTAAAGTGTATCTGCGTCGAAAAAAAGTTTTGTACATAAATTTGAAACATATACTAGCGTATGCATTGCAACAGATCTGTAACCTTAATTCCAACCTGTACATTTTACATCTGTAAAGGTTACTTTTCCGTAGACATTAAAGTTATTTATTGTGTGCGAGATGAAAATATCCGAATAAACTATCCGAACGTTTACGCCAGTTGCGAATTCATATCGAGAAGCAGTATATAGCTTTCGTTCTTTGAAAATCACAGCAATCGCATAGTAATTTTTACGATGAGATTTACTTTTAACAACTGTCGGCGTAAAATACTGGCATGTGTATAAAATCCCTAAGAGGTGGGTTGGTACACTCAACGACGATCCTATGCTTGTGTATGATAACGTGTAAACAATCTCCTTTCTACATGTAAACTGGGGTCCTGTATTTTATACAAAGTATAAAACTCCTTTAGGTAATTGATCAATTGTCTGAAAAAAGAATGTGAGACATGCCATAGAGTATGGCCGAAATTCGATTAATTTTTTACCTTTCACAGTACAAAAGTCATAGAAAGGGAACGGATTTATGACAATAATCGACGCCCGACCTTCCCCTACACGATTGAAAGTCGTATATCCCCATAGACTGGTCCTCCCTGGAAGTATGAGACCTCGAAATATCAACACACTTAAAAAAAATGAGTGCTGCCCTTTTACTGGGAAAATGTTTAAGCATACATTGTCCTTCCGGAAGGACGTAGCGTACTCTCTACAATCGTATAGAAATTATGTTTTATTACAACCACCAGAAAATTCTAAGTTGGCGCAACAAAAAAAAATAGTTTACAAATTTCCAACTGTAAAATTTTTCATATACAAAAGCGCTTCCAGAAGGACTTTGGCCTGTACGTTCATTCATTAACACGTATTAATTCAAAAAACGTGTATTCAACGTTTACTAACTAATGACTCGTCTTCTTTTCTTCCAGATCCCCCGGAGAACATCCAGGTGTCCCTCCACCTTCTGGACATCGTGGAAGGTGAAACCCCGGAGGACGTGGTGTGTTCCGCCGCCGCCTTTCCCCCCGGACAGTACGTGTGGACGGTGGGGGAGACCGTCCTGTCCCGGACGAGGATACTGTCCTTCAACGCATCCGTCACTCGGGACATGGCGGGAAACTACTCCTGCAACGTACGCAATTCACACGGACACGCCAGGGCGGACCTGGTGCTCGTGGTGCATCGTAAGTGATCATTTGTTCTTTGCATCTAGGCCTACGAGATCTAAAAGAGAACCTCCTCCCCCCTAAACATTCAATATCAATTGTTCTGGTATTCATCAAAAGGATAATTTTAACTTAACATTGTTCTGTTTAGCTCATAGAGCTATTCATAGATGTCTAAAAAAAAAAAAGTTACTGTTAGGGTTAAATAAAATATATCCTCTTATTTTGATATAGTCGTAAATACAGTAGAACTCCGATTATCCAGATCAATTGGTACCAGATTTCGTCCGGATAATCGAGTATGCAGATAATTGGGTAATTCACAAAAATCATTAACATAACAATATTAATGGGAATTTAGTTTAAAGTATTTAATGTACAGCTTTTTAGAAGTGTATGTATTGTAGTGAGTCTTTATAATTCATTCCAAACGTTCACTGTAAAAATACATTAAACATGACGAAGTATTTATTTTGTTTTAATGTAAAAGTATTTCCAATGCTATTAGTTTTAGATTGGTACTAGTTTGTGGGAAAATTTTAAAACAATGCACCGAGTATTGTTAAGTTTTAAGACTTCACCGCTATTAAAAAAACTTAAATATAAATAAAGCTAAGGGAATATATATATATATATATATATATATATATAACCCTAAAGCTAAAAATACAAATAACTAAAGGAAAATTAAAACTGAACAATAAAAAATATATATTGATTAAGTAAAATATAAATATAAATCTATATAATTTAATAAAAAATATTATATTTTATTGTAAAACAATAATAATTTATTTACGTAAACTCCTTTGTAAGCGAATATCTTACAAAAATATAATAAAACTAACATGCCTTTGCGGTAATTATCGTGTGAACAAACACACCCACACCACACATCCATTCGAGTGAAAGATATTAGCGATTCTTTTATGACCAAAAAAAAGGTTAATAGATGGCAGCACGATCAACGGTTTGTTTAAAAAAACACGTTAAAATGAATTATTTTAAATGATTTTTTTTAAAAAAATCGTTGATATTTAGGAGATAAAAGTATGATTTCTAACTGGTTCATTAAATTCTCTTTCTTTTTAGACCTCATGTATTAAGATTCGTTGTGTCTACGGGGCGTAAAGGAGATATTTACTACAGAAATAATATATATGATATATTTTATATATTTTAGAATGGGATTAAAAACATTTTAATAAGTACTTTTTAAAGCAAAAAATAAAACATGTTTTATTTAAATATACACTATTAGTAGGGCGCATTCTATATCACATAATTTCTATAAAAGTTACAATTTTTAACTAATTAAAAATTAAATATTACCTGTCGCAAAGAGGAATAGTTTAGTTAATTAAACTTTAATTAATCAGGATTTTTTTACGATTATATTATTTTCATAATAAATAATTTAAAATTTTATTGCAACCAACATTAATCATATTCTAATTTTATATTTATAAAAAGTATTCTAACGTTACCCTTTATAAATTGTATAATAATATAATTTAGTTCCATTAAATGTTATATTTCTTGCTAAATACAGATAATTCTTACCTGGCTTCATAAAACATGTGCTTCTGACATTTCAAACATATTTTCCGCAACTGTTGTAACTAATTTAAAGAACGTGAATTAATAATTTTGCCAGAAGTTTCCGACAGTCACCCTGAACATAAATTTTACGAAATAATTGTTTCCAAATACGGGACATAACAAATCCCTACTTGTATAAACAGACCACACTCTGCAATTAATATATTGATCTAAATAGAATATTGTTAAATTATAAAATTAAAACTTTTATGTGGGGTATACCGCAGTTTATTACTTGCAACATTAATATTGCTTATTAACTTCCCTTATTTTTATATTTGACTTTGGAATACCAATCGATATTTATGTAAAATATTGACAAAATTGTTTTATATTCGTAGGCAAAAACAAATTCAGTTAGTGTACGATTTTATAATCAATTAAAATTTCAAATATTTTAAGATTAATTTTGCAATATATACATGATATAATTAAAGTCAATGAGTACGGTGATTTTAAGTCTAACGTCGCACTAGAGCTACGTAAATAGATTATTTGTAGGAGTTTGGGGTTTATTATGAATGAAATGTTAAAAAACACTCTTAGAAAATATTTTAAACAGCAGTCAGGTGACAAAGATAACACCTAGGTTGGCACACTAATCTTCACTTTTCTTCTCTGCGACAGAGGGGATGATTTTAAACTACAATGGATGTTAAGTAAACCAGTTCACACTATATGAATAAATTATGGTTGGCCTTACAAGATTCAAACTCATAATCTTATCATTTGTAGTTCTTTAAACTAGGACGTTGCGAAACTTCGTCACCTTTCGACATTACTATAATGAAATTTCCTAAGCTTTTCAGCAATGTTATATTATGTTATGTTTTGTTTTGTGCTGTGATAATCTACGTTACGTTATGTTATAATATGTTAACAAAGTTCATAAATCCCGTAACACATTTTTTTTATTTGATTTTTCTAAATGGGCTACTTAATATAAGCTGATATGAAACAAAGAGCATTTGAAACAGATGCTTGATCTAGCGATTCCTTCCATATATTGGCCGCTACGAAGAGTCTTAATTTGCTGATTAATTTGCATTAAATACCTTTTAACACGTTATAATCAGCTTACTTTACAAATATATTTTGTTGCAACGTAACAGCGACCATATTGTTACGGCGCCCATACCGTTGCAAAACCCTTGTCGCCACAACGACGTTTCGTTATAACGCCCGTATCACCACAACGACACTTCGTTGCAACCATTATATTTTTACAATGTCATTTCATTTCAATGACTATATCGTCTCGACTACATTTCCTTACACCATATCGTCGCAATGATAATTCGTTTCAGTAACCATATCAGCAAAACAACTTTCGTCACAACACCCTTTCGTTACAACGCCCTTATCGCCACAACGACATTTTGTTATAACGACCCTATCACCACAATGCCATTTCGTTATAGAGACCCCATCGTCACAACTACCATATCGTTAAGGTCTTACAAGAGGTCGTTACATCGAGTATCTACTGTACACATTAAGTAGACACTTCAAATGCCTTAATCAAATTTGATCAAATGCAGAATATCAGCCCCACACTGCGCAAAAAATACCCCGATCACCATAACAAAGAAACCAACCACAGCCATAACACAAAAGAGGCGAATTTTGATAGAGCAAATGAATGCAAATAACATCAAACTAAACACCCATACCCCACCA
This sequence comes from Troglohyphantes excavatus, assembly GCA_963932185.1. NCBI lineage: Eukaryota > Metazoa > Arthropoda > Arachnida > Araneae > Linyphiidae > Troglohyphantes > Troglohyphantes excavatus. The sequence continues at coordinate 26,767,164 of OZ010666.1, read as the reverse complement.
CACACACAAAACATCCCATTTATCTCCGGGATATAAATCCCCAATCCAACTCCCGAACTCAAAAACTGCTCCCGATATCTCAGTTCCGGGATACACTCCCATGGTTCTTTTATAAAATCAGATAACTCTCATCAAGGCGAATGGCCGTAATCAATCCGGCCTCTCACAACCACACTCCCGGCTCCAGCAGCGAGACCTGAAATTCTACAATTACCCTATCAAACAAACTTCGTTGGTGAACGATGTTATCGCCATATGCTGCAAAATGTCTTCGATATCCATTCTCGGGCGCTTCTTTTTTCGAATCCGACGTCTTCAAATGACGCGTCTTTACCTCTCATCAAGCTCACGCGGCTGATGGATATCTTGGTCGAGATATAAATTCAGCCATTTTTCGTTTATATTCAGTACATTTAGGATGCTTTTTTTTTTAATACTTTGGAGGGTGTTTCTTTTGGTTTGATCGAGAGGCACTTTCCGGATGGTTGTTTTTTTCTTCCCTTTGCTGTTTCTCGCATTTCCGTCATGGGTCTTCAGGATTTTTTTTTTGCTGCCCCCCCGAAGAAAGGAGATTTAGTTTCTTCTGTCAGTTTTTCATGAGTTTTATGAGAAAATCGATTCGGTGGTATAAAATATTCATCTCATGCATCAACTTCAGTTTTTTTTTCAGACGTACTGGGTATGAAGTTTAGTTTTTTTTAAAGGAAGTATTTGAATACATGAATCACAATACATTACACACAGAGTGGAAATGGAGTAGACTGGAAATTCTACTCTCGATTGAAATTTCACAGTTCTTATAATTAAATGCAGAACTTTTTTTCGATTTGATTCTGTACCCTACCTACTAGTAATTATTTTATTGAAAAAATATAACACTGACAACTCACCATTTTAAAGGAAAGGAAATTTAGCAATCAAAGGGTTTGCTGCAAAAAGGATGTAGCTCCAACCTAGGGGAATTTGGAGTTACAAGCACTATCTTGTGGTAAAAAAAAACTTGTTTGTTTGGTACCAGAAAGATGTAGCTCCAATCGTTAGTTCTCGCGTTACTCAATAGATGACAACGCAGCAGATGAGCCTGACTTTAAAGAGGGGGAGTGTGATGATTAAAAATGTAATTTTCTGTTTTTAAAGCCAATTTATATACTACATTTCAATTGAAGTTTTCTTTAAATAAAATAATATTATAATAAATTGTATTTTTTTTGTGAAATATTTTTCATAGAGGTGGACAGAGCATCTATTTGGTTTCAAGAAAGAGGTAGCTCCAACAATCCAACATGTGCCACGTCATCTGGAAGATATATTTTTTAATTAAAATACTGTCATAATATGTTGGAATAATTAAGAAGCTTGATCAACAAGAATATCTTCACACAACTTTGAATTTTGAATTTTTAAACGCTTTTTACGGCTTTCTGCAAACTTGAATAATTAGGGCTACTTCCTTTTTACAGCAAACCCCCCAATTTTAACAAAAAATAATTTAAATTTGAATTATGGTAGCTGCTATAATATTTTAAAACCTTTTTTTTTTCAATATGCATCTAATACTTTTCATATCTTGGATCTTGTCTAGAGATAGGGTGTTTGTTCGAAAGCATTTACCCCTCAATCAAAGTGAGTCCCCGAAAGCGCCGGGCATTAAAAGATCGAAAGCTTAGACAGAAATATAGACAAAACAGGACAGATAAGAAAACTTAAAGAATCGTACAATAAGTAACAATAAAAGCATACATAATAAAAATAATTTTCAAAATGACACAGATTGTCTCTGTAGGATTTCCCTTTTCCTTCACCGCAGATTAGGAAAGACGTATGTGGGATAAATCAGAGAGTTGTAATAATAAATAGAGAGCGTCTTCAATACCAGACTCTCGTAAGGCCGCGGTGTCAACATTGAAAAGAAAAACTCATATCACGTGGTTATAGCGCTGCCACATTTGGCGTTCAGACATCTGCAGGAGTTTCAAATTTGGCGCACTTTCTTCTCTTTTGGTGATAAGAAGTTCTGTCCGTATTCAACTTTTTTACATATATGTACGTATTTACTTATTTTCAAACAATATGCGCTAAATATTTCCTCTTCATTAACGAAACGAAAATATTTTATTTGTGTTCAATACTCAAAGAAACGAAACTCTTTATATTTCTCAGGTTTTATTGTTCATATTTTCTTATTGAAGTATACAAATTAACAATTGAAAGAACTTCGCTTATGGTAAATTTTTTACATAAAAACGTAATGCAAATATTTCAAAACTACGAAGTAAGAAAAATCTCCTTAATATATCTGTTAAACTCCCTTAAATTGTGCCACTCGTTCAAAAAAAACTATATTTAAATACAAAATTAAACACAAAACCATATTACAATACTTCGATCTCGTTTAGTTCTTAAAGTCTCCAAGGCCTGCCAAGTAATATTGGCGCATGAATGAATTGGCATTTCCACATATCACGTGGTTTCAATGATGGACACACGGAAATCACCATTTTTATTCCTCTATTTGTATCATTACTCTATGGGATAAATTGCTTCATTTATATCAGTTTTGTTGATTATCAGAAACATAAAAATTTCTGCCTATGACCCTCTCTGGTATCTGGGTTAAAGAGTTAACTTTTCATAATTCGCATTTCGAAACCATACCATAAAGTGGTAGTAAAAGTGAACTAGGAAATAATGAAATAGGAAATAATGATGATATTTCTTTAGATACCTTGAAGACATTTCATCACATTTCAAGTTGGATTTCATAAACAAAAAATTATGTATGCTAGTAAAAATTACCCATTTATTTGTTATTGTTTATAAGTTTTGGGAGTTTTAGTACTAGTAAAGAAGAACATGTTTGCAGATTTTTTAACTAAAATAAAAACATATCCAATAAGCACCAAGCCATTCCAGAACAGTCCGAAAGTTGAAACTCACATTAATTATTTTTTTCCACTGGAATAGTTATTGTTTTTAATGAGTTAGGGAAACAAGGCCACACTCCCAACAGAAAGGAAACTGAAATTTGCGACCGTGGAACTTTAATTATTCCTTTCCCAAAACAGTCTCCTCTTCGGCGTTGGGAAAATGATCAATACTTCTGCCGCTTCTCAAAAGCGTCCGTAATTATTATTCCGAGTCCTTACCAAATAAGACAAAGAAGAAGAAGAACAGAAAAAAATCGGAAAAGTTTCGGAGTATTTTCGCAAATGGCGTCGTTTAACAATGAACGTAAAACTTTAATTACACAAGAATTTCGCGTGTAAAAAGAATGCCGTGCTTCTGTGCCTTCGCCAAGGCCTCGGAACGGTTAAAAGTTCGGAATGAGAAAAGTTTAAAATGTAATGCTGTTCGTGACATCAGAGCGGGATTTAATAACATCGGGAAAAAATATCTGCGAAAAGAAATGAAAGCAACCCCGGAATTAAAGAAAAGTGTGACATTTCCAAACCGTCGCGTTTTGAATCGCTTTAGAAGATATACAGAGAAAGAAATGTGTTTGGTAAACATAAAAAAGATTCTCGTTGTTGAATTTCAAAGACTTGCTTGTTATTTTCTTTTTTCTATTAGAAAATGGGTTCTATTTCTTTAAAATTTCATAAAAAGTTTTGCGGAAAATATTTTATAATGGATTTAAACGTACTGAGGGCATTGGTAACATTCTAAAATTCAATATCAATAATGAAAACGTTGGAATTTTTTATTTATTAAACAGTTTTTTTTATAGTGAAGTATATGTCATCGATAGTCCGTTAGTTATGAGAAATAGGAAAGTTACGAATATTCTAAAGTATAAAAAGATGTTCTAAGATTCTAAAAAGAAAATTGATGACCTTAATATGACCTTAAAGACTCCATTGATGACCTTAAGACGACCTTAAAGACTCCATTGATGACCTTAAGATGACCTTAAAGACTGCATTGATGACCTTAAAGACTCCATTGATGGCCTTAAAGACTCCATTGAGGACCTTAAAGACTCCATTGATGACCTTAAGATGACCTTAAAGACTCCATTAATGACCTTAAACCTCTGACGATCATGGACGTGCTATCACGTCTAGAGATCTCCAATTCTTTCCATCAGTGCATCCAGTCTTTAAACACATATAAATATTCTATTTTACACT